>CM065360.1:6193590-7416090 GCA_033032245.1 Poecilia picta
ATATACTTATACCTTGTAAGCACTAGCGGAACAAGTCAGCGTCGGGCAGGGGGGCGGGGCCAATTACTGGGCACCTAGCGAATCACTGGGCCCCTTACATGCATCGACTGCACTGCTGGAAACTTTTGAGCGGGTGGGGGGGGAATGAAACTGAAACTGTTGAGTGGGGGGGGGGGTAGTACCCAGGAAGCATTTCAGCTAAACCGTAAGTGAAACAGCCATTGGGACTGACTAGTATATATTTCATTGGGGAAGGTAACTTTAACATTAAATACACCTTTCTCAACAGGCGAGGGCGCACTTTCTCCATCTATAATCAGACATTTAAGCGACTTGAAACCATTCCTCCCTCCCTGGCACCCCCAGACCCGGGCCCCCATCCGGCCCGGCCCGGGGGGCCACAATCCCCCCAGCCCCACCCCATAGATCCGCGCCTGCTTGTTGAGAATCCAGGGATGTCTGGGACAAAAGCAGATAAAGCAGAGTCGCTTGATATGTCTCATCTAAAGCAAGTCATGTTCATGCATTTCAGGTATTTTCTAGCAATTAACAATTTGGGATCATGTAAAAGTTATTCAGATATTAGAAAATTGAGAATATACACATTTTTAAATAGCTTCAATTATTAAGAATGATTCAGTCCAATTTTTATAAATTTTAAGTATTTTAGACCTGTTCAACACAATTGACATTCCTTAAAAGCTGTAAAAAGCTAACTAACTTCCTGTTGGTCAGTCTCAGTCAAGTGAGTTGAAAACTTTTGTTAAATAACGGCGATGACAATGACATATACGGTCAGCTACCTAAAATGTTCTTTTGGCCTTTTTTTATACAGTAAAGTAATTTTGTTGCATGTTAGCAGGACCAACTGGTGGCTTTCCACACTTTTAGAAGATGTCACAAAATATATTTTTAATTAATCTCCAGAGGAAGCAGCATCTAAAACTAATGACTTTAGGACCTGTGATAGGCGTCTGTGTGCCGAGTTTGAACATAGTATGTCTTTGGAGTGAATTAAACTGTTTCTGGTTAAGGTTGTTCTGTGATCCCCGGGATTATTGTAAGAAATAGGTAACTGATTATCACAGTTTTCTTTCTTTGCTGTTCTGCTGGTCAAAATTGAGCTTGGCAAACCCAAAAAATCCAGCAGAAGTACAAATATGGACATCTATTAAGACAACTTTAAGAGGAAGTCTGGCATTTGGCAGATGATTTAAAACCTTTGCATACTGTCATTTGACGACATCCGGTTCAAAACTCTAAACAGAAAGTAGAAGCTCTGCCTTAATTAACTTAATCAAAATCAAAAGGGAGGCTTGGTGAGAGACCCACGTCGCATTACACGAGGCCTGATCACCATCTTGACAGATGGTTGCAGTCATTTTTATTTTTTTGGGTTGTTGTGAAATTTGTGCCAAGTGGTTTTTTTTTTCTTCTGCTTCTGGAGTTCTACCTCTGTGATTTTTTATTTTATTTTTATGGGTACATCAGTTGATTTCTAATCAAAATAGAGGAGCCCCTGGACATCTCAAAATATATTGCTAGAAAAGGCTAACATCATTCGCCAGAAGTGTTTCTAAAAAAGTTAATAGCTTCTTCTGACTCACATTAGGCTGTTTGTCATGTTAAATCCTTGAAACGTCCTATTCTTTCCTTTTATTTTTTTCAAAACTTTTCCATTCTAAATTACAGTTATGTATTTCAAACTAAGCCATGAGACGACTTCTTTAAACTCCAGAGAGAAGTGAGCAAGCCTTTAATGGAAGCTGGATTTTCTATCAGCTCAGATAACTTTGAAGTTTTAATTTATATCAGAGAACTTTCTTGCCTGTAAATGTAGAATATTAAGTGTTTGGGTCTTTAATTTATCTCATTTGTCTTTGTATTTCTCCTTAATTGCATCATTACTATATAGACATGAATGTAATTAACTAAATATAATCATTGATCATGTGTGGATTATTTGATTGGTTTATGCATCTTAAGTTTGATAAATATCTAGGCCTTCTTAAATTTGTGATAAAGAATGCTCACTGGGGAAAAACCATCCCCCAGACAGATTTTGATATATTATGTGATTAACTGTGGGAAATAATGAGACTGATTATTTATGTAGATTACTACTTTTTGCTGTTACACATCAATCTGCTTTATGGGGCTTTAAGCATAAATATTCCTATAAATACTGCCTATTAGCTGTTGGTTAGTGTTTTAGGTTTGGTGGCATCTATTTTGAAATCGATGAATAAAAGAACTGCAGTTGAGAAACCAAAAATACATGGATATTTGTTTGTTTTGACTCAAAAACCTCATCAGTTTTTGTTTTATATCCTGCATTTCGACCCGTCTGAACTAATCTTGGTGTAACTTGTTGAACTTCAGCCACCACCTGAACAGCATGCAGAAGACTCTCCCTGCAGGTTCCCCGGTTATGTGTCCTTTATTGTTCCTCTTGAGGTTTAATTAGCTTGTTTAAGGTAATTCAGTCTCAGCAGGAAGCGCACTGCCTCCCGAGCTGCAGCAGGTCTCTGCTCTGCGCTGAAAGGCAGGTCACACTTTCAGTGGTTTCCGTTTTTCCTTCTCTTTCAGTTACAACCCACTCTTCCCTCCTGCTGCTGTTTTATTGTACATCAGCCAAAGACCAGCAGTTCGTCTGCGTGGTTCTAATAATTTCATGCAGGAACCTACATGTCCACAATAATACGCCTCAGTTTATCATCATGGCCAAAACATTACAAGAAATATTGAATGTTGGTTTGTTGCTTGGATCACCAAGCACAATTTCAAGCAAAACTTGTATCTTGGACAGGTGGCTTTCATTTTCAATAAATTTATCATTTTACCCCGTAAGACTTTGAAATAAAGGAAAGAAATCATCCTCAGGAGGAGACAGAATTAAAGGAAATGTCCACGATCTATTTATTTTAATTTTTTTTGTAATGTGAGCGTACAGGCTGAAAAACCTCTACTGCATTAAATGAAACATTTTCTTTAAAAGTCTATTAGAATGTAGGTTTAAATAACTGTTTTTATTTATAAATCATATAATTATCCTTCTTCAGTGGGTGTTTCTCATTCACAGTCTTTGCTGAAAGATGTTGGTAGAAATATAGGGGGAGAATAACTCCAACTTAACAAAATTATCCATGTGTAGAATAAAAATTAAAATTGAGATGAAATATAACTTAATAGCATAATAAATTCAGAAAATTGCTTGTAAGTATGCAAACAGATGATGTTGCATTCAGTTTTTTTTTTTTTTTTTGCATTTTGTTTCTTAACAGATTTATTTGCGTTTCTCCATCCATCCATCCATTTTCTTCCGCTTATCCGGGATCGGGTCGCGGGGGCAGCAGCTTCAGAAGGGAGGCCCAGACTTCCCTCTCCTCAGCCACGTCTTTCAGCTCCTCCAGGAACCCCAAGGCGTTTCCAGGCCAGCTGAGAGACATAGTCCCTCCAGCGTGTCCTGGGTCTTCCCCGAGGCCTCCTCCCGGTGGGACGTGAACTCCTCACCAGGGAGGCGTCCAGGAGGCATCCTGACCAGATGCCCGAGCCTCAACTGGCTCCTCTCGACGTGGAGGAGCAGCGGCTCTACTCTGAGTCCCTCGCTGATGACTGAGCTTCTCTCTCTCTAAGGGAGAGCCCGGCCACCCTGCGAAGGAAACCCATTTAGGCCGCTTGTATCCGTGATCTCGTTCTTTCAGTCATGACCCAAAGCTCATGACCATAGATGAGGGTGGGAACGTAGATCAACCGGTAAATCGAGAGCTTCGCTTTTTGACTCAGCTCTCTCTTCACCAATGAACATGGTCCACTCAGACTCAATGTTCCCTACCTCCTTCGGAACGTGTTCGAAGTTCTGCCGGAGATGGGAGTTAAAGCTCCGTCTCACAGGGGACTCCGCCAGACGTTCCCAGCAGACCCTCACTACACGTTTGGGCCTGCCAGGTCTGACTGGCTTCCTCCCCCACCACCGGAGCCAACTCACCACCAGGTAGTGGTCAGTGGACAGCTCCGCCCCTCTCTTCACCCGAGTGTCCAAGACATACGGCCACAGATCCGATGAAACGATGACAAAATCGATCATCGAACTGCGGCCTAGGATGTCCTGGTGCCAAGTGCACGTATGGACACCCTTATGCCTGAACATGGTGTTCGTGATGGACAAACCGTGACGAGCACAGAAGTCCAACAACAGAACACCACTCCCAAGAGCCAGCTTCTGCAGCCGAGGATCAGACCGCCAGGGTCCCCTCCCTCGGCCGCCGCCCATGACACATTGCACCCTTGCTAACCCTTTGGCCCCTCCGACAGGTGGTGAGCCCATTGGAAGGGGAATCCACGTCTCCTCTTCAGGCTGAGCCCGGCCGGGCTCCGTGGTTAAAAGCCCGGCCACCAGGCGCTTGCCATCGTGCCCCACCTCCAGGCCTGGCTCCAGAGTGGGGCCCCGTGACCCGCGTCCGGGCGAGGGAACGCCAGATTCAAAGTTCGTCTCCATCATAAGGGTCTTCGGGCTTTGCGTTTCTATTGTTTTTTTTTTTTTACAGAATATGGTAAAAAGAAAAGATAAAAAAATCTATAACACTATTAATCACACCCTCTTTGCATTACAAAATTCTTAAAAGTTGTTACACAGAAGTGGTTGTAATATGGTCTGGGATCATTTTGGTAGTTCCTAGTAGCGTGAAGTCTTTTCGAAAATAATGTTTTAGTACCGTATTTTCCGCCACTATAAGCGCACCTAAAAACCTTGAATTTCCTCCAAAGCCTACAGTGCGCCTTATAATCCGGTGCGCCTTATACAGTATATGGACCAATATTGAGCCACAACAGGTCTAGGCAACTACAGTAAGCAGCTGCCGACTTCATTTTCCCCTGTAGAAGAAGCGTGCGGTGCATGCTGGGATAGTTGTCAGAACGCTGGTTTGTTAATAAAGTTAATAAAGATCCGACCGTCTAGGATCAGGTCGTCTGCAGGTCATTTAGCACCACGTTCTACACAAACATGCTGTGCGCGAATGGAGAAGGGTGACCATCGTCTGTCCACGCCCCGGCCCAGTCGCAGAAGGCTCTCCTCCCCAACCAGAGCCAAACTGTTTTGTTGATATTCACTTTACTGCAGCTCCATCTAGTAGATGCATAATAAACTCCAGCCTCTCCTGCAGCGTCTATTCTATGCGCCTTATAATGCGGTGCGCCTTATATTTGATAAAGTTTTAAAATAGAAAATTCATTGACGGTGTGAATTATAGTGCAGAAAATATGGTAGCTTAAATTTAATTTATTTAGACAAATATTTAGAGAAGCTGTTATTTGGTAATAGTCTTGTCACCAACTTGAGATTAGAAACCAATAAAAATAGAGAAGCTGGATTCTTTTACACCAAGACAACCGTGACTTCTGGCTTGATATCCTTTTATGAAAACACTTGGGGAAAGGGAAGTTTGTCTTTTCAAAGAGAACTCAATAAACACTTTTAGTGTTTGAACATGTGGGAATAAACGAGAAGCAGAAATCGTCAGTGGAAAGGTGCTAAAGCTTCAAGGCAGCTGAAAAAATAAAAATAAGGCTCTCTTTTTTCACAAGTGTTCCTAAACTAAATATTACGGCCATAATTTTAAACTGCATATGTCACCACCCTAATATTTTCTTCAAATATTTTGTCAGCAAAACAACAATTTATTCAAATTCTAGGTAAAGACTCTCTAAATTGTGTGGATGAGTGCAACATTGAGAGCACAGAGGTGCATTTCGGTATAATTAGATATAAAGGCGATAACAGCTTTCTGATGACAGGGTGATGAATGGGCCTCCCTGGGTCTGCCATCAATAGCATACAAATATGAACATTTACAGAGTAGGATGAATATTTTCCACATGCTCATGTTTAGCAGGCTGATATGTTTAAACTCAACATGGATGCTTCAAAAATGTTCCCCTTCTTTTAAAGGACATGTGAACAAACCACTTTGAGATTTGATTCTGTAACAGATGAACATTGTTTCTTTCTTTATCCCACATATCTTAGTTTTATTGCATAGCAAATTTGAAACCGCCCTTGAAAATGTGCGATTTCAGAACTCTAAAGCAGATAACTGAATCTTCTTCATGCACCGTTTCTTATTTTAACGGCGTTGTTGAAGGACAGATAAAGGGAGAGATTTTTGCAGAGATTCAGCTCTCTTTGTGGAAGTCTTGTTGCATGGTTTTACATTTTTACTCTTTATGTTCTTCAAATGGGATTTCATTTATAGCATTTTACATTAAAGGTTCCTCTTTTTTAACCCAATTCTGACTTTTTGTCAAATCAGATTTTTTTTCACACTTCCAAATACGTGTGACCTGTATGTGTTCTCCTGTGTAAACAGGCAAACATTGTACCAATCTTAGATCCTACGTTGTTATGAGATGTAAATGAAAAATCATCATCATCATCATCATTCTTAACAGAGAAAAGGGCTTGAGACATCTGTCAGTGTTGAATTAAGAAATATGTTATGTTTGACTTAGTTAATTGAGTTCCTGGCATAAATTAACTTCTTCAACATCCAATTTATTAAATATGGTTGTATATTTTTCTAATGTTATTTAGTCTGTGAGCAGAATAGTAAACATGATCTTTGATGTATTTTTAATGCAGTTTAGTTAAAGTGAGGTAAATATATGCTTTGATGTATAAATATAAATTTACTGACGAGGATTTTAGTGACTGAATGTAGATTTCCTGTTTTCCGTAAGGTCGTAACAGCCAATGGCGACTTTTGTCCAAATCCATTTTCCCTTCCAGTGTACAGCACAACAAACTCATCTGTTTATACCTTTTGGAAATTAGACAGTTTAATAAACAAACACAGATCATAAAGGACTAAATTTCTGCAAGTGCCTCAATAAAAATACTAACTCTAGCCCAAAAAAATAAACTAATTATACTGCAAATCCTATGAAAATAAAAAATAAACTGCAGAAAAGAACATGTAGTTTTTAAAGACAGGAGTTTGAGTTTCCATTTTGATGCATTTCCTGAAGAGAAAAAAAAAGTTGAATTGTTTTGTATTTGGTGTGGAAATTGATTTTTGTATCAGACGTGTAATCTTGCAATCTCAAAATCTTCTGTTTATCAAACTTATTTTTTTATGCTTTTGTTGCTTTTCCACTTTTCATCAAACTTAGCGTTTATTGTCAAGTAGAGGTCCAATCAGACCACCAGAAATCTCCCGGGTCAGTTCTGATGTATGTTTGGCAGAAGAGTTACGCTTTTCACTGAAGATCAATAGATATGTTGATGCCAAAAAGGGATAATTTTCTATCTCTTTCATTTTGTGCTAGATTTAAAATGACTGGCTTTGTCAAACAACCAACAGCACATCTAACCTTTGTTACATAAAACAGCAATGCTTTGCAGGAAGAATCTCCTGTAATTTTAAATATATTTAAATAGATGGCTGAGTTTTGATTGAAATAAGAAAAATGTGTTTTAAATTACACAAAAAAACTTAAAGAATCTGTCAACCTTAAATTTGTTCTGTTTAAGACACAAACAGGAAGCTGAAGAAAGCAAAAACTTAAAGCCTTGTTATCCCGGGTACTGATTGCTCCTCTAACTTAATTCCTGCTTCTTTCATGGCTGAATCATTGTAAGTGGAGTGAGTGTGAACCCTGTGACCATGCATGTCCGTCTAATCAGAGGAGCTGTCTTTGAAGCCTGGTTCAGATATAGCAAACATCATTACTCATGATTCCCTGACTGCAACACAAACACAGCAACCTTTAACACAAACGTAGCGACGCCATCAAAGAGCTGCGCGGAAATAAAAATAATAAATGTCCTGGTGCCTGCTAGCCGGCTAGAGATCAATATCTTATGTAAGGAGAGTTTTTCTGAGCACTGCCAAAGAAGAATAAATTGTAATATTATTTCTAATTAAGTAATATTAATCTAGATCAGGATTGTACTAAAATCTATGATGTAAAACTGCTAGTTATATTAGAGTAACTCCTGATTAAAGCAACTATGAAGAAAGATTTCTTCATACATCTAATAGCTCCCTTTTGGAAACACACATTATTTATTTCAGGTAGTTGAGGACTACTTACTTAAAACAGACTCTCCTTGTATTAATCCCCACAAGAAGCACTTTTCACTTTATTTAATTGCCTCTGACTTTTTGCTGTCAATATTGTCTCAGCACAACTTCAGAGACGGCATTTAAATATTTATTTATGTTCAGATTCATGGCGACTACCTTCTCTTTTCTACCTTTTCATCATCACAAAAACATCAACATTTTCAATGTGTTTGTGACTAATTGCACTTTATATAAATTTTCTGCCTTTTCATCTCTTTTAAATGTGTGTCTTAAATGTGATTAAAAGACCTTTTGTTAGTAATGCCATCTATCATTTACAAGATGTTTACTTTTAGCTATATTACATTAAGATAAACTTCTGATGACTTAGAAATTACACACATATTTACTTATATACAGGCTAGGATTTGAAGTGATGCTTTATGTTTACATATAAATGATATGTGATGCTATTTCTCTTGAACTGTCTCATTGATTTCTGCATTACAGGAGAGATTTAGACATATCTCTTGGTTTCTGTTGGTTGTTTTGTGCCTGTTTTGTGCGTCTGTATGTATGTGTATGGTTCTTAAAATATTTCACTTCAACTTTTTAAAATCTTCTTCAACCTACAGTAGCAAATAAATAGATCCATTAATGCTATCTAAGTTTGAGTACTGCACTCATGTCAAACCTTTTAAGTTTTTATTTTATGTACAACTTGAAAAGAAATGGATGTAAACGCTTTGTGACAGGTCATTTTGGCTCCTGTTGCTTCCTTTAAATGAACCAGAACATGTCCCACTTGGTTTAATAACAGGATAAATAAAGACCCATAGATTGATTAAGTTAATTTTTATCTAACTTCATGAACAATTAAAAGCAATACTTGAGTTAAATAACATATTCAAAAAGATTGTGACTCCGTTTGAATAGTAGATGGCACTTAATCTGGTTAATTTTCTGGTGTTTTGTGGTGGAATATTTCCTCTAAATTGAATTTGTTGAAGTATAAAGAGTTGTAACCACAAGCTGCAAACCAGAAGACACAAATGATAACTAGTTGTCAGTAAGGATGCAGAATAAATACACAAACTGCTTGCCATTAGCACTAAAATGTGCACTGCTTTATGAAATATGGTGAAACAGCATAAGAGTCAAAACTAATTTAAAGACACATTCTCCTGTTTTACTTTTATCAGGGAACTTTTATAACCATGTTGTTTTTTTTCTGAAATGTAAACCCGACCAGCGTCAGCTGCAGATCTCTAGCTAGCCAGAGCCATAATTTGAGTTAACACCAGCAATGTGTGCACTGATTGTGTCTCTAAACTTTGGGCCAGATGGTGAATACTAAATGCTCACATACCGTAATGCAGTTGGATAATAATGAGGTCTTCAATAAAATTTCAAAAATTTTCTAGCCACAATGAAGACGACAGAGAGAAAATGACAGCTGGATTATTAATAGATGCTCTGTGAGCTTTGACATACCAGGTACTAAAATCTTTGTCAGGTGTGGGAGTCGAGAGCTAACAAAATGAAACATATTATTGACATGGAGCTATTACTCTGTCAAATGTTAGGTCCAAGCAGTTGTTTGCATTTGCATTATTGCACATGTTATTATTGAAGTGACAACTGAGATTTGATATTTTGTGCATCCCTAACGCAAACATGCATAGCAATGTTTTAATGACTTTATAGTTGGATTAAAGTAACTTTGATGTGTTTCCTGCATACAGTAAGCTAATCAACTTTAACATGCCTTTGTAATCTAATGAGTTACAGTACTGGGACTTGGCTTGCTTAGAGAAACATAAATCAAGTCCTCATTGTATGACTACATATAGATTTATGTCTCCTAAATGTAAGGAGCATGCAATGTCCCATCTTCCTATTCTCTTCTCTCTGAAAACTCAGAAAAGGTCTGTTTGATCCATTTATCAATTCCTTGGTATGAAACCATCATGCTGCTGCCACATCAGCCTCTGCAGATGTTTGATTAATGTGTGTATCACAGTGGGCTGATGCCTTCGTCCGTCTGTATTTGCGCTGCATCGATTTCGAGCGGGCTGGTCCTTCTCAGACTTCCATGTCTTGGTCATAGAGCTCCTTGAGGTGCTGGGCTGGTCAGCTGATGGGGAAAAGCCCTGATTGAATGTCAGTGCACTCACAACTGACTTTGAGCACATTATTGATTTCTGCAAACGCTGCTCATTCTTTGTCTGCAAATGTTGTGGCTTCTTTGGTCTGTACTTCTGAGTGTGTGTTTGTGTTGAAGAGCTCCAAATGGAGGCATAGAGGTGCTTTCATCTGTTGAGTTAGTACCAAGCCTTATTCTGCACCTGTGTTTGATGTCACAACAAATAGGATGTCTGAGTGTGTGTGTGTGTTTTTTTTTTCCTATCTCAGAGACGATCTCAAAAGCCAGAGGCTTAGAGTCAGAACCCCCAGAATTTATTGCTAAAAGGTTATTTCTGAATTGAAAATCGGATGTTGATGCATTTGCATTCAAACAGTTGAGCTGAGTTAGTTTTTGAATTGTTGTTTTTTTTTGTCCTTTCCGTTTCTCCATCTTCCTTGCAGAGGACACGGCGTTCGAGGCGGGCGTGCGGGTCCAGATCCACAGCCAGGCGGAGCCCCCATTTGTTCACGAACTTGGCTTTGGCGTGGCCCCTGGCTTCCAGACCTTCGTGGCCACTCAGGAGCAGAGGGTGGGTACCCCATCATTACCATCATCATCACTCTTTTTGTGCACTTTCCCCACCTCTACTCCACACATTGGGCTTATCCCTTAGAGATAATGTGATGAATAACCTGCCATAACGGGCATGATTAGATTCTGTGCATCCAGGTTTATGTGTGAGGGGGGAATGATGGTTTTTTTCTTGTTCTGCCTTTGGGCCTTTCGGTGACCTCTTCGGTCTCCTGGTGACTGTTGACAGATGAGTGATGAACTTATCCCTATTGTTTCCAGCTATGACCTTTCTGGTAGAGTTGCTCTCAACCCAATCTAAGCTTAACTCAATCATTCTAAACATTATTCTGTCACATTAAGCTGCAGGGTCTACAGATATACACAGCCAATGCTAGTTAATGTTTTCTCTTCGTTGCTGTTCTGCTACTTCAGACGGCTGCTTATCAAAGCTCTTCACTGAAGTTCAAGTAGCCCATTCACATCTCAGGATGAATCTGTTTATTCTGCCCCCCGTCACACTTACCTAACTTAGTTATGAAGTGTTTTGTAACACTGACAAAAAGCAACAACTTAAACAGCCTAATGCCGATTGAATGCTAACAGGGAATTAACCTTGATAAAAAAAATTACATTCAAAATATAACCTCTCTCCTTAAAAATATGAAAACATTGTTCTAGCTCAAATCTGGAGATACAAGCAGTACACAGTAACGTGATAGAGAAAAATCTGAAGTACTATGCTGTGAGTATTTTCAACAGTTAGGAACTTTAAGGCAGAGTTTAGGGTTGAAATATCACTATTTGGTCTAACTTTGTTTTTTCAGTGTTATTTCTGGTGCCCACCTTAACGTTACAACACGTGAAGTACATAAAAATGACTCCACCACACTTTAAATTCGACTCCAGTGGGTTTGAGTCTTTGTAATTTCTGAACAATAAAACTACTGATTTATATATCAGTCTACACAAAAATAATACCCATGTTCCTGTCCTAAATTTCTGTGACTTTAAGGGGAGTACTGGCATTTATTTTTTCTACTTAAAGCACTAATGTCTTAGCATTTTTTTTCTCAGGTTGGCATTTGCATAATGCCAACCTGCTACATGTTAACTTTGTTTTCATTGTTCTTTTTATGTGTAGTTTTTAAAGAGCTTTGTGTAAGCTGACAGCTAGATTACACATTTTAAAAAATAGAAACCACATATTCGTTTCAGGCTGGAGCCGGTGTCAATTCCTGCTGCTTCTCTTTTCATCAAAGGTTTACGAAATTGAAACATCACTGTAGCGATGTAGGTTTATTAAAACACTTTTTTAAAAACTCAGTTTTACTTTGTCTTTAACTGAGATATTTTCACAGCTACATGAAGCAATGCTGCACATCAGTTAAAGTTTTTAATAGTCATCTGTGAAACAGAATAGAGTTTATGTAAAAATGTCCATCTTTGGGATTTTGTATACGTTTCTCCCATTTCAGAAGGCAAAGAAACACATTTCAGATTATCATATTGAAACTACTGGCTGTTGTGCAAGAAAAAATAACTCAGTCAGTGCTAATCACTGCTTCGTCTAGTTTATTTCACAACATTTTAGCTAATTAGATTCACACCTGTGTGAATATATTTTAGGGTAAAACCTGAAGCTCACAAATCCAAACAAATCTGGAACAACATAAAACTTTTTATTCATCTTTTTATTCATTTTGTGAAATTTATGTAACAGAAACTGCTTTGCTTAGGGAGTTCAGTGACAACATGAAGGCCAAAGATACAGAAATTTATGTTTTGGTCTTGTAAATTGAAATAGACCTCATAATGCTGTGGAGATCTCTGAGTGTTTCTGTTTTCTAAAGCTTTTGGGGATTTTTATTGGTGAATTGCATTGTTTAACTTAACTCACTGTTATCCAAATCAAAATAAAACTTTACTAAAGTAGATTGAAAGGCCACACTCAGAAGAATAATACATTTTTCTAAAAGGTATTACAATTATTTTGTTGATCCTAAATGACCTAAACTGGAAAGAAAACATTATTTATCTTAGTAAGTACGTAAATGTCTGATTTAACTGCATATAAATTGGCACAATTGTTCAACCACAGCCTTACTTGTTTTAATGCCATCAAAATGTTGATGGCATAATTCTGGTTGGATAATATATCCACTTTTCCACTTCTTGGCAGAATTTGTAGAGTTAATTTGGATTAGTTGGTTTGTTGACTCAGTACAGTCAGGCACAGGACTTAGACACACTCAACACTTTTCCAAAATGGTTGAGACCAAAGCTTTGGGGAGGCTTTTCAGAGAGTTCATTACCAATTGAGCAACACTAAGACATTCAAACTTTATTTGAATGTATAGTTAGTTTTTAAAAGCTTTTTAAATTGCTCCTATGTGCCTGTTTCAGAAAGTTACATTGACATTTTATTTGAAATTCAAAACAATTTTATAAATATTGAAAGGTTTTGACTTTCTAACATATTAAGTTAATTAACTTTTACGGTAAAAATAATCAGTATAATTTCTTTATTTCTAATGGAAATAAAAATGGAAAAATTGGAGTGAAAACCATGCAAACAAAAAGCTTAAAAGTTTGATGCCAAATGAATAAAAATCTCAGACACCTCAGTGGAAGAGGCTGCTGCAGAAGGCCCTAAATCAACGCTGGCAGCGCCAAAGTTTGTGCCGCAGCAGGCAGAGGAGCAGGTGGGGAGACACTGTAAATGGTACCCCATCCAGATGGGTTGGATCAAATGATTATTTTCAGATTATCTGTGATGCCACAATGAAACTAAGCAAAGATGGGCATCTTTCCTGTTTGTTTCTTATTACATTGCGGTATTTTAGCTGAAACGTTCATCATCTGCGGCTTATAAATGCAAAGAAGCAGAGGGAATTGTTGAGATTAGTGCTATGAAAAGGTTTGCAAAAGGATTTCAGTACAGAACGTTTACATATGTTCTATGAGGAAATCATGATCGCCGATCTGTACTGAGTTCAGGTTTAAAGTTTCTGGATATGGGCAAAACAAAAAGACAATGGAATGCATTGTCCCATCAATGTATGTATGGAAAAACATAATTTAACATGGTTAATTAGGTTTTATTAGAGCTGTCATTCCATGTTTTGTTTCACTGACATCAAATAGTTTTATTCTGGCATATTTTTTCCTCTTCTTCTAGAACCAGATCAGACAAACGTAGATGGAAATCTGCCTCAAAACTGGCAGAAGAAACTTTTTAGATGGATCTAAACTAAAAGTAGGCTTGGTATGGACAAAATGCTAACCATTTCTTCCATCCATTCATCCATTTTCCTACACCCTTGTCCCTTAATGGGGTCGGGAGGTGCTGGTGCCTATCTCCAGCTGGCGTTCCGGGCGAGAGGCGGGGTACGCCCTGGACGGGTCGCCAATCTGTCGCAGGGCAACACAGAGACACACACAGGACAAACAACCATGCACACACACACTCACACCTAGGGGCAATTTAGACAGACCAATTAACCTGACAGTCATGTTTTTGGACTGTGGGAGGAAACCGGAGTACCCGGAGAAAACCCACCATGCACAGGGAGAACATGCAAACTCCGTGCAGAAAGGCCGGGGCCGGGAATCGAACCCAGAACCTTCTTGCTGCAAGGCAACAGCTCTACCAACTGCGCCACTGTGCAGCTTCTAACCATTTCTTATCAGTTGAATATTCTAGTTTCACTGACGTCGTCTCCTCCTCAGGATTGCTGATCAGTCTCTGAATTTAAGTTTGAATGGATTTCTGTGGCTTTCTGTGTCCCTTGTTGCTGTTAATATGAGGCACAGGATTTGTACAAAGTACTTCTGAGTCAAATTGAATTTGAATTACCTTTCAGAGCGTAGCCACTATGAAATTGTCATAAATTACTACTTCAGATAGTTGATTGAAATCCCAATCTCAACCCCGTTCTTCCTTTCTTTCTGGTAGTCTGGATTGGTGTGTTTTGTTTAAAATCCAATATGCCTACACAGTTCCACTGGGTTTTTAAGTGGCTTTAAATGACATTTACTGTGAAGCAATCTGAAGTCAATATTGTATTTGTCTGATTTTTTTTAATTGATCTGCCTTGTAGATCAACTGTCCAGTGACAGTTAGCATCACCTTAGTTGGTTTATTTTGTGTGAAACGTTTTTCTTAAAAAGTTTTTAAATCATTTCCAGCAGAAAAAAGTAAACAACTTTTTGTTACGCACTAAGAAAATAGGCTAGCTAAAATAGATATCCGAGGTGGAGCATCCAATTTAGTATTTTTTCATACTTATTTTGCTATCTAGAGAATTTTGACTGCATCAAACCTCCTCTAGTTAATTGTTAACAATTATTATGATTACCCTGATGAAACCTGATCTGAATAATTCTGCACTGTTTCCTCATACTGATGTTGAAAAAAACAAAACAGAGCTATTTCACTGCTCTTTCTGTGTTTAGGGCAGAGGTGGGCTGGTCCTCCAGGGCCGACGTCGTGCATATTGTAGATGTGTCTGTGCTGCACCACACCTGAATCAGAAAATTGAATTACCTCTGTGGTTTGTTTCCAGATTTAAGCAGCTGATGTTCCCTTCATGCAAATCAAGTGTTTTCCAGCAGGCAAGCATTTAAAACATGCACAACCCTTGGGTGGAGTCTGGCTTCAAAACTGCTGTACTTAGAGAAGCCAAACCTAGAATTAACTATTCATGGAGTTCACATTACTTAAATCACAGGCTTGATTTGTAAGACTTAAAAAAATAAAAAGTGAAATTTCTTCTCAACCTTTTTCTTATGAACCCTATATTTTATAATGCTTCAATGATGTTTGTAATGGATGAATGCATTTTCTTTTTCATATGAATGAAAAGTGCTCATTCTAGTACTGGCAGATTATTTCACTCTCAACATGGAGAAATATTTGTTATAAGTGAAAACCTTTACGTTTTATCAGCTCATATAAATTGTTTGAAAAGTTGCTTGTAAATTAGTTTGGTCTCATTTCAAGTGTACTAAAACATTTGCACAAGAAACTAGACCAAGTTTTTGCCGTTTTGAAATGGCTGCACAGGTCAACTTTATTTTTTTCTCCAAATCCAGTCCTGCTAGTGCATCATCACTGCCATGGTCCAATCAGATTAAGTCCATGCACATCTCATCTTTGTCTTTCAAAGTCGGTCAAACGACACTTTACGATTAAATCATCCTGGAAACAAGATGAGATATTTCAGCTAAGAGTTTTGGGACATTTCTTCAATAAAGTTTAAATGTGACCTTCCCACATCAGAGCTTGGTGTATTGAAGTAATAAACGGTTAGAGAGGAGACATGCTCAACAATGTGTGGGCCTCCTGAGTAATGAGGTTCTCAGGGCCTGTGCTCGTCTGCCAGCCCTGCTCTGTGACTGGCAGGGCGTAGACGAGCCGTCCTCTGCATGCCTGTGAAAACGTTGCTGCTCTTCTTTTTCTGCCTGAGCAGAAAAGGAAGGGAAAAAAAGGCAATTTTTACCCCTGCTATTGATACAGAGCTGCTGCAGATTTGGACCTGTCTCCTTCACCTTCTACCTTACGTTGTTTTTGATTTAAATCTAATAAATGACAATATTTTGACTGACAGATGTAAATATGGCGGTGTGGCTCTTTTAAAATGGTGATAAGTGAATCTTGGTAACAGATACCAGTCAGTTTGCCTGGAAAATTTGCTTAACAAAGAGATTAAATTAACAGATTTCAATTAATACCATCAGATCTACACCAAAGCAGTTTTAATCAAGCAATTTTTTTCTTTTAATTTAAGCTCTCTGAATTCAGAATCGGCTAGAAGTAGTCTTTTAAATTAAACTAAAAAGGGCATGCTGTTCCTCTATCACAGGAAGGCAATATTTCCTTGGACAAAACATCTTTATCTTTCCAGGAAGACTCCTAATTCAGACCTAGGGTGTTGCTGGTTAGCGCTCTGCTCAGAAATCCAACAATAACACATAAGGGTGGTTTTGCTCGAACCCTTTGTCCACAATTTGCATTTCAGCTCACCCAGGCAGCACTAATGGGATGACCTCATTGTAACTCAAGCTGTTATCTACTTTTTAACAACATCCCTGGTCTGCAGAGCTGTATGGCCTAATTAAAGTATTGCTCTGGTACAACAGGGGAATCGAGCATTGATTAATAACCCATTGAGTGGCCCACAAGCCTCGGCTTTTATTAGATAAGACCACAATCAGGTCCACAGGTCTCTACATGGTGAGAAGTGATATTGAGCACCTTGAATTATCTGATTACAGAGAATTAATCAGATCTCACATCAGCTACATTTGACTTTAATTAGGCCAGAAGGTGAGGTGTGAAGGTGATTGTAAAGGTTAAGGATTGCTAAGGAGAACATTTTTTAAATCTCTGACTTAATTAATAGCTTCTGAATGTCAGTATATGGCATGTAATCGCTGCTGGCTTTGAAAAAGGCAGATTTAATTATAACAAGAAACAATTTAGCTGCATCCAAATGGATGAAGGTTTCTGGACACTGAAAGGCCGAGCTTTCCAGGCTGCTGCGTGGATTAAGTCGAAATCTATTGTTCTACTCTCGTGTTGCTAAGATAATAGCATCCTCCATCTTGTGCCATGAAGCTGAGAACCAATATCACCTGAAAAGAATCCAAGCCAAGGCTTCAAATTCTGCCATTGCCGACAAGCAGAGTGGAGCCAGGTTTAATCTGGCAGGATGCTCTGTTTGTATCCCCTCCCCACCCAAACCAAAAAAAAAGTCTTTTGGCGAACAAGGTGACTCACTTGGGATGCTTTGAGATGACAGCGAGGGAAACAGGGAACAGAGGGTGATGGATACAAAGCAGGGCTGGACCTCGATGCCTGAGCTGTGGAGCAGATGGGCCTCCATGCTGCTCAGCCCGGCGTCCCTCAGTCCTCATCTGTCGCCTTAGCCTTCACAACCACAGGAGCGTTTCTACGTGCTTCCCTCACTTTATGTTGGGGTTTTTTCTCTGTCTGACTAACTGTTATATTGTCTGCAGAGCCGTCTTGGTTCTTGAAGCGCTCTACCTCCATGTTGGTTCTTTACGAAACTTTTCAGTGGTTTTTACTTTGTTTTTATTTTAATTTCTGTCTGTTTAAAGTAAACTAAAAGTGTTTAGTTTACTCGTCTTTATCCAAACTTAACAAAAATCCATCCTTTCAAAGGTAACACTGCAAAAACACAAAATCTTACCAAATGTTAATAGGCTTGAAATAAGACAAAAATAATAAGTTTTTGAACAAGAAATAGGAGCTTATTTTAAGTAAACAATTCAAGAAAAAGCATCAGTTCCACTGGCTGATTAGTCACTTATATTAAGACATTTTACCCATGAGACAGTGATTTGCTTTTTGAAATATTTTGGTCTTTTTTCATGCTAGTGTGTGATTAAGAAAATGTAACTCTGCTTTCAAAGAGTGTTGATAATTCCAGCTATTTTATAATTTAACAAGAAGACAATGACTTTAAGTTACTACTAAACTTTCTGGCCTTAAGAAATAAAATTATTTAATTTTCTTTTCCAGTTGGCAGTGAAAGTTAACTGGACTCCTGGTTCTGTTCTTGCCCTCAGTTGACCTACCTGCCTCCCCCGTGGGGAGAGTGTGAGTCCAAAGCTCTGGAGTCGGGCTTCTTTCAGGTCTACAGCGTAACGGCCTGCAGAATCGACTGTGAAACTCGCTACATTGTGGAGAACTGCAACTGCAGGATGGTGCACATGCCAGGTAAGCATCTCTGTTGTGCTCTGCGATGATGTATTGAGTGCTCATTCATCAACAAGAGTTTTCAGCAAGGTTGCAGCATTTTCCAGGAAGTTTACCGGCATCATATTGATATGACAAATCAATACTGGATTAGTTGTTGGCATTTTAAAAAGCCCCAGGACTACAAGGTGTTACCTGGGAGGTGCAAGGAGGCTGTTTCTCACAGAAAAACTCTCATTCATTCACATGTTTTCACTTCATTTGTTAAGTTTTCCAATAAGTTCATGTTTAAGCGTCAAGACTGATTAAAAGCACAATATTTATTCTGTTCCCAGGTGACGCCTCCTACTGCACCCCTGAGCAGTATAAAGACTGTGCTGAGCCCGCCTTGGGTAAGTCAGCCTGGACACACACACACACACACACACAACAAGTCATACAGTATCATGGTTTATGCATGATGAAAGCCTCTGCAAATGACTTGGCAGAGACTGTTGTTGCGATGAATTTTAAAGAAGTGAAAATGAAGTAAAAATAAAATCTGAATTATAAGAAATCACTGCAAAACAATCTACTCAGAGAACAATAAAAAATACTCCTACTCTTTTCAGAAACTTTTATTACATTCTGTGGTGAAATGAAATTGCACTAATAAAACTGCAGGTATTTCAGAGTATTTTTCCACGTATCACTGCCAAAGTGCATCAGGTTCAGATGGTAGCCATCTTAATCTTTCCACTTTTGTGTGAAGGACTCGAGTCTGTAACCAGCAGCAAGTTGACAGGGACCGCAGTGTTAGAGTTCAATTTAATGCCTGGGTAGTCAGAGAGATAATACATCCAAAGCCTGGACTGAAGTAAGTGGATGGAGACATGTAAAAGGTTTTAGGAGAGTTAACTTCTTCTTTCATATTCAAGAATTCATACAGTATATAAGGATTTGAAATGCACCTGGATGAAGTTCAGATCAGATTTGGTTCTTTTTCTTTAACCTACACAAAAAGAAAAACGTTCACAGAGAACCTGAACACAACCATTGAGGTTTCATCTTCAAAATCAGTTTTCTGTTTCTTTTTTCTGAAAGGAGATGAAAAGATATGAATAGAAATATATTAATTAAATAAATCCATCTGTCAATTTCAAGAGTAGGGTATAAATATTAAGCAAAACAAATTAAAGTGACTAAAAATGTATCTCTAAACTCATACAGATGTCGTTAATATCACATTTGATGTGATTTATATTGGTTGGTTATTAAAACCTCAGCGTTAAAAAAAGAAGAAAATAATGACATAAAATGTTGGCATTACAAGCAGCAACATTTACTAAGAGAGGAGGAATGTCTGCCAAATGAAAAATGAACAAGCCGTATAATGAGTCTCTAGATGGTGTCACCTTCCACTGAAGGAGAAATAAATGCCTCTGTTGAAGTGGAGACTCAGGCTGAAGTAAGATTACGAAGGAAACAGGAGATGTGGGGAGATTTTCTTTAGAGAGGAACTGGAAAAAAACACAACCAGCACAGAAAATTTACGTTCCAACATCATTTTATCTGGAGAACTACAGACTGATCAAATGTTCTTGAGGATAATTGTGAGAATAAGTTTCTTCTTTATTTGGAACAAAGCAGAACAATCGCAAATAAATCTTTAATTTGGCTTTGGTTTGATCCAGCTTGTGCATAAATTCACCACCTTTACATTTAAATGATGACCATTATATCTGGGCTGTTGCAAATCTACAGAGAAACTTCATACTATTCTTACTATTTCTATGCATCCATAATTATATGATTTTTTTATACATGCTGTATTTATAATAGTTCAGCAATACGGGATTTAAAAAAAAATTAGACAAAGCCCTTTCTTCTTTATTTAAAAAATTGTTCAAAGCATCCACAAAAAATAACTGAGGAATAAGGATTATGCTGCAGTTTTATGGTGTGTGTATATTTATTCTCATTTTATTCCAAAAATTCAGGAAAAAGCTTCATAATTAAACTGTATATTAAAATGTGTATTTATTGCAGTTACCTATTACAATATGGTTGGACATGTTTGATGCTATTTGAAACCTTACTCGAGTGATGTTGCAGTATAGTATTGTTGTCTCCATGGAAACAGCTCTTTCTACTTCTGGAGGCCCTGATTGTGGATTTTTTAAATGATCCATGAGGAATCTTTACCCTCATTACCTGTCTCAGATACATTCCCCCAGGTTATGTCTTTGGCATTGATTATGAGATATGGCCATGTTTGCATGGCAAATTTTTACAATTACGGCTTTTTATCTTGTGCATGGTTTGCTAAACTATGTTACTCATTCATTCAGAAGCAGAAAATGAGAGGCTGCACAGATACAGACGTAAGAGAGAGAGAGAGAGACAGGCACAGGTCATGAAGTTTTCTGATGTTTGAAACAAAGCACTGAATTTGTGTGTTTTAGTCCACATCCGATTAACTGAACTACGCCTTTTCCTTCCTGTTAGAAGCTGTAAATATCATACTGAAACCTGCTTCAGCAACTGCTTCAAACGTAACACTTCCAGCAACACGTCATGTGTATGTTTTGATTGCAATCCATGTTTAAAATGAAATCAAAAGATTTTATATATTAAGTTTGCAGCATCTGCTAATGAAATAAACCACAAGTTTATTTCACTTTCAGCATCCTTGAGCATCCTGAGGAGTTTATACATTTAGCAGCATCAACAGTAGATACACTTGAGTCTAATTCATGTTCTTTGCGATTATTTCAAAGTCACATGTTGGAATATTCCTGCTTGGTCACATTTAGGTTCTGATAGAACAACATCAAAATATCAGGGAAACAATGTGAAAGCTTGTCTGCCACCATGATAAGGATGTGATTGCTGATATTCCAATTAAGTGCTGAAATATGCAATTTTTTTGAAAGTCAAAAAGAATAGATTTTTAAAAATGAAAATGCACAGTGCACAGGCTGCACAGTGGCGCAGTTGGTAGAGCTATTGCCTTACAGCAAGAAGGTTCTGGATTCGATTTCCGGCCCTGGTATTTCTGCATGGAGTTGCATGTTCTCCCAGTGCATGGTGGGTTTTCTCCTGGTACTCCGGTTTCCTCCCACAGTCCAAAAACATGACTGTCAGGTTAATTGGCCTCTCCAAATTGCCCCTAGGTGTGTGTGTGCGCATGGTTGTTTGTCCTGTCTGTCTCTGTGTTGCCCTGTGACAGACTGGCGACCTGTCCAGAGTGACCCCAACTCTCACCTTTCCTGACCCCATTAAGGGACAAGGGTGTAAGAAAATGGATGGATGGATAAAAATTAAGAGCAGTGAAAATGTCAGCTCTTCGACAGAGGAAAGCTGTTGTAGCATTTGTTGGGGAGCGAGTCTTTTAAAGAACTTCACTGTCTCTGTTGGAGGTCCTGAACCGCACAGGCTGGACTCCCCTCTTGATCCCAACTTATTCCATCACATCCTGTCCAATAAGTCTACCTACCTTTCATGACTTTATCGAGTGTGTTGACATCCCTGGTGCAAATGTTGCTTCCTCAGCAGCCCAAAGTGGAGTAGATAAGACTTGTAACTGCAGACTGTATCAAGATCTGCAGTTTACATTTCCTGCACAGACTAAAGAATCAGTTTTCTTAAAAATATAATCTCCAGTCCAGCCTGGTGTTATGGTGCAAAGTCATTTAATCTAAGCTTAAAACAGGGAATTGTTACGACGGCTAACTCACCCCAAAACTGCTTACCCAAATGAAAATAAACTCTTTTTTATTTTTTTGCATTCTCCTATAAGTCCATGCTTAATTAAAACTTAAGTAACAATATGAATTGTATTGTAGAAAAAAATGTTTTCTAAAAAAGGTATTAATAACTTGTTTCAAAAGTTTTCTGAGTGGTTTCTCACCCTGTCAACTTGCACAAGTGGTCAAAACACCATTAGTGCAACCTTCTCTCCCCTCGCAGCATTCCATCTGCTCAGCCCACACTCCTCCCATCAAATGGTAAATTATTTCTGCAAAGCCAGAAAGGTTTCCAAAACACAGAAAACAGGCAGCCAAGGGCAACAATGCCTCCAAGCAACTGGCATCAAAGCTGTACACTCCCACACCATAAGGATGTTTAGTGCAACATAATGTGACTGAGTAAGCACTCTGAAGCAGGAAGTTGCACTATTTAATGAAAGGTTTGTTGTATTTTCCTGCAGTTGGTTTCCCCTTTCAGAGGAGGCTGCATGCACCAAAGTTTATTGGATTTTTATACTTCTGTAACTGTGTCTCTTAGGTTTTTAAACAAATCTTTATTGTTTTTGTAAGAGGCTGCTGCATCTGTTGGACTCTAACACCTCATTTTCCTAATCTTCCTTGATTGAATATGATGCAGACTGCCTGATAATTGATTGCTGTTTCTGCTGCAGCAGCTCAGTGATCAGTTCTTCAAAAACGGCGCGATAGTTGGACTACATCAGTAGTTCTCATGCATTCAAGTTTGTTTTTGTTTTTCATGTGGTAATATTCCAAAATATGCTGGGATTCAAGTTTGCAAACTAAGAATACCGTAAGGAGCTTATGCTAATTTGCTCTAAGTAAGAGAAAATGTGTAAAGAAAGTGGACAAAAGGTTTCGAGGCTTGGACAAAGAATCAGTCATTTAAATGCACAGAGAGGTGCTCCTGTGAATCAAATAACGTCACATTTGAATAAAAAATAAGCCACCACCATAGAGCTGTATTAAATCCTCTCTCTCTCCCTGACATGTCTGCGAGGCCCCGGCAGCTATTATTGCACCGTGGGGGGGATCTGCCTTTTGCTCTGTGATCTGCAGGTCTGCCACAGAGCTGCTAGAGTGAGGCGCAGCCCTGAAAGCATTAACCCATTTTTATTTTCCATTCAAGGAATAACAAGTGAATTTCCTGAAAGAAAAGAAACACCTGAAATCCAACGATTTCTTAAAACTACATTGGATAAGTGTTTCAGTAATGACACCTGTTTAAACAATTGTAAAGTCTCCAACTTTAGTGAAGGGTGTGTGAGGTGCAGAGACTTCAGACGGAGCTATATTTGAAAGGCTTGTGTCTCTTTGCATTAGAATCATCGCTGTCTGAGTTTTTCCTATAGTAAGCTGAAGGCATCACACACAACTATCCACCGAGGGAGTTTTTTTTTTCCATCTTCAAGCTGCCAAAGCAGAGCCCTGAATGTAGCTTTCTGTGGCGAAAATTTGTTGCTGTCAGGGTGAAGGCTGTTTCAACTGAAGCCGCTCCGGGGCATGTTTGTGTTCACAGCTTTACATTCTTTCCCTCTGTGATGCAGACTATGACTTAAGCTGTCATTAGAGCTTCTGCGGAGCAAACATTTACACGACCTGAGCCGCTGTGTAAAATGGGGCAGTGTTCAGCAGTCATGTTTGCTCTCCTTCTGTCCTTTTTTGTGTGTGTGGTGTGTGTGTGTGTGTGTGTGTGTGTGTGTGTGTGTGTGTGTGTGTGTGTGTGTGTGTGTGTGTGTGTGTGTGTGTGTGTGTGTGTGTGTGTGTGTGTGTGTGTGACCTTTGAATTCAGGTGGAATACAAAAGCGAAATGTCAGATCCACTTGGCTTTCTGAAGCTCAGAGCCTGTAGAGGCAGAGGCTGAGAGAGGCTGCTTTAGTCTGAAACTGATCTGTTTTCCATGTTTTTCACATTTGTAATAAAAAAACAACAACAAAAACACTAAAACCCAGCAGGCACTTTGCAACTAAAGCTGAAGAGTACATCTTGATTTAAAATGAGCTAACTAAGCCGAGTTGTTTCTGCATAGAAAGAAAATAAGGTACTGAAAACGTAATTAACTGCAATTAGATGCCTCTCATGATTATTCTATGAATTATTAGATTCATAATGTCACCCATCTGCCAGGAAGTGGGACAAACAGATTAGCAGCGTTGTCAGAACTGTGTCGGCTCAGTAAACTCAAAGCCTCCATCCCTCCTGACCCGTCTGAGACAGTAATCCATGCATTTATTACATCTCAGTCGGATTACAGGTGTTAATCAGGCATTGCTAATGGGTCTGCAGGCAGTAGAAAATGGAGCAGCTCCTCCTGATGGGAGCAAATGACACCAGCCCTGGATTAGAAACCTTGCACCAGCGTCCTGTTTATTACAGAAATCAGTTTAAAACTGTGTTTTTTAAAATTTGTTACACCTCTAGTCTGATCTTCTTTGCTATTACAATTAATGTTGGTCTCTTGTTTGTTGATTGTAGAGACAAGTCCACGTTTTCTTGTCACTCAAACATCTTATCAACTTGTTCCTGCTTAGAATATGTACATATATATACAGTATATTCAATCTCTTCACTTCTAGTTAAACTGGACATCAATATGTGTTTTATGCTAATTTTGATAATTTTGCTAGCTTTAGTTGTCATTTTGGTCAGCGTCTTGGTTAGATTTTCAGATATTAACTTGAATGATATCTTAAGTTTTTATTGATGTAAATGTATGACTTTGTGTGAAATTTGCATGAAATGTCAGAATATTTATGGATAACTTCAAGTGCAAAGCTTTTAAATTTGACCAAGTCGGCAGCGTTTTTCAGTCAGTAAGTGTCCTAATGCATCACCGACGCTCTAACAGGGCAGACACAGCCAACCAGTCGTAATTTTGTTTGCACGTCATTGTATTGTGTAAAATACGTCCTCACTGTGAAGTCATTAACTTTTTTCTTCCCTGTGTAACCAACAAATTCAGTCCCTAATGCTCCAATAAATCTGCTACGGAGAAGAAACTGTTTTGTTGTCCTTCTCCTTTCATTAAATGAACAGGCGAAGTTTTTATAGTTATTAAATTAAAGACCATCTTTTCAGTTTACACACTCTAAATATAGATTTTATTTTGTTGTGTAAAAAATATAAAATCTTACTGATATAAAACACTAATTAAAATGTCCTGAATGGCCTCAGCTGACAGTTGATCTTGCATAACTTTAGAGTAATGTATCCATTGTTTGATCTGCAAACGACTTTCCTTTTGGCCCTTTGATTTTATGAGATTTTATTATCAAATCTCAGCCAAGGTCCTTTAAACAAGAGTTATTTTTTCATTGTTATGTTTAAAATGTCTCGAGGGTAGAAGGCCTTAATGAAATTTGCACAGGGTCAGCACAATATTCATGAGTCCATCAGAAGCTCAGTATTAATAATGTGATGGAACCCGGACAGCTACGGCCTTTTAGAGCGGCTGTGTCAAAATATTTATGACACTGCTGATGGAAAAGACTGACTATGCGTCTAAAATGTTTCCCGTTTCTGTCAACTTCATCCCATCCGTCACCAACGCATTTCATTTTCACCACCCAAATTCCTGCGTGGCCATTACCCATTTCTGTCCAAAGCCAAATTGTCGGCTGTGGAGAGCAGCAGCTGCATGTGCAGGACGCCGTGCAACATGACTCGCTACAACAAGGAGCTGTCCATGGTCAAGATCCCCAGCAAGACGTCGGCGCGCTACCTGCAGAAGAAGTTCAACAAGTCAGAGAAGTATATCTCGTGAGTAGTCATGTTTTTCTAACAGCAGGACCGAAACATTTAACGTTTAAGTAATTTATTAGGAAGTAACGAGTCACTGTTTTAGGTTTTCAGACTTTTTTTGTCAGTCTGTGAAATAACTATTTCTCAATTGACTTGCTGTGAAAAGCTTCAGCTTGTTATCATTTTTGGAATTGCTCATTAAATATAGCATTACAATTGTCAGCCTTCAGTGGATCTAAGAGACATTACATGTAGGCACAAGAGTTCAGATCATCTTTTTATGCATTTTTTAATAGTTTTATTTTTTATTCTGGCTAATTTATGGAGTTTTACAAAACCTGTTCTTATTTTTAATCATAAAAGTATTAAATATATCATATTTTACTTGGATTTCATGTCACACCCAACATAAGAAAGTGCATCGTTGTGAACATGAGTTTTCTGATGATTGTGTTATGCTTTTCTAGTTATCCTCCTCTGCAGAACCACATTTTACAAGTCTTTTGGGATATGTTCTGACACTTTGCACATCTCGTCTCCAGATTCCCAATTTAGGTCTGAACTTTGACTAAGCCACTCGGACAAGCTTAGTATTCCTTGGCCTTAACCTGTAAATAATATAAAAATTGCAGCTCTGAGTGTTTGTTGTTATTATTCTGCTGAACGGTGAACCTCTGGCCTCAAATTGAGTCTTTGCAGCCGCTGACACATTTGTCTGCTTTAATCCACTTCACAACGTCACCTCTGACCTTTCTGCTGTGATTCTTGGTCTCTGTGCGGCTTTCTAACAAAACCCTTCACACAGCAGCTGGATTTCTACTGAGATCAAATTACAAACACGATTAATAATCATGAAGGAAATTGATTGCAGTGGCTTTTGTTCAAGTATATTTAGAATAAAAATGGTTTTATTTGTAAAAATGAATCACACAAAATCTAAAAACACTAAAGCTTATGATCAGAAAAAGTTTTCAGGGTTTGAAAACTTTCGCTGCTTGTCCAACTGAATGCGATTACTTGCCAAATATCAGATACTTTTGCTGTCTGTTAGAAGCTGAGCTGCGGCTACCAGCTCGTTCTCCGTCCATTCGGTTGAAAACCATCAATCATTGCGTTTCCTATGTTAGAAAATCTCTTACCACATCTCGTCTTTTGCAGAGATAACATCTTGGTGCTGGATGTGTTCTTTGAAGCTCTGAACTACGAGACCATTGAGCAGAAAAAAGCCTACGAGGTGGCAGGATTACTGGGTATGTCTGCCAGACAGGCCTTCATTTGCCAAAGCTGGGTTCATCGCTCATTCATTTATTAATCCTAGATATGCAACTGATGACATTAATGGCAATGGTTCACCTTCACATTTTTGATTTATTTGGATTTTTATTATTTCTATCACTGCAAGCCTTTTATTAGAATTTATTTCCAGAACTTTAAGTTCAATGGATTTCTGTGTATGTTAGCAGGTCCAGAATTAACAAAAAAAGGGAACTATTATCCAAAACCAAAGAAACTTGTCCTTTAAGTAATGCCAAGCCTCTCCACAAGTTATTCTGAGAGTTTTGAACACAACTTTACCAGGAGTAAAGTACTGATTAATAGTTTTTTGCTTTGTGCCGCCTTCTTGCTTGAATCACTACAATAAAAGAAAAGAAATTAAATAAATTTTTCTATCTGTTAGTTACTCTTAGGATTTGAGGCTGTTTCTTCTTTTTTCTTACTGCACTTGCATCTTTCTGCAGGTGATATTGGAGGACAGATGGGCTTGTTCATCGGAGCCAGCATCCTCACCATCTTAGAACTGTTTGACTACGCCTATGAGGTCAGTGACTTGACTCTTTTTAGTTTTACACACTTTTTCCAAAATCACTGTTTAGAAAACAATATTGTAAAATCATCATCATGGTGAAATGAAGCTACATGAAGCAGTTTTAATGTTTGCATACTGTGATGTCTTGAAATGATTTTTGAGAAGCAAGATGTTTCTCTTCTGGAAAGTAATTACTACTTTATAAAAAAAGAACAATTTCAGTACAGATCTGCAAAAAATAATTTGTTTCTGATTTTTATCACACTTAAATATTAAAGTTAGTAAAGTTAATTATATCAATCAGATATAATTAAAAACATATCAAAATTTAAAAAACCGTATCAAAATTACTCCAAGAACAAATAGCTGAGTGATCCTGGAGATTTCAATCTTTAAGTTCAGTCATAATAATCATTTCTCTTAAGGTTTGGTTTTGTTCTGTACTTTTAAGTTACCATTTTACTTAACAAACATGTTACATACCGAGTCAGTGTGGCGTCAGCTTCACTGCAGTACTGAGTGGAACAGTGATGTATTTGCCATTTAGTCTCCATATTTTTAACAAATTTTTCTCAGGATTTGAGCACAGCAGGAGCTTTTGTTGAGTCTTATTTCAATGGTTTGTTTTTCTGGCTTTGTGAAAAGCTAAAGCACCGACTCCCAGAGCAGCTGAAATTAGAGTCAGTGTGGCTCGCGCTAAAACCAGATAAAAGCCGGACTTACTTTACAGCTGGCTGAGATGAAGGACCACGGATTGTAAATTTCTATTACGTTTTCTCAACTGAATGCTTCTTTTTAGGGCTTTTGTGTTTCTTTCAGCTCCATCTTTTTGTCTGATGAGCGAATAATTGTCTGCACTTTTTGAGATTTCTGAAATTCAGAGAGAACGTAATTGCAAAGATTTTTTCTTTTTTTTTTTTTTTTGGTTTTATTCTGATGGCATAATTGAGTCGTTGATATCTAAAAACCTCAAATCACCCAGTTCTTTCTCTCCAAAGCTAACCTGAAGAGCTTTTGTTCTGAGTCATATTGGAATGATTTCTGCTTTATATACCATCCATGTTCACCTTGACTACAGCCAAGTTTCTCTCTGCACTCAGTATGAACTGTTTAGATGCTTTGCTACAGAGAATCTCTCTGTGTTACTTTCTGATCTACAGGTGGTGAAGGACAGATTACTGGACTTACTCAGCAGAGAGGAGGAAGATGAGAGTCATGCTGAGGAAGTGGTACAAACCTTTGCATACTCATTTCCAGTCATTTATCATGTGGATTCTCTGTAATTTCCTTCAAACTTTGTTCTTTTCTGTCTTTGCAAAAGCAGAAGCATGAAAAATGAGTGAACAACACTTTTTAGCTTAAAAAACTGAAAACTCACCCTGTAGATTCTGGTCAGATCCGTAAAACGAGACCTATGTCTCATCATTAAGATTCGATCAACAGGATTGTTGATGGGAATTTTTTTAAAGAAAGGGAAGTAGAAGTGTGTGAAGAAGCCGGTGAACGAAACTTCAGCACTGATAACTTGCAACACAACAAGTCGCTCTGCAGATGATTTAGATTCTCTTCTCTGTTCAAGGCAGATAGAAATGACACTGTTGCAGTTTAGGCAAACTAAACATTCTTAGTAACAGAGACAACACACCGCCTTCTGAATATTCTGCCTGTGTTGGTTTGGCAAATAAAGCAACGGCAGTGCAAATATCGCAGACAGGAACAGAAAGAAGCAACCGACACGGTTTGATCTGTGTTCAGATACTATTTGATTTTGGAGGCTTCCCTGCCACTCGCCCATCATTCTTTCTTTCTTTCTCTCTCACAAAATGAGATGATGGTTGTGTTTGCGCCGTTTTTGTTTTTAGATCTGAAGAACAGTTCGTTTTCAAGTTTGACATGAGTTCATTTATCTCATTGTTAGTTCGTATGAAAAGCAGGAACTCAACATAAAAACAGTTTTTTATTTGGCAGGAAGGAAATTTTACTTTTTTTTATAGTTGGCATTTTATCAGGATTTATTTTGAATGTCTATAGCCATTATTACAATGCTTTGTTTTCTTTTTAAAGATTAAACAGGCATGTTCCTGTGACGTTATTTCTCTTAAAACACAAGACTAAAACTAAGCATTGGTAGTTCTGTAGCATTATAAAATTACATTAAATCATATCAGTGCATATTGTTATTATATAGTGACTATGTTGTTTTCATATCAAGCCTTTTCATAATTTAAAAATTCCACCAATTCTGGGAGACATCTCAACATTGAATATTTAAAAGTAGTAAAAAAATAGATTATATGTAAAATTGTTTTATTTTTAAATTAGTAAAATAAAAACATTTATGTGAGGAAATTGTACAAGTGTTGCTGTTAATCTTTTCTGACCATAACAGAGATTTTTCTAAGACCCCATATGTGAATGAGAGTTTAGTTTTGACTTTATCCGATTGGACACTTTGACACTGAAAACAAAAAACGTTCTTGTAGATGAAAGGAAGGCACATCTGGCTAAATGACTTAGTCTTGGTTTCTTTGACCCAGAAGAAAAGTAGTTCTCATGTTGCTAAAGTTGATCTTGAAACATTTGGCCCCATGAGTATCTTTACTGCTCTCATCTTGTCTTTTGTAGCACAACTCAAACTCAGCAGGAATATTTCTCTTAAAATTTTGCTCTGTTTTCTCCATTTTTGGTTTTACTCTCCATTCATTGGAACAGAGATGCTGAATGTTTCTGCTGATTTGCTGCTGTACGAACCACAAGGCGGTGCGTTTGCATGCGTGTTCCCGCTTCGGCTCGACACCTTTTAAAAGCCTTTCCATCTTTTCTTCTCAGAGCTCCTGTGACCCGGTGGCAAACCACTCAGAATCCATCAGCCACACGGTGACGGTCCCCCTCCAGACGACGCTGGGCACCCTGGAGGAAATTGCCTGCTGAAGCCCGCCCCCTCCCTCCCTTCAGAGCCACACATACCCAGCAGCGAAGAGAAGTCCGCCTCCACCGGGTTTTGCTACAGATCCCTGTTGTAGCATCCTGCAAAAATCTTAACTGCAGGGCGGGGAGGAGGCAGCGGGACTGAGGCTCCGTCACAGCCCTCTGTCTGAGGCACTAATGGGGATTAAGGAGCTGTCAGCTGGATTTCTCAGCTTTTTTCTCTCACCTTGGCCCTAGTGAGGGACAGGGAACCTCCTCTGTGCCGGCCCTTGACGGGGTTTCCACATATATGCACAAAGAATATCAAAGACCGTGTGGGACGCATCCCTACTGAGGGGTCTATTTCTTCTGCAGTATATCTATGTAAAAATCAAAAAAAGAAATGTTGACATGTTGCTCACTGCCAAAATAGCTGTTCAAAACTGTTCTCCAAACTGCATGTGTTGGTCTATCTTGCTCTCTTTGCTGGACTTGCAGCTTTACAGTACATGTGTGCCATTTTGTCTTTCTACCTGCAGGAAAGTCCTGTGCTAAAGGCCCAGGTGAAGAATCAACCTTTGAATGTACAGATTGAACAGACGGTTGTCAAAGTCACCAGTCACAAGCAGTTGATTGTTTTCTTTTTTCAGTAGTATAAGAGAATAATATTGGTTTGGTTTGAGAAGAGAATATAGGCTTTACTTTTCCCTGCAGAAAACAGTCAGATATGGATATTTTTCTGTTTCGTTCTCATGCTGGTTGGTTTTAACAGCTGGCAGGTTTGCTGTGTGACTCCTGTAGCATTGAGTTTTTATTTACACACCTCACTGAAGGTATGTCAGACCCTAACCGTGAATTACCAACTCCTGGCTGCCGCATCTCATCGGAGCACTCAGCTAATTGACACCGAGTCTAAATTATTAGCTCGCCAAACAAGGAGTTATGTACACAGCGGGATTGTTTGGGCATTATTTGATTAACAAAGTGTCAGGGTGATGCTTAAGGTTGACTATTATTAAGTCCCTTCATTTTTATCCTCAACCAAAAGATGAAAATCACAAGCTTGACAATTTAAATCTGTATAAAACCTCAACAGAAGCACCCTGATGAAGCGGGATGACTTAATCCGGTGGGTTTGCTGCGTGAGCTGTAAATACGTTTTCATTTCTGTCCTTATGAAACGAGTACCCAGCAAACACACCTGACGCAGATTGGAAACAGCTTTGGCTCCAGGTGAAGAGGCGTGGTCGTGTTTTTGGCGGCTCCGCTCCGTCTGCAGTTCTAGTGATGCGTAATCTGCTCTACGGATTGGCTGGATGTGTGAAGACGAAGGCGGCGCTCTGCTGCGAGCCTCACCCGTCCTCCTCAGCTGGATCCCTCAGAAATTACCAATGGCTCTACACCAAAAGCTCCTTTGAGACTGTTTGGAAGATTTAGTGAATCTGAGTTTTCTATTTCCAGTCCGTGATCATCCTAGCATGGTCTCCGTCATCAGAATTAGCGTGCGTTGCAGGTAGGAATGAATTCAAGTGCTTTGTGAGAGTTTGAATTATGATTTCCCCATCTGTGTGGCGTAGCCTGCTGTCTCTGTGTTCTCTCTCATGTCGTGGCTTCTGGCGAACACGGTGCTCTGCCGGCCTGAGGGAATGCGACACTGATGCTTCTTGCCGTGGCAACAACACTGGCTGTTTCCTCTCTTCTTCTTTGGCTTCAGTTGTTACTGCAGGACAGCGTTTTTCTCATTGTGTGACGCAGCATACAGTGTGTGTTTTTAATGTGAAATGATTAAATGAAAAAACATGTTTTACAGTCACTTGTGTCTCTGTGGTAAAGATCCACACACACTGAAGACCAGCCAATTTATTTAAGTACGATGACAAGTGGAGGTTCAGGTCATCCCACCATGTAAAATAGTAAAAAGAGGAATAACATTTATATTTTCATACACCGAAAGAAACTACCTTAACAAATCACATAATTAGGAAATGGATTCCACTTATGTGTAAGTCACCAGTAGCTCTGCGAATGAAAGCTCACATCAACACAGAATTGGCTGGTTCAGCAGATGATTTATGATTCGCTAAATTAATGTTGGCAGAGCTCTTTTGAAAAAAAGCCTAGAGTGGAAATAAAACCAAAAGTCTAAATTTGTTTATCCATATAAATGTTTTTCCAAAGAGTCAGAAAATGAAAAAGTAAACTTCTGTCTCAGTCAAACTTTGACAAGTTTAATATTGTGAGGAAGGTGTTTCTATTGTTCTGTGTCTTTTAAAAGAACATTGCACTTTTTATTGTAAGTGATAGATCAGGTCACAAAACGTCTCTATTATCAATTTTTTAGGTTTGCCGACACAAGTTCATCCTCTTCATATTCCACTGAAAGGCTGATCACACAGTGGAAACTAATTTAAATACAATAACATGCAAACACAATTAGGCATTGACATGCATATTTGCACAATTTGACATTTTGAAAAGAAATTTGACATTTAAAAAATAAACATATTTTTTGATAAAGGTTTGGTGCGATGGTTTTTATAAAAGAAACAGTTAGCAGTTATTTTATCAGTCACAATAATTACAGATGAGGTGGCCACTGTAAAATACAATTATTTTGTTTTCTAAGAAAATCAGCACATTTCAGTTTCAGTCCACAGTCCATTATCTGCCTTTTCATTATAGTCAATTTTATATTGGATCTGCAAAAAACATATGATGGAGGTTTGAAATGTATTTGCTGTACTTCTTGAGCGTTTCCAGTGCTGCATATGGACCATCACTGTCTGGAACTTCTTAAAGGCATCTTCACCTGTTTCTGCTAAGGTTTATTTCAGTGACTTGAATCATCAAGGAAAGGACTTATTATTGTTAACTTGTTAACTTTTGAAAAACAGCAGATTAAGTTCTTATTTTCAGAGTAATCTTTTGTTCTCTAGTCCTATTTAAGGGAAATCAGCTGTTCAGATGTTCCTGACCTTATGTGCAAATAGGTGACTGAAGAGTTGATTCACTTTCAGCAGCATTTGTATCGTCCCTTCAGTGTTTTTATTGGCTAATTAAAGTCCAAAGCATGACAAATGAGACTGGAAAAAGATGTATTGCACAGAAAAGCAATGTTTACCTTTAATCTTGCTAATATGTTTTGATTTGTTGACAGTCAGAGACCAAAATAACAGTAGTAAAAACCAAATTACACATAGTAGGAGCAAGCTCTCAAACCTAGCTCTTTATTTCTGTTAAATAAAATGATTTTCTCCTCTTATCTAAAGAAAACAAGATTAAAATATTACATCAGCTCTACAAATATTTTTATTACCGAAATGTACACTTGGTGAAAAGTATGTTAAAGGTAATTTGGTCTGACAAACACATCTTGTCAGAACACACAAACTAATTTATTAAACATGACTGCATATCCCTTCCTTAGTTTCTCTTTTCATTCTTTGATTTACCCAAGTTGCAGTCTTACTTTGTACTGTGAGAGGAAGCTTTCTTTAAGGAAATGAGATTTAAGATGAAAACTGCCTCATTGTTAGATACTGAATGAGTGTGGTGATAAACTGCTGCGTGGGGGAAATTATCCTCATGGGGTCTTCGCATTTAGTTTAAATTCAGTACATGGCATCAGGATCATTGTTAAAGGTAACTGTTATGTAAAATGGCTCGTTCTTGTTTACACAAAATGATATTCCACACATCTCTGGGGACTCCTATTAGAGGCCGGGCCTCAGCTTCTCTTCAATCTTGGTTCATTTAGCAGATATTTATCCGTCGGAAATTGCCTGCAGGTCAGGGGTAGTGCATCAGCAACTTATTGAAAATGCACTGATTACCTTAGTGGGGTGGGAATTTATCCATAGCAGAGATGCATAGGTCCTGAAGACTATTGTGGACAAGTTATAATCAGATTTCTTGTTTCATGATTTAGTTTCGCTTCATAGGTACAGAAAAAATATGTTTATTAAAAAAATAGACTATGTAGAAGTTTGGTGAAAGAAAATGATTTTCTTTTTTTTTTTTTGCAAAATAATTGTTCTTTTACTTTTAGTTTTTGTTCAAGAGAGACGTGATGAATTTGGATTTTTGCGTAGTTAAAAATCAGACGGGCCTGTGGAACAAAGGTGCTAATTAGCAGAGGTCAAAAAAAGATATTTGAATGGTTTTTACTGGAAATGTGATGGTACAAAGTTTTCTGAGGATAATGTAGCATTGTCCAAAAATGATTCACAAATTCTTTTTCATATATATAGTTTGCGGCTGTGAAGCTATGAAATATTTAAAAGTGGTCTTGTTTAATAGTTCTCCAAGTTTTCACTTAATGATTTTTTTTGGTCAAACTGCAAGTGAAGGTGCCTAAAGATCCAAACCCAAAATAATCCTTTGGTAGGTTTTGTTTTTGGTTATGTGTAGCTCCAACACTGGTTCATTTCTGCAGTTTGGGAGCCTTTTGTGATTCATTTTTACTAATAAATGTACAGGGATGATATAAAAACACCTGAATAATAAAGTACAAAACTTCTACTTCACATTTAATAGATTAGATTAATAGACGCTGAATCACATGAGTCAAGCTGATCAGCTGACAGAAATAAACACTATAAGCAACAAGAAACTTTGACGGATTTTAAAACGAAACTGAAACATTTCAGTTGTTTATCAAGAGTGCAGCTGTATGTGACTGAGTGATGGTGTGGAAGGTAAAGCTAAAGGAAACTGCTGAATGATCATCTTCAGAACTCTGAATCTATCCCTGCAGTGTTTTCATCTGATTGGCTTCTGTGTATAGTCATAAAAATAAATGACACTCCTGCTTGAGTCATGATTTACCAGTACAGTTTCACTCCTTGGCTTCTCTCTCTGACTGCAGAGCCTTGGCTTTGTGTTTTTTGTACTTCATCCTTCTGGTTCTGCCTGTATTGATGTCCATGCTGTTACCAGTTAGCATGGTGAGGCTAACTGGTAGCGCTGGGTTCATTATAAATTGCTCTGCCTTGCAGAAGTACTGGCTGATGGACCAGTTCTGCAGGAGACATTGTGGAGAATTATAAATCACCTCAGCTCAACCAGACCAAAAGCTTTTTAAACATTTGCAGGAGATGTTTGATTATAAGATCAGGTCATTCCAGTCGGCCTTGGTCTGCTTTGCAATCCCTTTAATGTGTTTTATTGTTGTTAAATTTATCCTGAAGTCCATTCAGCATTCTCACGTGGTTTAAACATTGGCCTGCAGCTGCAGGAAATACAAATAAACACAACAGACAGAAGACTTTAAACTCATTCAAAATACACCTGTAACTGTTATTCAGACATAATATGCACAGTGGAAACTGTTTTTGCAGATGTCAAAACTGATTTCCTTATCTTCACTCTTTGGAGTTCAGTCAATCATCAAGGAAAATAAATGTCCCTCCTGGATTGGTTACAAATGCCATCCAATAGCATGTTAGGTCATGTACTTTGGCATTTCAGCTTTTCAATTTACGATTTATTTGGAATATTTTCACTTTTTACTATTTATTTGGAATTTTACTTTTTTAAAAAACTTTTTATTTGGAATTATTTTACTTTGCAAAATAATCTACAGAAAGATCTCTGAATAGGTAAAGCAAGGAATACAGACCTGCAGGTCTACAGATGGAATCTTGTTTGAGGAATTTTAAGTTTTATCCTGATTTAGCTACATTATACAACAAAACAACAACATAAATAAAGAACTTGACATGTTTTATTTTGAGAAGGAGCAGCTGAAACTTATGCTTACATACATTTTATTTAAAAAAAAATAATTTCTCATAATCTGACAATAAATCAGACTAAGATTACTCAAATTAATTATATTTCCTAAATGTCAGAATCATAACAGAATTGTTTCAGATTTGTTTGCATACATTAAAATAGCCAAATTTTGAATAATTTGGAGTCTGGATGATGACGTCATAACTTTTTAAGTTTAAGATTAATTGACAACATTTAATAATATTACAGAAAGTAATAATAGAAAAATGATGCCAGCATAAATAAACATTTTTCTAAATAATTATGATGTCCAACTCTAAGCTATAAAATGAAACATAACGGTGAAGAAGTGCATTAATTTTATGTTTTTACACATCCAAACGGGAATATCCTTTTTATGTCATAGTTAGCTTAACAGCAAGAGAATATCGGAGATAAATTATCCTTAATTTGTTCTGAACTGATCTAACTCCATTTAGCACTGTGTTCAGTTGGAGAGGCTTTCATGGAGTCATTATTATGAAGCTGCAGCTTGAATAAACAGATTTTTATGAGCAATTAACAGCCCATAATCCACAAACTTCAGCAGTCAAGTGCATCCTTTCACACTGAAACGTGCAGCTGCTGCAGTGTAGCTTCCTTTCACTCTTTATTATGAGACATAAGAAATCTTGCAGAGACTTGAGGGTCAGACTAGGAGTCCAAGTCGAGCTTCAAGTCTTAAGGCAGCAGGTGAAATAATCTGAAATCTACTCGTTGTCCCAGTTTGGAAATGTTTTCTTCTACCCCAAACAAACGACATCCACCAGCAGGATGTCACCTGATCGTCTTGGTTGGCTCAGGAGTCCTGATCTGTTTTCAGATTACAACCAAAATAAACTGCAATTCAGGTGAAATTTGAAAATGCATCCATTTATCGCCATATGGAAATAAAATTACATTTATTTAATGTGGACTGGAGATCAAACCACTAACCTTCTGCATGCTTAATAACCACTTTATTCCGTTAATATAAGATCGCTTTTATCCTTTGTGTCTATAATCCATAACAATTTTAATACTTCACCACTCAGGCATCACATCTTCATGCTCTTTATTCATGTGAAAGGGAGAATTAGAGTTTGCGTAGTACAAAGATAATTTTGAGGATAATGGGAGTTTTAAAAAAGAGAAATTGTGCAAAGTGCTTTAACTCTGGGACTTCAACTTGAGAGACGAATGAAGAAATTGCATCTGGGAGAAAATTTTGGCCTCATTTTGTCATTTTCAGCAGCGAGGGGAGGTGTGAGTTATTCATTTGAGTTGAGTTTGAGCCTTGCAGTGGATTTCCAAGCTGATCTGCTGAAGCTTTTTGCTCACAGAGCCTTTGATTTTGATACGTTTAACCTTGGCATCCATAATTAATGTATGTAAATCTAATTTTACCAGAGCTACTGAACACATAATTGCATTTTAAAGCAGAAGCAGGCAAAACATTGACAGAGCTGTTGACTCAATCTTTTGGAGTTTGATCTGCTTTATCACCTAAGAAGTCTAAAAGTGCGTCCTCCGTTTTAGACGCGTTGTTACCTGGAGTTGAATTATAATTACCTGTTGACTGTTTATTCCTGAAGAGTGTTGATTACTAATTTGATGGCTGGTGTCAGACTCAACAGGGTGCTCTTTTTATGTGTACCTAGCATGCTCTGGGGAAATCAGTGGCATTCAGCATACTTAGCAAGGCTAATAATCTCTTCTTCGAGTAATTAAATGGCAGACTTAGTCTCTTAGCAAGTCTACTGTCATTTCCCCCAGATTCTCAGGACATTTCCTCTTGCATTGCATTGGGATTCTGTGTGCACTTTGGTAATTAGTAAAGTGAAACTGGAACATCCCACATGCAACATAAATCATCACGCCCTGATGAGTTAAAAAGCTCTGTATCAATTGCCCTAAAAACACTTTCAAGAAGACTTTGAAACTCTAGCTCCAGATTCGGATGTGGATTGGACAAAGTCACATGCACAGCGAGACGCGCGTTGCAAGATTCACACTGAACTTAGATGGTAATGATGTTCTACAAACTCTGAATTCTCAAGAGAAATATTTGATCTGTATTCATGTGTCTTTAATACTCACTTCACAAGATCTTTTTCTGGTTATTAACTTTTATTTAAAGTGGTAAAATGTCTATGTTTGGTGATGGACTGATCGAAAATTGAAGTTTATGAATGGGTGGCTATATGGTGCACACAATGGGACACACATCTTCCTGTCCACAGAATATTCATACAAATATCTCGGAAAGTGTTTTTTGGTGAATATGAAGGCTGGCCTTTGTGTTATTTTTGGTCTCCAGCTTGTTGAGCCTTCTTAGGTCTTTGGCTGTGAAGGTGCTTAGAAAAGTCTTGTGTAAACTCTTAGGGCAAACACTGGAAAACAAGGACGATCTCAAGAAATAGTCTGCTCTGTCCCTTCTTGTAGACAGTGTGGCTCTCTCAAATCCAGTCTGTTGTTCAATTTATATTCCTCCACCTCCTCTCCCTCCTTTGTCATGATTGTGTTTGACATATTCCTGCTCCTGTGACAGACTGGCGACCTGTCCAGGGTGACCCCGCCTCTCGCCCGGAACGTTAGCTGGAGATAGACACCAGCAACATATATATATATATATATATATACTGTATATATATATATATATATATATATATATATATATATATATATATATATATATATAGTATGTATATAGTAACAAATCCTCGTATAAACGAGAAATGCACACGCTCAAGAGAGTTCTTTGACTTGTTTTTTATACAAATTTAGAAATAAGTATGATTGCAGCTTTCGATAATCAATGCTAGAAAAACGATTTGATTGAAATAAAAGCAAAGATGGGACACGTCAGCTTACTGATGCAGCCAAGAGTTGCCCGCTACATTTAATAACTAATCATCTGTGTTCCTGGAATCATGGCGTTATAACAGTCACTCTTTAATTTTCTACAAATGAACAACTCCACCCCAAATCAATACCTATGCATCAGTCTCTGCATCAACCAAAAGGAGATATTTCATCAATAATAATAATCCTTCGAAAAGTCCATAATTAGTCCATCAAAAATAAAGTTCCGTTTGCACAAACAAATCAACGTTGGGGCCCAAAAAATGTAGCAATCTTTGTGCACACAAAAAAAATACAATGAGAAAAAAAACATGGAAGGGTGTCACCGGGGTGGCGTTTGTGTTCCCGGGCCTGGAGCATGAGCACATCGGGTCCGGTCATCACTCCGTGTGGCTTTATCTTGCCTCCAGAAGACTTGATTCCTCCAGTAGTTGATCAGGCAACGCTGTTCCTCCAACAATCAGGTATCTAATCTCTCGAGCTCCCCGGTCCGTCGCTCGGCGTCCTTTCCCCGCATGCTGCCACACCCACCCATTGTCCCTTGTTCCTTTTATAAGTTCCGGTAAAAATTGTGACCAAGATATTTTTTACTCTGTGGACCTTTACAAATAAAGTACATACATGCAAGACATCCTTGTGTCCATATCCAAAAAATTATGGGTATTTCATTAACCCATGTTTATTCTCGAAGGTTACTTTTTTTTTTCAGGATACTTTATTTCATTGTGAGGTCACAATATATATATAATATACTGTATAATATATATATATACTGTATATATATATATATATATATATATATATATATATATATATATATATATATATATATATATATATATATATACACATTTCTGCTCTTCAGAAACCCTCCTGACTCTAACTCTTCTAAAAATCTCAGAAATCTGAGTTAGGCCTAGCAAATGGGTTGAAAGGTTTTTCTGGGCTTGTTTTCTGACTTCCTGTATGAGTCATTTTGTTGGGTCTTATGTTATTTTCATTTGTGGATAATGGATAATAATCACATCTCAAACTCTGAGAAATAGCTTTGTAACCATTTCCAAGCTCAGAGATGTTAGTGATTTTTTTTTATTTGGTAGTAACCAGGCCTGAGTGTTTAATCAAATTTAACTCTGTATTCCACAATCTGTTGTTGGTAACGATCTGTTCAAGTTTAAACTTTTCCACATTTGATCAGACTATTCTTTTATTGCAGTAAGTGAAATTATGTGAAAACTGCTTTTTGTATTTGTCTTATTTGAGACAAAATCAAAAAGGTCATAAAAGTATGTAAATCAGTTTTAAAGTTCAGCTTTTATTGTTGATGTTATTTTTAATATTTGTTTAAATGGATCCCTGAGTGGGTTTGCGCGTAGCAGGGGTGCTTTACCTGAAAGTATAATGCTTGAAAGTTTAAATATTTACCTTCTCACTACTGACTCAAGCAATTAACTAAATGGTATGCTGTGTTTTAATCCTATAGGGCCAAAGAAAGTGGCAGAGATTTCCTTTCATTAAATTGATGTTGACTTTAGAAAACCAATTAAAACGTGTTACAAAGCAAGACGCTGTGGATTTTTATGCTAATGTTTTGTATTGAGACTGAAGCATTAAAAAAAAGAAACAAAAGTTGCTTCTCATTTTTATAAGCTTGTATAACACAGAAAATAACCAATAAACTCATGGATAAATGTGGCTATAAATGTCAAGAATTAATACATCAATGAAGTTTACAGTTGTTTATACAATTGCATGCAACACGTTTTCAAAGAGCTGCAGTACTGATTCAGTTTATATCTGAAGACTCATTCTGACATAACTCACTTCTGACCTCATTTTTCCTGAAATATTTCCGTGCATGTCGCCTGGAAGGACTAAAATGTAACAATAGGTAAAATACAGTATCTGCAAAGGTCTTAAAGATATAGCTGTTTTATTCAGTTACTGGTTGCAAAGTTTATTTTTATTATGAGTGTTTTGAGCCACAATGCAAAGCCAAAGGCAAATGTAAGACATTTGCAAACTTGGGACAAACTTGATTGGTTGATTTTGGATCTGGAGTTGTTTCCTGATCACCTCCTCTGTGTTGCACAGGAATCTGAATTTGTCGTCAGTTTTTTTCCCAAACAGTTTCATTATCAGTGGAGACTTAAAATGTTGGTTCCTGGGTGATCCTGAACCTCCAGGTGTTTTGTTTTTCCACCAGTGGGCTGCAGTTTGGGTCCTGGTCCGCCTCAGTGTGAAGAGGTGCTGCTGAATAGCACATAGCCGGTTTGAACAAAGCTGACGCCATCTGGGTCAGTTTCCCCCGACTCCTAATTGAAGGCGAGAGGCAGCGACATCTGGCTGATGGAGACGACGGCGGGGCAGCAGCAGCAGGATCCATGACTGAAATGGAAACTGAAACTGTTGAGTTGTAACAGGAAGGCTGAAGGTCAAGGGAAGGTCGAGGTGTTTGTGTGTCTCTGGGTGGGAGAGGAAGATTCTGAATTTGTTTTTGAACATCCATCCATCCATCCATCCATCCATCCATTTTCTTCCGCTTATCCGGGGTCGGGTCGCGGGGGCAGCAGCTTCAGAAGGGAACAGAACATGTTCAATTCATTTGCCACATACAGGATCTCTGCTTGAAACCTGTGAACTTCTCTATCACTGACCATAGTTTATTACTCTTGTTCCCCAACTCGGCACGTCAGAGTTGTTTCTTATCTTGACTTTGGGATGTTTTTGTTCACTCTTCAGTAATTTCCTGTCTCCTCCTTGAAACCCAGTGTTTTATTTGTTCAGGTCTCCGCTGACCCAGAGTTTATTGGGATTTACCTCGGTGTCACGGTGGGGAAGGTTTCGTCCACATTAACGTTAAGTCAGTAACACCATCAGTTAATATCCTTTCCAGGTGGCTTCTGTCTCGACATTTTTTTAAAGGAGGAGTATTATGCATATATTCCCAGCCACATATTGCCATTTTGTAGGATAATCAAGTCATTGCGTCACCATCAGTTGATATAAATATGCTGCGTATATAAAATATGATATAAAAGAAATTTGACTTTGTAATTGAAGTGGGGCTTCTGTCTCTTTAAGAAGCTTCTACTCTTTCCAACAATCTGCCTTCGGCATGTCATCACAACAATGACAACTAACTGAGAAGTAGTTTGTCTGAAAAGCTCAGCAGATCAGCAGGTTTGCTAATTGCTGCTGCTAGTCTAGAGGGAGCTGAGAGGGAACAAACATGCATGACAAGAATCAAAGCAACACTCTAAAAAATGTATGTTTTTGATGAGAGAATAACATAACAAGATGTAAAGTTCAAAAAAAGTAAATTTTACATAACACCCCCTTTAAATCATAAGTTGAATCTGAAAAAAGAAGATTCATCTTCAGGAAGGCAGAGAGAGGCGAGGTTTTGATCTGCCTTTCTATGAATAGGTTTTGCAGATGACTGGTATGCATCATTAATGTCTGCATAAGACAAATGCAAAGATTTATAGGCTTTGGTGAAACAGTTGACATTCATTTTAAATGTTAAAGGCGGCGTACAAGAGACATGCAGCACATATTGTCACTATTGTTATTCACAGACTTTGGTTTCAGATATAATCCTTCAGTTCTATGAAGCTCAACAGACTGCATTCCCGATGCTGTTGACTGAGTGCTTGTCAGCGCTCGAAGTTCATCCATCCTATTTGCTAAAGATCTCACATTCCCCATAATGAATAATAAAAAGAGATGAATTGAACTTCTTCTTTCTCTCCCTCTATTCTCCTGCTGCTCTACATCCGCAATCCCCGTTTCAACTTTGTAGAGAATTTAGGTATTTCTTGAGCTTTTGAGGTTCTTGTAAATAACTCTACTGTTGATCATGGCAGGTGGTAAAAAAAAAGGGAAAACACAAACATCCAAAATCAGAATAAAAACAGCAACTTTTCAACCCAAAAGATGGAAAAATCTTAATGATTAACAAAGTAACTGCAACATGCTGATATTTTTTGCGGTGCTATACAAGAAATCCACTAAAAATACTGTTCATATTCATATTAAACTGTAGTTTAATAAAAATATAATGCATACATTTTTGATTTCCACCAAACTGGATTTTCCTTTTTAATTTCCTATATATAACTCGTCTGTATACAGAAAGATTTGTATATTTTTCCTTTGATAAAAGAAAACTGAATAAGAGCCTTAAGTAAGACCTTCAGAAAATCCTTCACAATTTTGTTAATTTGCATTCTCCTTCATCCATCACTTAGAAATGAGCTTTGTTCCTGTTTCATTATGAAGAAAGTGTTGCTGGGAGATAAGTGGGTGGCCTGCATGCTGCATTACACCTAAGAGGCGGCGCAGATCAGATTAGATCGCCCGATAGCAGAGAAGTGGCTTGTTGCTGTGTTATTATGACCAGATGCAGAAATCTGATTCAATAACATGTGGCTTTTATCAGCATCACCCCTGAGAAATATGAATTTAAAGGCTTTTTATTTCCTCCCATATCTCACAGCGCGAGTCAACAAGTGACACGCCTATCTGTGCCCGAAAGCGATTACGGTGAGGATGTTGGGATTGTCATTACAAAACAATTTCAGAGAAGAAATGTCTTTAGAACCATAAATCTGGAGTGTGTGCTCTGCTTCTGCCATCTAGTGGTGACACAGGAGCTTGTTATGATGCTGGTGTAACATTGCAGGTTTTCTGATAACATTTCGAAGATAATTTAAAGTTTGAATAAATGATGTTTTTATATCAAGGTTATATAATGAGTTCTGTCTCTTCTCTGCAGTAGATACATTTTCTCACTTGCAATATTTATTTGTTTGATACTTTTTAATTTTGTTGTGTTTTCTTTCTGGGTAATGTTACTTTGTTAAGTGGTGGAAAACAGATGAGGACAAAAAAAATCTAAAACTGGTTTATTAAAAGTTATGCAAGCTGATTTTTTCTTTATAAAAAACAGATTGAATGCTTGTAATGCAGATAATATACTAAATTCTACCCCAACAGGCACACCACCACTCTTTAAAACTGAATATTTAATCAGAAAATAACATAATAATCTGCCTGTAAGTATCTATAATTTGTTCCACTGTTTTGTTTCTTTTTCTAATGGAGAAAATTAAGTTATAACAAGAAAAATTAGTGCCACTGTACACAAAATGACAGCTTCACTCCAACTTCCAGCTTTAACTTTTGCATAATTTACTACAAAAGGCAGATTACAAGCCGTGGAGACGACTTTGCCATCTTTGATATAATACTCTACATTAAAATCTAATTTTCCTAAAGGTACTAATAAATGTTAAGCACCTGCTTCTTCACTTACGCAGATGGAAAAGGTTGTATAGCTGCACCATGAAAAGACATATTTCCTGGAAGATAAAAATGAGTGGGTCTCTTACATCCTTTGTGCTGACATTCATTATTTCAGTACTACAATAATGGCAGACCCAACCGCTGGCAGTAAAATCTCTTTAGGGAGAAACATTTTAAAAAAGGTTCTTAAAGGATAATAAAGAAGAGAAATCTCAGCCAAATGATTAAATCAGCATTATCAGTGTACTTTGGTTAAAACTGTGAAACTGCAGTATGTAACTTTTACAAAAATGTGGGTTTTTTCCGTATTTGTTAAAACTGTCACCATGTCGATACAGTTTGGTATGAGACGACAAATAATCTGTGAAAAGATAAAACTCCTCCAGCTCCTATGGAGCTACTATTGCTGTGTGAAGAAAAACACTGCTAACAATCAAAAACAACTAATCAGAGCCAGGAGGAGGGGCTTAGTGCTGTCAATCAATGCTGCTCAATGTGTTAATGGCAGAGAAACAACTTGCTGTTCTAGGAAAAATGTTTTTGCGCCATCATCATCGGCTATTAGCATTTGTTGCAGGCTACATTGTGGTGAACCAGCTGTAGCATAGCAGAAATCAAGGCATATGGGGTGAGCAGGAGAGTGATTGACAGCACTAAAGCCCTCCTCCTTGCTCTGATTGGTTGTTTCTGAATGACTGGTGTAATTCTGAAGTTAGTATTGGGAGAAGGCAGAGGAGCTCGGTTGTTTCACAAATTATTTCTTTTAACTTTTTCATGCATGAATTATGATTTTTTTTCAAAGCGTCTTTGGTTTTCTGAAGGCATAAAAAAGGTGGAGAAAAATTTGAAACAAAAAAATATTTCTAGGATATTTTCTAGGTTATTTGGAGAATACATCAGTATTATTGTTTTTGTTTACCTGCAAGAGTAGAAGGAGGATATTCCTGAGTTGGTCGGCATTCTTTTTTGTCTGTCGACCATATTGGATTTAACAAATATTTTCTTGCACTTGCAGCTGATGGCCAGTAGTTGGCAGTATATTTTATGACGCACTAGTGTCCATTTCAGTGGTCTGACGTAAAAATACACAAAAAACACAAGAAAATGGCTTTTAGTTTAGTTGTCCTATGCAGTGAAACATAATGTTCATGTTAGGAAATATGTAAAAAATACAAACATATTTTAGAAAATTTACCATTTTAGATTAAAAAAAAGTATTTCAAACAATACTAACTTATGACCACAGGTTCTGATAGGAACCGCTATGTTTTTCTATCCAGTGAGATAAAAACTTCACCATCACAGCTCCGTCTGCAGCTGAGTTATCACCTCATTGGTAACACCTGTTATCATTAAACAGGAGCAAAGCTGAGGGAGGCAGCCGTAATGGACTGGTTCAACTGTTTATGCAATAAATCAAGGAGCCATGACGATGAAACAAGGTTAGATGTTTTGATCTCATCCTCCTTAAATCTAAAAAGAATTTTACGATGCACTCTTTCTATTTTTAGTAGACTAGCCTTTTCTAACCGACAGTGAAAAATGTTTCTGATTAAAAGTCTAAAAAGTGGACGCACTTAAAAACACACTCAGAGCTCGACAACAATTTATAGCTGAACTGAACTTTCCTCATTCTGCTCAAGCATGCCTTGTTTTCATCTTAGTTTTAAAATGCAAGGTTACAGTTTACAGAAATAAACTAAGACATTTTTCATTGCTGAAGTTTTATTTCCCACTCAATGTAGACAAAATGTCAGTTATTTGGCATATCAGTGCAGCAAATTATTATTCCTTTTTCCTGCTTTCTTTAGATTTTAACAAATACTAGAAATAATCTATTCCTCAGTTGTACATTTTGAAAGATGTGGGACGTTGTCTTGAAATGTGAGGAGACTTTAAATGGTCCAAAGGAAGATAAATGTGTTCCACATCCAGAGGCAATTTTATTCCTTTCCAGCTGAACTGATTCCTATTTCTCTCTCTTAAGCTGAGATACAAACTAGAATGACTCATTTAGACACTCTGCTGTCTAAAAAGTACATTCATAATTAATTCAGAGTCTGTTATATTCTAATAAATCATCAGTATGAGCCTCCACTGAGGGTCAAATGAGTTCAGAGTCTGGCTTCTAGCACCAGCTGTACTTAAAATGTTTGAGAACATCCATCCATCCATCCATCCATCCATTTTCTTCCGCTTATCCGGGATCGGGTCGCGGGGGCAGCAGCTTCAGAAGGGAAGCCCAGATCTCCCTTCTGAAGGGAGGTCTGGGTTTGAGAACAATATGAAGCAAAAAGACTAGAATGGAAAACTAGAGATGTTAATTTTAGTCATCAATTCTGTTTTCTAGTGTCTTCATAGTTGGATTAATGTTTCCTTTTCTTTTACAGGGAACATGTTTATGTTTACAGCTGTGATTCATTGGTGCCTCATGCAACGCGACGCAACGCCAAAAATGTGAGTAAAAAGTAAAAATATTGCCCTGATGCTTACATGTGTAAGTTTTTCTCTTGATTGTATAAACTGTTGTATTCTGTCATGTTGTCTGTAAATACCAACAGATTTAATCTCATTTAACTCTAAAAGATTAGATGATTCTTATTGCGTGTCAAATCTGAAGCTCCAAACTAAGAAATGAATCAGTTAACTTTTTGGTAAATATTCAGCTCTCTTGTCTTCTAGGCTCTTAAGTTGCTACCTTACAGAGATATAACAGAAAACTCTTTTTCTATAAAAATAAGTCTGATTTATGTCAGATGTTGCGTTCAGTTTCATCTTTCCCTTTCTGATCTAATGAAACATTTAGTCGTTTTACACATGAGGACAGATGTTTTATGTGCTTCCTGCAGCCTCCATAAACATGAACAAGCTTGTAAATTGCACCATATTTTGTTCATCCATGATGAATGGGGATCAGTTTAAACCCTCGGCACACCTTCAAATGTAACGTGGCTCCATTTTCTCAGCAGAACAGCTTTGGTAATTAGAAAAGTAGTTATACACTTTAATTGAATCTGCCAACTGCAGAGTCTCTGGAGTCTCAGGCTGCCTGCAGAAGTAAACAGCTTCTTTTAACGGTGGATCTTCCATTGCTTAAAACCGACATCACAGGCACAATAATTGGCTTCTTATCTTTTTAATTAAAATATTTTTATAATGTTCAATGGAGTAAAATAAAAGTAATACTTTTCCAACTACTTTAGTCTTCAGTAGCATCCTGCCTCAGGTTTGTGTGAAAAGCACACTGAATGTTACTGTAAATGCTGAATTATTAATAAAATTTGGGGTAAAGTGGGCACGTTTTATCTGACACTAGAATATTTTATTGGCTTTCTGTCACAAGTTTGGCCTGTTGCACTCTGGTTTGTGTTAGCAAATGAGAGTCGAGTCATTCAGTCATAAATGCAATAACTATGTCCAGCAAACATTGATGTTTAGATTATTGTTTGCACAAATGATTAACTCAAAGAAGTAATGTAAATTCTTTAAATATAAATCCAAAACAGTTTGGCTTTTCACAGCTAGATGTCACTAAATCTCTCCGCTGCACCTGGAAAATAATTGCTGTCAATATTAAACTGCAGAAACACCAAAAAGCTGATCTTTGACCTATGCAAGCAAATTTACAGTTTGACGATAAAGGTTGCTTTTTCAGAAAGACAGGTTGACGTTGGCCGGATTTTGTTTTGTATTGAGCATTTCAAAGTGTTTGCCAGGTTTCTGCTTGTTTCCAGTTTGTCACTCCGGCATTAATCCGTCCTCAGGGCCAAATACCAGCAGAACCCGGACAGAGGAGATAACTGACGGAGGGAACTCTTAAAACCTCCTGGTGGGGTTTCTGATGCTTTTGACAGTCTATAATGGAGCCAAGGTAAAAGCACACGTTAAACAATCCGACGCTAAAGTGTCCAAGGAAGCAATAACAATAATTAAAGTTTGAGTCAGCTTCTTTTATTATGGCACTTTGTACATGACAGGTTACAAAGTCAACATTCTCGGTTTAGTTCACGCAGCTCAAACTCTGTCGCATGTGACAAAAACAAGTTAACAAATATGATCTGGAAAGTGTTTGATGCTCACATTCAACACAAAATGTGTTTATTCCTGATCTGCGTTGTCAGTAGGTTCAGATCTTTCAAGTTTTAATATAGTACTGGCATGCCAAAGAAAAGCTCATAGTTGCTACAAACACTCCTCCCCTCCTGTTCTATTATGTTTAAGCTATGAAAAAAAAACAACAAAGTCCACCGACGTTCTGCATAAAAAGTTCTTCAGTTCAAACATCTGTTCTTCAGCCAAAAATACAGATATATTCAAGAAACTGTACAAAATCCATTCCGATTTGCAAAACAGGGACGACGTTGACGTATGTTGACACGCACACCGCAACAGCCATCCACAGAAAATGTGTGCACAATGTTTTTACAGTCAAAATGACTAAGGTAAACAGGTTGCATTGAAGTGCTACGACATCGTTCGTTGGCACACCAGGAGTAACATTTACAGTTTTTACATCTGAGAGTAAGTAAACTGTCGACATGCATTTTCTAAAACCAGCTCAGCGAAAAATATCCCTGTGTTCCATCTGGATATTAGTGACTAAGCCGCATCATGACTTGTCAGATGTCTTTCTCTTCTGCAGTGGATTGTGCGACAGGCTCTTGTTCTGTACATGTTGCATGAGCAGCAGGAATAAACTGGAAGCCGCTGCTGTTTAGTAAAGCTGTAGAACTAAAAAAGAAAAAAACATGCTACCAAAAGCTGATATGTTGCTGTAAAGTTAAACGTGTTGAGGAATAAACTGTTTGAGATAAGGTTCAAAATTGAACTTGTGCAAATTAAAAGCATTCTACAGGCTGTAAACTTTAGCAGAAGACGACTTTTAAAAGGAAGTGATCTAATTTGAGATATTTGTCTTTCAGGAAAACTGAGATCTCTTCATCAGTTTGGACAGGAATCCAGTAAGTAGAAATTCTTCTGAATATACATACAATTTTAAGAAAGAGTTGGTAATTATGAAACCAAATGTGCATAAACGTAACATGCAAAACTATTATTACTTTGGGATGTTAGGCAATCAAATGGTCAGCCTTGCTGCAAAACTGAGGTATTTCTTTGACTTCGTCTGCTTGTGGTGCTGCAGTAAATTAGACGGCCCTCGGTCAGTAAACTCTCTGGGCTGGTCACCAGCCTGGGGGTGTAGAGGTATTGGCTCATGAGAAGACCAGTGCAAGGGTTGGATGCTTCAGAGGACTTTCCAGGGTGTTGTGGGTGTTGTGTTTAGGTCTGCATCCAGCTCAGAGGCACCCAGAAGGAATCGCGCTCCAGTCTTTCCAAAATGCCGCGCAGTTCAGCGCAAGCACTGGCCGAGTCCTCCTTGATGAGGACGCGGTCCACCAGGTGTCCGTACTGCTGGTCAATCTGAACGGCAGACTGGCGCATTTCCTGCAGGTCTTCATCCTGAGGAGGAGTAGAGAGCTGTGGTACTGAAATTACACTTGAAAATCCAAGTTCCTAACTTAGCCTAAACAAGGTAGTCCTGACCAAAAGGAAAAAAAAACATTTTTGGCACTTTTAGAACCCTGTGGAATCCATTTTGTATTTTATTCTGCACTATTAATTTATTTGAAACAAATAGAGAATTCAGAAAAATAAAGGCAAGATGGCTCCACTAACTTTAGCCCTCTACAGTTTGTTTATATATATATATAAAAAAGAAAGGAACTCCTAATACAATTAGTCAATTGTAGTTCAGGAGCTTTTTATGTGTAGCTTTAGATGACTTTAACATTCTCTTGAACATTTGTGTCAAACATTAAATTTGTTTTCTTTTATACAAATCTGTCTGTTATTTTTAATCACTTGTCAAAGTTATAAAATAAGTGAAGAATCCTGTCCAGCTTATTGAAACAGGGCCTGAATGTGAGCTATACTCACCGTAAGGCGCCCGTGTTCGCCCCCTCCTGGTGAGGTGGCTGCACTGCGGCGACGCCGGCTCTCGGGAATCCGAGGTTTGACAAATATAACATATGGCTTGAACTCTCCAGTTCGTAGCCTCTTCAGCGCCTGCAGTGAAGACAGATTAACACACAGAGGTCAGGAAGAAGAGGCGGATCGGCAAAGTCGAGAGGGAAATGTCAAACTGTTTGCTCAACACATGCAACAACGTAACTCATTCTGACATGTTATGATAGAATATTTTGGTATCTGTTCTGAACATTCAAAAATATAAAACAAACATGCTTCTCACCTCAGGCTGCACATCAACTATACACATCTTATTCTTGGCTTGAACAGAGCGGATGGCCTCTATACTGGTGCCGTACTGGTTTTCCTTGTACTCTCCATGCTCTATGAATCTAAGGGGGGGAAAAGAAGAGATATTTTACCCAGAGTTCTGGTTTCTTCCATTTTTATAAATTCAGATCAGTTGAACAAAGAAGTTGAAGTGAACAGCTAGCTTGAGAAAAGCTAAAGCACATTTTTTCTAAACTATCTATGAACCTTTACACTGTTGCTATGTTTGAATTGGGTGGATATTAAAGAAGCCAATGGAGGAAGTGAGGCTGTGCAAATGATCCTCCTGTGCAGAACACAAGTATATAAAATAATTTTCTTAAATAACGAAACTAAGAAATTACTTTATGTTCTGCTAAAAAGATGGAAATGTTTTATGAATTTAAATCGAGAACATTTTACGTCTGTGAATGCATCAAACATTAATATGCACTGAGAAACACTGGCAGTCAGCAACTGATGTTAAAGGCAAAAAAATTGTCTAAATGAAAACATACTATTTTATGCCTTAGTTTGAACAGAAACACTAAATCATGGTTTCAGATGAGCTGCTGTAGATGCTTTGAACATATAATACTTCAAAACATTGAGGTGGTTTAACTATGAAACAGTTTTTATTCTTAAGAACCTCAAATGTAAACATCAAAACAGCATCAACCTGACAGCTGCAGCAGTTCTGAGACGGAGTTGTTAGTTTCAGCTCTAACTTGGACTTCATGGTAGTTCTTAACTGTATGTTTGACATTAACTGCTTAAAAAAATATAATAGGGACCAACTTAAAAAAAAAAATAGAATGATAAATGTTTAAATAAAAATCCCTGATGCAGAAAAACCTACTTGTTGTTTAAAGCATCTGCATCAAACTGCTGTTTGGTGACAAAGTGATACTCCACTCCGTCCTTCTCATGAGGTTTCTTAGGCCTGGTAGTATCTGTGTTAACATTGAATAAAAGAACAGGGAACATTTTGCTCGTCGTTGCTCGATTCTGTTGGACCGCAGAGTAAAAATGATGACAGACTTACGTGGAACAGCTACAGCATAGCGATGTGGGTTTTCAGCTATCACTCGCTGCTTCAGCTCATTGATTCGAGCCCCAAGCGAACCTTGGAGAGAGACGTTGAGAACATGGTATGGTAACATTTGCATGTCATAAATAAAGACTGCATCTGCGTTTCGAGGCTCTGACTTACCGATCAGAACCACCAGCCGCGGCCTCTCACCAGACCTGTGCTGGTAGCGGGTCACCTCTTCATAGGTCAGGAAGTCCGTCCCTCCGATCTCAGAGTCCTCTCCGGACGATCCCTGCCGATCCTTACGACTCAGTCGGAAGCTTCTCCGTAAACCAGCTGCAGCAACAAGGAGCAGCTCTGCTCAGCTGGAGCGCGTATACACACACACACACACACACACACGCTCCTCACACACAGCCTGAGCATCACCAACAATCTCAGCATCATGCATTATCAAAACATTTGTCGAGGTGCATATATGCCCGATCAGAAGAAGTTAGTGATGGTGTGAATTTTGAGATTTCATGCTTCAGAGAATTTTATTACATGCAACTAACCAAAACCTGCAAGTTTTGGTTTCTTTTAACGAAGACAACATTAATATCGGTCAATTTTTGTTGAGGACATGCTGCTTTGCAAGAGGTTACAGTGCTGAGGCAGGACACCGAGGACAGCCTGGCCCAGGGAGACCCCGCACTGAAACACAGCGACTAACTGCAGGGTCTCCCACGGCCAGAACGGTCTGGACCCCCCTCTCCCCGTCAGATGGTTGAGCCGGCCACTGTACCTGAATAAAATTCCCAGGAAAACACCTGGCCACAGGAGGGCGCCACTGCTTTACACTTAGAAGAGACTATAACCGGTGGGTTAGAGCATCACACAACCCAGCCTCACACCTCCACATCAAGGTGAACGAGCAACAAACGTGCCTGGTTGAGTGTGCAATGTGTCCAACGCAGGAGGGCCGTCGTGAGGGTGGGGGAGGATGAAGGGGAGCTGCTTTTAGGGAGGGGAGGAAAGGGTGGCGCAGCGCACTGACCACAACAACAGGGGCAGTTAGCTAGAAGCGGGGCAGAGGGGAAGGGGGTGGGGGCGCTCAGGAGGATCCAAACACTGTGAGGCAAAGACAGCAGGAAGAGGAGGGAGAGGAGGGAGGGTTTACGGCTTCAAGCAGGTCGACAGGAAGCACGAATACGGGTCGTTAAGGCGTTTCATGTCACAGCAAATGTGTGGCGTCAGGCTTTCAGCTGTGTTTAGGTCACGCCGTGAGCTCAGCGTCATTCGGGCAGCGGGGCAGGGCGGGAGAGCAAATGACGTTCAAGTTTAAGAAGGGAGATGGAGGGAGGAGGGGGAGCTACAGAGGAGGCTAATGCATTAGCTCCAACAAAATCACTTTAAGGAGAAGACTGCATCTCAATTATACATACCCATGGCCTGGCTTTCTGTTTGAATACATGAAATGTAATAGTGTATTATTTTATGGAAAAAAAATTTGCCTGGTTTCCAGAAAATTTGAATATTAGTAAATTAACCATTTCTTGATTTGGCAAAAAGGGTCTGTGCTTCCATGACTGTATCCAACCCAGGCAACTTAACCTCAGACTTAAAACATAGGACCCCCTTGAAATGTTTTTACCTTTTGTCACATTATAAAGTCTTAATCAGCCTAAAGAAAAAGTCATTTTGACCCCAACCCAAAGCCCAGAGGGGAGCAGCGCACAGCCAGGCTGCAGCAGGCAAACAAAGCAGAGAGGAAGTCGGAGAAAGATGTGCGCATTCTCACCTATGTACTGTCCATTGAAATAGCCCTCACAGTCACAGTCCTCTGTTGGGAGGCAAGCAAGGTAGAGAAGGGGGGGTAAGCATTGGGTAAGAGACCTGGAAAAATTAGAGGAGAGGAGAGGAGAGGAGAGGAGGCAGACGGCAGGTGGAGAAGCGGCGCTGCTGGAGGAATGATCTACAGCTGCACTGATCAATATCTGAATTGGTCTTGATAATGAAAGGAAATCTAGATCAAGTACAATGAACAATGTGCCTGATACATAATGGTGGATCTATTCAGTCTTTGTGCTCTGAATGACATCATTTTTTATTCATTTAGAATTTCTAATTTCACTTTATGAACCATTTCAAAGAAGGTTTGTTGCAGTTTTTTTTTACCTGTTTGACCAAAGTCGTCAACAAGTTTCAGTTTCATATTATTACATTATTATTATTATTATTATTATTACTACATTGGCTGTTTTACTCCGAATTAAACTGTGTTGTTTTTACATGTTTGACCCAGCAGTGCTGAACTGTCACACAAATGTATAACTCACTACATTTATGTCTGTGTTTAAAAAAAAAATGTAAAAAAAGGAACGTCTGAAGTCGATTCAGCACCGTTTTTCTGCATCAGTCAATACTAAACTGAAAATGCATCCCTAGTTTAAGCTCTGTGTCTTTTCCTCATAAAATCTAAACAGAACTCAACGTTATTTACTGGAATTTATTTCACATAAAAAAGCTGAACACACATTGCACAATGGAAAATAAGAGAAGTATTACTCAAAAGAGAACAGAATCTATTTTTGCCCATCAGCCTTTAGCTTGGCTCATGTCTCCAGTGATGCTTCTCTACCTGTGCATCACCTGCTGCAGTAAACAAGAATTTGCCATGATGCTCCAGCAGCAGGAGGGGAGGAAATAAGCTTCAAGCTGCAGAAATCCCAACGCCTTTCACACACACACACACACACTTTAAGGCCTCATAATCTGTTTGGATGGATGAGTGTGGCTGCACATTCACCCACCTTTGTCGCATCCTTCAGCTGATGCAGAATGCAGCAAAGAAGAATAAACAGGATTAAAGACAGAAAAAGAACCAGATTTTTTATACATAACAGCTGATAACAGGCTCCACATACGGCGCTAGGATGACAGAGATGAGAAGGGAGACACTAATTTTAAAAGCTTATGTCAGGGTTTGGTTGAATGAACTGAGCAGGAGGACCGGAGAGTCCCTGCAGGTTTGCTGCTGCTTAAAGTAGAACAGTGAGCTGCATCCTGCTCAGCTCCCGTCTCCCAGGTGTAATAGGATGGCGTACAGTTAATGCACCACAAAACAGCCTCTCCATGTTTGCATGTTGTGTACCGCATCAGGTGAGAAGTGTGGTATATTATTGATGCAGGGAGCAGCTGCTGTTTTGCTGTCTGGAACGACTTGGACTTGGCCAGATGGAGTGAACATTAAAGAGATTAATTCATATCTGGAATCCCTCCCCTCCTCCTCTTCCACATCCCTTTAAAAACAAGCCTGCACCAAGGGATGAGCAGTGAATGCTAGTGGATCCGGGAACAAAGGTAGAAGAATGCCAATAAAAATCAATTAAGGTCAATAAATATCTATCAGAGACATTTTGTTACATTAGTGACAAAAGAAGAGGTAAAGGTGGTTGTAAACTGGAATTATGTAAAAATGTAGACGGCGAGGTGAAATCCTCAGAAGCAGAAACTTACAAGCAGGCTTTTTAGGGGATTTTGGATTCGGTAGCGTGCCCATTTTCATCCTGTAGGCCAGCCGCCTGGAGGGATGTGCAGCATAGAGCCAGAGAGGATAAAGGCAGGCAGAGAATCATCAGGGCAGAGACGAGAGTAAGCAGAAAGTAAGAGGGGATTGTCAAGAATACAAGACAGAGCAAACATTGACAGATTATGACACAAAGGATTACCAGATTCAGTAACGCAGGACAGCTGTATGTAAGGTTTAACCGTTAAGTAGAACTAGGAGGACAAAGCAATGTTTTTTTTCATGTTTTGCATGCATGGATCCCTTTATCTTTTTAATCTTTTGAAGCGTTCTAGAAGTTTACCTGTGGAGTTTGGCTGATCCATAAATTTCCTTTTCCACTATTTACACAAACTATATATTTTTTTATTGTTCTCACTGTCGGTGTTTTAGTCTCTATATCATGAGGTTTATTGACAGTTCGCTTAATGAAAGTACTGTGTTGTAGTTCAGCAATTTAAGACTTTTTACTCCTAAAATAACATTAATTTTATTAACTTGAATGACATATCAGACAAAGATTGAGTATCAGCAATAATCTTATGCCTAATAATCTTAGACTGATTGGGGACAAAAATCTTAATTTTAACATTCCTGCAAAGTATATTCCAGACTATTTTTTTCCTCCACTTGTCAACTGTTCTCACGTTTTATTAAACAGAACAAATAGTCAGAAAGCTGCCAAAGTCTAAAGAGAAACTTTCAGATGACCTAGATACTGCTGATCATCTGTCGTTCTTATTTAGTTTCAGCAAAAGGCGAGTATTTCCTTAAATAGAAACTTCCCTGAGTTTCCAGGTTTGGTCTCCTACACAGACCAAACCTGTAAATCAAAGCGTATGCCAGTATCCTCATTGTTTAATCACTAAGGTTAATGTAAACTCCACATGTATATTTTCTTCTCCACGTTCCTGTTTGTTGTTAATCCAGCCACGGCTGCAGAGTTTGGCAGCCCCCTCCCTGCTCAGATCATCTCACCGGTGGATTATGACACTCACAGCATCAGCATCAGTTCATCGCTGTATTTCTGCTTATTTTTTTCCCCGCTTCTCTGATGCTCCATCTAATCACAGCTGACCTCTGTCAGCGGAACACATGAACGTGGATTTGCAGGGATTACAAACGAGCGAATGGAATAAACGGCTGACGTCCGGGTGAATCCGTCAGCGCTGGAGCCGCTGGACGTTCTCACCTCTCCTGGAACTGTTTGGACGGGATGAGTCCGGCCCGCAGGCTGCTGTCCCCCACGCGTTTGGCCTGCCACCACGTGGGGTCGTCCTGCGTCACAACCTGCAGGATGTCGCCCCGTTTGAAGGGAAGTCCCGCTTCCTGGCAGGGAGTGGCCTTGTCTTCCAGAGGGGTGTAGTCAAACAAGGCTCTCATGTAAACCTGGGGTTTGCAGAACAGTTGTTTTAAATGGTGTATGTAAATAAAAGCACATGCAGTTTTCATCTCACCTTGCTCTCCCTCAGTCTGTCCTCCTCTTTGATGGCTGGGATTATCTTGAGAGTGATGGAGCCCTGGGACTGGGACTAAGTCACAAAATAAGAGGCAGAAAAACAGGAAGTTTAGTTGTAATTTATTATTTTGGATCAAAATTTAGGAATATCTAATTCCTAACAGTGACTTTTTGCAAAGATCTTTATTTTCATTTTCTCTGTTATTTTCATGTTGCATCAAGTACTTATGGGAAGTAATTGAAAGTGGTTACTTCCTGCCTGAATTCAACTTCCTTGGTGAAAACTTTCACAATAATGCATCATTTTATGCGTGGTCTGATTACCAACAGCTGACTGATCTCGTCGGGTCTTTTGTGGATCACTGAAACTCCATTGACTTCCCTGAGTTCATCTCCTACATGGACCAAACCTGTAAAAAGCAGAAACGGGTTAAAAAGTAATGATAAAAAAAACAGTCCAGTGTCGTCCATGCTGAGTTGCATCCCAACATCTGTCTGGTTGTCACAGCAACAGACTCCGGCGGTTTCTATCCTCCACGTCTTTTCAGCTGCAGCCACAACAATGAAACCAAATCTGAGAGAAGATCAATATTCCCTCCAGGCAAAGAGGCTCTGAGATCACATTATCATACGGTCACACATGTATTATGTATGCATTCAGCAGGCAACACTGCTCAGCTCCTTTCTTAACACTAGCAACACATTTTTAATGCTGTAAGAATTCAAGAGGATATTAAAATTTCATGGATATGGGAACTAATTGGTCGATGCACCCAGCATGCACTTGTGTCTGGCTGATATTTCGTGAAGATCTTTATAAGTGTGCATTGCGTGATGGATTCTGGCTCATGGAGCGCTTTGTGATTCAGAACCTCTCATGTTTCTCCTGCTGCAGCATCTCTCTCCTTCCAAACTTTGATCATTCTGTTTTTACAGCTTCATGTTTTTCAGCCCTACATTGTTTTTTTTTTCTTCTCAATTTCATTTTCTGCAAAGAGAGAAATGAAGTGGCATTTCCTTGCAGATCAGAAACTCTGATCATCATCATAAAAGGAAAATCAGATCCACAAGTACAGCTTTTATTTTGCATGTAATTTTTATTTACTACTGTTTTTAGAATTAGAGGAGCTTCATCTGTACTCGCTATTATGTTATCTTATCTTTTAATTTTAGAATCCATTATACTCTAACTTTTAAACACTTTTAATCAGTAAGAAATAATTTGCATCATCAAATATGTAAAAATCTGACCAATATTTTCAGTAAAATATGCCAACCACTGACTCTTTTACATAGTGTTTTCAGGGAAACTTGCCAAATACACAAAAAATAAATTTATATATATATTTATTTATTTTCAATTGAATTTCTCATTTTCAGTCCCGTTTAATTTTGTCAGTTGTATTGAGCTCAGACAAAGTGAACAGGTTTAGTGAACAGACATTTAAGAAAAAAAACTCAAGATTTGACAAACTAAGCAAAATAAACATGGATCAATAACAGCTCAGATTACTGAGCTTCATGCACAATCTTGTTCCATTTCTCAAAACAGTGTAATCTACTCTTCTGAACAGCAGGAATATTCTGAATCTGCGATTTAAACACAAAAACCTTTGAGTGTCTGTATTTTTTTTCACCTGTTCAGCAGCTACATTTGTGTTAATGCTGAGTTTATTTGATATTTAAAAACATACATTTGTTTCATAGTTTCTTTTGTCAAGTTAAAATAATTTACTGATTCAAGATACAAAGGAAAAAAGTTGGATTTCAACCTAAACTAAAAAAAAGCACAATAAGTTGTTATAAGTCAAAAGAAAACTTTAAATCTAAACGCACCGCTTCGATCTGCAGCACCTCCTCTCATAATCCGCGCCACGATCACTGCGCCTGTTGCCTCGTCCCGTCTGATTGTTGCTCCCTGACAAAAACACAAAAGTTAACAAATGTTCTCTACTTTCAGGTTCTTCATCCTGTTGCGACTCACCAGAGGCTCCTTGTTCTTCACCAGTCTGACAATCTTCACAGACTCCTCATCCAGCTCGTCCTCGAAGTCATCGGGCAGCGGAGGGAGCACCGGGTCAAAGTTCTTCTGGGCCACGGTGTCATGCACTGAGAGGACAGCCTGATGGGATTAAAAAAGAGAATAAACTCCTGCTGCTGAAATAAAAGTTATTGTAAAGGGGGAGTATACATGTTTTCCAATTTCACAGCACAATTTAGTAAGTGTGTTGTAAGAATGCTATCCATGCAGCTATGGACAAAATGAAGATCCCACTGCACTGAACCGTGTTGAAAACCTGATGGATTTTTCACCAAATATTAATTTCTGAACTCTTTCTGAGTTAAAACATTAGTGTTGTTTCTAAATGAACAAAAACTTGTTTTATTTGCATTATTTGAGGTCTGCACCTTTTTTCATTATTTCAACCATTTCTCATTTTCTGTTAATAAATACAAAACGTTTGCTTGGAATTTCAGAAACATGTTTTCAGTAGTTCATAGAATAAAAGGAAAATGTTCATTTTACTCAAACATATACTTATATAAAGTAAAATCTGAGAAATCCATAATGTTTTGTGGTCTTAATTTTTTCCAGAGCTGCATATCAAATATGACTTGGAAAAATTTGACTTCATACTTGAAATTGGGCTCTTTAAAAACTCCTGCTCTTTCTGAAACTTCGCCCTCTGGAAGTCATTTAAACATCAATCCTATATTAACCCTTCAACAACATTTTTACCAGCGTTGCACTGAGAAGTAGCTCGTATAATGATTTCTGCAGGTGTTTGCTAATTGCTCCTGGTTAGTCTGAAGGAACTGAGTAGTGGCGGTGGAAGCTCTGAAGCTTGAAATCTTCAGCTCTGAGGAGGAGCTGCGTCTTGAAGGTCCACCCATATCCTCAAGAATCAAAGCAACACTCCATGTCTGTTTTTGGTGTGGAAATAACTTTAAAAGGTTCAAAAAAGTCAATTTTACATAATACTGCCCCTTTAAATGTGTAAAAATGTAAAGTTGCTGCAAATTAATTTTCTAAAAATGGAAACAGTTGTTGGGATTGGAAAACAGGAGCTGCTGATAGTGTGTTTACCTTCAGATGTGGTGACGTCAGCAGGCGCAGCAGTTCCTTCTCCTCTGTGCTCATTGGTCCAGTCTGCAGCTCCTCTGCCACCTGAGAAATCCACAAAAACTTTTAAATGCAGCTGAACACAAACGACGTTACATTGGAGTAATTAGAGACTGATACACAGACAAACAGACGGAGAGAGGAGTAGCAAATAACGGAGGTCAGCACTTTCCTCCCACTGATGTGAGCAAAGAGAGAAGCAGGATGTTGGGCTTCATTAGAGGAGTGGCAGGGTGAGTCAGCGCATTTGGCAACATTAAAATTCATTTTTGAAACTTGCACTGCTTCTCCACAAGAGCCAACTCACAGAGGCTGAAAGCTGCGTTCAAGTGGGAAAATAATTTCTGGAGTGTGTGTGAGATGAGCTTACATTTTCAGCCAGAGAGGAGGCGCTGTGGAGCACCGGCGAGGGGCTTTGCCTCTCGTACTGTCGCAGCTTCTCGTGAATCTGTGGACAGAACAATATTTCCAGAGAGGATGTGGGTTAAACTCTGATTGGCTGTGGTACACATGCCAATTTAAACAAAGATGGGTAGGAGAGTATATTATTACAGAAGACACACCGGAAATTATGGAAAAGATAACATTTGAACAAAATCAAACCACCATTTTTATGTAGCCTTGGAAAAAACCTAGCACACCCTCTTTCCATTTGGAAAGCAATGGAACGCTAATAAAGCTGAAAACACTCATAATTCTATCTGCTGGGAAGTTACTAAAGGAAAATGCTTCAATATTTTTTGTCCACCCTTTGAAGAAAAAATATTATTCCACTGGCCACCACTGTGGACAGAAACCATCAGTCCAAATAGTGAGATTGAGGGTTTTATCTGCTCAGGAGAAATAACTCTTCAGCCCTGCAGGTCATTTTTCCTTTAAAGTTAATAAAAGTGAACTCTTTGGGAAAGAAAACAATTATATTGAGAAATCAGAATCAGTATTTTTCTTGTGCTCTGTGGGAAAAACAACAACGTTTATTTTATGTGTTGGGAGCTTCACAACGCCCAACATGTCCTGTTGAAGGCAGAAGTTCATCAATGTTTGAGATCATGTTCGTTCAAAAAAGTATTTACACAAAATATCAAAAGTAATTTCAGGACTTTCAGTTATTTACTTGACAAGTTTTACTCTCAACTCAAAAATTGATTTGTAAGAAATTACATTTGCATTTATTGTTCTTTTAACGCAAACATTTTTCTACCCTATTTATAAATATGCTCCACATTCAAAACTAGACTGTCATAAAAGAGGAAATCGTTTGTTTTCCTTCTGAATTCCTGGAGTAAATCACAGACCTCTTCATCACATTCTTCTTGTTTTTAAGCCATTGGTTATTTGTTGGGTTATTTTTATTGGCTCCGTTTTACAGAAAAAGTTTACAGTTTTTTTTAATGAATGTTTACCAGAGCAGGAATATCAGAACATTGGTGGGTAAATTGGTGATTTTGGAAATGTAAAGACACAGAATCAGTGAAACACCGGCTTTATGGCCGACGTGGCCCCAGGTCTGCCGCCAGGTCTTCTCAGGTCTTCAGAGAACTGGACCCTCAGGATTACTTTCTACTCTTGGCAGATCTAATTTTAGCTTTGGTAAACTCCTGGGATTTGAGGACCTCAAACTGCTGAATAAAACATTTTTGCTGACGTAGATTCTCCGGACAGATGTTTCCTTCCCCTCAGTAATACCTGACACAATGGGCAAACTCGCACTTTCAGTCTATTTTACTTATCACTGTGATCTAGAAGGATCATGCATTGGAAATAAACTTTTTACGGAAAATTAATGTGATGGTATTTTAATTCAAAGCAAAAGTAAAACAACACTGAGCTCAGGAGGATTTCTCACCTTCATGAGGTATCCCAAGCTCCTCTCACTGAAGACGTCTTTGAGGAAGACCATGTCCTCTTTGTGGTTAGCATCGGGCCGCAACTGAGAGGTCAGCAGGGCCAGCGTTTCATGCAATCCTGCGGAGAACGGACACACATCATGGACATGAACCCAAGCAGACGGAGCGCCGTACGGCTCGCCGGCTGTCGTCTTACCCGCTCCTGCTGTGAGAACCGGCATGGCTTCTATCATGTGTCAGTGAGGTGAGGAGGTTGAAACCTGAGGGAGGGAAGAGGAAAATATTAACCAACTTTTGTCTCACTCACACCTCCTTTTGCATAACATTGAATTCATGTGCATTGACGGTAGAGACCCGTTTCTCATATTTGCTCTCCTTATACGCTTTAGCTTTCCTTCCACCTCCTCTGTAAAGGTGTAGCTGTGGATGCTTACAGGTAAAACTTGCTTTTGGTGCCATTAATCACAGACACTCTTGCAAAGCTTGAGTTAAAACCCTTTATAAATCACCTGAAAGAAAAGCTCCTGATTGGAGATCAGGCCGTCTAAAGAACGCAACATCTGTATGAGGGAGAAATGAATGTGCTTCACCTCAAAGATTAAGTATGAAAAGTTCATTGCAAAAACAATAAATCTTGCCAAGTATTTTTGGTCAAGTTTGTAGTGCAAATATCTTAATTTACTTGAAATACGACAAAACTAACTTACATGTAATTTTTCAGCAAGAAATATGAGCTGTTTTAAGTCAGTAACTTCTTAATATTGATTAAAAACTACTAGTTCTTGGCAGATTCGCATTTAACTAAACATTTTTCTAATATATTTGCACTAGAAACTACAATATTCACTTTATGTAAAGTCAAAAACTAAGAAGAATTTACTACTTTCAAACTCGTCTCTGTGGAGCCATATTTCTATACATGAGTGACTGCAGCATCACTGCAGCCTCCTACTGATCAATAACTATAACACTGCTCAATACCCACCATTTTTCTTCAATGGACAAATGAGTCAGTGAAAAAGAATGACTTGCAGCAGCAGAAGACTGCAGCACAGAGAGAACAGGACAGAGAAAATCCCGTATTTACCAACGTTTAGACCTCAATCAACAACAGAAGTGAGTCTGGAACAAAGTTCGACATTTTGCTTTGTTTGTTTAATAAATGATGTTTTAAAATCTTTTAGAATTTCAGAATTTTGTTTAGGTCTGTCAACATTTTATTGTAGTTTGTGAACATTTTATTGTATTTTTGTTATCTACTTAAAGCACTTTTAAGGGGTGTTGCATTATTGTTTTAACATCTGTAAAAGAACTCTGTTATATCAGATTGTATGAAAATTGCTCTATACTGATTAATTGAATAATCAATCGATATAATAATCATAAATTCAAGCCAAATGAGTTTTATTATGTTGTAGAAAGCAGATATTTCTAAATAAAATAAGACAGTTAGGAAACAACATGAGATAAATACTGAAGCAATGTCTCTGGATATCAGCCAGGAAGTTAAAGCTTGGGCACAAAAAAATCCTTTAAATTAATAAATAAAATACACTGAATAATAAATAAACACTGACAAATCAGCTGCAAAGTAGCATAAAGACAACAAAGTTTATATTTTGGAGAGGCCAGCACCAGTCTGATTTAAAGGACCAGTGCCACTTTAAATCAGCTAACCATGTTACTTGTATTTATTATAAAAATGCTTTTAAAAATAACTTAAGAAATTTAAACATCACAATTTAACGCTTGGAAATTGGCCGTGGGTCAGACTGACAGAAGACAGACTGCTGTTCGACTGTGTCCTCCGATCACCTCACCTGCATCCAAAGTAGGTGAAGGACACACCGGCACAGAGAGACAGATGGAGATCGATGGAGCAACCCAGCGCTTACAGAATGAACTTTGGTTCATTCTTCTGTTCATTCTGTTTCTTTGTTTAGCAGCTAAAAATGCATAAAACTTTCTGAGCTTAAAAAATAGTTGATATATTCTTTGCAAAAGCCAATGCAGCTCCTCAGTACAGGCAGCTTTTCTACATCTGGATTAAAGCTGCCTGTTCAGAACAATACAGACATGAGAAACCCACATGTATTCAATTTAAGTATTTACAGTATCAATATCAGTTCAAAGCAATATTAACTATATTGTTCAATATTAACTATTATTAACAATATTAACTAATTGTTCAAGGAAGAATAAAAATGCATTTCAAATTGCTTTATTTCCAGTTTCATTTTTTCCTTGAGGTTAAATTTAATTTGCTTAAAATCATTCTGTCCAAATAACCTGAAGTTAGGAGAAAGGTAAAATAAAAAAAACCTGTAAGCAGAAGGCTGCTTATCATATAATATTAACTACTTCTCAGTTCAATGGTTGTAAATCGCATAATGGAGCAGCATTGTTATGTTGTGCTGAAGGCAGAGTGTCGGAACAGAGCAGGAGCTTCTTAAAGAGACAGAGGCCCAATTTAAAGGTGTCAAATGGTGAAGTCAAATTTCTTCTAAGTCATGTTTGACATATAAATAATTTTTAGAACAGATGAAGGCAAATTAGTTACACGATTGTGCTATAAAATGGCACCATGTCCCTGGAAAATACACGATACAGACAATTTACTTAAAACATGACGTTTTATATTGCAGAGACTAATCATACGACTATGAGCAAGTTTCACATACGTCATGCTCACGTTTGAGTCTTTCATAAGGTTTATTGCTGCCAAAATGATTCTATTTAAAAGGAGTAGAAAAAGCATATGCATTAAGATCTATAAATGTTCTCCTGCGATTTAAATTGTAACAGGAAGAGGAGGAGGAAGCTCCTTTCTCATCCGCCATAATATCAGCTCTTGAATACCAGACAGATTTATGTTTCCCTTTGTCAACTTCGCTACTTTTCAGAGTCGTTTATAGATTTTAGTCTCACCTTCATCAGTGATTAGAAGTATCTCTCTGTGAGTGATCATCATTTAATCATGTCTTTAATTACCACTTAAAATGAGCTGGAATCTGGGGTCCACTAATATTTATGAATAATTAATGTTTACATGGATGCGTTTCCTTTGAACAATCAAAGCCACTATGATAAGAAATGCTATGCCGCTGCTGAGTTCATTCTGGGACAAAGACAACATCAACGATGCTGCTGCCAAATCCGTGTGATGATGAGGTCACCGTGGGAACAACTAAACGAAGTGATGCAGATAAATTAAAAACAGGCTCAATAAACTATTCTTCTAAATGAATGCTTTTAAATGTATTCCTGCACACACGTCTTTAAATATCATTTTCAGGAAAATACCCTGTGAGTCTTTCACCATTAAGTTGTTACATCAAAATAAGCATCCTGAAATTAATCAAATTCCTTACATATGAAATAGGAGGATCTCTAGTATAAATTTTAAAAGTTCAAGGTTGTCATTGTGTCATTTGTAGGACGCTATTCTTAAAAAGAGGAAAAACTAAAACGTGATGGAAAGAAACTTCCCTGAATATGACAGTCATGTGGCACAGTGGGACTATAAACTACTGTTTCACTCTTTAAATAATATCATCCTTTTCCACACTTTGTTTCCATAAATGCCTTGTGTCTATTAGTAAAAACTATTAAATCTGAAATCAGTTATTTTAATTTTAAGGAGTGAAATTTTATGTATTTAACAGATACCATCAGCAAAATGTGAGCAATTTGGTTGCTATGCAAAACAGCTTTTACTTTTATCTCACTTAAGAAAATCAAAATAAAACCCCTACTGAAAAATATGCTTTAAAGCAGAGTCTATGTCTAAACAGTAGTCAAATATCCAGTCTTATTTATGTCAGAAGGTTCGTGGGAACAAAAAGACGTGCAGTTAAGGTGCAGCTGTGCCCATATGTATATTTGAGCCTGTACATATAACTGAACATGCATTAATTAGAGAAATATCAAACAAATTTAAATCCTTTTTGCATTTTATGCAATGCAAAAAGCGTGAATAGTCCAATATTGTTGTTCATATCCATGGATACTAACCTCTAACCAAAACAGTATATGACTTGCCCAGTTTATCCCACAATATACATTTTAAAATGTATGCTTACTGATTTGAACAATGTTTTCTCACCTTGGCTGTTGTGAATCTTTGAGGTCGTACAGGATTCAGTCTAGGTTTCTCTCTCTAAAGGAGGCTTTCCACACTCCGTCACATCAGAATGATTACCAACATCAAAGCAACAGACGTCACTGATCCAGAAATAAACTGAAAGATGATGCTTTTTGGATTTTGTTCCCATCAAAAATGATGTTTCTGCCTCTAATCTAGTTAAAGGCTTATCTGCAGCTCATGCTAACATGAGAAAGCTCAGAAGTCCAATGATTAGATAACAGCCTTTATCAAACGTCAGGACTTCTCTGAAAAATTTAGCTAAAATGCAGATGAATCATTTCTCTGGCTACATTTGCTCTTCATGTTACATTAAGACATTTTCAGGCAGAACTAGGTTATGTTCTATGCACACTACTATGTAAAGTGATTTCTCAGTTATACACTAATCAGGTCTCTATGTGGCTAAGAAAGTCAAAATTTGATTATTCACAAATTTTAAATTATGTTTCAACAAGACAATTAATTGTTTTCAAAATGGGAACAGGTTGAAAGAAAATAATCTTTTAAAAATGCCCTTTTGCATTTATTTATGATGTGAACATAAGAGGTCCAAATACTTCACAGCATTGTTTGGTGGTGGGTACACTGAGATAATTTTTCATCTAATACGTGCACTAGCATTAGCGTCTGATAAGTGCTGTGTTCATGTTTAGCGTTAGCAGAACTAATGTGCTCTAGAGTTAGCACAGCTAACCTTTCAGTTAGCTTATAGGAATCAAACAGGAAGGACATAACTACAAATGATCATGTTGATGAAACAAAAAAGCTAAAAAAAGTAGGTCGTTTTTAAACTTGACACCTATTATTTCCAAGCAAAACATTTACATAATTCCTTCCCGATTTAAAACCAATAAACATGCTTCTGTTTGAGGCTGGAGGAACATAACTTGTGCAGAATGGGGTTAAATCACAGCAGATGGTCTCACACTGACAGTCATTTCGGGGTGGGGGATGTTGAAGCCAGTACAGGACAGAGCTGACCTGGAGTCCAAATAGTGAGATTGAGGGTTTTATCTGCTCAGGAGAAATAACTCTTCAGCCCTGCAGGTCATTTTTCCTTTAAAGTTAATAAAAGTGAACTCTTTCTGTTTACTGGAGTCAATCACCAGCCTGTGATGCAGCTTGTTGTTGTTGTTATGTGCTGCTAATATGCCCCTCTCTGTGTATATCTAAATATGCTAGTAACACAAACTGTGCCATCTGGAGTGTCTGCTATGCTGCTGGTGCATATGTTCAGGAATTATTACAGACATCCTCTTAAAATTTATTCTTACTGGCAGTGCACAGTCTGGTATTCTGCGAAAACTCCTCAGCACGAGGACAGAGAAACAACAAATGCTCAGTCATGCTGTTATACCGAGGATATAAACAACACAATTTGGTAATATAGTCAGCATCTCAGTTTCAGCCGCCAAACAACGGCTGTAAACAAGAACAAAAGGAAAGTGGGTGATGAGTGTCCACACATGGACAGATCTGATAGTGACAACGTCTCGGTCTGCTCGTGATTGAGCGTCTTGGCTGTTCTCTTCGCCGCTCACATGCAGTAATCCACTGCCCTGACAGGAACGGGAGGCAGCGCTAAGCATGTCTGGCCACCATCCAACATGCCTTTTACACACATACACACATTTCCTCTCTCATCTGCAGCCACGAAAGCCTCCCACCGCCTAATCTCATCTCGCAGAGGGTGTGGCCAGACCCAAACTTATATCATCTCCAACATGGACGGAAACTACTGATACTGACAACTGTCTCTCCTGTACACAGATGCTGAAGGGGTTACACTCCCTCCTCGCCACCCCATCCTGTCGTTTCCACGCAGAAAAGCAGAGGCAGATGTCAGTTTTTTCCTTCCTGTTTCCACTGGTTTTCCTCACAGATCTGTTTCTACTTCCTCTTATCTGTAGAGTGTAGCCCTGCCCTCCCTCCCTCCCGCTCTTCTCCATCTCTCTGCAGTGCTACAGCACTCTGCTCTCTCCACACACAGCGTGCCGTCAGCTGGCAGACGGAGGAAGAAAGGGGGGGGGGGAAACGCTCACTGAATGGAAGATCCACCCAGCCTCGTCAGGCAGCTGATGCCTTGTGTTCACACAGAAAACAAGCAAATGCTGACAGAAAATGCAAACAGCCTTTTTACCTTCTCTTCTCTCCGGATCTCCACCTCCCTGCCTGTGTTTTTGTGTCGCTCCTGACTGCAGCCTCACAGTTTCTCTCGTTCCAGTTTCTCCTCCTGCTTACTTCTTCTTCCTCCTCCTCCTCCTCCTGTGGCTGCTGCTTTCACTAACCTGCTGCTGAGTGGCTGCTCCCTCCTTCCCCTTTTCTCTCTCCTCTTTGCCTCTCAGCCCCTCCCACCTCTCCTCCCTTTTCATGTCTGATGCTCTCTGTTCACGAAACCAGAGGAAAAGGCCAAATAGCGCATCAGAAGTCCTGAAGATTATCCTTCATATTAACGCTAAAAATAGATAAATGCCACATCAATGTGTAGATCTCAGAGAGACAGGGTTTCATCCGCAAAATCAAACATGCAAATATGCTCTTAGTAAATGAAAACTGGTAGTAGAAATGTACCAAACAGTAACTGAATGTGATGGGTTTTCCACTGTGCATACAAGCTGAAAATGATGTGCAGAGAAAAAAAGAGAAAAAGGTGATAGTGAAATTGGAGTTTTTGGCACTTTACTGTTCAATTGAAACCAAATATCAACATACACTGCAGCAATTCAATGATTTCAAACACTTCCTCTTTTTGGTCAGTTTAGATTGCCAAATTATTTCTACTTGTTAAGTACCAAAATCCTAAATTCACTTTTTAGAGAATTTTGTAGTAAAATGTATCGTCTTTTTATTCGACTTGTTAAGCTTCACTTAACAAAAGTAACTGAATATTCAAGCCAGACTGGGGATGATCAAGTACTAAGGGAACAACATGCAAATAAAGTGCAGCGTCGTCAGCATAAAGATGCATTACAACAAAAATCTCCCGGCATAGAATGTAGCTCCAAACACAGAGCTTTTAAGTCCAAGTTGCCGACAACCTGCTGACAGTTGTTCACTGAGGGAAAATAAAATGCTTCCAACTTTGCCATGTCATCATTACCAAGTGCAAGGTTTACATAGATTTACCAGAGACTAAATAGTTCTCAAGCTTTTCATAAGTACCAACGGTGCAGCAGCAAATCCTCTGTTTCCCAAACATTTACTATCATAAAAACAAAACAAAAAAAACATGCTTGCATGATAGGTTGCATTTTATTTTACCAATAAGTTTATATTTTTAAAAGTCTCCATAAAGTTTTAAAGTGTGAAAGCTAGAAATCAAATATACAACTACAATACATAAATGTTGTATTCAATGATTCCATCAGTTTGGTATAAACAAGTTAGATCTGAGTTTGTGGAAGACAAAGCTTTGTTGTCGTTCTTTCAGCCCTTTACTTAGCTGACTTCACTTTGAATTAATCTGATTGGCTGCTCTTGGCAGAACTGAGGCTTCGGCTGCGTCGGCCCACATCCTCCTACAGAGCGTCTGCTCCCTCTTTGTCTGGCTGCATGTAGCTCTCTCAGCAAAACACAGCATATTAATGATGTCATGACCCTCCCTTCCAAGACACACACCCTCCGTCATTCCCATGGTAATCGCATGTGCATCCAGGCTGTTTTTGTGACCCTCTCTTTTCAAGATCAGGCTGCTGCTAACCTCAAGGCTTGAAGAGGTGAACATAAACATGCAAACATCCTGCAAATGTACATTTCATTTCATACAGTTCAAGAGAACAGCTGAGGTATTCGTGCCTTCTGAACATCTGCAAAACTTTGCAGCTTAAGCGAAGTAATAAAGCGTATGTCACTGTGGGTTATATAACCTCTAAAGGTTTTTGTCTGATTGCCTGTCAGTACATCTCAGTCCAAAATACAAATTATTATTTTACTCATTTATTAATTCAGAAAGCTTTTAAAGAAATTCAAGAATCCTTGAATTTCTTTCATTCAGTTGCTGATTACATGTTTCATAACAGCCCCAGTTATGACCCTCAAATTAAAAACTGCTAACATTTTCAGAAGAGTGCAAACTCAGACCACTATCCTGAAAGCAGGAAGAAATAATTCTAGGCTCTGCCTTAATATATATATATATATATATATATATATATACAGTATATATATATATATATATATATATAATATAAATTATAGATGCTCTATCTCAGAAGCTCCATTCACAGAGAACAGATTGCAATCTCATGAAAAAGATCAATACCGATTACAACAGGATTACCTCTCCTGAGATGGATCTTACTCTCAGAGAGAATAAGATAAGGTGGAAAATACTCAGCTCCCTTAAAGGATGCACTCTGATTTAATTAACACCTTTAACTGGCCTAATGTTATCAAAGTTTTGTAGGAGACCAACCAAAAATGCTGCAGTAAAACTAAACTTCTTATTCATAAGGCACTTTGCTTTATCTGTAAAGTTCAGAGTTGTTGTTTTCTAATCTAAAAAAAGATGCTGATTGTTATGTGCTGGCTGCATTAAAATGAGGTCAGAATCAAAAATAAACTGCTCTGAACTGTTGCAGCTATGACTCTGCAGTGCAGCGAAGGGGGGAAACCTGCACATCCCAAACACCGGAGTGATTTAGAGACTAGGTCATTATCGGTCTTAACCGAATTGATTCAGCGACATCTGCTCAATTCCTCTGGGGGAGAAGGAAAAAGATCAGACTGATGCTGCTGACTTCAATGGGTGGAGCTGGAGGTCCAAACTGCCTGCTGACCCAACAAATAGGCCATAAACTGGGTCTCTGCATGTTCAGCCATCTCTGGAGGGAAAAAATGGACAGAGCTGCCATCAGATAATAGAGTTTATGCCAGAGACAGAGAGCCATTATTCCTAGCTATTTGCAGATGCATAATAACCCAGGAGGAAGGAGGACACAGAGTGGAACAGGAGCAGCAGCAAAGAAAAAAAAACTCCAGTAAAATCTTTCAGCCTTTTAGTAGAGTTTCCTACTTTCTAGCTTACTTTGAAATTATATTAAAATTATTTATTTACTTTGCATGGTTGTAGAAAAACACAAATCTTTGAGAAAAGTCATATAAAATGCTGTAATTATTTTTAAACAGACAGGTTACCGTAAGTTTTACCCTAAGGATAAAGGTTTTTTTTCTTACTATGTAGAAATATAAAATGCATAGAAAATGCAGAGATCAAGCTTTAAAGGCATGACATGTCTAAAAACATCTGAGAGTCTGGGACTTCAAATAGCTCTAATTTTACACCTAATTTTGATCAGATTTGTTTGTTTGTATATCTTTATATATTTATGTAGCAAGAGTAGGTGTTAGTTCTCAGAGTTGTCAGAATCACCCTAAGGAATCCAAAATTAATTCAAGGAAGGAAAAGAACTGAGAGAAAATTGTCATTAAGTTTGTGTTTTGAAGTAAAACTAAGAAATGCATTTTTTATGCAGGCGAGTTTTTATAGCCTTTGGTGAGAAAGGAAATGAAAAATAATGGCAGCTGAGCAAACACTTCTGAGTGGAGACAGATTAACAGGGAGGTTGGTTTCACCTCTCTGTATGATATTAACTGCTATCATATTTACTCCTCTCCCTTTCAGCAAATCGCTGCCATTTGTCTGGAAGTAGGAGGCTTAATGTCCTTTAATATCCGCCCGGCGCCACGACTTCTCACTGCTCACTCAGCCTCCCGGGTTCATCAATATTACTGTCCGTTCGGACCCTCTCTACCTCTCTCTCTCATGGCACTCCTAGTTCCCCACGACCTCAGACTACTCTCATCCTCTGCGAATAACAAAGACAATAAATAATACGATGAGAATCTGGGATATACTACTTCTAGAGCAAAACAGAATTTTTTTTCTTCGCTTTTTTTGTTTTTAGTAAAGTTGCTAATCTATTCAGGAGTGATAGTCCCAGGGAAAAAATAGGAAAAAAGAACCAACTTACAAGCAAAAGGTTTCAGTTTTCTGTTGTTTTTTGTCTACAAAACAAATTTGAGTAACACCATTGGTTAAGCCACAGTGTAAAGCAGCAGTTATGCTTAAAAAGAAATGAAAACAGCATATGATTATAATAACTCACATTCAACAACAAACTTCTCTGTAAACAAAGTATTTCAGAGTCAGACAGGAGATCATTTATCCGACAGCTAAAGCTTAACCCAAAGTGAATTTTCAACAGAACAAGAATAACAGAGACATTTAAAACAAGCAAAATGGTTAGAAAAAGAAAGCAACAGTTTTAGCTGTCCTGCAGGGACAAAATCTAAATATCCTCAAAGAACATTCAGATGATTCACACTGAAAACCAGGAAAGCAAGTTACTTTATACATGTACACAGAGCTGAAGTTTTTAAAATGTCCCAGTTGCTCAGTAGTGGTGCAGAGTTTAAAAAGGAACAAATGGTGGTTTTAGTGACAAGAGAGGAGTTATGGCTGAGAGCTGCATTGCTGCTGGGAAATGTTTCATAACTGTATGTGCTTCAGCGGCTGCTGCAGAGCTGCATTAGACAAAGTGAATTACGGCCCGCAATGTTACTCAGAGAAAAGGAGGAGGAGAGGGAGGGTCTGATCACTCTCAGAAGTGAGTAAGGAGCAGGTGGTTTCAACCTCTTTTCTGGGGTTTTTGGCAGACATTTCTGAGATTGTTTGTCACTATCATTGTGTAAACTGAAGTGGTTGGAAATCCTGCTTCGCATGCCAGGATTTGGTCTGGAGTCAGCATCACAAACATCCCCAGACTGTGAACTTAAATACACCTAAAATCCTGAGACCCAAATATTTACAACTACAGGAAACTGGGCCAATCAGAGAAGCACCTACACCATACCCGGAATGGTCTAGTCAAAGTCCATTATGTCCATTTGAAAATCTGTATTTAGATGTGAAAATACCCTGTTTTTTTGGAGGAAAGTAGTTCAGCAAAATTTTGGTTCAGACGGGCTAAAGTACCAAACACTTTATATTTTATTTGTCAAACATTTTGTCCAAATAAGTATTGATGTGTTGTGTATACAACCAAAAAGTGTTTATTCACCAAAACAGCCAAAGAAATAGATTAGTGCATGAGGTTGTAGCTGGACAAAATGTAGAAACATTTTTGCAGAACACTGAATAAATTTAATATCAAATTCAATGAAGAACATTTTATCTTTATTTTATGAATAATAAGTTAAATATCATCTATCTGAAAAGTGGTAAAACTCATTAAGTCTACATTATTTAATTGTCATCATGCATAATGCTTTACAACTGACAGGAAATGCCATTATTCATCATGTACAAACTGCGTTTAGGTCAAGAATCCATCTCCGCAGCAGCAGTCCAACAATCAAATTATATCCAAGATTAAGACCAGACACATAACAAAAACTTTTCAATTATTTATCACCATTTTTTTTACTGAACTGAAGGAAATTGTTCATCTGAAATAATGAACTGAAGTCCTGCAGTACAACCGATTCCTGCATCTGGCTTTGCTGTGTCATGTAAATAACCCGAATAGAAACTATTCTACTTAACGTGTTTAACGCTCCTCTTTTTATAACCCTTAATAATTAAGCCACATTTTATCTGTGTGAGTGTGCGACCACAGCTGTGACACCTGATCTGTCGAGCTTCTGCGTCTGTCTGGACGCACGGGGGGAGTTCCTTAAGTTGTCAGTCGGGCGCGTTTGGTTCTGCGGCTCAATGCTTATCAGATTGTGTTCCCATTCCCACAGCTCCTGCAGGTCAAATGACTGGGAAGTTTGTACCTCACAGCTGCTAAGTGGTCTATCGATCAGTCAGCTGAGCCTGTGAGCTGATGGACTGAGCTGCAGATGGGAGCAGCGCTTGGCAGGATGGTAATGGCCCCACAACACAATGCATTCCTTCACAGATGAAAACCGTGACCTGGTTGAGAGAAAGAGCCTCATTAGGGACAAGATTTCATGCTAATTGGAGTTCAAGGCCTCGCAGAGTTTTAAATACAGAAAACTTGAAAACGCACTTCGGCCCTTTCACTTTCATGTTGTACAACCACTGATTCCATATATTTTAATGGACGCCAACACAAACTGTTGCATAGTTGTTCAATGGAAGAAAATGATGCACTCTATAAAATGTCGTCTTTATAGAAGATAAAAAAAATTAAGATAAAGTTATTGGTAAAAGAAAAAGTGACAGGTAAAACATTGTGAGTGATAAAAACTAAAACTGCACATCAAGCACATGGTGAAACATAGAAGGGTCTGCATCATGCTGTGGGAATGTTCTTATTCAGCTGGGATGATGGTTAGAAATGACAGCAGATCATAAAAGAAAAACAAGCTTGTAAAAAAACTGATTTCAAGGTCGAGTATTGACTGAACAAATGCATTTCCAGGGTAGAATTTGTAAAAATATCTGCTACTTTGTAGCATAAACCCAAATGTGAAAGTTTGAGGTTTAAACGAGACAAAATCCAGAAGTAAAAATATTTTCAGTTCATGATACTGGAAAACTCACCCTGGACCCAATATGCTGAATATTCTCCATAGTATCAAACAAAACATTAGGTATAAGTAGATTGTTCCGGAGTTTTTAATTTGCTAAGCACAGCAATTTTAGCACAGAAGAACTATAATTACTTGGAAAAGATAGAGGGAAAATGTACATACCTTTAAGATCAAATATCGGGATGCAATCAGCTAAATAATAAGAAAAGAAGTTCCAGTAAAAGCGCTGGACCAGCAACATAGAAAATATGTTTCTTTTTCAAATAAGTGCTGCAACGCACACTGAGCTGGAGACGACAGGTGAGACTGATTACTGAGGCTGTCGACGAAAAACAGGAAACTAGATGAACCAAAACTGAGCATTTCAGAATAAAACAGGAAGGCAAACTGAAACCGTCGTCAGAAAATATAGGATCAATCAATAATGTCTTCTTTAATAACGTTAAATAAGTTTTAAAGCATTCGGGAATGAAATAACAACAAAACAATGGGCTAAAAATAAGTAAAGTCTACCTAATAGGTAAAAACCTTCTTATGTTGGCGTGTTTTATAGGCCAAATGCAGCAATGATGGCAAACACATTTCATGTTTTTACATTATTTTATTTCACCAGTCAGCCCCCGCATACACACACACACACACACACTCGCTCACACACTCAATCAGATAAATTTTAAAATATTTACAAAGAAAAATTGAACTTACAAAACAGTGCCACATAAAGATAAATATATTAATATAGATTCTCCCCTGAAAAAAGTTTACAAGTGGTAATTGGCACATCCAGGAGACAAGCTTTATCACCAGCGTTGCATAATGTTTCCTATTTGTAAACCAGGCTACGACTAAACCAGGCACATTCTGCAATACTCTCAGAATTAGACTGCTACAACATTTTAAAAAACAATTCAAACCAGGGATCCAGCCCTTTTAGTCGTACAAGATTTGTTTCTCTATAAAGTGATCATCCCATTCTGAAGATTAGCTACAGTAACTTTATAAATCCAGCATTCAATTCACCTTCAAAATGATCAAAGTAGAGGTAAACTTTAGTGCAATCAGCAAAGGAGGCATGATTATTTTAAAAAACAGAGTGAAAAAAAGAGAACTGCATTGATATTAATGAGTAAAGTTGACAACTAGTCTTCTTAAAAGCAGACATGATTCACACATTTACAAAAAAAAATAGTCTAATAAAAACATCTCAACTTGAATCCCTTTGGTTGCAGTTTTTCAGTACAGTTCTTCGTCTATCCAAGCAGGTTCAGGATGGAAGAGTGTTTATAAAAAGCCCTCTTCATGCCCAGAAAGTTTTCCAGTTGTCCCAGAGAGTTTGATCATCATTTCTTTGTGGAGTTTCTCTTCTCATCGCCAGGAAGGAAGTAGGGGTTCTCATGCCCTTCAACCAGGTATGAGTAACGGGACGTGTTTTTACCTTTGAAGGTCTTCATCTCCTCTGGATTCAGATCGTACGATGCTGACTGAAATGTCAGGGGAAGCACAGAGTGTTATTATTTTTAAGTAACAGCAACTTAACGTGTTTAGACCCAAACAATGCTAACACACAAACACTCTTAACCCTACTTATTTATTGGTATTCATGAAACTAGATTAGCTACAATCAACCTCGAGAACAAAAACAACAAAATAAAAAAATTGGCAAAGTTCCCCCATCACCCTGAAACACCACCACGATTATGCATGCACGCTGTCTAAATTATCAGCAGGGGCATCAAGGGACGTTGGAATCTGAAAGCAAAGCCATACCTTACCTTTTTCCATCTTTTCTGCTTCAGCTGTGATCCCTAAAGCAACATACTGTAAGTCAGGCAAAGCAGGGTGCAGGGGTGGGTGCTAATGCTAGGATCACTGTGTTCACTTACTGGATGACTAGATTAAACGCGCTGCTGTGAATAGGCTTAAAGACATAGTGTGTGTCGTTGTTAATACTGCAGAGTGATAAAAGGCAGGCCAAAAACCTTTAGAGTGTGTCTAAAATCCACAGAAAGTTCTGTTGTAATGCAACTAAGCAAGTTACTCAGGTGTTTTCAAAGTGCAAATAACCAAGTTTGTGTTTTTGGTGAAGGTTAGTGGGTGGCTGCAGTGATGCTTGAGCAGCTGGTCGTATTTAAAAAGCAGGAAGGTATAAACCAAAGATGGGATCAACTTACAAAGCCATTGCTCTCTAGCTTTTTGTCCACCAGCGTGTTGGTGCTGCCCCCTTCTGTCATCTCTATGGAACCAGCTGGTTCCCAGTGCGTAGTGGCGCGCGGGATTGGGGTGATGCCAATAGACCATGACTTGTTTAACTCATCAGAGTATGGACTGATGTTGTGGTCAGGCTTTGGCCTCGAGCACCTCTTCCTGATAAACACAGAGAAAGTAGGGAATATAAAGTGTTTGGCTGGTGCTATTTTTATTCTGTTAATTCAATGTAAGTTCAGATAATGATTCTTTGTTGAGAATTAGACATTATTTTGATACTTTTAAAGCAGTCAGTAGATTTTCTGAAGGTCTTTTAAACCTTTTTGTGTGTCTAGCACTTTCTCCTTTCCTTGCTGGGTAAAAATGTTTGCCATCATAGGTGGTGCTCAATAGTGTACATGCAGCTATTAAAATGCCTGTTTTTTTTTGTGAAAAAGCAAAATAACAACAAATCATTTTAAAACTTATTCATATACGTGACAGTTATCCTGTTCAATTCATCTCACAAACAACCAGAAGATGGATACCAGGCTATGTCATGTCTGTTCTTACCAGCAGCAGTAACCCAGCAAAGCCAGAACAAGGATGAGGAGAACTCCTCCTAACACGCAGGAGATGACCACCACTGCAAGCAGGGACGCTGCAAACACAGGGAAGTCTTTAATGAACTTTGCACAACAGGCTAAAACTTCAGCTTCATACTGAACTAAGCCACTTACAGTCGTTGCAGTTGAAGCCAGCATACCCAAATGGACATCTGAAAGAAAACAGGCATATTTACGCTAATGCATTCAACAATATGCCCACCAGGGGGTGCTAGTACTTTAACCTCAATACAAAGCCCCTTGTGTGAAAAGTGCACACTCACGTCACACACTTATCCCGTACTGCCTTCTGCCCACTTGGACAAGCTGCAAAAAAAGAAACAAAACAGCTCAGTTGCACTATGCCTACAACTGGCGAGCAGAACAAGCTAAAGTTTCAGGTTTGCCACACTCAACTGAACTCCGGAGGCAGCATTAGGGCTTCTACAAGCAAACCCTGACAGTACATTATGTATTTTCTGTTAGCAGAATTCATTTGAATCTTATTCGGTTACGGATTTCCCTACAGCGGATCTCATTGGTCACATCTCTGCATGCTCAGAGGCAAAGCAGTGATTCCTCCTCATGTTTCCAAGGTAACATCCCAGTTAAAAAGAAATAGATTAGAGAGATAAATGAAGATTGGGTCAAGGGTCTGCATGAAGAAAAGGCTACAGCTCTTGACCTTGCCTGTGAGTTTTACTCCCTGTTGTTTCTTTCCCTCATTCCCACACAGAAGTAATTTAATGAGGGTAAGAAGGTTTTGTTGTTGTTCTCTAGACAAGAACATTCATCTTTGTCCACTTTTAGAATATTTACAGGACATTTTAATAACACATACAGCATCTGATAAAATAAAAACATTTTGTAGCATTACAGCCACAAACATAAATGTATTTAATTTGGATTTTATGCAGGATACCACAAAGTAGTGCACAATTTAAAGTCAATACTGAAAAATAACTGAAATACAATCATGGAGTAAATAAATGGGCACAAGTGTAATTGAAATGTTTATTTCTAAGGACATTCACAGGTTAGGATGGCCCAGTCAAAGTCCAGACACAAACCTAATCGAGAATCTGTGAAAAACCATGAAATTTGATGTTTGGAGATTCTCTTTATTCTATCTATCAGATTGTGTGTTCAATCTAATCTGATAAAATCCAAATAAAATACATGAATGTTTGTTTCTGCAATGTGTAAATGTGATAAAGTTTGTGAGGATTTAATATAAAATATATAAACAATGTAAGGACCATAAAAACACATGGCACATTAGATGCTAAATGTACCTTTGCAGCTGGTATTGGAGTAGATCATGGAGATGTAACCTCTATACAGGAGCAAGAAGCTTGACCGTTTACATTTGTGCACTTTGTACTAGAGACATCACAAGGTAGCGGCTCCACCTCGCACAGATTGGTTCCTGAAACCGAGGACATACAAAAGAAGCTCATGAGAAAATAATTTCAAGAGGAGACGTAAAGCATGGAGCCAGTTCTTGCCTGTGTATGTGGCATTGCTCAGAAGTCCTTCAGGGTTTTTTACAGCCTCTTCAATAAGCTTATCAACAGAGGCTTGAGTGGCAGGGCTGTCTTCAAATATATTATTTACGCTCGCTATCACACTACCAGGTCTGGAGAAATAGGAAAAACAATCACCAACAGAGTTGAGACACTACATGCCACACAAAGTCTTTGCTCAACAGAAAGAAAGAATACTCACTCGAGTTGAACAACCTCTGATCGTCTATATCCAGGCTGAGTTTTCAGGACATCTCTGAGCTACAGCGAAGAAAATACAATTTGATGAGCAAGAATGAAGCGTCTATAAGAGCTACTTCACTGCTTTGAGATCTCACAACTCACCGCTGCTGAGATGTTTGCTGCTGTCTCCTGAAAGATCCTGGAGGACCTGTCTCTCATTTGAGCTTCAAATGTTAACGACTGGAAGTGAAGCCTGCCTGGGAATACTTGTGCTGCCAAAAAAAGGAGTGCCATTTCTGCCACAGACTGAACTTGTTTGTAATTTGTATAAATATCAAAGGACAAACAGCATCATTTATAAGGTTTATAATTTAGCGGTCTTACCAGGAACACATCGTCCATTGAGTAGGTAGTTGCCAGAGAGACACTGGCAAGTGCCGTTGAGGCAGACGCTTTCAACAGGACACGGGACAGAGGGACACACTGAGGACAGAAATGAGAAAACAGTATATTTTAAACATTTCTTTTGCTTTCAGTTTAAAAAAAGATAAAACATTTGCCATTGTGGTGCCATTCATCAATGGAGCTATCTCTTGTAGCTGTGTTTAGAAAAAGAGGACTACATTTTGTGTTCTGATTTAGATTACTAAATTAATGTTTGATGGAAACTCCATGAACCATGTGTTCCTCAAAGGTTAAGAAAACCTTGATATTTTTAAGGGAAACAAAAAAAATCCCACAAATGAGATCTTGAAGAAGTTTTTCATCACTTCATAAGGTGATAGTTTATGCATTTTCACATGCAATTTGTATTCAGGAGATTATATTTCAGACTCCCAAGTTTGACAAAGACTTTAAATGGTCTGAAATCCTAAAGAAAAGTTGGAGTTCTTCAAGCAAACTCTTGGACTTTAAGGTCAGTATGGTTGCTGCTCATGTAAAACACACTGAACATGAATTCCTGGAAACCAGTGGTACATTTATTACTGTGAACTTTCCTGGAATGTTTAAATGTGTAAATGGAAAAAAAAAGTTTTTTAATTTGAATTGCTGATAACAGATATAACCACAACAATTGTCATATCCCACTGGTTTTCAGACATTTGACCGATCCCATTTAAGTCAGAACGGATTCCAATTCAAGATCAAATACATCGTGTGTGTTTTATGTTTGGCAATTAGTTTCATAAATAGCAAACAGCTAAATAACCACCACTATCCAAAAAGATCTAACTCCAAATATGACCACTAATAGAACTAAGTCTCTTTGCTGGAGCTGGATTTTTGTGCTGAAACTTTAGCATTTCTAGGGACAGTCAGACATAAAAGGAAATAGCACAAACCGATTACAGGACTGGGAGTGGTTAAAGTCTCTGTGGGGGAGCTGCTGGTGATTCCCCCGGTTGTCAAAAAGGTGGTGAAAATCTCAGTGGTTCCAGTGGTGGAGGCAGGGATGTCGGTGTTCAGGGTCTCAGTGACGTTGCTGGGTGAATTTGTCGGTAAAGGAGTGGTAGTAGTGGTTTCTCCCATAGTAACATTGGACCCTAAATCATCAAAATTAAACCCAGTTAGTCAAATATGAGTCAAACATGTATGAATGATTTTTTCATCGAATCAACACATTATTGAAGAAATGCCATGAAATGCAGTACAAATTCTACTGTATTCTAAGAGTAAACATTGTTGCTTATCAAAAGGTTAGTATTACCTATTGAGGTTGCTGGTGAAGGACTAAGGGTGGTGGCATTGCCAGTTGAAGGAGTGTTGCTACTGACTGGGAAGTTGCCGGTAGTAGGTGAAAAGTCTGTTGTGTTTTTGGTGTCAGTCGAAGTAAAGGGTATAACAGTTGATGCAGGAGTCCCAGAAGTTTCAGCAGAGCTTGCTAGTGTTGTATTAGCTTGCTCAGAGGTAGCTGAGTTTATAGTTGTTGTCATGTTGCTGGAATGTGGGGTGCTGGTGATTAAAGCTGTGGTGTTTCCCATCTCTGTAACTGATGTGTGATTGTCTGAGGTAACCATAGTTGGGCTGTGAGTGGTGGATGTGATTGGTGGGCTTACAGTCGCATTGTCACTGGTAGTGACTGTGGCATTGTTTGTGACTGTGACAAATGTGCCTGTAGTGTCTTCATTGGTTGTAGTTGTCATTGCTGTATCATTGTCAAGTGGTGTATTTGTCATACTTGCAGTTGTGTAGTTGACTGTTGGTGCAATCGACGCATTTCTAGTCATGTCAGTGCTTGTTGGTGTTATTGCAACTATTGTAGTTACATTGTTGTTTGTCACTGTGGTCAAATCATGAGTAGTTGTGTTGTTGTTTGACACTGTAATTTGAGCTACTGTAGTCATATTGCCCATTGCTGTAGTCATGTTGTTGCCCATTGCTGTAGTCATGTTGTTGCCCATTGCTGTAGTCATGTTGTTGCCCATTGCTGTAGTCATGTTGTTGCCCATTGCTGAAGTCTGAGTTACTGTAGTCATGTTGTTGCCCATTGCTGTAGTCATGTTGTCGCCCATTGCTGTAGTCTGAGTTACTGTAGTCATGTTGTTGCCCATTGTTGTAGTAGTCATGTTGTTGCCCATTGCTGTAGTCATGTGTTGCCATTGCTGTAGTCATGTTGTTGCCATGCTGTATCATGTGTTGCCCATTGCTGTAGTCTGAGTTACTGTAGTCATGTTGTTGCCCATTGCTGAAGTCTGAGTTACTGTAGTCATGTTGTTGCCCATTGCTGTAGTCTGAGTTACTGTAGTCATGTTGTTGCCCATTGCTGTAGTAGTCATGTTGTTGCCCATTGCTGTAGTCATGTTGTTGCCCATTGCTGTAGTCTGAGTCACTGTAGTCATGTTGTTGCCCATTGCTGTAGTCTGAGTCACTGTAGTCATGTTGTTGCTCATTGCTGTAGTCATGTTGTTGCCCATAGTCTGAGTTACTGTAGTCATGTTGTTGCCCATTGCTGTAGTAGTCATGTTGTTGCCCATTGCTGGAGTCTGAGTCACTGTAGTCATGTTGTTGCTCATTGCTGTAGTCATGTTGTTGCCCATAGTCTGAGTTACTGTAGTCATGTTGTTGCCCATTGCTGTAGTAGTCATGTTGTTGCCCATTGCTGGAGTCTGAGTCACTGTAGTCATGTTGTTGCCCATTGCTGTAGTCTGAGTTACTGTAGTCATGTTGTTGCCCATTGCTGTAGTCTGAGTTACTGTAGTCATGTTGTTGCCCATTGCTGTAGTCATGTTGTTGCCCATTGCTGTAGTCTGAGTTACTGTAGTCATGTTGTTGCCCATTGCTGTAGTCTGAGTTACTGTAGTCATGTTGTTGCCCATTGCTGTAGTCATGTTGTTGCCCATTGCTGTAGTAGTCATGTTGTCGCCCATTGCTGTAGTCTGAGTTACTGTAGTCATGTTGTCGCCCATTGCTGTAGTCTGAGTCACTGTAGTCATGTTGTTGCCCATTGCTGTAGTCTGAGTCACTGTAGTCATGTTGTTGCCCATTGCTGTAGTCATGTTGTTGCCCATTGCTGTAGTCTGAGTTACTGTAGTCATGTTGTTGCCCATTGCTGTAGTCATGTTGTTGCCCATTGCTGTAGTCATGTTGTTGCCCATTGCTGTATGGGTTATTGTCTGAGAAACTGATGAAGTTCCAGCTGTTTCTCTTGTGTTGTGTTCAGTAGTTGCATTGCCTCCTACTGTGGTAAGGAAATTTGTGGTTGTGTTGTAACCATCAGCAGCTGTTGGTGGCTCTGTTGTCATTTGCACTGCAATAAAAACAGAAGCATAAAAACAGCATTATTAAACCTTCTTTGCTGTGGGGACATGAGACACAGTTAGAGAATGATACAAGTTGTCAAAAAAATAAAATAAAATACTATTAATAAATAAAATGAAATTGCTAACATGTACAGATGTCAGCTCAACTTTCTTTAGAATACAGTTTTGACCCCTGGTGGACGGATTCATTTTCTCCTAGGAAGTGGTGAAAATATCAAAACTAATCCAGAACTTCATCTAATTTTATTAAACAATTCCAAGGATTTGTTTGAGTATTACTGCATAACCATTACTTATTTACAGATGGAAAAACCACACCCAGCGGCGGCACCTGGATATGGGCATGACACGCAACTGCATCACTGGAAATAAAGTTGAGGAAGTACAAATGGGTGGAAAATTTGTTATGTGAAAGGAAGTTTATAATGAATATAAACCAAAAAGAATAGTATAGATTGGGGTTGATGTCAATCTGACACTATTTGGGATTAGGAGCTAAATACATGGGAGTAGTCATGGTGGATAACAAGAGATGGAGATTAATGGAAAACCTCTTAGATCAGAGCAAGCTGACGATGTTTTGATTAGACCATTGTAGTCTTTCTTAAATTCCCAAGGAACTGTTAAGAATGTCATTGTGTGCTTTACTGCAAGCATACCTTAGATTATATTATATTTGACTGGAAGGTTGTTTTTTTTTCTGATAACAAATGGTTAAGATAATCGCATTTTAGCAATTTTCTAAATTCCTATATCTTAATTCACAGTTTTATTTCACTTCATTTATATCCCACATGGTTCTCTTTATTAGGAGGCATACAATAGACCTCAAAGTTCTTGTCAAAAGTCAGGTTTTGTGATTTTAAAAAAAGCTATAATAATTCATTTAAAAGCTTTATCCATATTTTTAGCACATATCCTATACTATTCAAGTAAAAGACAAACAATTGTACTCAATGGTGAAAATGAAAAAACAAGCATTTCTCTAAGTGTGCACACCCCTGAATCTAATAACCTTTTGATTAATTTTAGCATTTAGTCTTTGGGAATTCACACCTGCCATCAATTATAATGAATAGAATTACTCTAAAATAAAACACAGATGTCTTTTGAGGGTTTTGCTAATATTTGCACTTTTATATCCCTTGGCTGATGCAACAGTTTGAAGAGAGCTTAAGGTAAAAGCTATTTATTGGATACTAAAACACCTGCACTTTCATAACTTTTTAAAACCAACATTTAAAAACCAACAAATTACAAATAAATGATCGCAAAAAAAATAAAAAATTATAAAAATCTGTCTGTCAATCTGTCAATCGTCTGTATTATATTGTAAAGAAAGTTTCCTTTTTGGAAAAAATAAGCATAGAAAACATGTCTCAACTATTGTTGAAATTAGCTTTTAAGAATTTAAATATGAAATTATGCAAACCAACAGTGCGGATCATAAATGATTCAGGTGACCATGACGGAAAGCTACAGCAAACATCATAAAAAAAAACCTACAATGTCTGTATGGAAACAAGGGGAAGTGACAGACAAAAGCAGAGCAGAGAGATAAGAGTTTATGTGCAATGGTGAACCACAAAAATCAACAACAATGTGGTTCTCTTCTCACTGTCATTTTCAAATTTGCTTCCTTAAAGCCGGACAGGAAAATATCAGCCATAAATCAGGAACTCAGAGTACAGCATAAACAAGCTTCCATATTAAGATGAAACATACTAACCGTGTTACCAGTTTGTCTTTTACTTCCTCAATGCAGGTCAAATAATTTTCCACACCTCATTCTAACTCCAGGAGCATCAGTGTTTAAATGCATAATTAAACCCAAAATTATTCATAAATCTGAAAGATTTAGGTTTAATTTTCATATTTAATTTTGCACCATGTTTATCCATGTTTAATGGATAATAAATAATAAGATTTTGGAGCGGCCCAGTTGTTGTCAAGACCTGAATCTTATCAAGAATCAACGAAGGGAGTTAAAAATTAGAGTGGTGGAAAGGAGGCCTTCTAACCTCACGACCGAGGATAAATCATCAAAATATCAGAGGAAACATATAAAAAGCTGCTCAGCAATTATAAGAAAAGTTTCAATACTGCAATGCCAATAAGTATTTTTCCATTGATTATTGAGCAGAGCATTAATTACTATCAATATATCAATCAAAATCTGCGAGACGTGTGAATAATTTGTGATTTAACTGCATGTAATGATATGAAGTTAAGCATCTGAAACCTGAAAGATGAAGCCAATGTGATAATGCTGAAACAGCAGCGTAATTAAAAGCACACTCTGTGCTGCATGTCTAACTGTGAGTCCTGGCTTTAAGGATTTAAGCTACAGGCGGATAATCTTTTGCAGACACAAAAGAAATGACTGGGTCAGGCTGGGTGACAAGTGGGTCTAAGGTCGTCCTGCAAAAACCCCACTAAGGAGGACGTGGTCCCTCGGAAAGTCTGGCTTTGCTCAATTTTTATTCATAATGTCTCAAAAACTGTCATTAAAACCAGCCTCTATTCTCCTTTTCTAGGTCTAGAAGAATAAAGAGTAGCGTAGGAATGTCACAGAGAAGATTTCAGTTTTCTCTCCTTTCGGATTTGTTGAGGTAACAGAAATGGAGACACGTTCCAGCTTTGGCTGCGCTGCTCATGTTCCAGCTCTGGACTGCAGGTCAGGGGATTTTTATCCCTGTGGCACAATGGCACTCCTGTGAAGTACCTGCTCATGACCTGACCATCAGATCCAGTTCCTTGTACACACACCCTGAACTTCCCATCAGAACTGCCACTCCCATAAAATAAATCCTGATTGGTTTTGATAACAGAAGCCAAAGTTTTATGATACACAGAAAGAAAAGCCAGGAGACACCCTTTCTTGGTGCTGCCATCCAATATTTCCACTTTGTTCAGGAAGGAGGGAAAGTATGGCTCTGAGACAGTTTGCCAGCTCAATCAGCTGCACTGCAAGAAGGAAGCAACAGATTAAACTCTGCACACCGAGCAGGAGATGAAATGACATGTTTGCAACTCAATAATCAAGGGAAATCTGAGCTCCAGAGGCAGGATTCCAATAAAGGCCATTTTGTTTAAGACATAACTACTGCATATACATGTTGTCAATTCTTACAAACTGACTTATGATCTCCTAGTATTTAAAAGTTGAATCTGCCAAAGGGGTTTCCACATCAAAGAGAGTCAGAGGACATGGGTTCAGCAGGAGGACAGAAAGGGAGCTCTTCTTCCTCCCACCCTGCTGAGTGACCTGATCAGAGGACAAATAGGACGGAGGAGCTGAAATATAGCCAACATGCTTTTCTGGGAGTTCAGGTGTAATGAACATATGATCACTGCTGGAAAGCAAAATCTCAAAAACACAAACTCATTTTCCAACTGTCTTGAGATTATTTAGCACTGAATTTAGAGGGATTTGAAATCAATTGAAGTCCGCAGGAATCAAACCAGAAATTACACCCGTTATACTTTGGCACAACATAAAATAACCAAACTGATCATCAGATTTATGGGCAATTAAGTCATAAGTTAATTTGTTTCACTTTGCTTAAAGAAAAACAATATTGGAAATCAAGAGATCCTTGCTCCCTTAGCATGTACGAAGAAGACCAAAAAAAACCTAATCTGATGCACAACTCCATTCAGATGTATATTTAAACATAATAATCTCTAAAATTAGATTATTAGAGAATCTGACAGCCTGGATTAAACCACTAATCTTCCAGTTAAGAAATGGGAGCTTAAGAAACTGAGCTAAAGAGTTTTAATGCAGGTCATGATGTCATTTTTCCTCTTTGTAAAGAAATACAAAGTAGTTGGAAAGAAACTTCAAATTTCAAGATTGCATTTTTGGTGCCTGCAAAAGTGTTCAGTAGTTTATGTTGATCGTTTTCTCTATGTTTGTAGTTTTCTCTTATGTCTTAAAGAGATACGAGACCAATAAACACAAGATGTCTGTCTCTTTAAATCTTAAGTATTATCTATTGGCTGATGACAACTTATAGTTTCTTGATAATCAAAAACAAATGTGATTGTTTAAAGTAATAAACCATGAAAGCTGCATTTGACCAGATAGATGAGCAACTCAGTGAAAACAAACAACTAATAAAACTTCTCAGTGTCCAGGTTGTTACCAGGGAGAAGATCAGAATTAAATTTTTTCAGTATCTCTGAAGGGTTTTAAAATTAAACTGGGAGAAGAACAGAAGGGATGGTATTCAAAAGTAAACTTTAAAAAAGAGGTTTCAACATGTCTGCTGTTTATTCACGCTGCCAGAGAGAGCAAAATATTTACTGGAACAGGAAGGCTGAGCAGAAGACAGTCATTCTGTTTTATTCTTTTAAACTTCAATTTCACATAATCAATTTGAATATCTCTCAATAAAAGGAGGGAGCTGCAATTTATAGAGCACTAATTCTCAAATTGAGGTGCTACTAAAATTTGGTAAAAATATGAAGTTTATTATATTAGTTTATTATATTAGTTTAGTATATTAGTACCACAATATTTTGTGGTACTAATATAATAATGATAAAAGTGACCATAAGAACTATTATTACTACTGGTATGGCTGTGACTGCATGGCACAGAAGCAGAAACATTTCTGTAGGACACCAGTCACATGAAAGTGGGATTTGTATCACCTAACTAAACACAGCATTTAACTGATCAAAAACATTCTCAAATTTCAATTCCCTATTAAAACCTAATTCCGTTTTAATGGGTGCTTTCTTCTTTTATTTCCAATTTTGACTTCCAATGATTCACTTCCTACCGGCAACCCTCCCGACCCCACTTAGGGACAAGGGTGTAAAGAAAACGGGGTGATGGATGGATGGATTGGATGTGGATGGATGGAATATGGGATGGACGGATGGACGGATGGACGGACGGACGGACGGGTGGATGGATGGATTCACTTCCTGCTAAATAGCCCCTTGGTGGTTGAAGAAAAATCCACATATAAGCTGCACTGGGCTATGAGCTGCATGGTTCAAAGCTTAGGAAAAAAGTAGCGGCTCATAATCCAGAAAAATACAGTATCTGACAAAAAAAATCGAAATGCTCTCTGGTATTGTTCAGGGGGACAGACCAAATGTGGAGGCGGACCGGGTCCGGCCCGCGGGCCGTAGTTTGGGGACCACTGGGGTAGACCATCAAAACTTTGCTTTGCTTTTATGTACAACAAGTACTAATAGTGGGAGAGATAAAATAAAGCAGCTCTTCACTGCTCATCTGGACTCTGTCATAAACGTCTTCCTGACTTGGACTGCTTCGTTTCCTGCTGCATAAAAGTCGGCTTGATGCCAGACACACGCATGTAGCTCGGTATGACGTAAAAAGATGTTTAGAGGAGAAGCAACAGATATAGAAGCTAAAGCTGATTGTGTCATTTTTGTTTTTTTCTCTGCTAATTGGTCAGTTTTTGATTTAAGCAGCTTCCTGAGCTGGAGGTGCTGGACAGCAATGACCTCTGTGCATGTGGGCAAATAGAGCTCTTTTGCTGCAACTCAGAGGTAACAGATGGCTCCCTGGAGCAAAAGCTCGCCTACAGGGCCTCTGCACATATCATATCCAATTAAAGCTCCGCCAGCACATGCTTTCCAATTACAGGACAAGATTTACTGCCCCGAATCAGGCCTAATCCAACAGGATGCTGCAGACACGCAGCGACCGAGGGGAAGAAGCCGAAGCAGAGACGGCAACAAGTGTGTGTGAAAAGTGGGCCGCAAGGCAACATGAGCCAGCAGATGGGGGTGAAATGAGGAAGATAAACAGATACAGGGAAGCTTAATAGGACAGTGGAATTAATATTGGAAGCACAGAAAACAAAAAGAAGGAAGTATCTCACAATTTTCCCATAAATAACCCTGAAAATTACCAAACAGATACCAAAATGTGAGTACCAGCCTAAACATGGCCTAGTTTCACAATTAAATTAAGAGGATAAGATGGACGTTTTGAAATCTTCCGGCTGCATTTTAGCTCCCAGGGCTCCACTTATGAGCTCATGATGAGTGATGGCCCAAACATGACACATGTGGAGTCATGATGCAGCGCATCACTTAAAGGTCTCTGCTCCTCTATACATAATATTTATTGTCGGGGAGGAGGGAAGCTCCACAAAGTGTGGCGCCAGACTCAGAAGAGGAGGAGAACCCCCAGGAGGTCCCCTCATCTGGACCTCTGCTGTTCAACACTTTATAAACAAGCAGCCAAAGGAGACAGAGCCTGAGGACTGTCAGCAAATGACCAGGTCTGTGAGGCACAGAAACAAGCTCCAGAATAAAAGAATATATAACGTGAGCAAAACATTTGGTATCTTAGTCACAGGCTGCACAATGAAGAGGACTTGAAACCTCCCCAAGCAGCTCCGTCAGGCTGTCAAGAGGCCAGGGAGTGAACTCTGAGGGAAGCCGAGCTTCAGGAGAGCCGGCTGTTGTTTGACCGATGCCTCCTCTTTGGCATCTGTCCACCCTTGGAGAGCTTTGAGTCATGCTGGAGGAGCACTGAGTCAGGTCCGAGACTATTTTTAGGAATTACTCCCTAGGAATGTGAAATTGGTACATCAAAAACACGCAGAAAAATCTGACTTTTTTTTTGTTGCTAAAATTAAAACATACATATATTGGTCAGAAGAGCAGAATTTCACATTCTCGTGAGTTTCATGTCATTTGTGTTTGAACATTTTATCAATCAAAGAAAGTTCCTGATTTTAGTGAAAATTTCATTATTTGAATTTAAACTAGTTACAAGACCGTTTGAAATTTTGCAAATGTGAAATCTAAATAAAAAATGCTCAAATAGAAGGAAGCCTTTGCATACAACTACATTCTATACAAGAAAAATACACATAAATGCTATTTTATTATGTGACTTTCATCGTGTTACTGTTTAGTATTAAAGGTCGAACAATTTTAATTTAAGTTTCATATAAATTTCTATTTAAATTTCTATTTTTAAATAATTATTAATCACTCTCATGTCTACCTGCGGTAATACATAACATATGCTAGTAGCTTATCAAATAGTGGCAATAAAAATTGCTTTATGACAGGAGGTAAAATGTTTTCTTCATTTCAAAATGGATTAAGTTGAATCTACTAGTATTTTGCAGGCTACCTATATGAAAAGTAAAGCAACGACTTATAATATGTGTTCTAGATGTAGCTGGAAAAAAAGGATTCCAGTTTTTAATACTAAATATCACATTTAAACAACTAACAACTAAAAAGGTTCCAAAACTGAATATCGAGGTGTAATTTGTCGGATTTAATGTTAAAACTAACATCTAAAACAACTCTAACTTCATTTGAAACATTGGCCTCATCCTAACCCGTATTTTTTTTAATTCCGTGTAAAAACTTTACTCACCCTTGGAGACAAACCCGAAGAGAAAAACGACGAGCAGGCAGCGTGGAGGCATGTTGCAGCTCTGTAGGGGATTTTTTATTTTCCCGGAGCTGCTTAGTGAGAGGAAGCTGCGGCTTTGAGGCGCTCCGTGTGCCGCTGTGGGGAATATAACGGTGCGGCCCAGGCGGCGTCTCCTCCCGGCTGCTACAGGTGGCTCCTACCGGGGAGCTGGTAAAAGCTGCAGCGCGTCCTCTGATTGGCTGACTCTCCCTGTCACTCCGTATTACTACTGCGCTGAAGCTGTGAGGCTCCGCCCATAGAAACGGGACGGACCTGACAACTCGACAAATGAAGACGCTTTAATGATAAACTCTATTTTTAGCTCGGTGTTTACATAGAAAGAAACGGGGTGATAACAGGAACTCAGCCCCAGAATGAATAGGCAGGGTTGTAAACCTGAAGCTTTTAATAGATTTTTTTTCTCCCCCTGTTCTCTTGTTTTTCTGAAAAATAAGGTGGCAAGTTTGGAAAACTGTGTATTGTTTCGCCATTTTACCCCAGACAGCATGCCTCAAATGTCTAAAAATGTCGCTGTTTGGATAACAAACAAAAATGCATCTTTTTTTTAAATCTCTTCATCTTTTCCTCGAGGTGAAGGATCAACCCGATTTTTCTGTTTTCATTGTTTTAGGTCTCTCTGCAGCTGGTTTCTATTAGTTGCCCAGGTAAAGCTTCACTGGGAAGTGTAACTGAAGGACAACTTGGCTTTAAAATTAATTTGAGTTCTTGGAATTCAATCATCGAAGGGAATGCGATGTAAATATGTTGCTGTCTTTTTGTCCTTATTGTCTAAGAAAGCTCAGACCCATTTAGATGTGAAACAAACAAAAACAAGCACGGTTACTGTGCACCATTAAATAGATTTAGCCATTCCCATAACTCAGTCCTGTCAGGATATTATAAGAAGAAACCTTACCCAGCCTTCTGTAATATATAAGTATGTTCCCATGTTATGTAACCACAAAGAGCAACTAATGAACAGCGTTTCATATTGCCTGAAATATGCAGAAGTTATTTAAAAGGTTTCTTCCAAACATCCCAAACTTTTATTCCCACTTATCTTTTGGAGATTTTGGGGGGGATAATACGTTGCAGATATCTTATTTGCAAAGAATCATTTTGGATTGGAGAGCTCAGTTAGAAATGTGCATCAGTATCTGAGCAATGAGGCAAACAGAAGCTTCTTAAATGACCACAACCCCGATTAAAACCAGGAAATAGAGTACAAAGGACTTTGATGGTAGAGAACAACTAACAAGTCAGGTCTAAAACTTTGAATATGTTTACATGTTCACAAGATTTAGTGAAAAGGAATCTGAGGAGCGTGGGAACCCATCACATTGCTTCTGTGATAACTAGGCAGTTTGTATGATTCAAACGGAGGGAGTTAATGTTCACACCAGGTTCTGCTGTTTGTGTGTCGATAAAAACAGAAAAGCACATTATGTTCTGTCAGATGTGTGGCTTCTCATGCATTTTGTTTGCCATTTGCAAAACTAAACCCTGATACACAGAAACTTCTGTGATATCATGGAAAAACCTGTTGTCCCAGTGTGCAAGGACCTCTAAAAGTCTGCTTTATCCAGAGGTACAGAGGCGCCACCTTAACCTGTGAAACATTTAGACACCCAGTGGGAATGTCTCAAGTTATAACATTCAGAAAATAAGGTTTGTTTGAAAAATATGAGAACATACCCCAGAATTACAGAAAGACATGTTATAAAAACACAGACTGAAGATGTTAAAAGGGTGAAACAGTGAAACAAGTCTTTTACTGACACAGGCTGAAAGGCCTCTCAGCAAGGAAAAAGCCATTACTCCAAAGTCAATATGAAAACACAAATAACCCTAATTTTCATCATCATGTTCATGGCCAGAAGAAAATGTTTGACTATAAAGATCATTGTTGCATTTTGGAGAAAAAAATGCAAAATTTGCAAGCTGGCGAACAAGATTCTAACTATAAAGTACAAGTGTCAGCATTATTTTGTCTGCAGATGGGTTTGCTTTTGTAAGAGGGATTGGTGCAACTTAAGAAAATAGTTAGGATCAGGAGGAATGAATATTACTTGGAAATACGTAAGCAACAGTCAGGAAGTTAAAACTTCGCCACATTTGGTCAAATTTTCCAAATGAACAATCCTCCCTAAGCATGATGACAAAAAAAGTTGCAAAGTGGCATAAAGAAAACAAAGTATATTTTGCAGAGGCCATCACAATTCCATGAGAACTGAAAATATGTGAAGGAGCGTGACTTACCAACTTGCCTCAGTCACACCACTTCTGTCAGGAGGAATGGGCCAAAACTCCAGCAAAATACTGAGAAACTTATGGAAGAATATCCAAAATGTTTGACACAAGTTATACAGATTTAAAGGCACTTCCAGAAAATATTAATCAAATATATTAATGTTTTTATACATTGTTGTGGCATTTAAGAAATTAAAATGTTTTTTGCTACTATTGAACCATACTATGCTGATACTGTTTAAGATACAAGAAGCCACTTTTAAGTTTTGTCTGTAGAAGATAATTCTCAAAACCATAATGACTCCCTTATAAAAGCAATAATTTTCTTTAAGCTAGCCTTATTTTGATTAGCCTCACTCTCTGTTGTGGCTCACTCAAAAAAAGACGGCCACAGTACTCAGCAAGGTTAGATTTGATAGCTACACATGCTACACTGCTACATTGTGTCATCTTTAAGACATTAAAATAGAAAAATACCTTTTCTACAAAGGTCAAGTACTTCAAGTATTTTTAGAAATACCTCCAGGCCTGATAAGCAGAACCAGAAAGTTAATGATCACACACGTTCCTGCAACGGTCATTAACAGAGCCTCGTCACAAGCACTCAAAAACTGTCAGCTCGGAAAAAACAAAACAAAACAGTTCATGATTCAAATGGCCAACCGTTAAAAAGAGAAGTGTTCCAGTATTTAAAAGATGGAATATGCTGTTTTCAGACTGGGTTCATTGTTCTCTGCTCTTCATGTGTGAGTGAAACCAAGGAAGTGATTAGCATTTGAGGTGTGGCGTTTCATTGCAGCATCTCTGTTTCAAGAAAACTGAGTCAGTTTTTTGGTATTTGTTTTATTGCGGATGACACACTGGCTTCAATCAGGTCATCTTGACCATTCAGAATTTATAAGCCACAATTTCCTAATCCATCTGGGTTCCCTTTTATTTTATTTTTTAGCTGTGTAAGAATGTGTTACTCACTTTATTAGTTGGAATGAAACCAGATATTTACACACACTGAAAAAAATGAGACACTTGATCTTTTATGGTTCCTCACTGTCTGACATTAAATCAGAATATTTTATGTTTCAGGTCATTGAGAATTACCCACTAAATGCCTGGATTGTACGTCAAATTCAAATGTTCACAGAATTTAAGTTTAAACAATATGACACGTGTTGGTTCTTCCACAAACTTCGCATAAGATTTACCAGGAATTCAGGCCCATTTTCACAGTTTTCAGTTCAAATAAATGTTCACATTCTCTAAAATTAAAAACGAAAGTGAAAAACAAAGATTGAATTTCTTGTAATTTAAGACAGAAGCTTTCCCTTTGTTGCTTTTACGGAAAGACGGTGTATTTTGTTTCTTTATTTATTGCAGTTGGTAATAACAGTTGCCTGTAGCTCGGCATTTTCACGCATGTTTTAAGTGTGTTCCTATAAAAACTCATATGACTCAAATGAGGATGTCACCGTGTCATCATGCTGTCAACTTCTACAGAAATGTTTAAAGAATTCTTTAAAGAATTTGGGTTTATGGTTGTGGTTATTGTCCACTTGTACCAATATTTAATATCCAGCTTCCTAGCTGAAGATTGGAGATGCTGCACCAATTGTTCTCTGTTCATTCCTCGTGATGCCATTGTGAAGTGCAGCAAAGCACCAACACTTAATGATGCTGCTATCTCAGTTCTCCACTGATAGCGTAAAAATTAAGTGGATCAACTTCATCAGATTACAGGAAATGTCTAAAGAAATGCCAGTCATTGCTTTGAAGGCTTTGGCAAACTGTAATCTGGCTTTATGGCGTCTTCTGGAACAATGGCTTCTTCCTTGCTGAGTAACCTTACAGCTCATGTTGCTACAGGACTTCTGTTGACTTGAACCGACTGATTCACGATGTCACACAATGAGGTTGCAGGTTTTAAGTGTGACCTTTGACCACATGCACAGGTGTGCCTCTATTTAACGCAAATATTGTAAACAAACCTATCAGAAGCTTGCACTGCTATGACATCATCATCTGGACTGAAAAGACAATCCTTTGCTTACTAATGATAGTCTATGTGACTTTTGATTTTTTTTTATTTTTGTTCTGGTAGATGAAACAATTTAAATATGAACTAACCTGAAATCTTTATTCTGATTTAATATTTAATGGAGAAAAGAGAGAAAGATTATGAGTTGTTTTTATAGAGTAAGCAAATATTTGATCTTTATAAGAGCCGTATTCTACTCACAACCAAATATAACTTGGAATGTAGCAATAACATTTCTATAAACATTACTGGGTGATACATGAAATACTTTGTAATTGTTTAACCAAGTCCATGGTCCTCGGCCTCAGACAGCCTTTCACGCTATTTCATTTATTCCTTTGATGCATTTTACAGGCATGTTTTCCACCCCACGTCTCTATCTTCAAAGACAACAAACACCCAGCAGGACGTAAACACTTTGCTAACCTCAATCATATCTCATGCAAATAGTTGCACACATTGCAACATATTTCATCAACTTCTGCTGAGTCTTGTCCTGCCAAACGCCAAGACTTTTCTCCACAGATACAATTGTGTTGCACTACATGCCAGGAATCTGGGACAGAGTTTGTCTTCTTTTGAAAAAAAGTAAATAAAATAAAAGGTTCAAGGATGTTTCCCAATAGACCTTTGTTTTTGAAGATTAAGGTTTTCCCAGCACTTGAATCTAAAAAGAAAAAAACAATAACATAATAGAAACATGAATCAAGATGGTCAATATTCATTTTCTCTGCATGCATTCAGTTTTATTTGCTGATATTTTATGTCTAGTTAAAATAATTTATTGGATAATGTGTAGTTTATGCAGGTTAAAGCCTTTTGAAGCGTTGGGTAAGACATAATTTGAATCTGTCCTTTTGTATGTTGCAAATTGATGGTATCCTTAATTATAAGTGTTTGTTTTTGTTAAAACTATAAACTTTAGAGGAAACTACGTCTTTACAACAACAATCCATAACGTCACAGGTACAGTTCTCTGTTTGGCACAATAGTAGGAACTTAATGTGATTCAAGTGGAAACATAAATGGTGGTCAGGATTAGAATAAAACTGTTGAACTGTGATTCCTCTAAAGTCAGAGGAAAGGCTGAACAGTGGAGGTGAAAAGCAAACAGGGCATTGAAAATTATTTAATTCTTCTGAAACTATCACCTTTTCCTGTTTTACAGCCACAACTTTAAAAAAGTTTGTTTGGGATTTTTTACGATAAACCAAACCAAAATCTTGTGCCAAATTATTGGGAAGTGGAAATAATTTTTTATTTTACAAATACATTTTTGAAAATTCACCCTGACACACTGTTTTGTAGAAATATATCAGCTCCTCTGTGATACTGCTTCACCCAATTTGTGCATCTAAAATACTTTTTGCCAATTCTCAGTCACATTAAACGGACAGCTTCTCCTCAATTACGTTCTGGACTTTGACTAGGCCACTGTAATACATGGCTATGCTTTGATTCCAAAGTGTTCAGTTTCAATGTCATCTCACATGAACATCTTTCACATTTTTGATTAAACAAGTTTATCTGCCCTGACCTCCTGCATGTCAGCCTATCACATAAAATCTCTAAAAATAAAAGCATTAAAGTTTGCAGATGCAACGTTAAAAACTTCCCTTGCAAAGCCAGCGTAATGGAACAAAAAAAGATAAATACGAGCTGCCACAGACACGGAGAAGAGGAGGAGGAACACAGATGGATGGAGAGTTCAGAGAACTTAAAGGGACCAGTGAAAAAATCTCCTGCTCAATATAAATGTTCACATTCTCTAAAATTAAAAACGAAAGTGAAAAACAAAGATTGAATTTCTTGTAATTTAAGACAGAAGCTTTCCCTTTGTTGCTTTTACGGAAAGACGGTGTATTTTGTTTCTTTATTTATTGCAGTTGGTAATAACAGTTGCCTGTAGCTCGGCATTTTCACGCATGTTTTGAGTGTGTTCCTATAAAAACTCATATGACTCAAATGAGGATGTCACCGTGTCATCATGCTGTCAACTTCTACAGAAATGTTTTAATAACACATTTAATTAAATCAGGTATGAAGCAACAGGGAAATATCTAAAGGGAAATGCTTAGAAGTGTTTAAATATGACCTTATCATGTTTTGATAAATGACCGGCACCGGCAGAGTGAGTTCAGCAAATGATTCTCCACGCATAACTGTTAAGGAACATCATTCAAATTCAGTAATAAGTCAAATAATAAATGATGTGTCTGATAACCCTATTGAAGTCCAGTAATCTCTTCTCTTCTGTAACTTGGCCACAAGAAAATGTTCTTCTCTTCTTGTAACAGTTTCAGATTTTTCTTTGATCTAAAATGTTAAATAAGATATAAAATTATGATCCATTGACCATAAAACAAATACATGTTCTATAGTTGATACATGTGCTCCTAATCAATTTAGGAAAGACAAAAATGTGTTTCAAATAAACAGAGGTGTCTTCATCTTCTGAAGTTAGGAAATGGATCCAAGAAAATAGCTACAAGTCTACAAACTATGCTTGAAAAAACCCCTCAAAATTAATAAATACTTTGAGCAGTATTGCTCTGACATCAAAAGAAGGATGAGTAAAAAAGAGCCTCATACCTGCTATGAAGTACGGTAAAGGACATGTGATGCTGTGGGCCTGTTTCCGTTTTATAGACTTGTGGAACTGTGACAGACCGGACAAGATGCATGTTTTCTGACAAGTGCCATGAAAAGGTAAATGGTCGGTGTATCACAGTTTATGAACTCCAAGTCAAAGCTGCCCTGCCTTGACTGACAGAAACAAGGTTTCCATTCAATTGGCATCACAGGGCGTCTGACAGAATGGAGGATCAAACTGGCAACCCAATGGTTACAGGATGAAGCCCTACCTGAACCACTGCTGCAGAAACTCCAAAACTCATCGCTGGGAAATGACAGAATTTCTTCACAACTGCAGTAAAAGATTGTTTTGCTTTATGCACATATTAACTAATGATGTCCATAAATTGACAGGGTGTAACCCGACTCTTAAGGTGGCTGGAACATTTAAGTCGTTTAAAAGTTTAGTCAAAGTTACTTCAACGTGTCTGACTGCAGGACAAAAACACCAATTTGCATTCTTTATGGAATTATTCTCCAGTCACGACTCGTCACAGGGCATCATCGTATTTCAGCATCATCAAAGCTCACTCCTTCCCTTTACAGCCGTTTTTCCCCGTTCGTTATCTCTCTGTGCACACAGCCCAATATGTGGCCATTTACCAGCCCCGAAGATAAGAGCATCATTCACGTCACCCTGAGAGCGGCGAGAGCAAACAAAAGCGCAGACGCCGAGGACACAAAGCTCACACACTGGGTTAAACTGGGCCTCCGCTGAGGAGCAGCTCTTTCACACCGCTTTAACGGCCTCGTCACCCAAATAAACGACGTCACATTCCTCAGGATCGCACCTTTCAAATTGTTTTTTATGGCACATTTCTTACATTTTTTCTGTGAACGAAGAGAATTTCTCGCTCATCAACTCTGACGCATAAGTTTCAGTGAAATCAATTGTCTTGCTCACATTTAAAAGAGAGAATATGTGGTCAGTTATTAACAGGATGGGGTTGGGCAGGTGCTAGGTGTGGAGGAAAGTACACAAAGAGCCCAAGACTCCCCGTTTTTTTCTAACAAGGAAGTGGATTCATTCCTCAAACAGAATATGGAAATACAAATTATACATCAAACCCTTGATGTGAGACAGTCTATGGTTAAATGGGAAGAAGCGAGGTAATATATACAAAAAGTATGCAACTTTAACAAAATGTCTCAGGTTTTGTTCCATTAAAGAGATGCTGGAAAAAAAAATAGATACCAGTTCAGAAAACAGAAGCTCTATGTTGTATCTAAAGCTCAAGCAATGTTAAAGAAAAAGCATTTGCAACACAAATGAACCCGTCTGCATGCAGGCAGGATGCCCTCACTGTTCACACAACTTTATCCACTGAAGTAAACCGAAGGAAAATTGGGTTTTTAAACTGTGGATTTTGAAAACTTGTGTTTGTTTTAGCTAACCTGCTGTTAAATAAATAACTCATTCAACGTTAAAGAGACGGGAAAAACCATTTGAAGATAAGCTTCTTGTCAGTGTTTGCACTACATCCTGAAACATCGGCTCTTGGGTCACTTTTATGGGAGGCGTGATGGGATTTTAAAGGACAGGCTGAACTCTGGAAGTTTGTCAAGTCCCCCTTAAAAGAACATATAAACTTTGTATATGCCCTCTCAAATTCATGGCACTGAAAAAGAATTGTATTGAAATAAAAGTAAAATATTGAAAGTTAATACTTTTTTATACACTTTTATTGACATTTATGTCTCCAGACATTGGCTGCTTTCAAAAGATTAATTTAATATTGTGTCTGAAAATAAGACTTAGTTTTTAACTTACTCTTTAAGAATGCTACAGCTGGCCACAGCATTGGCCTAATTTCTTTCCATATTTAGGCCAAATAAAATATTGATTTATCACTGGCAAAGTAAACAGAGAGCAAACAGACGAATGAAAACCAACGAGCATGCATCAGGAAAAGTTTTGAATATCTTTTTTTCAATCCACCATCTGAAAGAATAAATGTCTATCATAACTGCAAACTAAACAAATACTCAAAGACTGTTATTTTTTTATGACTGTTTGCTGTTATTGTCACACACAACTAGAAGCACAGATAACATGTGATAAAATCAGGCAAAGTCCAAAATATAACTGAGAACTAAATTAATTTGACAACTAGTATTATCGCCATCTAGTGGCAACTGCCTCTTACAAGCAATAGAAAATCACTTCAGATAACAGAGAAAGACCTTCATGGTAACAGCAGTTTTTATTGTTTTGTCCCCATTCAGTCACATTTTAGTTCATCAAACAGACCGTGAAATGTAAAATTCATAGACGCCAGCTACAAAATTTGGCTTGGTAGGGATGAAACACTGTAAAATAAAAATTGACATAATTGAGTTGGGTTTAGTGTTTTGTACATTGTCTGTAAACAATAAGAAACGACACACTGATTGGAAAATCAAGCTGAGAGACACTTAAAGGATTTGAACACTGGCTGGCATCAGCTACACGTCATGGCGGTTCACACAAGAGCCGCGTACAAAAAAATCCCCCCCAAACACACCTGCTTAAATATAATCGTACAAAACGTGACATTTTAAACAGCATTTCTGCTACATACAAACCTCCACATCTCTGTCCCTGGTTTGCAGTGAAATGAGGTATATGTGAGGCTGATTATTGTTGTCTACCTCAACATGACGCTGCACTATTTTTGATACAACAGCTTTGAATTTTGACACTGCCATGTTTGACGATTGCTTAGAGAAAGCACACAGTTCTGTCCACAAGTTTGACTGCACACATTTGAGACTTTTCTTTCTAAAACATAAATATGCAAAGCTGTACTGTAGTTTTCTTCCGAGTGCGTTGAGAAAACACAAAGGATTTTTTTTTCTGTAACCATCAACATGCTTCTGAAATAATTCAGGCTGGATTTTTGCCCACTGAATTGACATAATTGTTATCCATTTTCAGGCAGAAATCCCATACATTTTTATGAGGGTTGATGTTGGGGCATTTTCTTAAGGTTTAAAGCTTAGAGCCAAGTTTGATAACCAATTAATCTATTTCTGATAGGAATACTGGTCAAATATCCAGAATTATGTCAGAAACTCGTTGACGACTTCAAACTCCTCTTGTTTTCTCTGCATCTTGCCCTTGGAAGTGGATTCCTAAATTATATCATAAATCGGACTTGAAATCAGAACAGTGAGAAAATTAACGGGACAATCCTGCTAAAAAAAAAAAAGGTGTATGTAAACTTCTGACCAGAACTGTATTATCGGGGCACAAATGGAGTCAAAAATTCAGAGCAGCACAGAGATATAATTTCCAGCATTCATGGTCAGCTAGTCATTTGGAAGTTTTCACAATTATTGTTGCCCTTATCAAAATGTTGGCAATTCAAAAATGTCAGCAAGAACTACATATATTTATTAGACATATTTCTCCCACCTGCTTTTTGGGAATAGGCACCCAGACACTAAAAGGGATAATAATGTTTGCACAAAGTATCTAAATAAAAAAATTCAGCACGTGGCTGCAGAAACATTAGATCATAAACATCGTTTATCCTCAAAGTTAATGAAAATCTGCGAAAGCCGCTAAGGTTGGTATCAAGGCAACTAAAACTAGGGGTTGTAATTACGTTTACATTATCCCGTTTAAATATTACGTTACTTTAAAAAGCCCACCCGCAAGCCTAAGCTAAACCCTCCCCAATAAGTAAGAGAAGACATTTCCAACCCATCGACTCTCTACGTCCTTCATCGGAAACGAAAGGTCGCCCCACCCCGCAATCAGCCCGACCCCCCTGCATACGTACGCCCCAACAGCAACTGTCAAAGACTTGGGTAATTCCTCGTGTTAGCTCTTGATTCGATCAGGTACTTTAAAACAATGTGAGAAAGCAGCTCAAAGTGCTGATCACACACTTTTAGATAAATAAGAGGAAGATGACAAGAACAGTAAAGAGGGGGGGGGAAGGCCATTCTACTGCTGTCCAACAGCGACACCTATTGGCTGAAGAAGACATCCCCAAAAATAGAGCGAGGACTATTTAGTCCAATAACCAGCACTTATTCTTCCCTCTACTTCCAATGGCAGAACCCTACAAGACTTATTTTACATATTATATATATATATATTCTTATAAATATATATAGATATCCATGTGTGTGGCCCTTGTTGAAGAAAACACTGGCTTCACATTGACATAAAAGTACCATAATCTCTATATAGCCAAGTAGAAAGTGTTTTCAGTGTTCAAGTGAGCTGGCAGCAGTCCATTTCAGGTCCCACTCATTCAACATGTAAGACACAAAAAGTAAGAAACATCTTTTTTTTTAAATCACAAACATGCACTTCTGAAAAGTGAGCTCCCTGTCGTCTGTGAGCTTCTAGTCTCCCACGTTTTCCTGAGTAACACCTTTGACAACTTGATTTGTTATTAATATTTCCTTTTTTGCCGCTTCAGTTCTGGGCGTTTCCCTGCCATCATGTCTTATTTTAAAGTTGAATCACCTCGTTGGATGTGAGATCCTTTACTTCTGCTAAAAATGAAACGCCTGGAAGGTTTTGTGAATGTCATAAATAAAGACCCGACCTACCGGCACCGCTATGACACCAAATCGACTGCATATTGCAAACTCGACATATCGGATTCTTTCAAACAAATTGCATTTGCAGGATACGTTGCAGGCTTATTGCATGAAGAGGAGTAGGCATAACGACAGAGCGTCAGTGTAAATAAAATATACAAGTCACAAAAAATAAGATTAATAAAATAGGAGCAGAAAAGATCAAAATAAGAACAACCATTGAAAAATGTTCTCCCAGGTTTCATCTGTAGCTTTGGCTTGTTGGTGTTTTGGAACCTGTACTTACTGGCTCATTGACATCAGATAACAAACTATACCCTGAGAAATCCGACACAGGCGTCCGTATCCTGTGATCCACCTCCCCACCAGAGTCAGTGCTGTAAGACAAACCATGAACATCAGATTTAAACTGGGAGCCAAAGGCCTGGGCGAAGTTTTCTATCTGGTAGGAAGGCTTCGAAGAGTCCAGAGAGGCCAGATCCTGCGAGGGAACCAGAGGGTAGACGGCCGCCGAGTCGCTCTTGGCCGCCGGATGCTCCTTCTGGTTCCTCAGGTCGGATGGGCTGATCTGGTAGGATGAGGGAGGGGTGGTGGAGTGCTGTTTCTCCATCTGTTCAGTGAGCTCCTGAGAAGGGGTGAGCTGCTGGTGTGAGGGGGCCTCCAGGCTGCTCAGGTTGAAGCTGTGCTGCGGGGACGAGCAGCTCAGCATCGCAAAGTGAGACTTTGGCACTGAGGAGGGCAGCGAAGGCGAAGCCACCGGCTGGACGAAGCCGCACTCCAGATGGGACGCGCTGTAGATGTTCTTGTCGGCGTAGAGGGGATTTCCTGCGTGGGAAGTGGTGAAGGGTCCTGAGGAAGGAAGAGGTCCGGGGCCCAGAGGGAAACCGGCACTGTGGCTGGTGCGCTCCAAAGCCTGCAGCAAGAAGCGGGAGTATTCATGCATCATCGAGGTTTTGTCTCCAGACGAGCTGGGGGCTGGGTTGGCGTCGGATCCGTCCGCCGAGGCGGGGCTGAGCTGCACGTGCTGATCGCCGATGTCAAAATGAATGTCGGGTTTCTGGTTGTAGAGGTCCAGGAGGCTATGCAGCACCTCGTCGGTGATCCCCGACTTCTCCAGATTCAGAGGACCGTCGCTGTCCATTACGCCTGGAATCCCGCCCTGAAGAGAGGACGGCTGGGAGGACAAATGAACGCTGACGTCGTAGTCGCTACCGCCTCCGCCTGCCACCACGGCGCCGGAGGGCGTTGCATTGTTTGTCGCTTGAAGGTAGCGCCGCTTCTTAATGAACTGCATGGCGTCGTCATAGTTGCTGCTGGTGGATTCTACCTTAGCCTCGTTGCTCTGCATCAAGCAAAGGTCGCCCTGCTCCAACATTTCAGCTTTAACTTGACCCAGATCTGCTTTAGTCAGGCTCTTCCGGTTAGCTTTCTTGAAGGCTATCTTGGGACCTTGGCCCTGGTGACCCTGTTGCATGCTGGGTCCGGGCTCAGTAGAAGAAGACACAGTGGGACTCTCCACAGAGTATTCGTAGATGCTGTAACCTCCAGATACAACTCCGTGAACGTGCGACTCCTTCGGGTCTCCCTTCTTCTTCTTGCGCTCGCCTCCCACTGTGGAACTTTTCGACTTTCCCCTTCTTCCTCCCAGTGCTCCCAACATTTCCCTGAGTAATTCCATAGCTGCCCTGTCCCATGTCCACGAAACCCAGATCCATCATGCCAGGATCCAATCCCTTTTTAATGGCTTCTCCACAGGTTCTCTTGTGCTTAAGAAGTCGATCTGTTCTAGAAAAATACTGAAAAAGAAACACCCCATGTAGCCTTTATTAGCCGCAGTGATTCATGTTTAATACCCAGCAAAGACGAGGCTTTATTAGGGTCACCAACCTGCTGGCAGGTCTCACATCTGTATGGCTTTTCTCCGCTGTGCGTTCTCTTGTGTCTCTCCATGTGGTATTTCTGAATGAACCGCATGTTGCACTGGTCGCAGCCAAATGGCTTCTCTCCTGAAGGAGGAGGAAAGCGTGAGGGAAGGTTAATGATCTTTGGCTGCTCTGAGCAACGCCAGAGCCCTGGGTGATCTAATAATCTCTGATAATTACTCACCACTGTGGATTTTCTCGTGCCGCTGGAGAAGATACTTCTGGATGAAACTCATGTTGCACTGACTGCACCTGAAGGGTCTTTCACCTTGTGTAAAAATCACAGGAGCACAGTAAGGCTACATCTATGATGTTTCCACCACATCAGAGATATTGTGTATTAATGTCAGTCACATGATATGTTCTCCATAAACCCTCTGGGTTCATTTAAAACTAATACCTGCATTTCCCACGTTGTTGATTATTTATGTTCAACTTTAACTGCAACTCAAATTTGCAAACTTTCCCCCAAAAACAGAAGCGCCTAAAGATGATTTATATCTTTAGCTACTTTTAAACTGAGTAAAAGAGGAGCACAAAACACCAACACCAGTTATCTAATGTGACCAGCTGTGAATAACCTCCGAGTTTTCTTACTCTTGAACTCTATTTTCTAGCTCACTGAACTGGCAGCTTCCTGATGACACAAAGACAAGCTCAACACTCCCACACATTGGGAAACAAGAGATTAAATGACAAAAGTAAAAGGCTACAACTAAATAAGGGCTGCAAATGAATGATCTACATCCAGATCTTACAATCCTGAGCAACAACCTCAGGCTTGCCTGTCTTAGTGGTAACTAGACAACCCGTCCAGCAAAATTCAAATTTCCAACAAATTTGATTTTTCTTTCAACACACAACATGCTATCCTGTCTATTTAAATAAGTAATGGTGGTTTGGAATCAGGAGAAATATCAGTTGGAGTTCAAACAAGTACCTGATTAAACTGATGAGATGGTAGCTTAGGAACAGACTGCTTCAAAGCAGCAGTGGTACAAAACAAAGATTTGGGATTTTGATTTTCACACTTTTACACATTTATTTTAGAATTTAAGCCATGAAAACGTCAAAAAATTTGATGGTTAATAATAACACAAAATGTAGCCGTTTTCCAGTGATTTGAACCTCCAGCATGGCATCGTTGAAGAAAACAATTCATAAGATTTTATGAAGGCAAATCTTGGAGAAAATATGAAGAAAGCTGAAAATACCAACCTGTATGGATGAGGACATGTCTGCGCAGGTGATAGGAGCTCCTGAAGGATGCATTGCAGTGTTCACAGATGTGAGGTTTTGTTCCTGGAGACAGACCGCCACCGTCTGCATCCATCACTGAATGCTGCAGACGAACAGTTTAGGTCAAATAGATGGTAAAATCCCAGGTTAATTATTTGCAACTCATACTTACAGACTGATTTGTACGTTACAGAACAGGCCCCGCGTTTTTTACGCTTAGTTTATAAAGGCTTAAGCTGACAGAAAGCTACAGCGCAAAAACATTAAACAGGTGACAGAAAACACTAAAAATAAAAAAAGGACAAAACAGGATTGACGACAAGAGAATAAATAGAAAGCAAACCTTTGCTTCACTTCTCTTCTTTCTAGGTTTACCCTCATGTCCATCAATGTTTGACCTCCGACCTTTCCTCCCGGTGGCCTCTTTTTCCAACTGATTTGACAGCTGCGAAGACGACAAAGGCAGAGAGAGAGGGCCGTGAGAGCAAGGAAATCACTTGAAAGAAGGTTGAGGCTCTTCAGTCAAAAACTATTAAGGAAACAAGTCTATATTTGTAGTTCTGGCAAACAAACAAAACACTCTGACAAAAATGTGAGACGCATTGTGGAAAATGTGAACCGAGTGGGCGGTGGAGTCATCTCGAATTGATTGAGGCATTTAAAACAATAACTAGTCCATTTATTTTCTGGCAAATACTGTCATCCAGAGCGGAGGAGAGCAGGTTTCCTCCAGATATTGCCCAGCTTGCACATTGCTCCTTGTCACCATATGGAGGCTGAAAGCACAAATGTTGCTGCACCTGCTCATCTTAAAAATCAGTCAAATGTTTAGAGTGAAATCAAACACAGAGTCCAATGTCTGACTTGAGCAATTAAACCAAACGAACAACATCTTGGAAAACAGTAGAAATTACAAATGTAATGGGTTTTTTTCTGATTACAACAGTTTTTTTTTTTTTTATGAAACTGAAAACTGGAATGTAGCCTTAGGACAAAATACATATCGTCTTCTGACCAGTAGCGTTTCTCCAAGAAGCATTATTTGTTTGCAGCAGCACCATCAGTCTGATAGATCAGATCTATTGTGTTTAAACACATCAACATAATTCTTCTTCTTCTTCTAAAAAAAACCTAAATAAAGACAATAATTGAATCCGTTGAATATTCAGGCCTCGTGACCTCTGATGGCTCACTATTGTCAGCAGAGTGTGGATGTGTGTATTTCTGTTTGAATGAGCACAAAAGACGTCTGAAATGAAGTGCAAACTCAAACAAGACAGCTGCGTCCTTGCAAAGACGTTCTCATTCACGCTGCGGCCGGATGACATCAGCCCTCTGCTCAGAGAGAAACTGCTTTGCATCTGAAGCCAGCGGGAGATTTATGTCTCCATAAGTTAGTTTCACACAAGCTCCTGCACTGCACCAAAATCATGAATGACGTCATGAGACAAAGATTATACTAAATGTAACCCTTAAAAAAAAAAAAAAAAACAATATGGAAGAGTATGGCTGTTTCTTTAAAAGAAATACACGTCTCAGTTTAATATAAATATTTTGATTAAAAAAAAGGTGTAAAATTTTGTTTATTCAAAATTTCTGCAAAAAACTACGGTGCAGGATGAAATGCATCAGTGTATCTACGCTAGTATAGTAGTAAAAGAAAAGGAGACGCTTTTCCAAAATGCCAAAGATAGATCTGCCTTTTGGGAAAACAGACGCAAGTTCTGCTTTGTAACCGCAGATTATACTAAAATATTAAATGCAAAATGAAAAGATGAGAATAATAATAATGGCTTTGAATAGCAGAAACTTGTAACTGCTGCAATATCATGCTTTGTTAGTTTCCCCAAATTAAGCAACAGCTTCAAATGGAGCTTTTCCACCAACAACATTTCGGGTCTCCAAACTGGTTTCACAAGAAGAACCAGTTTAGTCAGGGTCAGGATAATCTCTGTTGTGTTTAAGAGTTTGTGTGAAGGACAAATGTAGATGGAAACAGTTTAATAACTGAATTATACGATTTATTTCTGTATCTTTATTGTCACAGATTAAGATTTGTTTGTCTCACATTTTCTTGTATATTTGGCTGATATTTCATGGTGAACGCATTTTATATCATGCAGGGTTTAGGAACAACCAGAGAGCAGAGCGGCTTATGGATCAAACACACAAAGGATAATTTAGTTCACCAAATTAATTTCCTAAATTCAGGACTCCAACTAATCCTTAAAGTAGAAAATCCATACTTTTCCCTATTTTTACCAATTTATTTTAAAATATAAAATTAAAATAATTCTAGTAGTTTATGGTAAATGCCTATACAGTGGGAAGGGCTAGAATATACTACCAACAAAAAAACAAAGGAAATAAGTAAAAAAGGGAGACATGTTAGGAAGAAAGAAAAGGAAATAATTATGGGAATAATGAGAAAAAGGAATATAAAGAGATGATGGAGGCAGAAATCCTGTAAGAAAAGAACAAATGAATGAACAAAGAGATAGAAGGAGCTCAGAAATGCTCAAAAGAAAAGAAGACAGGAGAGGGAGGAAGGACAGATGGACAGAAAGAAAAGAGAAAGAAAAAACACAAGTCAGTAGGGGTGGGAGTCTCTAGGAATGTCATTATTAGATTAAAATTCAGGAAGTTACATTGCTTTTGTAAATTGATTGTTGACGTTGCTGCGTCCGTGTTTGCATCTTGTCAAATCATGAAACATAATTTACAGCTCAGCCCCAACAGGAAGGAGACAGAAAGGAAGGAAGGATACACCATCTAGACAATGGGATAGGAAACAAAGTCTGGAAATACTAATATTTTTGGCTTTCATTCTTATTCAGACCTGGAGAAAACAAACAATGAGTCCCAGGCTTTTCTCATTGTGAAAGAACCTTGTGAATAATTCAGCTGAGCAGCACAGTTCTGCTAAAGCCACGACCTTTTAAGCCTTTCTAAGCATCTCCGACAATTGCCAGCTGCAGCGTTGATCAGCAGATTAAGAGTTTCAGGAAATATGTACAAATATTAGAGTAATGACTAAAAAAGCAAAATGTGAAATAACTGCTACCACTTTCAGAGCAGAGCGTTTTGTGTTCCTGAAACCTTTTCGTTCTCCTGGTCTCTCGGCTGCACCTACGTTGCCAATGTTGAGGTCACACACCAGCAGCTTCTGGTGGTTACCGACGGTCACCTCCAGCACTTCCCCGCTCCGCCCCAGACCTCCGGGGTACAGCGGCAGGCGGTAATCGTGCTCCGACTGCTTCTCCTGCTTGATGCCCATGGCGTGAACGTAGTCTCCCACCGCAGCAGCGCCCCCCTGGTGGCCGCCCTGGGAGCCCAGGCTGCAGTCAGGAGAGTCCCGCTCTTTCTTCAGGATCAGGTCCTGCGGCGGAAGTTCCTGCATGACGGAGTGCGCCGACAGCCGGGTGAAGCTGGCCACCGGAGGGAGGTGACTGAACATTATCATGCCGGCTCCAAAGTTGGAGTCCATGCTGCCGTTGGAGCGCAGGAATTCATTCCCTAGTTTATCTTGAATGATGTTCATGCTGAATGCTGGCGGGCAGGAAGACTACGGGACAGAAATTCATCCTGTGAGGAAAAACGACAGCAGCAGCTCATGTTTATGACAACAATAACACGTTTCAGATAGACAATCTGCCAGCAAACAACCAGTTAAGCTTGGTCTTCAGGAATCAAAGCCACGGCCTCTGATCTAGCAAGTAGGTGCTTAGTTGGATTAAATCGACGTTTTGTGGGTCAACAAAGAGCGGCCGTCTGGATCGTGTGAAAACAAGGTGAAGAAAAAGAAGAAGAGGAGGAAATGAAATCTGTCTGCTTCAATAAAGCGTTTATGTGTTTGTTTATGGCCAAACAAAAGTCAGTCCTGCTGCGTTTCACCGGCAACACGAGACCGCGAGGAGCAACAGGACCGCTGGGTGGTAATCTTTATGATAGGACCGACTAACTGACCCAGTCATCCTATTTGTACCAGCTTATCTGTCAATGAGAGTACACACCACACACACACACACACACACACACACACACACACACACAACACACACACACACACACCACTAGAGTGACTGTTTACCAGCTTATGCAGCAACAGCAAGGTCCCTAATAGGTCTGAATGAGAATGGTTAACGCGTCTGTGGATGCAGGATTTTTATATATTTCAACTGAAATTAACTACTTTAGATTTTCCAGAAGTCAATCTTATGTAGTAATAATAGTTTTTACAATGTTTCTGTGGATGAATAAACAGTAAAAATGTTAATCGTGCAACACAGAAGCCTTTTAAAAACTTGAGTGACATTTAGCAAAATATAATCTTTGAAAATTAGAGCTGATACAATTACATTTGATGCTTAATTTTATTTTTATTTTAGTGAACATACATTGCCTTCAAGGTACCATTATTGAAATTTATGTTTATGCGCATGAGCCTAGAAATTCAGGTTTTCATCCTTTAGAAACTGAAGAGGAAAAAAGTTTTAAAATTACTTTCATGGATGAGTAACTTCTGTATGCTTTTTGCAAATAATTTGACAAGATTCTGAATTGAGGTAATAATAGATTGCAGAAGGTTCAACTCTTGTCCACAGGGAAAAAAAAGACAAATATGTACCATCTGCTCTGATTTTGACCTACAAAAGTATTTTTTTAACTAATATCTTTGCAGGTTTTAACAGAAGGAATAGAGGAAATCTATTTAAGCAAGTGACGGTAAATAATATAAACACTTATGCAAACTGACTATAATTCTAACAAATATGGTTACAAATTGAAAGGTTTTAGACAAGCAGAGGTCTAACCTTTATAATATAAGAGTGATACAATCTGAAAGGGGTACAAATCCGATTTTTTTTTTTTTTTGCCCAACAAACTCACCAAGTATGAATTGAAAATCTGAAATTAAAATGCCTAAAATAATTCAGCCGGATTGCCTCTCAGATGCCTTCATCTCTGCTGCTGCATTAGCAGCAACACCGCCTGCTCCAAAACCAAGTTTGGAAGAAGGAAAAGCAAAGGACGCCGTTTTTACTTCGATTAAACTGCTATTTTCTTTGGTGTATTTCAGTAGATAAACGGAGAGTTGGCAACACAGCAGAAAATAAACCAGCAGCCTCGCAGGATGTGAATTAGCTCCCTGCTAACAGCAGTTCTGCGGGGCCCTGCTTCTTTGTGATGCCAATAATTAATATGGCCAGGCAATAAGAGCAGCTCATCTTCCTTAAAACACGGCAAGAAACGTATAAAAATACAATTAAAGCATCCTAATCAAATTAAGATAGTAATCAGTTTGTAATTTTATTACTTTTGTGTTAGATTTAGACATGTTTAATTAGAGCAAGATCTTAAAACCATTAAGAAAGCTGGAGAATGATGAAGGGTGAAAGCCGGCTTGCACTTAAAACCAACAGAATAGTGAAGGTGTTTGTCCTCATGTGTGCTTTGTTATGCAAACGGTTCCGTTTCCCGGACTGTGAGCGATGGAGACACACAAGCAGGACTGACCCAAAACAAAACGGCCCAACTAAACTCGGCGAACAATGATGCTCGTCCCGACACACAGAGCGGCTAACTTAGCAGCAGCTAACCCCCCTCAGCGCTGCGCTCTGCCTCGTCCCGGTTATAATGGGTCATAAAACGCAGCAGCCCCCCAAAAAATGAACTGGTATACATTTATCTTACCGGCGCAGGACCATGACCCGCTGCTGTGGTCCGCTTAGTTCACCTTCAGCCGCTCCGTTCTGATGTCTACAGCCCAAACATTGTTCTCCTGCTGCAGCTGGCTTCTTCCATCTTGGCCCGCGCAGAGCATTCTGGGTCCGGTAGGCAGCAGCGTCCTGAGCAAAACGCCGAAGTCACTCTCGTTTTTTTCTACTCTGTTATTTTGCGGCGTTCTCCCTATTCTTATCTTAAACCAATCACTTTGATGTTTTATAACCATAGATTATATACAGGGGTGAAAGTAGTTTTAATACTGTATATATATATATATACACAGTCCAGTCACATTAATGTGACCATTACTGTGTATATATATATATATACAGTATATATATATATATATATATATATATATATATATATAATATATATATATATATATATATAATATATAACGGCCCAACTACATATACATATGTATATATATATATATATATATATATATATATATATATATATATATATATATATATATATATATATATACGTATATATATATATATATATATATACAGTATATACCAGTGATTCTTGAAAATAGGGACAAAGTGGGTTTTGATTTTACCATATATATTTTTTTTGTTATTTATCAACCTTATATATGCAAATATGACAAATAATGTTTTGGAAATGTAAAGATGCTAAGCTACAGGCTCCCAGTTGCAACATTTTTTTTTAAATTACATTTTTAATCTACCTGACCCAGAACATTGTCATCTGACAAAGATAAATAAAAAATAATTCTCAATGACCCTATTAGGGATTTTTTATTCATTTTACAGACAAATGCTTCTCAGTAATAGTATTATACTTATATATATATATATATATTATATTATATTATATATTATATATACTTATATATATTAATACTTATTAATACTTATTAATACTTATTAATACTTATAAAACGGCCCAACTACGTATACATATGTATATATATATACCAGTGATTCTTGAAAATAGGGACAAAGTGGGTTTTAATTTTCCCATATTTTATTTTTTTTGTTATTTATCAACCTTATGTATGCAAATATGACAAATAATGTTTTGGAAATGCTAAGGTGCAGGCTCCCAGTTGCAACATTTTTTTTTTTAAATTACATTTTTAATCTACCTGACCCAGAACGTTGTCATCTGACAAAGATAAATAAAAAATAATTCTCAATGACCCTATTAGGGATTTTTTATTCATTTTACAGACAAATGCTTCTCAATAATAGTATTATACTTATATATATTAATACTTATATACTTATATATATATAATAGATAGTAGATAGATAGATAGATAGATAGATACAGTGGGCAGAACAAGTATTTGATACACTGTTGATTTTTCAGGTTTTCCTACTTGCAAAGCATGTAGAAGAGTGTAATTTTTATCATAGGTTCTCTTCAACTGTGAGTGATGGAATCTAAAACAAAAATCCAGAAAAATTCAATGTGTGATTTTTAAATAATTAATTTCCATTTTATTGTGTGAAATAAGTATTTGATCATCTATCAACCAGTAAGAATTTTGGCTCTCACAGACATGTTAGTTCTTCTTTAAGAAGCCCTCCTGTTCTCCACTCATTACCTGTATTAACTGCACCTGTTTGAACTCGTTACCTGTATATAAGACACCTGTCCACATACTCAATCAATCAGACTCCAGCATCTCCACAATGCCCAAGACCAGAGAGCTGTGTAAGGACATCAGGGATAAAATTGTTGACCTGCACAAAGCTGGGTTGGGCTACAGGACAATAGGCAAGCAGCTTGGTGAGAAGGCAACAACAGTTGATGCAATTATTAGAAAATGGAAGAAACACAAAAATCAGGGAAAATCTCCCTCGGTCTGGGGCGCCATGCAAGATCTCACCTCGTGGAGCATCATTGATCTTGAAGAGGGTGAGGAATGAGCCCAGAACTACACGGCAGGACCTGGTCAATGACCTGAATAGAGCTGGGACCACAGTCTCAAAGAAAACAATCAGTAACACTCTCCGCCGTCAAGGATTAAAATCCTGCAGTGCACGCAAGGTGCCCTTCCTCAAGCCAACGCATGTCAAAGCCCATCTGATGTTTGCAAATGACCATCTGAATGATCCAGAGGAGGAAACGGGAGAAGGTCATGTGGTCTGATGAGACAAAAATAGAACTTTTTGGTTTAAACTCCACTCGTCATGTTTGGAGGAAGAAGAATGATGAGTACAACCCCAAGAACACCATCCCATGGCGGTGGAAACATCATTCTTTGGGGATGCTTTTCTGCAAAGGGGACAGGACGACTGCACCATATTGTGGGAAGGCTGGATGGGGCCATGTATCGTGAGATTTTGGCCAACAACCTCCTTCCCTCAGTAAGAGCACTGAAGATGGGTCGTGGCTGGGTCTTCCAGCATGGTAACGACCCAAAACACACAGCCAGGGCAACTAAAGAGTGGCTCTGTAGGAAACATCTTAAGGTCCTGGAGTGGCCTAGCCAGTCTCCAGACCTGAATCCAATAGAAAATCTTTGGAGGGAGCTTAAAGTCCGTGTGGCCAGCGACAGCCCCGAAACCTGAAGGCTCTGGAGGAGATCAGTATGGAGGAGTGGGCCAAAATCCCTGCTGCAGTGTGTGCAAACCTGGTCAAGAACTGCAGGAAACATCTGATCTCTGTAATTGTAAACAAAGGTTTCTGAACCAAATATTAAGTTTTTTTTATCAAATACTTATTTCACACAATAAAATGGAAGTTAATTATTTAAAAATCATTGTATTTTTCTGGATTTTTGTTTTAGATTCCATCACTCGCAGTTGAAGAGTACCTATGATAAAAATTACAGTCTTCTACGTGCTTTGCAAGTGGGAAAACCTGAAAAATCAACAGTGTATCAAATACTTGTTCTCCCCACTGTATATACACAGTCCAGTCACATTAATGTGACCACCACGTACTTTCCACTTCAGAGTTAAATAACCAATCACAGAAGGCAGGTGGCAGCACAGTGCAGTTGAGCGTATATAAAGGGTGTGTGTGGGCTTCGGAAAACATTTCAATCGTTGGCGTAATGCAGAAACGAAGCGATTTATCCGACGTCCAAAAGGGCATGATCATTGGCTTTCGGGCCAAGGGTGGAAGCATTTCCGAAACGGCTGAGTTTGTGAACTGTTCGCGTGCCGCCGTGGTAAAAGTGTACCGTGCATGGCAAAATGGGACTGTCTAAAATCAACGACGTGGCAAATGTGGTGCACCACGGGCCATAGATGACAGAGGCGAACGACGGTTGCGGAGATGCGTTCGGGCAGATAGACGGGCTACCGTTGAGCAACTGACCACTAAAATGAACCAAGGAGCTACCACAAGTGTCTCCCAAACCACTATTCAGCGAACATTGCTGCGTCTGGGCCTCCGAAGCAGACGCCTGGTTCGTGCACCTATGCTGACTGGTGTTCATCGACGACGAAGGCTAGAATTTGCACGCCAGTACAGCAGCTGGACGTCCACTGAGTGGCGACAGGTAGCGTTTTCAGATGAATCGCGTTTTATGCTCCATCGGACAGATGGACGTTGGCGTATAAGGCGTGAAACCTCTGAAAGGAACCACCCTGCAACCATTGCAGGAACGGTCCAAGCTGGAGGCGGGAGCATTATGGTCTGGGGAATGTTTTCCTGGCATTCTCTGGGTTCACTGATTATTGTGGAAGGCACGATGGATCAATACAAGTACGCATCTGTCCTTGCGGACCATGTCCACCCCTACATGCGCATTGTTTTTCCTCAGGATGATGGCATCTTCCAGCAGGACAATGCGAGGTGCCATACAGCTGCCAGTGTACGTGCGTGGTTCGAAGAGCACCAGGATGAGTTTACCGTCCTCCCCTGGCCAGCAAACTCACCTGACTTAAACCCAATCGAGCATCTGTGGGACCATCTCGATCGAGTTGTTCGCGCCATGGATCCTCAACCGCGTAATCTAGCGCAGCTGGCCACGGCATTAGAGTCGGCATGGCTCAACATCCCAGAGAAGACCTTCAGGGACCTAAGTGACTCTCTTCCTGCACGTCTCGTAGCAGTTCGCTCTGCGAAAGGTGGTTATTCTGGCTTTTGACAGATGGTCACATTAATGTGACTGGACTGTGTATATATATAATATATATATGTATTGTGCGTAGATTGTGCCAGATAGTCCAGCACATAACAGCAGGGTGCAAGATGCTGGCAAGGAAAGCGTATGGCCAAGTTAGATGTTGGACTGGATTTTATTTCACTGTCATTTGTGAATGTTAGCGTCTCATTTTCAATAGTGGAGCTATAAAGGTTGAAAAAGGTTTTGGGGAAAATCTCATCAACATCAATATTTCCTCTAAATAAGAGGCAAAAAACCAAAATTGTTTGATAAAGGAAAAACCTCCCCGACTCTGAGCCCGACAGCACCAAACTATTTTTTATATTAGACAATTAATTTAATTTCACATAATTATCGCGATAGAAGCCATTTGTTTGTTAAATACTTAATGAAACATATTTACCGTGTTTGATGTTTGTTGTAAATGACATAGTATACTCACAAAGAACGAGGTAATTAGTCCAAGTTTGTTGTTTATAGAACGATCAGAAACTACAGCGGCTGTGATGAGCCAAGACAAAGGTAAACAAAGGTTAAACAACCCGAACAGGTGATTAACTCTAAACCACTCACACTTTTTACTCTGTCTCTCTGTCATTTAAGCACAGCCGTTGCTATAGGCAACCTCCTGCGCTCCACAAGCCGACCAGAGATTATGTTAAAAACGTTCAGTCCGGATATTAGGTTTTCAGGCTTGATATTTATTTTGCGGTCATTAATAAGCCTCTCATTAACACAGCGGTGGTTTATTAGTTAATTTTAAACTCCTGCTCTGCTGGTTTGGTAATGGAACCGAAACGCATAGAATTGCGCAACATCTTCTTGAAACAATGATTACAGAGATTATTATCTCTGTAATTATGATATATATATATATATATATATATAAAAAAAAAAAAAAATTCCCTTCTCACCCTCTGCGGGTGGTCTCTTTTCATCCTCTGAACTCGGGTCCTCTACCAGAGGCCTGGGAGCTTGAGGTTCTGCGCAGTATCTTGGCTGTGCCTAGTACTGCACATTTCTGGACTGAGATGTCTGATATATATATATACATATATATATATATGTATATAATATATATATATATATATATATATATATATATATAATATATATATATATATATATATTATATACGTATATATATATATATATATATATATATATATATATATATATATATATATGTTTTATATTAATAATCCCATTATAAAATAGCAAAAAGACATAGAAATCTAAGAAATCAATCTGGAAAATCCTTCAACCTTGGCTTCTGAACATGAAGGTTTCAGATTGATTCAAAAAGTAAGCTACATTACTGTATTAAAGTCTTGAATCATAATCACTTCTTAACTTTTGGGCATGTTTCTTCAAAAGAGCTCGAGTTTTGCGACATTTCAAATTGATCCTGGTTAATTTCAAATTGATCCTCCTTTATAACACCTTTCAACGTTTTCTTCGGTATTTTGTGTGTTTTACAAACATTTACAAATTAGAATATCCTCAAAAGTTAATTGATTTCTGTAAATAAAAAAGTTAAGTATAGACCATCATTTTGTTATAAGTAAAGTTATGAAACATACTTTTACTTTGGAGCATTTCAGCAAAGACTCAGAACCTTACATAGTCAGTATGCAGCTGTACAAATATTGGTGTCTGCAGACTGTTGACTCCTTAATATAAATCTTCTTTAGTCAATCCTTTGCTGCTTTACAGGAATGTGTTTCAATCATTATGGTACTGAAAGACCAATCTAATATCCATCTTAAGTTTTCCAGGTGAAAGAAAAAGATTGTCATCCAAGATTTTACAGTGAATTGCTTCAACCTAGCCAAACTCATCCTGCACAACCACAAAACATAATTATTCCACATTCATGCTCGACTCCTGTAGACAGAGTCAGTCTACTTGTGGAAGGAGGGAGTCACATTAGATCATTTTTGGGGCTACAAGTCAAAAGCAAAGTGTGGAAGAGAACTAAAACTATGCATCACCATGAACACTGAAAAGTGTGACATAACTGTGGATACGCTGCTTTGTTGACAACCCTTGGGTCTAACCCATGAAATGAAAGGAATTGATTTTGATTTGCAGGTTGAGATCCAGTCTATCTATAGTATCAACTGATATTGATTTGTTTGCCATATGGGCACCTAGCTAATCTGTGGGAGTCAGAATCATGGCTTGTCCATACAAGGGCAAATACCTATCTCACTAAATGCTAAATACATTCTATTTTTCTGGATTTATCGCTGTATAAATATAGAAACATTGCTGATTTTCTGATATTTCCAGTTAGGAAGACGAGATAAGATCTTGTGATCTCCTGTGTTATGCTAATTTGGATTTCTCTGTGTGGGAAAGCCTGATGGTCTTTCCACCTAACAGATGGCGGTCCTGGCTGCCCGCACTCTAATCCTCAAATCTCGGGGGGATCGTTGCTGTGCATGAGCTCCCTCTGCTGAGATAAAAGACCCTCAGCAGGTTGCACAGAAGTGAGCGCAAGGCAAACATATTTACTTGCCAACTGATAGCTTTTTTCTACAAAGTTTAGTGGCTAACCAAGTGTATTAAAAAAAAGAAAGATTGATTTATAATTACCCATTTTTGATAACAAATGTGGAGTAAATTGTAAATTTGGCTTTGAAAATGTTCAAGAGGCATTCGACTTCTTCTATATCAGGAGTGATTTAACTGCAGTGCCTCAAAAATCATATAAATCATCAGTGGAATCAGATTTAAACAGGGTTCAGATAAAAACAAATGCAGCTTGTGTGACTCTTGAAAACATTTACTATCTAAAAATTAAATCATCAACAAGACAGATCCTTCATTTTGCCTTTAAAATCAAATCTTACATAAGATCACTCAGTTTTAAAGTGGATTTTGTCATCTGATGTAAGATTATCAGATCTAACATTTAGTATCGTAAAATCAGATCTTATGAAATAGTCGACATTCAGCTCCTTTGTATTCTGTGAAGCAACCATTTTCCTGTCCTGCTCTTTTGTTAACGACAACAAAGGTGCATTTTTCTGTAGATGTTCATGAAATGACAAATGTACCTCTGATATGATCCAATACTTTTGTGGATAAAATCTTGTACAGTCTTGCACTTTAATTTTTATGTGCACATAAGATAAAATAAATATGTTAGATGCTGAATTACGATTTTTGTCTGGTTTTAAACTAAGTGTCTTGTATTTGATGTTTTACACATATTTTTATCATTTCTTTTTAGAAATAATTTGCAAAAAAGATGTTTTTAGGTTGTGGAGATTATACATACATACACAGTCCAGTCACATTAATGTGACCATCTGTCAAAAGCCAGAATAACCACCTTTCGCAGAGCGAACTGCTACGAGACGTGCAGGAAGAGAGTCACTTAGGTCCCTGAAGGTCTTCTCTGGGATGTTGAGCCATGCCGACTCTAATGCCGTGGCCAGCTGCGCTAGATTACGCGGTTGAGGATCCATGGCGCGAACAACTCGATCGAGATGGTCCCACAGATGCTCGATTGGGTTTAAGTCAGGTGAGTTTGCTGGCCAGGGGAGGACGGTAAACTCATCCTGGTGCTCTTCGAACCACGCACGTACACTGGCAGCTGTATGGCACCTCGCATTGTCCTGCTGGAAGATGCCATCATCCTGAGGAAAAACAATGCGCATGTAGGGGTGGACATGGTCCGCAAGGACAGATGCGTACTTGTATTGATCCATCGTGCCTTCCACAATAATCAGTGAACCCAGAGAATGCCAGGAAAACATTCCCCAGACCATAATGCTCCCGCCTCCAGCTTGGACCGTTCCTGCAATGGTTGCAGGGTGGTTCCTTTCAGAGGTTTCACGCCTTATACGCCAACGTCCATCTGTCCGATGGAGCATAAAACGCGATTCATCTGAAAACGCTACCTGTCGCCACTCAGTGGACGTCCAGCTGCTGTACTGGCGTGCAAATTCTAGCCTTCGTCGTCGATGAACACCAGTCAGCATAGGTGCACGAACCAGGCGTCTGCTTCGGAGGCCCAGACGCAGCAATGTTCGCTGAATAGTGGTTTGGGAGACACTTGTGGTAGCCCCTTGGTTCATTTTAGTGGTCAGTTGCTCAACGGTAGCCCGTCTATCTGCCCGAACGCATCTCCGCAACCGTCGTTCGCCTCTGTCATCTATGGCCCGTGGTGCACCACATTTGCCACGTCGTTGATTTTGGACAGTCCCATTTTGCCATGCACGGTACACTTTTACCACGGCGGCACGCGAACAGTTCACAAACTCAGCCGTTTCGGAAATGCTTCCACCCTTGGCCCGAAAGCCAATGATCATGCCCTTTTGGACGTCGGATAAATCGCTTCGTTTCTGCATTACGCCAACGATTGAAATGTTTTCCGAAGCCCACACACACCCTTTATATACGCTCAACTGCACTGTGCTGCCACCTGCCTTCTGTGATTGGTTATTTAACTCTGAAGTGGAAAGTACGTGGTGGTCACATTAATGTGACTGGACTGTGTATATACCTATATACCTCATTCAGATCAGAGAATGTTCCTCTCAAACCACTACTACAAAAAGATTAATAATGGGAATTAACCAAAAGATAATGTGATGTCCCAGTGTGGTGCAATCTGTGACCTGAGTTTCAAACAGCAGCAGAATCCATCCCTGAAAAACCTCCAACAACCTATAGAAGCCATCCAACATGGCGTCACCTCTCTTCCTTTATCCTCATTTCTACTATAGAAAAAAATGCTCCCTATATGATTCACTACATTCAACATCTTCTACTGCTGTGTGAACATAGTCCGAACAGGATTTCTTGCCGTTGCATCAGATTAAGTCATTACAGAATTAAAAGTCATATCATGTCTCTTTTTAAAACTTCTATGCAAATGTGACTAAGGATTTTTTTACTGAAGTTGTTTAACTGTGTTGTTCACCTAAGCAGAATACAGTGCTTTACAAAAGTATTTATACCTCAGAATTTAGATCCCCCCCACCAGTTTGTCAAATTAAAATTACAAATTTCATGGCTTCTTAAACTTAATCTAATATTTAGATGTGTAATAATAGAGGGACAATTTTTTGGTTTTTCAAATGATGCCCAAAAATAAAAGTTCAGTGTAACAAATTATCTTTAGAAGACACCAAATAATTTAAAAGCATCCATATTAGTTTGACTTGATGTCAGTGAAAACTCAAGTTTTTCTTCTCTGTCAGGAAAAAAAATGAAATGATGCTTTACCAAAGAAGTAAAGCAGTAAACATCAATGATGTAAAAACTGAAAAGAAAACTGCATGACAGATCGGTAGAGTCATGAGCTGAGAAAAAGTGATACGCTTAGCCATTTCTGTTGCAAAACCTTCTAAAAAATAATAAAGAAAAGCCTCCACAGAGGCCAACATTTCCAGAAACCTGATATAACATGAGTTAAAGGCTTTATTTATATCACATAATCATCAACCTAAACAAATATCTCCCCCATAGAAGCTCCATTTGGTCTCAACGCAAAATTTAAGGACTAAACAAAACCACTTGTGAAACAAAATCAGTCAAGCGGCTTCTTTACTCTTTCAGTGACTGAGGCTGTATTTAAGCATTCATTAACATTTGCTTGCACACACTGCTCTGCACGCACCACTGTGCAAATCTTTAGGTGTGGTGTAATTAAAAGGAGGGCAAATCAAGTTAGGAGGAGGGGCACTAATGCCTTTAACCATCGTCCTTGGGTGGAGAACAATGGTTAAGAAAATCTTCCACAGGATATTTAAACCGGGTGGCGGAGGAATAGATGTGAAACTGATTTAACCGGAAATAGGGTTTTATAGTCATAAACCTGAAGTAAAAATTGAACTTAGGTCAATTTTCTGATGTTGAATTGTGATTATTATGATTTTATGTTAAAGACAAATACAAATAGCACCTAGCTGTTAAATGGAAAGAAAATGTTTGTGTTTCAATGTTTAATTAAACTAAAATCCTGAAAGGTTTAGCATTCACTTTTATTTATACCCTCAAAGTAAATCATTTACGATGACCTCCACTGCAATTGTTAGATTTGTCCATCAAAAGACTGAATTATTTTTTCCAATATATCAAATTCAGTCAAATTGAACTTGCCATCAATTCTTAATTGCATTCAGCTCTAGACGTTGACCACCAGGCTATTTTGACACATGCATAAGTTTTGATCTTATCATCTTTGGTCAATAAACTGAACATATAGCTTTCTGAGATACTTAGAATATCATTTTATAACCAAACGTTGCTTTAAACTTTACACCTGGTTTCGTCCAGACGTGTCTTGTTGTGTTTCTTAGACTTTGTGACTAAGAAGGTCTGTATATTCTCTTACAAAACGTCAGAGGCTTTTAAAGAACAGCTGGATTCTTCTTAATAAATTGCCAACATCTGGACTCTATTAAATCATTTTTAATGAAGCGACTCCTGAAGACAACTTGGATTTTTACCAAGCTGAACTAGATAATGGAAGCTGAATATAAATGCACTACAAACTTTTTTTTCCCCCTCCAAGGGTGTGAATACTTTTCTGAACACTGTCATAGCTACTTGTAGCAGCGCCAGATCACCTGCACGCCAGTTGGTCAGGTTTTAAATGCACATGCACGGCCCATCCAGCAGGTGGCACCGTTTGACTTTGTCCTATGATTCTCTAATATCAATTTAAATATTTGTTTTCATCTTCCATCAATGCTCCTTAATCACCCAGGAGAATACACCTTAATTAAAACTCTCATGAAAAAAAGAAGAGGAATAAATCATCCACCTGGTTAATTTTTTTTTTTTTTTTTTTAGAATGAACCTGATCTATTAACTGACCAGCTGAACTGGAGTCAAGCTGCCCACCTCTCATATTGTGTAACTCTCTCCTCCTCTTTTCCTGCCCCTTTGCCTTCCTCTCTCTCTCTCTCTCTCTCTCTCTCTCTCTCTCTCTCTCTGCATCTCCAACACTCCCTCTTCTCTCTTTATCCATAACTTACCCACCAGAAGCGGTGTGTAGTGGACGGATCGGCTCCTGCGCTACTGAGCGACGCGTCAGTCGGAACACAGAGGCTGAGCAGAGACTCACTGGTGTGATGTGAAACAACCAAGAGGACAGCGGAGCTTTTCAGCAAGAGAACACCTACTGTGCAATAAAAATAAAGAGGAAGCAGGTTTTTTTGTTTGTTTGTTTGTTTGCTTTTGTTTTTCATAATCCCCAGGATCCGCTGTGCGCACTGAAGTGGCCATGGCGCATTTTACGCACTGCAGGTAACCAATCCGTTGGAGACTTAAAACTCTAAACACACCATGGATTAAACTGCGACTGCTGCGCTAGTTAACAGCAGACGCGCGGACATGGCAGCACTTCGGAGGAAATTCGGAGAAGACTACCAGGTGGTGAACACCAACCGGGCAGCTACGTTCTCTGCCCCGGCGAAGAAGAAACGCCAACGCTTCGTGGAGAAGAACGGCCGCTGCAACGTGCAGCACGGAAACCTCGGCGGGGAAACCAGCAGGTACCTTTCCGACCTGTTCACCACCCTGGTGGACCTGAAGTGGCGCTGGAACCTGCTCATCTTCATCCTCACCTACACCATCGCTTGGCTCGTGATGGCATCGATGTGGTGGATCATTGCTTACATCAGGGGGGATCTAAATCACGGCCACGATCCGTCCTACACCCCATGCGTGGCGAACGTTTACAACTTCCCTTCAGCGTTCCTCTTTTTCATCGAGACGGAGGCCACCATCGGCTACGGCTACCGGTACATCACCGAGAAGTGCCCGGAGGGGATCATCCTCTTCCTGTTCCAGTCGCTGCTGGGCTCCATCGTGGACGCCTTCCTCATCGGCTGCATGTTCATCAAGATGTCCCAGCCTAAGAAACGCGCCGAGACGCTCATGTTCAGCCAGGACGCGGTGATTTCCCAAAGAGACGGCAAACTCTGCCTCATGTTCCGAGTGGGCAACCTGCGCAACAGCCACATGGTGTCCGCGCAGATCAGGTGCAAACTCATAAAGGTAAGCAGAAGGCGCAGCTTAGCGCAGCGCCAAGTGGAGCAAGTCAAGTTTATTTGTGTAGCACAATGAAGCAACAAGAAACGTCAAAGTGCTTTTCGTCATAAAATCATCATCTATTATGAAACAAGTAAAAAAAAAGAGATTTTGTGTAGTGCCATAATCAAAATTATGAAATAAATACACGTCAGATATGTCGATATGTTCCACTTATGCAAATCAAAGGCAGCTAGATCTAGAGTACTCAGTGTTTCAGCTGTTTTGCAGTTTTCTGGAAGTTTGTTCCAGATTTATGATGAACAGAAGCTGAATTCATCAGACATTCTGGTTTTCTTTCACAAAGTAATGCAGACGAGAGGCTTGTTGTACTTTACCCTACCCTGCTCTACTCTATGAACTACAGCTTTAAACTATTATTTGCCTCTCATGCATGACATAATGATATATATGTATTTTTTTTTTAAAAATCTTCCTCCCTTCAGCTTATATCTGAAGAGACTATTCACTTTGGACTTCTTTGGAATAAAAGTAGCAGCTTCAAATAAAGCAAAGGTTCAAATTAGCATTTGATCCTTATCTGCACTAAAACAGACCGTTTTACACATGCACGCCTTGTTTAACAAAGGAGACTTAAGGTAGAATTAGGATAATCCCTGTGGATGAGGTTAGTTGGCAGATCTATAGGCTGTTAAACCTCAAACCATCAAGATCTGTGAGAAAAGGCACTGATGGTTTATGACTGGAGAGCTGCAGAGTGGACAGTTACCTCAGTTTCTTCACAAAAACTGGAGGTTCTGAGTTAATGTGACTGGAAGATACAGAGAAAGTGAGGAGATCCCGAACGTTGGATGCAAGCTTCAACTGCAATGTTCGAAAACAGTTAAAAGTTTAAACAGAAGGAAATGAACAACTCTACTAATGAAGAACTCAGCAGGCTTTTTTATTTTTATTTTGTAGTTAACACGGCTAATGAACCTCACACTCTGAAAATGAGCAGCAATGCAGAAAATTACAACACAAACAGCAACGAGATCCGCTGGCTCTTCTTTTAATTATCACCACGGAGCTCCTTTCAGCCACATCCATGTTCGGTGAGCAAAATGGGCCATAAAAGAAGACAAACTGCATTAGCGATGTGCTTGGAGCTTGTTTATGTCTGTGTTCTCTTCCACTCACAGCATTGGTCAGTTTAATGATGCATGCAGGCAGGCGGAGAGCAGGAGGCAGGGAGGATAGAGCTGCTCCACACTGAGGAGCACCAAGGAGGCTACAAACAGGAAGTAGAGTCACAAAACTGTACCACAAATATCCTGTGTAGCAAATACAACCTTTAATACGTGTGATATCATCTAAATAGTCTTGGGAAATGAAAAAAATTATAAAGCAAAAAAATGGGAGCTCATGTTATGAACCTTTAAACCCAGCATAGTCTGAACCGTCTTTTTTTATCTTTAGAAAACTAGACATGAGTGTCCAGATCTTGCTGCAAACTGTACAAAATTTGCACAGTTTCTCTTTCTGTGAAAAAATAAATAAACATGGCAACCACCGTACACTTACATTTGCTCCAGGGCTTCGTGGTCTAACCTTGTTCTCTCGCTTCAAAGACTCTCTTACCCATACTGCAGCTCTGCCAGAGCGCAAATCACCAAAGAGACAAACGGATCAGGTGAGTCACTCCGGAAACAAATGCGTTGTTTGCTATGCAAATGCCTTTAAATATCACATGCCACATAAGTTTTGGGGATAAATGAAAAATCATTCAAGCTGAATGCTGGACATGCACTTCCCTCTTGGAGATGTTGGTGGTGCTGTTGAGCTACAGCTCCGGTTCATTCAAGGGCTCAAAGGAAAATACAAAGAAGAGAGAGGAGATATTTTAAAGCTGTTAAGAGTCGGGGGGGGGGGGAAACTTTGACTCCAGCCTGATCCTAAAGCTGTGAGTAAATCAACAGCTGACACACTCCTGGAGCATTTCAAATAATTTCACATATGGACACATTTTAAAAGTGTTATTGCAGTGATTTGAACTCACTTTAAATTGTGTTAGAAGTTCAAACTGAAACTAACATCTTTGTACTTTGCCTCCATGGAGGAACACTTATGTTGTACTTTAAAGTGACCTCAAGCTATAATTCTCCTGGCTTTATATACATTTTTCAGTTTTTATTTTGACATTGATAATTTTTTCTCAGTTTTAGCTCAGTATATGTACCTGACTGTATTAGCATGTTTTAAAGATTAGGATATCTGGAAAATAGATAATTCTGATACCACTGCGGAAAAGTGCAATGACGACTTTTATTGTGATTAACCCACGTTTTTTATTACTTTAATCTTTCCGTACCATTACACAATGTAATTGTTTGCAGAAAGGGCACTTAAAGCTCATGCCATTGACCGAATACATCACTCATATCCAGAACATGAATCCCTGAAGCTTGAAATTTAATAATCTACCAAATATTGGATCCAAGCAGTCCTTTGCAACGGCAATACTGCACACACTGATACTGTGATTATGTCTGTGAGTCAATATATTGTGCAGCCTTATTAAAAATTATGAAAGCAAACATGAGTGCAATAGAGGACATGCCAGCTTTACTGTAGAGCAGATGGGCGTCTGTCATGTCTGAGAAATGAAGTTGAACCCGGCACAACCTGACTGACAACCTGACAGATGGATCATAAAATTGAACTTTCAACTATTATCAACGCACATGATTTTCTGTGGAACATAACTACAAAATGTGCATATTGTGGATTATTTCCTGAAATATTCAAAAGAAAAGGCAGCTTTGGGAGCTGAAATACCCATCTGCAATGCTACTTGGCATGCTATTAGCTATCAGTAGCAAAGCAGCCAATCCAGAAGCACCTTTCATCGATTGGCTATAGTTTCCAGGAGTGCAGTTAAGGAAGAACAGATATTAGCATCTGCAACAAAGTGGTTTCTATTGTACGTATCAAAGCAGATTAAAGGTGCGTTTAAAATAGGCAGTTTTTAGTGTTTTTATAGGGAGTGCCTAGTCTTTGGAGATTTCAGTTTGACTTAGTGACTATGTCAATGTGTTTGTGAATAAAAAACTTGCACCCTGCACTGTGAGGATATTTTCATAGATTCATATTATAAAAATGTGAAGAAATGTCACTTCACTGAGATAAGACAAGTAGTTCCTCATGTTTCTCTTACATCTGACACAGACATGCAGAACAAAATAATTGGTTTTCTTCTTTTTTTAGTGCAGACATGATCAACACTGTCCTGTTTAACTGAGGGAAACGGAAAACCTGGGTGGGTTTTTGTGGTTTTCAGCTTTCTGTTTCTCACTGTTACATGACGTATTGCTCTGCAGATTTTGGCAGACATTAATAAGAGTGCTGTTGAGGAAATATAACCATTTTTAGTGTTTAGTTGAATTTAATCATATAACCATTTGTAGTGTTTTAGTTAGCTGTATCCTTTACTTAAATTTAGGAGTGTGTGTCAGGGAGGTCAGAAGCAGGGAGAGCCGTGCCTGGGTTCAGGACGCCAGATAAAGATGGATCTACGAAAGCTCTTAGGAGGTTGTAAAATAATATATCCTTAGGAGGGAACCCAGGTCTCAGGAGATAAAATCATTTAGTGAAATAGGCCCGAGTATAGCTTAAGAGTTATAACCTAAGTCTGGTACAATTGACCTGCAGTTTACCCGAAAATTGACTGAAATATGGGTTTAAAAGCGTACATGCAGTTTGTTATCTATTTGGATGAATGAACAGGGAGTTCCAGCTACGTCTCCTTGGATATTTGCAGAGTCATAAAAGTCAGCGGGCTCCTAGTGTTCTGGGTAACTTCACTAACAAAAAAAGAGAAAGCTTCTCTTTGATCGCTGGAACAGAATTGAAGGGAGGTGCCGTTTTCGAAGGCAGTCGGAGACAGCTTCTAATTGGCCGAGACAAGGGACGCCTTGTTTGAATATGCTAAAAACAAGAACACTCCCACAGGAATATAATCTGATGCAGAGGAGAAATAATTGAGAAAAATAGCCAATCTTTGTTGCTTTTGCTCTGGCTCTTTTCCCAAAGACGTCTTTGAATGTTTTGTCTGTCTTATAACTCAGGTAACGAAATGTAAGTCTTTGTGTTTTTCTGTAATGCTCTGTCATGTCTGATACTTTGTTTCTGATCGGATTAAATTCTGCACTTCTGTGACGCCAACACGCTGCGTATGCCTCTGTCTCCTCACGTGGTCTCCAAGACTGGGGAAAGAATCCTGGGACAAGGAAGGAAATCAGAGCAAAGTTGTTTTTTCCTAAATTTAGTCATTTATAATATTTTCTTCCTTAACAGTGCCTCCCTTATTAATCTGGCTCTTTGGTTGTCGATTGGCTCAAAATTAATTCTGGTTATCCAACCGAAAATACAATCCAAGTATCCACCTCATTGTTGATATTTATTAAAAATAAAGCTGTTGAGTCAAAAAAATTGATGGAAGATGGTTTATGATCATTCATAATTGAGTAAAACATAATCATTTCCTCCCCTTTATTATTTTCCCCTTTTGATTATGTGTTAATTTTTTTATTTTAACACATCTAATCTAAAACTTTGATTAATTAGAAGTTGAGCAGGAAATATTGCCAGAGATTATTAAACATTTTTTACATGACACTTATATTAAAGGAAACATTATTGGAATAAGCAGAACTGTGGCAAGATGCAACTTTTTCTTACAGAAAATGATCAAAACAATGCAGCCACTTTTACTTAATGAAGGCAAATATGACCTTTACTAACCATATCACTACACTACATGTCATATTCAGCAGTGACATGTGGATAAAGCCGACAAAAGTGCTACTGTGTAGGATAAAAGCTGCAGTCTTTCATCACTCTGAGTGCAATCCATAGACCCACTGACCCTTTTTGGTTTGAGATGGGTCTGTTGCCATCTGCCTACGCCTTCATGCTTTGTGTTGGTTCTCCTTTTGGCCTTTGGTGATGCCCAGGACGCCAGAGTAAGATGTTTTGGCTCACATGTTTGGAGAGCAATCTGCCTCTCTGCTGGTCTGCAGGAGAGACCTGGTGGTGGAGACATTTTGTTAAAGTGTCAGCTTTACTAAATAACACATGAATATTTCCTGCACAGTGCAAAAATGTTTAATTTATCAGTGTAATTTTGATTGCTAGACATGGTTAATTATATTATTAATAATTATCATAAACAATTGTGACTACGATAAACTTATCATAGATTGCCAAACACAATAACTGTTTTTCCACTGATGTTCTTGTATGAACATTGGGTAAATATGAAAATATGATGGGCATACAATTACTAAACTACTGCCAAAAAAAGAAAATCATTGCAGGGATATATTTAATTATCTCTTATAGCTCTCGTAATAATTGCTGCAAATTATTCTGATAAAATTTGAAGTCCATGTTGCCCATCCCTAAATGCTACCTGGATTCAAACAAAAACCAAGTTCTAGATCCAATTCAAGAGATGCATTTCCAGCTTTACCCAAATTTAAATCACTTTTTAGTTCATAAAAAGTCTTAAGTACCTCTTTTTTGATTTATGCAGTGTTTATTGAATCTACACTCACAAGGAACATGTTTGAATTGTAATGTGGGAAATTAAAAGATTGCCTTTTTATACAAATCCGTGTAAAATCTATTTAACTTACAATTAGATTTTTGTGCTCTAGAAAATGAAGAAAATGACATTTTCTACTAAATTAAATAAATTATTATTTTTTACTTGTCCAGATCTAGAGAGTGAAAATTCCACTTCACTCAAAGCTACGATGGAACAGATCATATGATTTGACCAAATCTACACACAAATTAAAATGAGAATGGCAACAATTTGAAGTTGTCATCTGCAGACACTTTGAACTGTGAACAAAGTTTGCAGCTGATTACACAAAAATATGGTTTGGAAAAGAAATTAGAAGGAAACATTCACAAGAATCCATGTTTGATCCTGTAAAACAAGATGGAAGCTCCTGTTTGCACGGCTCTGGGCATCATGTCGGTAGCCTGCAGTCCTGCTGGGATGTAGTGGAGGATTGCTTGATGACAGGAGGCAGAAAACGGGGTGACACAGACCAGTGAGAGCCGTCACCCACAGAGTGGCAGCTCTGTTGGGTGTCTGACAGCTTCGACGGGCATGCTGGTAAATAATCCTCCCCGAAATGTTAACTGGTTTTACTGGGAGGATGGATGGAGGGTGGGCATGTAAAGGACTAGGCAGGAAAAAAATGGCATAAAACCCCCCAGCTCAAATAGTCAAAGAAAGTTGGTACGATAAAAATGAGTAACATGTTTTTTTATGTATTTTCAGTACTTGAGAGGTGCGATCTACTTCAGGCACAAGTGAAATATTCTCAGTATTGCTTTCCCAATACGAAACAGTTCCAACTGCATGATTGAGCAGAGGATTGCTGGAGAGAGCTCTGCAGGCATTGATTAGTCAGCCTCAAACCCAAAAATCATTTCAAATCTCTGCAGCTCAAGGCCCTACTATTTAAACTTTTTTGTTTTGTTTCTTTTTACACAAGTTCTCACAACTTGTGCACAGGGTAGGTTTTCTGCTCACATCAGTCCAAGACATCTAAACTCTGTTCAGCTATCTGCATCAAACTGTTTCCAAACTGCAGGTTTTGCTTTGGCAAAATGTGTGACGTCTTTTCCCCCCGGTGAAGTATTTTGCAAGCAATACATCTGCAGAAGATCGATTCTCTCTAGTCTGTGGATGCTTTCCTCCTACACACCTGTTCAAAAACACCGACGGTGTGCATGAACCTTCAGAACTCAAAAGACTAAAATGCCATTTTGTTTCTGATTAGGAGCCTTTACAGTATAATTTTGAATGACATTTTGACACACCTCTCTGCTGCTAAGTGCCATACAAAGAACTAAAACATACTTAAACAAGGAAAGGGGAACAAAAAAGATTGCAAAGCCTAAAAAGAAAATGATTAGACTTCATATTTCAAGCACCATCCATTGTGTCTAATTTTTAATACTAAAAGAACACAAGCCTCCACAGTAATCTTATTTTAGACACACTTACATAAAGTCTAGCCAATAAATAATGAGACACAGCGGCCAGGATTTCTTATTATCATTGCAAGATTTAATTTAAAGTTATTGTTCGTGTGCAGCAGTTGTCTAACTTTTACCGCATGTTTCACCAAGACCTGTCCTTTTTTGTGTACTAAGATACTTGCACTAGAAACTAAACCAGAATACCTAATAAGATTCAGTGTTTTTTTCTGTGCACTGTGACTTGAAATTTTACAGGAAAAATCTCAGAATAGATTGGGATCCTTTGACAAGCAAGACTGGGAAAGGACCTGAGTTTTTCTTGACATCACATACAGCGAGGAAGATGGTATGAGAGGAACAAAGATCTCCAAAGTTCACTGCTGGAGTTTGCTTGATGCTACCAGGGGTTCAACTGGAATGGCGTGCTTTGATCAGACTTGACAATGACGAAACTATTCGCCAACTAACACACAATAAAACATGGGCTGAATATTTGAGAAAAAATCCTCAAATCTACTGTTGTGACCTTATTACTCCTCTGAAAATAGACTGTCTATGGGTATTTTATCAAGATAACGGTTCAACACCCAAAATAAAATCAGCATTCATCTCTGGAAGAGCCACTATCGAGACTTGAACCCTATAGAAAATCTATGGATAGAGCAGAATAGAAGAGCATACAAGAGACTGAGAGATACAGAGAAATTGTTCAAGAGGGAATGGTGAATGGTGAAGTAATCCTGTTCTAGCAGAACATATGGGCACTTTATTCTGGTTGTAAAGATCATTGAAATCTTCATGTCTTATGAGAATAAAAAAAACAGCTACACTTCTATTGACATGGAAATGTAGCAATTTCTCTCCAACCCAAGTTCTTTTTCTGCACCATTTCCCTAAAAGCATTGAATAAAATGAATACAATGAGTTTGTTGTCCCATCCTCTGAGCTTCAGGATGGAAATCTGCTCTTTTGCTAGAACAGCATGTCAGATTCAAAGAAAAAATAAAAAAACCACAGTCGACAAGCTCGTCTATCTCTGAATCTCTGTGCAGGGGGGAACGCAGCACTTTGCCATGGGGGCCCTACGTGAGGAGCTTCAACTGTCAGAATTTGCATACAGTCATCCATCTTCTAAATCTTAAGTGACAAAGACAGAAAATGAAATGCAGAACTTCCCAAAGCTATCCCGAGCTCACCCTCATGGAGGGAATGACACTAAACACGATTCAGCAGCCTAGAAGGGCCAAATATTCGAACACTCTCCAAACCAGCATCAAAGGCCTTCTCCTACTAAAATGGGCGCATTTCACTGACATGCACAGGAGAGGGAAAAAAGCTGGTGTTTTCTGGCAATTCAAAGCCTGTTTACTCACCCCTCTTCCACAGTTTGTGTCTCAGATGGACGCAGTGGAGAGTGGATGCATAACGCTCGGATTAAAAAAAAATAAGACCTGCACCAACACCAGCTATATAAGTGCATTGCTGCCACTCTTTTCACCTGGTGTGTGTGAGAGAGAAATACCAGCAATACCTGGATAAGGCAAACTGACATGAGCCTGAAAAACTCATTTTGTTTGCTCATATAGTCTCAAACTGGTTCCTGGAACATAAGTTCACTTTGGTCCAGTGACCTTCATGGTTATGCAATCTCAATGCAACAGACTTCTTTCAGGATGTGGTGAAACAGGAAGTTCAAGTCATACTGCAACCAAACAATAAAATCCTGCTGCAAATGTGTGATACGGTCGTCTCAATATGGGCAAAAATCAGAGAAATAAAACCTTATTGTGTCTACAGTAGGGGCTGCACAGTGGTGCAGTTGGTAGAGCTGTTGCCTTGCAGCAAGAAGGCTCTGGGTTCGATTCCTGGCCCCAGTCTCCCTGCATGGAGTCTGCATGTTCTCCCTGTGCATGGTGGATTCTCTCTGGGTACTCCAGTTTCCTCCCACAGTCCAAAAACATGACTGTCAGGTTAATTGGCCTCTCCAAATTGTGCCTAGGTGTGAGTGTGTGTGTGCATGGTTGTTTGTCCTGTGTTGCCCTGCAACTGACTGGCAACCTGCCCAGGATCACCCTGACCCCCACCCAGAACGTCAGCTGGGTGGCAACCATCCCGACCCCACCAAGGGACAAGGATGCAAGAAAATGGATGGATGTCTACAGTACAAGCAAATAATGTAGAGGATCATTTTGGGTACTATTAATAGTAACCTAATAAAGATTAAATGTAAATAACTATTAAAAATAAATTTTTTACAAAAAAATTATCATTTGGAGGAAGTACTACTGAATGACCTGGTGTGAAATTCAAATTCTATGAGACCAACACACACACACACACACACACATAAATTAAAAGGAGAGCAATGCACCATTTTACATAAATATCCACTGAAGAATGATTTTGCTATATCAGCAATGCAGCGCCATCACTGATGAAATTATAAGTGTCACAATTACAATAGGGAGAGAAATCAAGATACATTATCTAGTATCTAAATAAAATGAGAAGAAAATGCAGCAATGTTTATAAGTTATTTTATTGTGGAACAAAAAACAGAAGAACCACCAGACATTTTAATCATATGCAATAAGTGTCTAAGTGCTTTTTCTTTACATTGAAGACGTAAAATTATGAACTAATACTGGGATAAAATAAATATTTCAAACCGCAAGCAATAATCACAGCATTGGCAGTTTTCTGGGTTTGCAAACCTTAATGAAAATGTCTGTCATTATAAAGCAAAATTCTTATCCTGCAAACATGTTTTTTTCACAATAACCTTGGACACTATGCTTACATTTCCCAGCCCTAATTTTGATGTTTTAAACCAGAACAAAGACAAAAAAAAAAAGACCTCTGTATGTGTATTTGCTCATACTGAGATAGTGATGGTTAGCATGTGAAACTGGTTTATTTCCAACTGTGACTCAAATCCTTTAAACATTAAGAAGTATCCTTAAGGTTTCTATATGCCACTAATGTATGGGTGAAGTAGATTACCACTGTGAAGAAGCTTATTGTAGATTAGCGGTTCTCACCGTGGGAGGTACCGCCCCCCAGGGGGCGTTCAGAGGACGGCAGGGGGCGCTGGCGGACATTTTTATAAAAGGGGGGCGCTGGGATGCCTTAGGGGGGCGTTTGGTCGATGCTAAATTTTACACCTTAACTGCACAACAATGCCAGTTTAGACTTTGAGCAAAACTGTATTGTGTAACATTAAATCATGTTTGGCTGCAATTGCATCGATGGCGGCTCTTCTTCTATTCAGTGTTTAGCTTCTGTTAGCTTCTTGGCGCAGCTCCGCTCTCCTGCTACTGGTAGCTAAAATCACGATACCCTCACTGTGTCACTCTGAAAAATGAACCCATTTAAATAAAGAAATCCCTCCACAGGTGATACCACGATAGAGAGCGTTAATTTCATAGCGTTAACACGGTGCTGTAAGTGGTCCGGTATGAAACGGGTGATAGAACAACACAGCACTTTAAAATTTCAATAATCAGAATGCAGAAATGCCTTTTCCCCATCCATACGCTTCCTGACCGCCCTGCACCATATGCGGCACACAAAAAAAAGACGCTAGATGTGAATTATGGCATAAAAACAGAGAATCTGACGCTGAACAATGAAAAAATCAGCACATGATGTGAAACACATGATTAGATGGAGCAGCAGGTGATGAGCTCAGCACTGATGGTGAGCGTCAATAAATGATAAAATAAATGTAGCAACAGGAAAGAAAGTAAAGTGGACATAGCAATAAACCAGGAGAGGATAAGACTAATCAAATGAAACTAAATGGAAATGAATGAAGAACAAAATGCAAGAATAAACTATGAGACTAAGTAAATACAGAGGAATAAACTGGTATGGCAAGACCTTTTGAGCAATAATACAGAGGACTGTATGGCAAGAATAAACAGACACTATTTCCAGATAAAGGGTAAAATAATATTGTTGAAATGTTATGGATCATGTCATGGGTTTTTTGAGACCACATCTAGTACTTCAATATAATTTTTCATGTCAGTGTTAATGTCATGAGGCTGATGACTCCATGACACTTTGAATTTGACTCATTAGGATTTGATTAAGAACCAGATTTGTTCTTTGTCATTTCTGTCCAGTAAAACTATTAATCTATAAATCAATAGACATGTCTATATAAATATATAATCCATGTTTCTGTCTCATATTTGTATTGCATTAAAATGATCTGGAAATTGTGTTTTTCCACTGAAAGCTCTGGTTTGCACAATAAATACCATGTGGGTGAAATTTTATGAATGATGCTCTGAAGTCCCATTCTCCTGAAGGCAGCACAGAGCTGCACCACCTGAAACCGACAGAAACACTGAAGAGAAGAAGAGCTATGCTTAATGTAGTTACAGATTATCCATGTTTTAATGTAGCAGAGCTCAGTGGTTTGCAAACAGTTCAAAGTTTAAACTGGCATGTTGTATATCTTTTATCTGCTCATTTTGTGTAATATTTAACAACTAAAAAATAAGAATATTTTTTCCACTCTGATTGGCTGCTGTTAGGCCTACCAATTTTAACTTGAATGTTCATTGGATTTTTTCTTAGACACCTATGAAAATAATTGATATTCCCATGATTTTTTTGTTCTCTGGACAATTATTTTTGATGATAAATACAGAAACAAGCATAAAAATCAAAACATCTACAATAGTGATAGTAATTTTAATGATAAAATAATGGTCAGTGCAAAGTAGCCTACAAATTCTTTGGTGGGGGGCGGTGAGGGACCTGGATAGGGGCTAGGGGGGCGCTGGCCCAAAAAAGGTTGAGAAACACTGGTCTAACTGAAGAATTATCCAGTTTTTGGAAAAACAATAAATCATGCAAACTGAAAATATTGGGTTTGTTTTAATTTATTATATAATGAACTGATTTATTGTGATGGGCCTATCAATCAATCAACCAACTTTAGATTAACTCGAATGATAACTTTCATTCCTTCTTAAAACACAAACGATGAATTTATGCCAAAGTAGATCAAGCCTTTAGTCAGGTAAGGTGGAGGACGCGTCATGCTGTGGCAGCAAGCTGAAAACATTAGATATGCTGCTTCAATAAAATAAATTAGTAATTCTTAGGATTTTTATTTTGTTTTCATTCACATTTTAATCTTTCTGCAGATATAATTTCCTTCTGGCTCGCCAATAAAAATTTAGCTTAGCATTTGTTGGAGAAGAAAACCTTATTTAACTATTAAAAACAACTTGGCTCGGGTTTCTTCCTTGGTCCCAGGTTTTTTCTGTGTCTCGAAGCCGAAGCCGCATGAGGAAATAGAAGCACACGCTGCGTGTTGACGTCACAGAAGTTCAGAATTTAATTCAATCAGTAGAAAATATAACATAAGACTGGAAATTTAGAAACACAGAGACAGACATTGGTTACCTGAGACAACAAGACGGACAAAACATCAAGGACATGTCCTCTGAGAAAGAACAACCGAGATCAGCTATTATTCCAAGACAGATGCAAACTATCACCAGAAAAGCACATCACCTCAGAGCACAAACACATATACACAGTCCAGTCACATTAATGTGACCACCACGTACTTTCCACTTCAGAGTTAAATAACCAATCACAGAAGGCAGGTGGCAGCACAGTGCAGTTGAGCGTATATAAAGGGTGTGTGTGGGCTTCGGAAAACATTTCAATCGTTGGCGTAATGCAGAAACGAAGCGATTTATCCGACGTCCAAAAGGGCATGATCATTGGCTTTCGGGCCAAGGGTGGAAGCATTTCCGAAACGGCTGAGTTTGTGAACTGTTCGCGTGCCGCCGTGGTAAAAGTGTACCGTGCATGGCAAAATGGGACTGTCCAAAATCAACGACGTGGCAAATGTGGTGCACCACGGGCCATAGATGACAGAGGCGAACGACGGTTGCGGAGATGCGTTCGGGCAGATAGACGGGCTACCGTTGAGCAACTGACCACTAAAATGAACCAAGGGGCTACCACAAGTGTCTCCCAAACCACTATTCAGCGAACATTGCTGCGTCTGGGCCTCCGAAGCAGACGCCTGGTTCGTGCACCTATGCTGACTGGTGTTCATCGACGACGAAGGCTAGAATTTGCACGCCAGTACAGCAGCTGGACGTCCACTGAGTGGCGACAGGTAGCGTTTTCAGATGAATCGCGTTTTATGCTCCATCGGACAGATGGACGTTGGCGTATAAGGCGTGAAACCTCTGAAAGGAACCACCCTGCAACCATTGCAGGAACGGTCCAAGCTGGAGGCAGGAGCATTATGGTCTGGGGAATGTTTTCCTGGCATTCTCTGGGTTCACTGATTATTGTGGAAGGCACGATGGATCAATACAAGTACGCATCTGTCCTTGCGGACCATGTCCACCCCTACATGCGCATTGTTTTTCCTCAGGATGATGGCATCTTCCAGCAGGACAATGCGAGGTGCCATACAGCTGCCAGTGTACGTGCGTGGTTCGAAGAGCACCAGGATGAGTTTACCGTCCTCCCCTGGCCAGCAAACTCACCTGACTTAAACCCAATCGAGCATCTGTGGGACCATCTCGATCGAGTTGTTCGCGCCATAGATCCTCAACCGCGTAATCTAGCGCAGCTGGCCACGGCATTAGAGTCGGCATGGCTCAACATCCCAGAGAAGACCTTCAGGGACCTAAGTGACTCTCTTCCTGCACGTCTCGTAGCAGTTCGCTCTGCGAAAGGTGGTTATTCTGGCTTTTGACAGATGGTCACATTAATGTGACTGGACTGTGTATTTACCTGAGAAGAGGAAAAGACAAAAGATGGAAATGACAAACAGAAAGCAAGAACGTTCTTGGAGAAGTTGCAAAGAGCAAAATCTGATTTGTTACTCTGTGTGGAAAGTTTTATCCTCTTTTCTTTAATTTATTCAAATAGGGTGGAACTTTGCCCATCCAACCAGGACCTGTCTCTGACCCTTTCTCTAAAGCCATTTTGTCCCTATTGTCTAAGGAGAACTTCTCCTGATCTCCTGCTGGTTTATGGCTTTCACACATACATATGAAAAGCTGAACCTCCTAATAATTGTCTCCCAACAGACAAAGGGCAAATGACAGAGATCTTTGTCTCAGATCTTAGTCTGCCTTAACTACAGGTAAAATAAAGGTCAAAAGGCCAAAATAAGTTATACATTTTAAAACCATAATTAGGCTATTTAAATCAAGTCATGTTACATTTTAAAACTAGCTTATTTTAAATATATTTTCTTAACACATGAAAAAAGATTTAATTTGTCAGGCATGATGACTGATGCGACCTTTTTAATCAGAGCGGCCCAAGCCCGGTTCTGTCCTCGTGTTTTATTGAGCACCAGCAAGTCGAAAATTATGGAGGACCAAAACTGACATAATAATAAATAAAAGAATAAATATATCAATAAAATAATAAATATATATATCCATCCATCCATCCATCCATCCATTTTCTTGACACCCTTGTCCCTTGGTGGGCCCGGGAGGGTTGCTGGTGCCTATCTCCAGCTGACGTTCCGGGCGAGAGGCGGGGTTCACCCTGGACAGGTCGCCAGTCTGTCGCAGGGCAACACAGAGACACACAGGACAAACAACCATGCATACCTAGGGACAATTTGGAGAGACCAATTAAACTAACAGTCATGTTTTTGGACTGTGGGAGGAAACCGGAGTACCCGGAGAAAACCCACGCATACACAGGGAGAGCGTGCAGGCTCCATGCAGGGGGGCCGGGGCTGGGAATGGAACCCAGAGCCTTCTTGCTGCAAGGCAACCGCTCTACCAACTGCGCCACTGTGCAGCCGTATATATATATATATATATATATATATATATATATATATATATATATATATATATATATATATATATATATATATAAAAATAAAAGAATAAATATATCAATAGAATAATAAGTCGAGGAGAGCCACCAGGGTCAAGGAGAACTGCCAGGAAACGAGTAGAGCCACCAGGAGTTGAGAAGAGCCACCAGGAGTCGAGAAGAGCCGCCAGGAATCGAGAAGAGCCGCCAGGAGTCGAGAAGAGCCACCAGGAGTCGAGAAGAGCCACCAGGAGTCGAGGAGAGCCGCCAGGAGTAGAGGAGAGCCACCAGCGAGTCGAGGACGGCCACCAGCGAGTCGAGGACGGCCGCCAGAGTCGAGGAGAATCGCCAGAGTCAAGGAGAGCCGCCAGGAATCGAGTAGAGCCGCCAGGAGTCGAGTAGAGCCATCAGGAGTCGAGTAGAGACATCAGGAGTCGAGAAGAGCCTCCAGGAGTCGAGAAGAACCGCCAGGAGTCGAGGAGAGCAGCCAGGAGTTGAGGAGAGCCGCCAGGAAGAGCCATCAGGAGCCGAGAAGAGCCACCAGGAGTAGAGTCGAGAAGAGCCACCAGCTTGTCGAGGAGAGCCACCAGCTTGTCGAGGAGAGCCACCAGATTGTCGAGAAGAGCCACCAGATTGTCGGGGAGAGCCGCCAGATTGTCGGGGAGAGCCGCCAGATTGTCGAGGAGAGCCGCCAGGAATCGATGAGCCGTCAGGAAGAGCCATCAGGAGTCGAATAGGGCCATCATTAGTCGAGTAGAGCCATCAGGAGTCGAGAAGAGCCACCAGCGAGTTGAGGAGGGCAACCAGCGAGTCGAGGAGGGCCGCCAGAGTTGAGGACAGCCGCCAGGAATCGAGTAGAACCGCCAGGAGTCGAGTCAAGCCATTAGGAGTCCAGTAGAGCCATCAGGAGTCGAGAAGAGCCTCCAGGAGTCGAGAAGAGCCGCCAGGAGTCGAGGAGAGCCGCCAGGAGTCGAGGAGAGCCGCCAGGAGTAGAGGAGAGCCACCAGCGAGTCGAGGACGGCCACCAGCGAGTCGAGGAGAGTCGCCAGAGTCAAGGAGAGTCGCCAGAGTCAAGGAGAGCTGCCAGGAATCGAGTAGAGCCGCCAGGAGTCGAGTAGAGCCATCAGGAGTCGAGTAGAGCCATCAGGAGTCGAGAAGAGCCTCCAGGAGTCGAGAAGAGCCGCCAGGAGTCAAGGAGAGCCGCCAGGAGTCGAGGAGAGCCGCCAGGGGTTGAGGAGAGCCGCCAGGAAGAGCCATCAGGAGTCGAGTAGAACCATCAGGAGTCGAGAAGAGCCACCAACGAGTCGAGGATGGCCACCAGCGATTCGAGGAAGGCCACCAGCGACTCGTGAAGCCAGCAGCGACTCGAGACGCCAGCAGTTACAAGGGGGTACCCAAAAGTTTCCAGAATGAAGCTGCTGTACGCACAATTTTTGTAGTACACAATACTGCCGCAGTTATTTGGTCAATCACGTCTTCTCAGTGTGCCAAGCGGTGTTGATGGAAGGTTCTGTTTACCTGCAGTGAACTTTCTAGGAAGAGCTGTTTGTCCAGCCGTCGTTTTTCTTCATGGAGAAGTTTAATGAGCAGCACGCGGCTGAAGCTTTGCTTCCTGCTCGGGGAAAAGCATCGGAAACCATTCAAATGTTGAAGACCGTTTACAAGGATGACGCTATGTGTCAAGCTCAAGTTTACTCATGGTTCACATTGCATTAAAAATAATGAAATGTCAATTGATGATTAACCGCTTTTTTTCCGGAGCGGGAAGCAAAACTTCACAGCCGCGCTGTGAAGCCGAAAAAAGTGATTGATCCATTGATATTTTACCATTTATAAAGCGGGTGAACCACGAGTAACCTTGAGCTTGACACAAAGCGTCATCCTTGTAAACGGTCTTCAACATTTGAACGTTTCTGATGCTTTTTCCCCCCGAGTAGGAAGCAAAGCTTCAGCCACGCGCTGCTCATAAAACTTCTCCATGAAGAAAAAACGACGGCTGGACAAAACAGCTCTTCCAAGAAAGTTCACTGCAGGTAGACAAAACCTTCCACATCAACATCGTTTGGCACACTGATTGAGAAGGAGTGGTTGAACAAATACCTAGCAGCAAAATTGTGTACTACACAAACTGCACGTGCAGCAGCGTCATTCTGGAAACTTTTGGGTACCTCTTCGTAGAGCAAGCCTCCATTTTACGTACCAAGCCAGTGGAACTAGAATATCCATGATGGAAGAGAATATCTAAGCGTTCCCGACTGGTACATGGTGCGTAAAACTCTAGCTGTCCATGTGCCGACTTGTCTCAGAATTGATGCTGGCTCCTGGTTCTTCTCTTGTGCCTTCCCTTGTCTCAGAAGAACATTTTCCTCCATCAGCTCTGCTTTTTTCTCCGTCAGGACCTTAATTCTCTCCTGATTGGTCACCTGTAGGCCGTTTAGATTATCCAACTCTGCCAGAAGGTCGTCCATCTCTCTAGCCTGATGCTCTGTTTTCTCCTCTGATGTTTTTAGCCTCAAACAGTGTTCTTGGCATCTTCTCTCTCTCCTGTCCAGCTGAGCAGAAACCAACTCCATTTTCTGCTGGATGTAGTTGTACTTTTTTTCCAGCTGATTGTACTGTATCTGGAGGGAACAAGGCGTGGAAGAGCTTAAGCTCTCAACTTTATGCCTCAGGCCTTCGACAATCTGTAAAAGCTCTTCGTTTTCTTGCTCTAGTGTCTTTGCTCTACTGTCCATCTTCTCTTCTGTGGTCTTCTTCTCCATCTTGTCTTCTTTGTTCATCCGGTCTTCTTCTGACGTGTACAACAGATGAGTTGACATTAAATGGAGTCGTCAGTGATGTCATAGAGCATGAGTGACATCACTGGTACATCAAAGCCAGTAGAAGCCTGTTGTGTGTGTGTGTGTGTGTGTGTGTGTGTGTGTGTGTGTGTGTGTGTGTGTGTGTGTGGTGTGTGTGTGTGTGTGTGTGTGTGTGTGTGTGTGTGGGCGTGTGTTCTGTATTTGATGCGTTGTGGGACTATTTTACTGGCATACAGGGGGCGTGGCTGTCTGCTCCTCTTCCGTGCCTCAGAGCTGCTCTGCAGCCATGTAGCGGTGGCTTATTTTGACACACAGACCAACAAAACTGCTACAAACACTGCACACACACTCACGAATTCCAACTAACACACTTATCGTCTAAAAAAACTCATCCGAAACACTCCTAGTAAAATCCAAAGCGTCACTGCTCTCCGGTCTCTTCCGGTCTCCAAAACTCTCCAGAGCGTCTCGCACCACAAGTCTCCTCTCTCCCCAACAACACCTTTTCACCCAATTTGAGGAAATTGAATAAAATGGACGTCATATTGCATTCAAGCATTTTCTGGTAACAAAACATTCACTGAATAAGCCGCAAATGCGAAAAATGAAACCCGCAGACTCCTTAGTCTTCCGGCTCAAAGCAGAGCTGCCCGCTGCGCGTTCATTCTTCACATGGTCCTTACAGGACAGAAACCACTAAGCTGAAAACAAATCACCAAGTGGATTCCACCGATCGATCCGGTATCAAAACTTTGCATCAATTTCGCGATCTCACCGCTTCACGCCGTTCAGGTTCTCTTTCAACGCAACTTGAACAACTTCACTGTTTCTTAGCAACAAAATTCAGACCATAATTATTTGTTGTAGACGTGAGATTTCCAATAACAAAGGAATCTAATGGAATCCATTTTTTACGTCTGGAAGCTCATTTCCTGTTACATTCCCAGAAAAGCCCGTTTAACATTTATCTGACATTCGGAAAAATATGGTTTACATATTTAAGCACAACTCCGGTTTTACTTGGTCTATTAACACAATTTTAAAAAACTGGTGTGTAGTTTAATATGTGAACTTTAAACAAAAGTTGAAAGTGAGACTGGGGAGAGAGGTCACGTGATCCGGACCAAGATGGCGGCTTGAGGCTTTTTTTCCGCTCCAGGCTTAAAAGGTTTTCATAACTTCCTCCAGTTAAATACGTCTTTGTCGACTTTGAAACACTTCCGGGATGCCTAGACCACATCGTGAGAAAGATTTCCCAATTTTTTTTCCCCGGCGGGTTTTTCCACCAAGAAGAAAACCGTTGCGGCGGATCCCAGTCAGGCCGAAGCTAATGCTAATGCTAAAGCTAATGCTAGCGCATCAGAGCTAACCGACCAATCAACTATGGAGCTGATTCTTTCTGAGGTAAAGTCAATGGGTTCCCGGATGAAAGATATGGATGAATCAATCAATTAGCAGACGTTTTCACAAAAGGGGGGCGCTGGGATTCCTTTGGGGGGCGTTTGGTCGAAGGTAAACTTTACACCTTAAATGCACAACAAGACCAGTTTAGACTTTAAGCAACTTCCTAAAACTGTATTGTGTAATATTAAATCATGCCTGACTGCAGCTGTATCGATGGCAGCTCTTCTCCTTTTATTCAGTGTTTGTAGCTTTTGGCACAGTTTCGCTCCTGCTAGTAGCTTCACGCATCAGGTCAGCTTTACTCCAGCTCATGACGTTCCTGTGATTCACTTTGTCTGGTGTCTGATTTTCTAATATTTTATGTTTTATTGAGGATTTTTGTACATATGTTTTGGCAGTTCTGTGATCATATCAAAGCAGCAACTTATATTAAGTGTTTTATTGTCCGTCTGGATGCTGCCCGCTTCCATGGAAGAACAACAGAAAATCGCTCTTATAAACATGTAATTACCGTATTTTCCGCACTATAAGGCGCAACTAACAACCTTAAATTTCCTCAAAAGCCGACAGTGCGTCTTATATCCCGGTGCGCCTTATATATGGACCAATATTGAGCCACAACAGGTCTAGCAACTACAGTAAGCAGCTGCCGACTTCATTTTCCCGGTAGAAGAAGCATGCAGTGCATGCTGGGATGTTGTCAAAAAAAATTTCAAAAAACTGGTTTGTTAATAAAGTTTGACTGACCGATCTACCCATAAACATGTCTATGTATCTACCTAATAATCAGGTCGTCTGCAGGTCATCTAGCATCACGTTCTCCACCAACATGCTGTGCGCGAACGGAGACGGGTGACCATCGTCCGGCCCAGACGCCCCATTCCAGTCGCTCTCCAGGCTCTCCTCGCGACCGGAATCGGACTGTTTTGTTGACATTCTTTATGTCAACAAAGTGGCTTTAGACATTTTTCCGGGAGCTTCGGTTAGAGTTACCAAGGGACCAGCAGCTATACATTTAAAGCCGTGGGGGTCGGTGGAAGAGAGACAGAGGCTGCGGCAGCAGCGTGTCGGTTGGTCTGTGCTAACCAGAAAGCAGTTGGGCACAATTTCGCAACACCAAACCCGTGAGTGAAACAATAACTAGTGCAGATGCTATATATAGGACTCAGGACCAATTTTTATTATTAGACAACCATATTTGTAGTGAACGGAACAAATCATGTCCCGTTCAATACCGAACGGGTGGCAACATAACTGTGGCGTCTATTCTATGCGCCTTATAATGCGGTGCGCCTTATATATGAAAAAAGTTTTAAAATAGGCCGTTCATTGAAGGTACGCCTTATAATCCAGTGTGCCTTATAGTGCGGAAAATACGGTACTAAGATCACGATACCCTCACTGTGTCTCCCTCTAAAAAATGAACCCACTTAAATAAATAAATCCCTCCATGGGTGATACCACGATAGAGAGCGTTCATTTTGTTAACACTGGTGCAGTAAGTGAAACTCACAGAAACACTGAAGAGAAGAAGATCTATGATTAATGTAGTTATCCATGTAATCTATGTTTTAATGTAGTAGATCTCAGTCGTTTGCAAACAGATCAAAGTTTAAACTGGCATGTTGTACATTTTTATCTGGTCATTTTGTGTAATATTTAGCAACTAGAAAATGGCACAAAATAATATTTGTTCCACTCTAATTGGGTGCTGTTAGGCCTACCAATTTTAACTTGAATGTTCATTGGATTTTCCGTAGACGCCTGTGAAAATAATTTCTAATCGCATGGCTTTTTTTTCTGTGGGAATTTATTTTTGATGATAAATACAGAAATCAGCATAAAAATAAAAACATCTACAATACTGACAGTAATATTAATAATAGAATAATAGTCAGTGCTAAGTAGCCTACAAATTCTTTGGTGGGGGGCGGTGAGGGACCTGGATACAGGCTAGGGGGGCGCTGGGCCAAAAAAGGTTGAGAAACACTGTTGTAGAGGATGAATGGATTTGGCACACAGATAACGAAGCCAAAATGCTATAGCGCTAATGTAGCCTAAATAATGAAGCAGTAACGAATCCTCAAGGCTGGACTAAATGGTTTAAGGTAACACTGTGGCACAAATCAGCTTCCTTATATATTTTTTACTTTATTAAAAATATTAAGCACTTCAGCACTACTATTTGACCTTTTTGTAAATACTTCCTTTAACTTTTTATGCCATAGCTACATAAGAACATGTACACAAGAAGCTAAAAACCACATTGTTTGTGAGAGGTGATTCTTGTAAAACTTCATGAATATTTTCTTGTTTGTTTGGAAGGGAGCAGAGATGGGATGCATGTATTTGTGTGGGAGATGATGAAGAAGCTGTGAGCGGTGCAGAGGTGGAGATTGTTTGTGTAGGATTGCTCGTGCATGTATTCAAAATCCTGAATGTTTGGCATCTAAGTCACTGATATGTGCACTGATGTCATGCATGTGGACAAAATTACTATTTAAAATATGAATCAATGTCCTTACAATTCTTTTATATTAATTGTAGAAGTCTATTAAAAAAAGTTGCTTAAAAAGTGCAAGTATAATCTTTGTAAACAGAATTTTGTGTTTATTTTCCTCTTTATTTTCACTGACTTCAGATGAAGCTAAACAAAAACCTCATCTTTGTTATAGGATGCTTCTTTCTTAATGTCTCTTCCTTCTTTTTCTCCCATTTTGGTTTTCATTGTTATCCTCCAGTCTCGCCAGACGCCTGAAGGAGAGTTCCTGCCACTGGACCAGTGTGAGCTGGACGTCGGCTTCGGGACGGGAGCAGACCAGCTCTTCCTGGTGTCTCCTCTCACAATCTGCCATGAAATAAATCCCAAAAGTCCGTTTTTCGACTTATCGCAGCGCTCCCTCATGAACGAACAATTTGAGATCGTCGTTATCCTCGAGGGCATCGTGGAGACCACGGGTGAGAAAGCCGTCACCGTTACTGCTTTTCTGCTGCCACCGATTCCTATCTTCAGTATTCACACAGCGTTAAAATGTAAATATTAACTTATTTTTCTATTTTTCATGTTAAAAAAAAAAGAAAAGAGAAAGAATGACGTGGATGAGCGCCTGATTGAATTATGAGGAATATTTTATTACTCCATAATCAGTTTAAGCCCACTGTATGCATAATAAATGTCTTTGGTCACAGAAGTGTGCATCACTGTGATGAATGTGCTGAGTTTCCATGCAGCATTTCTCTGATGACAGTTAGAAGCAGGAGTTGGTGTACAGCCTGCTAACTGCAGAGAAAATCCTCAGCAGCAACACTGATCCCCCTGTTGCATATTTAACAGAACGATTCCTCCCTACAGTCCAATGCAAATAAATTCATCTTCCCTCTTCTGCGTCGACTCCATCCATCCTGCTGCACTCTGCCACTTTTGTAGTGGAGACAACAGAGCTCAGAAGGAGGCAGGAGGGAAGGATCAGCGTGAGAGCAACAGCTCGTCTTATTAACATCACAGCGCCGCTGAGAAGGAAATATGTTAAAATACTCAAACTGCAACACCTACACAAGGACTCATGCACATCTTGCAGGTCCTGACATTTCATTTTCTTCTTAACAGACAGCTTAGCGGGCAGATCATTTATAATTGTTAGCAAAACGTACAAACATGGGCTGCACAATGGTGCAGTTGGTAGAGCTGTTGCCTTGCAGCAAGAAGGTTCTGGGTTCGATTCCCGGCCCCGGCCTTTCTGCATGGAGTTTCCATGTTCTCCCTGTGCATGCGTGGGTTTTCTCCTGGTACTCCAGTTTCCTCCCACAGTCCAAAAACATGACTGTCAGGTTAATTGGCCTCTCCAAATTGCCCCTAGGTGTTTGAGTGTGTGTGTGGTTGTGTGTCCTGTGTGTCTCTGTGTTGCCCTGCAACAGACTGGCGACCTGTCCAGGGTGACCCCGCCCCTCGCCCAGAACGTTACCTAGAGATCAGCACCAGCAACCCCCTGACCCCACCAAGGGACAAGGGTGTAAGAAAATGGATGGAAGTACAAACATTAAAGGCTTTTGACTTCATTTCAAACTAATATAATCTGATTTTGACTTTTATACTCAACAAAATAGTTTGGATTCCATTTATGCATTAAAGTCATAAATAAATAACAGCCTCCTAAAATACACAGAAATAGAAAAATAGAAATAGAAAAAAAATAAATAGAAATAGAAAAATAGAAATAGAAAAACGCCACCACTAACCATATAGACACACACACAAGCCCAATGCACTGAAACTTTTTACCAAAATGTTTCTAACATTTAGTGGTCCAGCAAGTGATTCTATTTAAATCTGGACAAAGCTAAAGATTAGGCTCTTCAAATTTTAAGCACTTGGATGTCATCATCAAAAATAAACGGTAAAATGCTAATCAGAAATTGCCAAATTTTTCAGACTATAAGCCGCCACTTTTCCCCCACGCTTTGAACCATGCGGCCCGGTGCGGCTTTTCTGTGGATTTTTCTTCAACCACCAGGGGGCACTTTAGCAGGAAGTGAATCATTGGAAGTCAAAATTGGAAATCAAAGAAGCAAGTGCTAATTTTCGTTTAGAACAAGCTAGCAGGAGGCACAACGGAGAAATGTTTTGAAACTCATACCCCCTCATCAAGGAAACACGGACAATTACATGATGTAGCTTGAAGTTGAAGGTTATCAATCCGGCAGTACAGATCAAGAGCCACTGCACGCAAACTGGGCGTAAATTAATTCATGGTTCGGCATTGAAGACGCAGGGCTGCGTCCTTAATAGCAGATTTATTTTCCTTGTGGAAAACCGAGAGCGGCGGAGAAACCAGCGGCTCATAGCCAGGTGCAGCTTATACATGTACGTTTCCAGTTTGTTTGTTTTTTAACTTTGTGGGCGTGACCTGATTCCAATTATTTTTACGTAATGAGACCTGTATCCGATCTTTTCATGGCAGTGTGAACAGCACAGGTTGGATTCTTTTTCGAATGTGACCCACATCGATGCGTATCAAATTCAAATGCGACCATAACGTCCAGGTCTCATTCATCCGAACTGAACATCACTGATTCTCAACAAATCTCACTACTCTGCGTCCTGACACAGGCAAGTGGGAAGAAAAACAACAACCATGACGGACTATAATGAGGATTAAGTTGTTAATATGTTGCTCCGGCCGGACAACAACTTCAAATATGTAAGCTAAGCTCCACCATTAGCCTCCATGTTTACTTCCGCAAACACTGAGCTCTTCTTCTTCTTTTATGGCGGTTGGTAGAACACTGAGAACGCTGACGCTATTGCGCCCTTTACTGTGCATGCAGGACACTTCCAGTTAGTTTGCCCGTTTACACTGCAAAACACATACAGGTCGAATTTACTGGCAGTGTGAACGGCCCCAGCAAGAAAAAATCGGAATTGCGAAAAAAAATCGGAATTGGGTCACTTCAGGCTGCAGTGTGAACGCACCCTTATAGTGAGGTGCGCTCTATAGTCCGGAAAATACACACAGGGTCGGACTGCTGTATTGCTAATAAAGAATTTACAATTAGTTATTAAGAATGCTTGTTTAAATAATTTTAAACAAGCATTTTTATGCAACAAAAATACTCCCTGTATCATTTCTAACCAAAAGAATGGCCATGTGTAAATCTGAGTAACTTAGCTCCCAACTGCACCATATAGTTGGACTTAGTGGTTTGCACCTCAATTCTAAGGTCATATAAAGGTTTGTTTATGGTAATTTTGCTCTGATGAAATCTTCTGAAGACTTGCAGAATCTGCAAGTGCCAACATCAAAGTAGAATGAATGAAAAACATTTTTAAATGACAAAAATAAATCACCTGTTATGAAGTGAAACATTTCATTAAGTAAATGTCACACAAACAGCAGGATTAAATCATGCTGAAAAGCAAAATAATTGGCAACAAATTGCCAAATAAACCAATTAAATATCTGTTCCTGACAGAACAATACAACCCAGAAATTTCCACTTCACCTGAAAGCCTCAGAACCTCAGTTCATGCATCCCAAAGCTAAGATTCAGTGAAAGCTGCTGCCAGAAATGTTCACAAGAACCTTCTTCTGGGATGTCCGGCTTGCTGTCTGCCAAGTATTTGTGTTGCTGGGGGGCTTTTATTTTTATGCAAGATGCAGTGAACATTATCCAGGTGGGTGGATACGCATATGATGCCTGAGAGATGAAGCTAAAATGGCATGCCTGTCAGGCACAAAACCCACAAGCCTCCAATGCTCCTGTATTGCTGTTGTCATGTGTGTTGACCAAAATGGGGGGGGGGGGGGGGGGTGTAAAAAACAAAAACTGCTCTCTTCAAATAACAAAAGTGCTTGAAAATTAACACAGCGCTCATCGTTGTAATCAGAGCCAAGTTTTTAGGCTAAAGTACTTTAAAAAAGTGACCTTTGAGGTAATGTAGGGCTGTGAAATGGTTTTGTTAGATGAAGTGTGGTGAGCCGGGAATAGAATCAGGCTATGACATAACACTGCACCCCTCGTCGCTCAGAGGTACGCGATAATACTCCTACTCTTCAGCTAACCGCAGAGCTCCACAGAAACTCAGACTGCAACACACAAATTACAGCTGTGCACTTATTGATCATCATAAACCTCCAAAAACAATTATTCTTCTAAATCAAATAAATATTTGCAAAAATAATTTCCGCTGGCAGAATTGGTGGACGTCTTTTCTCTAGAAAAGCACAGAGTGAGTAGAATAGAGACTTAAAACGGCAGTCAGTCCATCGCAAACTTAATATTTATATTTATAAATTACTATTTTTTCTTTGGACATTGAAAAATTTCAGTTTGGTGCATGAAAGAAATTCATTATTTTAAGCCACTTATATCAGTAAAATTAACAAAGACAGGACAGAAAATGAGCAGACAGGGAAAGGTTTAATGAAAACCTTACAAAAATCAGTATTGATGAAGATTACAAGGAAGCTTGGCTCGTTCACAAACCAGTCTAAATTGACTAAGACGGGTTTAAAACTTCTGCAGGTCATTATATCTTATTCTGTGCTTCTTGCTGCTTCAATAAAGAATGGCAGCTGGCAGATGAAGAGTTACTTGCAAACATATTCTTGCCACTTGAAGTTTTTTCAGATTTTGTCACATTAAAACATCAAACTAAAATGTCTTTCATCTTTTAGGGACTTTATGTGACAGATCAGCAAAAAGTAGGGCAAACATGAAGAAAACTGATAAAAATAAAAATCATATAACACCATCTGCTACAATTAAGGCTGTAAGCGGTATTTGCTATTTCTCTAACAGCTTTTCAGATGTACAAACTGAAATTATTGCTTTTAGATCTGAACTTTGACTGGGCCAGTTAAACACATTAGTATGTTTTGATCTAAACTAGTCCACTGTAGTTCTGGCTGAATGCTGAGGGTCTCTGTCCTGCTGGAAGAAGTCGAGACTCCGCCTCAGTTTCAAGTCCTTTTCAGCCTTAAGCAGGTGGTTGTAGACTTGACTTACATCTGACCTCCCCATCAACTGATAGCTGCTGCTTCAGAGAGCATTTTTATGGTAGGTTCAGAGCGATAAACTGTTTTAGATTCCACCTTAAAAGCCATTTGAATGTCAACCAGGAAGCTCCGTTTCAGTCTCCTCTGACCAGGCTGCCAACAATGGCTTTATGATTTTACAAACTCTTCCATGTAGGTCAGATTTCTTCTTCTGTTTCTTTGGTTAAACCATTTTTTTTTTTTATCGGAAGCTCATTTCACTTTCCCCAATGTGGAGTCAAATTCAACCATCTCCATTTAGCTTTCCTCTCTTTTAACCACAACACAGCAACCTCAGTGTGGTTGCTGTCAAAACTAAACTGTAAATCTTCTGCCATCCCCTCACCGTCAAAGAAAATCCAGAGTTTAAGTCCACATGGGGGAGCAGCGCACATCAAAAACCTCTGATGTGTGTATGTGAGTGGCTGCTGACTGAAGTTATTCAACTTCACTTCCAGTTTCTAGAGCAAATATCTTCATATGTTTGATATACAAGGATATCAGTGCTAGTTTTAAGTCCTATGTTCCTCTGAAAGATTATTTCACTTTTAACAAGACATTTTTCCCATAAGTGAAATAATCTCACAGTGGAAACTAGTAATTTTTCATCAATATCATGAAAAGTTATTTGTTAGCTAGTGTAGTCTTGTTTCAAGGGTACCCATTCATTTGCACTAGAAACTAGACAAAAATACTTGGTAAGATTTTGTGTTTTTGCTGTGTTTTTACTGGTTGTCCTCACATCTAACAATGCACACTAATCACAATCCTAATTTACACCAGCAGCAGAAAATTAGATAAACTCACAACACTGTTCTACCATCTGCAGCCTGGAAAGATTTCACTTATTCCACCCGTATATAAAGGTATCTTTGCTTCTTGCAATGCCACCCTTGTTATTTCACTGCAGTACATTAGGCATGCTTTGTGACTAGAAAAACATGAATATATTAGGTTTTAAGAGCTTGTATTTGCTTTCCTAAACTGAGACATCCATTAAAAGCAGTTTAGTATTGCTTTTCATTTGATTAATTTTTTTTGAGTAATAAGTGCATCCCTCCATACAAGGCATGCTTAATTTGAATCTCACTAATTGAAAGTCACTGAGATAATTACTCATCCATCACTATTTTGCAGGTATGACATGTCAAGCGCGGACGTCATACACTGAAGACGAGGTTTTATGGGGCCACCGCTTCCTGCCCGTCATGTCTCTGGAGGAAGGCTTCTTCAGAGTGGACTACTCTCAGTTCCACAGCACGTTTGAGGTGCCGACACCGCCATACAGCGTCAAAGAGCAGGAGGAGAAAAACTCGTTGCCTTCACCTCTGTCCACTCCCACCCCCGCACTGACTGAGAGCCACGGCGCCCGGCGCGACCGGGTGTTTTCCGTGGATTGCATCAACACTTCAGAGGAGAGGGGCCGTCAGGGAGGAGCGGGCGGCCGGCTGCCGAGCAAGCTGCAAAGGATGAGCTCGTCGGGGAAGGAGGACCTGCAAAGGAAGGTGCTTTTGCTCAGCTCCCAGCATGCGGAGAAGGCGTGCAGCACAGGGGACCTCCCCATGAAGCTGCAGAGGCTCAGCTCCTCCCCCAGCCCCGGAGCACAAAATCGGCTGCAACTCAAGTCACTCAAGGTGGGCTTTGAGCCCATGACGCAGTCGACAGGAGACCTGTACCAGCGCAGCCCACCCACCACGCTGTCACCCACTCCGGGGCCCATGCACAGCCCCCTTCTGTCAGCTGGAGGGAGGCTGGAGGACAACCTGCCACCAAAGCTACGAAAAATGAACGCTGACCGCTGAAATCTGGGCAAGAACAACCAAACATGAGAAGGTGCTGCATACAGGAAACAACGAAAGCAATTATAATGGGGCAAGAAGGACTTGCAGGCAACTTGTGGGTTTTTGTTGCTTTGAGAACAAACTACTACTGGAAATACTGTGATTTCTGTGGGAATAGACTAAAGAGGGTTATTTACTGGATCATTCTGAGAAGAGTTGTGCATGTCTACAATAAATCTATTGTTTTACCGTATTTTCCACACTATAAGGCGCACCGGATTATAAGGCGCACCTTCAATAAACGACCTACATTAAAACTTTTTTTCATATATAAGGCGCACCGCATTATAAGGCGCATATAGACGCCACACTTATGTTGCCACCCGTTCGGTATTGAACGGGACATGATTTGTTCCGTTCACTACAAATATGGATGTCTAATAATTAAAAATTGGTCCTGAGTTCTATATATAGCATCTGCACTAGTCATTGTTTCACTCACGGTTTTGGTGTTGCGATATTGTGCCCAACTGCTTTCTGGTTAGCACAGACCAACCAACACGCTGCCGCCGCAGCCTCTGTCTCTCTTCCACCGACCCCCACGGCTTTAAATGTATAGCTGCTGGTCCCTTGGTAACTCTAGCCGAAGCTCCAGATAAATGTCTAAAGCCACTTTGTTGACATTCCAGTCCGATTCCGGTCGGCAGGAGAGCCTGGAGAGCGACTGGAATGGGGCGTCTGGATGATGGTCACCCGTCTCCGTTCGTGCACAGCATGTTGGTGGAGAACGTGATGCTAGATGACCTGCAGACGACCTGATTATTAGGTGGGTAGGTAGATACATAGACATCGTCTATGGGTAGATAGGTCAGTCAAACTTTATTAACAAACCAGTTTTTTGACAACTATCCCAGCATACACTGCCCGCTTCTTCTACGGGGAAAATGAAGTCAGCAGCTGCTTACCGTAGTTGCTATATATATATATATATATATATATATATATATATATATATATATATATATATATATATATATACATATATTAGGCGCACCGGGTTATATGGCGCACTGTCGGCTTTTGAGGAAATTTAAGGTTTTTAGGTGCGCCTTATAGTGCAGAAAATACGGTATTTATGCACCACTATACTCAGTAGTTAACCTTAGTTTTAATCAAGTATATATTATATTAAAATGAAAATAAATACAGTTTGATATTCTCTGCCTTGTCTGATTTCTGATGTTTTAGCTGAAACCAAGGTAAGTGTTGTTAGAAGACCTTATTTAACCCGACGTTAAGTATATATGATGAGTTGAAACACATAAAAAATGGATTACAAAACTGCCACTCTGTCAGAAAGATCCAAGAGGGAAATAATGAAATAGATTATCTTAAAAGTTGTTAGAAATTTATTGACGTATTCAAAACTTTCAAAAACCTTTTCCTCTTGTTGGGATCAGAATCAGATTTATTGGCACAAACAAATCTTACAATCTTAGTTTCATATGCTAAAGTGCTGCAGAAATTACACATAAATACTATAGAGGAAGTAAAACAAAAGTCAAAGAAACAATATGTACAACCTTTCTATGTATAGCCATAATTTTTTTTCAGTTTCGAAGAAAGTCAGGTTGGAAAAGTGAAATTAAGCTTACAGATGTTACCTACATCATGCACAATTCAAGAGGGAAAAAAAATCTTTTTGATGTAGAAATGGGAAGAATAATGAAATAACCTGGTTGCATAAGTGCACACCATCTTGAACTGTGTACAGCTTTTAATCTAATTTCAATATTTAGCTTTGTGAAAACTTTGAAGCACTACCGTTTGCATGGTTACTGAGGAATTAAATTAAACTATCCAAACAACTGGGCACAAAGTCCTAGCTACCAACAAAAACCTTTGTTTCTCCGAGTCTTTCAGCATAGTGTGACTACAGCAGTTAGAAACAGAGATACAGGGACCAGCTGGACATCTGGGGTCAGCCTCTCTCAAGTATCATCAGGACCTCGGCTTTCATTTTACTACAGCACAAAAAAAAATCAATGATAGAGAGAGTTTCCTCTGCCATGCCAGTCCTGACAAACAGAACAACCCAGAACCCCCACTACCATTATCAATCCACAGCTTCCAGCACCCACTCACTTTACACCGAGTCTAAACTGCTTCCTACAGTCATCCTGTGATCTGGCTGCAAACAGAGGCGAGTGTGTTTGGTTGCTCATCCAGTTCTCATGCTGTGTTTTTGATTTTTACCAAATAACACCAATGAAACAGCTTTAATATAAGGAAGAACACACCGAAGCATAACGGCAGAAGGAAAACAAGGATTATGTGCAAGTAGAAAGGTGGCATACTGTTTTCTTCTACACTTCCTAATTAACAAAGATGCTCAGTGTCGGGTTTAATGCAAAAAACTAGCATGTGAACAGCCTTCATGTAGTTTTATATTTATTTATTTATTTTATAACATTTTTGTAACTCAACTGACCTCTGAGTATGTTTATGTACAGAAACAAAGGAAGGAATGCCTCTAACTGGAATTTTATTAACATTACAAAGGGATTTTCAAACTTCCTAAAACCAGCAATCAAATTCAAAGTAACACTTTCAAATATGGATTGCATGCTTATTATATTAACTCTTATTGGGTAACAGGTTATAGCAGTAGCATAATCTCACACTACAGAAAAGGGAACAATTTAAAAGTGTGCCCTGCTTTCAGCCTTCTGATTAAACTCTTACACTCAGACAAAAGCAAGCTGGATGTTTAGGAGTTATCCTGACAGATGGCAGGTTTTAGGTTTCAAATTGCCATAGATCAATTTGAAATAAGTTGTAATGAAGATGACAAATACTTTTTTGTTTCTAAGGCGAGATGAGACCAAGAAAGTGGCCACAGTTCAGTGACGCACTAAGTCAACTACCAAGCATGGTGGTGGCAGAATCATGCTGCCAGGATGTTTTCCTCCCAACTTTAGTGATGCATGAAAACAGATTAAATAATAAAGGAGGACTACCTTGAAATTCTTCAATCTCACCAATAAATGTAAAACTAAAAAATCTCACGCTGAACGATATGTTTAACAGAATTACAAAACAGATTTTCTTTTATGTGAACATGTTGTGGAATAAACTAAAAAAAGCCAAAATCCTATTGCCCCTCATTGTGATGCATGGAGCTCACAGAAGCCACTGTTTGAGTCCTGAGCTGTAAATCTTCTCGAAATGGCTCCTTCGCCCCCTCAGCCAGTTTAAACTAACAGCAGGGCAGACTTTAGGTGGCACAGTTTTCACCATCTTTTGGAAATCCAGCCGCAGTGTGACATGTTTTTGGAGCCTCACTATAACGACCCCGACACTGATGTCTGTGGTTAAAAATATCAGCATCATGAATACTTAATAACAAGACAGGGAGGGTTTGAAGAGGCTCATTAGGGACCAAGCCTGCTGACTTTTTCACACTGTCCAAGCTCTCAAATTCGCCTCAAACCTCCTCAAAAGTTTTGAATAGGCTCTAAATGACAAAAAAAATTCCCCGGTCAGATCGTTGTAAAATAAAAACAAGCGTAAATTAATTTCTCATTATTTGCCAGTTGTGTTTTGATGTAAAGCCGACTCATTTTTAATCTACAGTTCATTCTGCCGGGATGCACCGCTTATGAATGTATGCTAATAAGGACACTTGTAGTGTCTAAAAGGGAAATGTGCCACACTGAGTTACAACACTGAAACACACACACATGCATGCAAGCACCTGGGGACGAATAAACACAGAAGCTGTCAATCAAAAACAACAAGCTCTCCATCACAATCACCACAGCAACATCGCCTCCTCTTTCCCCTGAAGCATTCAGAGCTAAACCCTACAGCCAGAATGTGTGTGGTTGTGTCAGGAGATCATTGTCTTCATCATTGCCCTCCACTGCTCTCTGTCACGGAGCAAATTTAAATACAGAATTTTAATTGTAAACATTTATTTGTGTCTGAGGATTTCTGTATGCAGATGAGCTCCTGATCTGATCTGAACTCCAGACATTTAGCATTTTCTTCTGCAGTGTAAATTTATTTGGCCTCGTCCGTATAAGAGAGCTGTGTGGCTGTCAGAAAAAACACAGAAAACACCAATCCTCAGGAGAAGCAGGAAGTGTATATTTAGTTTTACTTTTTTACATTATTTATTACTAGAATATTTGACAGAATTATATGAGGTGAAGTGTAAATATTTGATCTTAAAAACCCTAAAAGGCGAGTCCTGGAGAAGTACAAACCTTGTAGGGAACAGCCAGTTACTGCGCTCCTCAATCACCCTATGTATCCCAGGACTAATCAATACCCGTCTCACTGTTGGAACCCGACCCATGACCTTCGGCACCAGTGCTCACAGGCTTGGATAATCACTTGACCCTGCCGGTGTCAGGAGATATTGGAAGATTGGAGGTCTATCTAAAGTTCAGAGAGAGCTTTAGTGCAAACTTAGCACAATGTCCTCCAGCACCTGCAGAAAAAAAGTCCATCCCTTTGAACTCTATTAACTGCAGCAGAACACAAAAGACATAAAAACAATGCGAAAGGCATTTAAGACTTCCACAAATGATGCATGCTTCATTCAGCACCATCCGGTGCCTTTATCTGGACTCTGATAGGACGACAACAGCTATGCAGGACTTTTGAAGCTACTGGTTCTCCAGTGTTTGGTGATCATCATATTCTCTCAAGCTTTTTTACTGTAGGACAAACTGAGGAGAGATCGTACAGGTAAGATCAATCACTTGCAATCAATACCATTTTTCAACACCTCTGAGTCACAAACATTACCAACTGTATATCTTTGTTAATTAATAATTTCAATAGTTATAATTTAATTACTAATATTACATCTCCTGCCACCTTGTTTTATGTTTTCATATACATTAAAAAAATCAACTAAAATCTATTTAAAATGTGATTATTACGGAAGAGGATTAGGGCCATTGGGAATAAATAAATAAATAAATAAATAAAAAATAAATAAAACAGTTCTGACTTTAATCTCAGAATTCTGAGATTAATTCTGAGATTAAAGTCTGAGATTTTTCCAGTGGCCCTAAATGTCTTCCATGGATTATTAACTTCTCAAAAATCTTGACTTTTTTTACTCTGTGTGGTTTGGCTGTGCTGGTTGCTGAGAGGCTGAATATTTTTCAGGCTGCAGTTTAAATCAAACCTGAAGAAAGTTTAGCACAGTTGCAGCTCAACTCCGAACACAACTTCAGGTTTTAGAGCATTGGCATTATTAGTTGACACCAAACTGAGAAAAAAACCACCTAATATTTATGATTTTGAGTGCATAAAACGCATTCAATTGTCTCCACAGCTGCTAAAAAAAACTGCTCTGATCTAAAATGAAAAAGGAGAAGAGCTTAATTTGTACTTTAATGGATGATAAGAAGACAAGATTATCAAAAACATTTGAACATCATTTGTATTTATAGTCAAAAACATCATCAACATATTTAGAAGATGAAAACAAAGTTGTTTTGCAGATCGACACTGCTGCATTTCTTTCTCATAATATCTGTGACAGTTTGAATGTGTGTGGGACTTGGAGTGTAATACAAACATTGGAGGAGAGGTGATTAATTAAGGCTAAAGCCTCCAGCATCGCGAAGCCATTATAGAAGCACAATTAGGCAGCACACAATGAACAAACCCACTGACACGTTAACGTCTCGAGGACAGACTCATGGGAGAAACACTCAGCAACAAACTGCATGTATGGCTCTACTCTGCGTTTCAATTCTGGCCATTTTGCAAATTATTAAAACAGCACATGTTTTGTGTCAGGAGGGATTTTATGCACCATCGTTACACTACTGCAAACTCATGAGTGAATACTGAAGTATGAAACCTGTGAGCAAGAATAATGAGTTTCTTCCAGGCTTGTTTCGTCTGTTTACTTGTCTCCCCTCCTTCCTCGTCTTTTCATTTCCTGCTGTTGTCATCGAGCAGGTTGCTGTTTTACTGCTGAACACTCCTGGCTACATTGTCCCTGTTGAGCAGTTCTTCTGCGAGGACCAATCACTTGTCTGACGGTTACGTCTTCTGTGAGATTGTACTTATGCAGGTTATGATAATCAAACGCCACACACATCTCTTGGTCAGAGGTTCGGCCATCCCTCCTTCACTTGTTTTCCCACTTTTCAATTCCTCACTGCTGGGTTTTCAGGATAAGAGGAACTTTTTACTCGAAATCAATCTGCAGGCACTGACTTTTTAATCATGCTCTTCTTTTTGGGGGGCTCTCCATCATCCTTTTCCTGCAGTGGGTGTGGAGCATGGGAGGGGAGGGGAGCGATAGAAGTGTGACAGTGATGTGGGCAGTGAATGAAAGCTAAGAGAATAAAAAGAGACCCCATTATCACACGCTGCCCATCTTCAGCTCCATTAGGAAGAACAAAATGACCCTCATCACCCCGTCCTCCCAGCAGACGTAATTGGGCTTTTCAGGGAGGGAGTGGGGGGACTTCTTCAGACTTAAATTGCATTTGTTCTGTCTTCTCCACATCAGCCCACCCTGGCTGCCTGTAGCCCTCCGGGGCATGATGGGAAATAATCCATGTTGCCACACTCTAATGGTAATGCTGCATAGCTCTACGGCCGGACGGAGAGCAATGACATTAATTCTGGGGCAAGTCGCTAAGTTACAGATGAAGCTAATTTTTGGGGATATGCAAGTAGGATGAGGTTGTAAAATTATAAAGGAAGTAGTAAATGACCCATTGGTCATTTGGTTTATTGGATTGCTTTTGTCCTCTGGTAATACCTGGAATGGAGGTGTTATTAATAACACAAAATGCTGTTCTAGGAGGATTTAATCACGCGGGGTAATTGCGAACGAGGCCAACAAAAGGTGCTTTCAGCCTTGGATAAAAGAACCCAATTAATGAGGGAGAGATGCTGTTTTTAGATGTGGTTTTTATTATGTTTCAGGGTGTTCCAGAACAAGCTGGCATCATACAGTATTTTGGCTGGAATAATCAGATGTTTGCATGAGGTTTCAATTAGACATTTGTATTCTGGATTGAATATCAGTTTCTTTTATTTAACAATGAGCTTCAAGGCAAAACTCATCAAAAGCTGTGGAAGTTAATCGACCATTAAGATGTCGAACTCATATTTTACAGTCTCTGCAAATGTATTAAAGAAAATATTTTATTATGCAAAAGCTTGAGATATTGAAACCAGAGTGTGATATGAAAAGCAGATCCATTTAAAATAATAATAATATTGATGCCAAGTTGGTATCAGTATCAGGTACTAGCATGATAAGTGATACTTTACTTATTATAGTTTCTTAATTCTACTATAAAAGATTTTCTCAGAAACAAATAATGTTTTGCACTTTATTTTCTAAATAAAGTGGTTGTCTTGTAAGTATGTTGAAGTATTTTGTAGGCATAAACTTCTGGTTTTTTAAATAATCAAATTTAATGGAAAAAAACACAAAAATGCCTAAAGGTCAGAAGTTTGATAATATATCAAACATAAAATAATAAATATCGGTATCAGCAATACTGGCCTTGTTTTAACTTGGTAATGGATCGATTCAGAATCAGTGTACGGTCTCACACCTCCGGCTTGTAACGGGTCTGATTTTGCAGGAAAGAGTTTGTTCCTCCTGGCGGTTGCTGAATGTTTGCTCAGGATGAGGAATTGCTTGGTCCGAGTGAATGTTATTGAATCCATCTGTATGAATCAGATGATATTAGATTTATTCTGATAATATATTTCTGGTTATGAACTGGAACTGTTTGTCTTGTAAAATGCTGGAAGATGACAGTTGTTGAGGACTGGAGCAATATAAATGGATTGAACTGAATAAACCAAACTGAATTTTTAATCATCTCCCAGAAAAAAACCCCTTGAAGGAGCTACTAAGCTCCTCAAACCATTTCAAAAACTTTCAGTTTCTGAAATGCTTCAGCTGGCAGTAATCGATGGCCTGGAAATGAGAACATGTTGACTTACATCATTGCAGCAGAGAGTATAAAACTCAAACTAATCTTTTCATTCATATGAAGGACTGCAATATTAATTTTAGACAAAATCTCCCCTTTTTGGATTAGATTGCAATCTTAGAAGCATTTTTCTTCTTTCAAACTCAAACCGTTCAGTTGCGTTTCTGCAACCTCTGCTGAGCACACACACTTCACCACCCTGCGTGGTCGGATGTATTGACAAGGTGTTACAGCAAGATAAAGACAAACCCTTAATTTGCCGATAAATCAGTCACCCTCAGTGAATCCGTCTCACTTGCATTCTCTTATCTTCAGAGTGTTTCAGAGTGTTTCGAACTGAGTGGAGATCGCCGTCCCTGATGTTCGCTCTTCTCTCTGTTAACTTGCCTTTGATATGCAAAATTTGCCCCCTGCCTGCCCGCCGTCCCACTCGACCCACTAAACACCGGTTGCACAGCTTGCTCCTAATCTCCATCACACTGTGTGTCTTTTAAAAGCGGCCAAACGCGGCAGAGCCTTCCACACAAAGGAAGAAGGCAAGCTCAGCTTCAACATCTGCTTGTCTGTCAGCCTGCCAGTTCGCATGTCAAAGGAGCCCCGGACATTTACAGCCGATTCCCTCCGCGGCCTAATTAAAGCACAGCCGGCACCTTCAAAGTGGAGTCAACAGGATGCAGACCGCAGGTTCTTCGTCTGGTAAACAAAAAGACTGCAGCTTCACTACGACGTAATGCTTGGAGTGAACTAGTTCTACCGCAAGCAACACGACTGCCTCAGACAGTTTTAATCTGTAATGTGGATTAATTAAATTTCCATTTTAGGGGAAAAAATTATTAATTATGAAGACTCAAAAATGCCACCAGGAGCATAAAGCCCAACAAAAATATCCATCAGTATGTGGTAAATAAGATCCTGTATGATCTGTGACCTGCAACAACTGTTTGACATTTAGCCAGCAGGTTGTTCTTGCTAAATATTTTATGCTTAATAGCTGATAATTGTTGATTAAAAGAGTGACGCTATTAAAAATTCTTGTTTCGAACGGAAAACGTTGGACAAATTTAGTGAATGTCACCAAAATATAGTTAATCTATAGCTTGTGCTACACATGTTCAAGCATTTTGGATCTAGTTTCTAATGCAAATAAATTAGCACACTTGTAATTCGACAAAACTCACAATTTATAGATTACTGCTTTTCGTTGATAAAAATGGAGCAGTTCCACTGGCAGATTACTTTATTTTTCCCAGTGTTAAAAGTGAAAGTCTTAGGCCAATTCTTAAAGAATTATCAACCATTTTTTTGATGGTTTTCTTGCGGTAGAATGATAGACAGACAATCGTTGGGAAATAGTTTTATAAACTCTTCAATATGATGTATAGGAACAAGTGCAGCTGTAAAATCCACCTGTACAAGTCTGACTGACTGGCAGCACCTGCTGGTTGCTACTTTCCTCCTCACATCCTACAAAGCAACATGTGCAGACTTTTCTTTTTGCACAGACCTCCTCCATTTTAACTTCATCCTTCCATATTATATAATGAGAGAGTGGAGTGCGTTTATTTCTGTGCGCTTCAGGTTAAATTTTACATTTCAGGCACTGGTAAAGACCAAATTCTCTTTTCTTTACATTTAAATTTAGCTGAATTTACAACAGGTCTGTGCAGTGTTGGGAATAAAATCGTTAGAAGTCGGTCTGAAGCTGTTCAGGACCTAAGTCCTGGTGTGAAATCAAACATGAAGGCTTCAGTGTCGTGCTTCTGTGATTCAGACACATCCACTTTTCTGCTCTGCCTTGTCGTGACTCAGCCTTTAGTCCAGCGATGTGAGACAGAAACCTGCCAACCGTTTAGATCTGAGCCACGAAGCTTTAGTTAAATCCCAGACTTGACAGACAGGAAAGACAGGGGACATCCAGGAGAAAAGCTCAACCCATTTTTTCTCACCCTTTCATGTCATTTTTTTGCTCTCAGATTGTCACCTGTGACAAAAAATGTCACAACATGCCAGTAAAATATTTTGTATGGGTTGTGACAGTTCAAACTTTGATACTGTAATTAGCTTTTCCTATCGGGTCACATCCTGTCAGCACCTTTGCAAAAAATTATATCCATCATTGTTCTCCCTACAGGAGCATTTATTTCTCTTTTTACCCCCCAACTTTGCTTCATCGCAGCAGCAAGTTTGACAGTTTGTTAGTGGGGGATAAAATTCTCTGTAAGCACAGAAAATCCCTGCAGGGAGGTTTCCTCTCCTCTTAATACCAGTGAAATACTGGAAGACCGACGATTATGTAAAACGCACCAACAAAAAAAGGGCTGGCAATCCTTTTTCTCTGGATAATATTGTTTTATTTCATACTAATGTCATGGGATCCACACAAACAGGTAATAAGCTACACCTAATAATTTTCAGAACTGAATGTCAAACAGTTACCATTAAAAATAACAAATTTAGCAAGTTTGGTTTTGGGATTTATAATTTATATAAAGACAGATATAATGTGTAATATTCAATCAGGAAGAGGTAAATCCTCCATAAAGGTAAACTATACAATTACCGTGGCAATACCTTATTAATAGAAGCAAAACAAATAAAATACTATTCACATACTCTTCTGTATAACCTTTACTACCCAGTTGGCTGAAATTAATTTGTGTGGCGTTGTTACCAAGCTGGAGCTCTGGCTCCAAACACAACACACACTTACTTTAGTTAGTCTCATTTAATAAGGCAATCCCTGTCACTGGATTTCGAATGTCTCATGCCAGACGGTGCATTCATTATCTCCTATTCATACCTTTAAACCAACAAAAAGTCCCTCGGCCGTGCGCGGGGGAAAATCCCAGAAAAGAAAAGATTTGGTAGGAGATTCTGATTTTCTGAATCAGGATACATTCTTGTCATCCTGAAAGTCCTGATTGTGATTAGAGGAACAAAGGGCTTAGGATTTCATTTCTCATGCAGAGCCCGAGAGAGTTCTTTTGACTACAATGTGACTGAATGTTTGGTGAACTTCTGCATCGATATTTGGTCCATTTTGGTCACCAAAGCAAGGTAGCAATTGTTAAATAAAATGGCTGCTAAACTCAACGGATTAGCCAATGGGTTCACTTAGGACTTGAAGTCCTAAACCAAGGAAATCTTGGCAATTAGTTTTGAGCAAAAAGCAAAAAATCTGATAGACAGGACATTCACCTGCAACAGCCAAAAGGATGAGATGTTAAAAATCGTTGATCTTTTCTTCATATTATTTTCCAAATGCGACATGGAGAAGAAAAAACTGAGAACTGTGAGGATAAGATTAATAAGCTACCACTTCTCCACTCTCTTCTGAGGTCAAAACTTTGATCTGGACATGACATCACATCTAACTTAGTGTTTCAATTTCAGGTTTGAAACTTCCAACTTTCCCCAACTTGGATCTCGACTTCATAAAGCCTGCTAATGGAAACGTGGAAATCTTGACTTCTATGTAAAAATGGAGAATGTTGAAAGAAAGCAGAACTAAAAGGCAGAGACGAGAAAAGCATCAATGAGGAAAAACATGACAACATAAACTCATCCAACTGACTTCTTCAGCCTAATTCATGCGATTAGAAATGTATACAATTCAAACAGAACAAAATGTGGAAAAATGTGCTTGAGGACAAAGAGGGTCTCACCACAACGATACAAAGGGCTGCCTTTGATATTCATGTTTTGATGTCTCTCAGATGAATGAGAAAACATTGTTAATGCACAACACAACTGATTCAATCCTCCAGCTGCCCAAAGCAAACAAAGAGTGGAAAAAAACTGATTGAAGTCACTTTAATTTTCCTACCAATTTCTTCCTTTTCCAAATCTCTTTCTGTGTTCGGTCCAACCACTCTGGACATTTTGGGTGTTTGTCTCGAGCAAGAAAGCATTTGCTGACTGACAGAGGAGCAGATGGTTCTCCAGATGATACTTTTTGTTTCCTGCCAGCCATGACTGACAAATACATTTACTACATTTAATGCACATAATGGCTGCTGGAGAAAAAAGAACAGGGCTGCTTAAGATGGAAACAGGAAAAAAAAAAGGTTTAGATTAATCATTGTAAATATGTTAATTAATATGTATTCTCGTAATTAGACGCTTGCCACAGTATGGTCAGACAGAAGCAGAACAAATGTGGAGCTTGGAGCGGCATTGTGTGCCGAGAAAGCTGATTTTCTCACAACCAATGAAAACTGAGTGTTTCTGTCAAGATAGAGGAACCGGCTCAGAGAGAGAGAGACGTGACGACGAGTCTGGTGGAAGTGTGATTAGGCTCTTTAAGCTTTTTTTAAAGGTCTGTCTGAGGACACCGTCACATCACCGGATTCATCAAGAAACTACAAAAGATGCCTTTATGCATTCTGAAGACACAGTAAAAAAAAAAAAGAAGATAAAGTTTAACATGCCTGTTAGTTGTTGCCGTTGTTGGAAAATGGGTTTTATTTCCATTCATTTAGTAACAAATTGTTTTGACATGACTTCCAGTGTTATGCAGACATTATGTGATAAATTCGTCATGAAACATCTAGGTGACGAAGCCAGATCAGGGTTAATAAGTGCCGCTGTGGGAAGCTTGGGAGCAGTTTGAGCAGATTTATGTATATTAGCGTTAATCTTTGGTTGGGATGCCTCAACAGACACCAGTAATTAATGCCGCATTAGTTAAACTGCTGTCAGCTCGCATGTGATGCAGTTCTTGACGACTTCAAAGATAAATAGATATAGAAAAATATATTTATTTTAAAATCTTGGCTTTTGAACTTTATTTGATTGTAAAAACTGTCAGGTGTAGTGAATTAATTCCAGTTTCCATTATTTAGTTTTCAAAACTTACTTGTATGGTAGCAAATAATTTATATATAAAATGACAAAATGTTAATGCCATCATCATTGTACGCATTAAAAAATACCTTTGTGTTCTCAACTTCTGAGTCTTTTTGCTCGCCTTGCTGAGATTTTGAGTCTTCCAGATGTTTTCACCTCAAAGCACGAATGTGTTCATCTTTTTCAGCAGTCAGTCCCCACTAAGATTAACAATAATGTCTCAACAATGTTTGGAAAATGAACAGCGTGAAAGCGTTCGATCTGCGGCAGAAATCAAGGATCCATTTCTTCAGATATGATGCCACGACAACAGCATGGAAGTGTGACAGAAATGTTTGAGCTGATATGATTTTTCAGATGTAAGGATGTCAAGAACAGTCTGAAGTCGGGACACGGTGATCTTTCTTGTTTTTGATTTTATTTTGCACAGCTTCTGTCAGACTGTCACATCACGCAACCATAAAATGCATTTCCTCTCTCTCTTTCTCTCTCTCTCTGTGACATTATTCTTTGCTGCCTACATGTGCGGCTGACAAAAGAGTAATATTCCCCTTATATAACTTTTTCTTTAGTAAAAATGAGGTTTTGGTTTCTAGGGCTTTCGTTTCTTTTGCAGACAGGTTTGTTCAAATCTGGACCTACAGGAGGGGGACAGATAAAAGAGAAAAAGTTTCTCTTTTATCCGAGAAACCTTAACAATGTCAACGTGACATTTTAAAAACGGACTTGTTTTTCTTACTTTTAATTGTTTGGTAAATTATAAGCAGAACAAGCATCAATTCTTACAGAACAAATATGTATAAGAATGTATTATTTTAAATGGCATAAAGATTTACAAAACCCAGCTCAACGTATTTTCAAAATGTATTTTTGCTTGTACAATCGGAAACAAACTTCTTGGTTGAATGAAAACAATTTCAAATTATATATATGTAACCTGGTTGTTATTCTCTTTTGCTATAATTACACAAAACATATTTTTTTTATTATTTGTCTTGTTCCTTATCTTGCTGAAAGACCTCTGTCATTATTTTAACCGTGTTACTTTAAGATCAGAAGCCCCTCCCTTTTATTTCTTCTGCTGTGGTATTGTCTTTAAATTGTTTGCACCCCTTTGACCCTCCCCTTTTGTCATGTTGTCCTGCGGGAGAGGTGTGTGCTAAACTAAATACATTCAGTTTATTTATAGATCTATTAAGTTAATTTTTGTATATACTTTTGTTATGCGTAGGACTCGGAGTGGGCCACCTTTAACACGGTTGCTTTGTCTTTGTATTCTCATCAGAAATAAACCAAGAATTATCCATTCAAAACATTAAAAAAAGACATTTTGTGTAATTATAACGAAAGAGAATTACAACCAGGTTACATATGTATCAAATTATATATAAACTACATACATTTTGCGGTAGACATGAAAAGAAACCGCTCGTTGGCATACATCACCATCATTTCCCAATGTTCACAACAGATATTATTAAAGTTGAAATTCTAAACTGGAGAAATCATTTTCTTAGAATAGTGACAGCCCAGAGGAACCTTTGGGAGGATGCTTCACGAGTCCAAGGGTCTAAAACATTATGGACAGGAAGCGGTGCATTTGCTTTTCCATCAGTAGAGAGCTCATTGTGAATATCTGAGACTCATTACTGCATGGAGTGCCTCTTTGCATTACCTGCACACTGATTGGATGTAAAGGGAAGAAATCACACGCTGCTGCCGTTTTATTCCATCTGCTGAGTTTGAAAAAAAGGTGTAGTTTTGATCAGAGAAAGAGTGAAACTTAACATTTAGAAACCTTCTAAACATCAGAGCCTAGTTAGAGTAAACAGACTATTAATATTTCTTCTTCTCAGAAATTTAATTTAGCAAAATCCTTCCTGTGGGAGTAGAAGTCAAATGAAGCATCTCAGTGTGTCGTAAACCTCCTTCCTTGCAATCAAAGATGGCTTCCAAACAATTCTGGAGAGGAGCAAAACCGCAGGTCTCCTGCTTTAACCCCGTCAAACACAGAACACGTTGTACCAACACTATCCCCGGTGCCGACTGCTGCAGCCTGAGAAGTGAAGGCAGGCTGGACACTAAAGACTAATTAGGGTGTTTTGCTTTTTCTCTTAGGGAACAGAGAAACTAACAAACTTAACAGCCTGGTGTGGTTTTCTTATCTGGTGTGGTGTTTCATGCCAGCACATACAAAATGTGCATTATTTTCTTAGTTAAAAAAATAATTTTAAAAAACAGAGGGTGATGTTTTGTCATCAAGCTTAATGGACCTTACCAAGCTCCGTCCAGATACGCCCTTGAAAATTTCACATGGCTGCATGTCTCAAAAACAAAGTCTCGCGGAGCTTTGCTTCTATGTAAACATGACGTCTTTCATTTTGACTGACTCTGCAGAGTTTTTCTGAGTCGATTAGTTTAGCATTTCTGCCGGATTTTCACCAAATATCAGCCACGACAATGAGCAGGGGAACCAACAAGTTCATGCCATCTTTTTTGGACGACATCGAGATGTTTGAGCCACGCGATGCCTCCAACATTGTGGCGTCACAGCTAAAAGCTACTGGTTGATGAGAAAAACAGCAGATCCTCACATCCTCAGCATAAATATAGCTGTGGACAAGATCACTGACGCCTGTTGTTCTTGCAAGACTGGGTAAGTCTGAGATTCATGGTTTTGAGGGTTACTTTTGAAATCAGTGATTTCTGTTGTTGGCAAATGTTTGAGTGTGCCTAGGCCTGATACACGGTACTCGGTGGCTAACATGATTAGCGTGGCTAACACAATTACCCATCCATCCATCCATCCATCCATTTTCCTACACCCTTGTCCCTTTAATGGGGTCGGGAGGTGCTGGTGCCTATCTCCAGCTAGCGTTCCGGGCGAGAGGCGGGGTACGCCCTGGACAGGTCGCCAGTCTGTCGCAGGGCAACACAGAGACACACACAGGACAAACAACCATGCACTCACACCTAGGGGCAATTTAGACAGACCAATTAACCTGACAGTCATGTTTTTGGACTGTGGGAGGAAACCGGAGTACCCGGAGAAAACCCACCATGCACAGGGAGAACATGCAAACTCCATGCAGAAAGGCCGGGGCCGGGAATCGAACCTAGAACCTTCTTGCTGCAAGGCAACAGCTCTACCAACTGCGCCACTGTGCAGCCTAACACAATTACAGTTTAGTAAAAAGCCTTTTTCAGGTGAAATAAAATCTTTAAAGTATGTCAGATATGAAATTAAATGAAATACGGTACACATTGCATATGATCTGTTCAGCTAACGTAAGACTGTAACAGACAGGCTTCAGGATGTAGACGTTGTATCGGTGCTGCCATTATGCTGTACTTGGCTAAAAGATTTTCATAATGGATGTGTTTATTATTGGCTTTCTTTTTTTCATTCACTAAACACAAAGGAATCAAAGCAATAATACTAACACTAGCAGACACTCCTTTGTTCTTATTGATCCTATGAAGGCTGAGCTGCAAATGTGGTTGTGAACAAGCTTTGATCCAAGCAAGGCTTTCCATTTCAGATTTTGGACATCTGTGAATTTTAGTTCCACAAATAGGACCAGGATACCTGACATCGTCTGTACAGATTCCTCACTGACAGTGGAGAACCATTGTTTTTTGAGTCCTGACTCAAAAACTTTCTGCCGGTCTGCTAGTCCACAATGTATATTAGCATGTGTTTACTACAGTAGCTTGTGTTTGTGAGACGGTCAAGCACGTGGTAGCTGCGCTGTGACGTGAAATGGGCATTAGCCAATGAAACGTGGCCCCTGTGGTAAGGTCCATTATCACTCCTCAATTTCCTTAATTTATATAACAATTAGTCATCTACTGTATAAAAACTGAACATGTATGGCCTTGTAAATCATATTGAAGTTTTATTTGTATCAATAAAACTAAGAAATTTATGCTTTACATGAATTAAAGAAAAAAAAAAAACAAGCGCAGCCCTCTGTCTCCAAAGCCGAACCATGGTTTTGTTCACGCCGAGTTTACATGCAGTGGCTCCATTTCCCTCCTGCTCTGCCAGATCGACAGCCCTCAACTTAAAAGCTGCATCATATGAGTTTGAAGAAAATTCTCCGTCGTGCCTGCTGCTAGCATGTCCTTGTCCTAAATGATTTCCAATTTTGACTTCCAATGATTCACTTCCTGCTGAAGAGCCTCCTGGAGGTTGAAGAAAAATGCACAGAAAAGCCGCACCGGGCTGAAAGCCGCATGGTTCAAACCTGGGGGGAAGAGTAGCGGCTTATAGTCCGAAAAATACTTCCATTTACACAAGCATTAACTGAGCTTTCCCTTCATAGTTGGTGAAAAAGTTTGTGACTTGTCCAGATTGTCCGACAGACCTCCACTTCATAGAACTCTCTGCCTTTAGAGTGTATGAATAACATCATCCTCTGGATTCAAGAGAAAACTTCAAAGCTTCTTTCTTTGTAGAAAGCTTTGATCATGTCCGACAGTTGTTGTTGGTCATGACATCCTTTCACAAGAAACTGGATTTATGCTTCTTTTTGAAAAGCGATGCATGATAAAATAAAGTGAATGATTCGCTTTTCTTCTAAGCTTTTTGGGTAACATTGTAGGAAACCGTTCAAAAAAAGTATTTACCACTGTTCATGTTAATACAGTACATTCTGTCCTAAATGTCTCACTCTGTATTTTCTTAGTTGTGGAGAATCCACAGACATGTGTGTAGAAAACTCAAACCAACACATGTAGCTGTGGAGCTGTGGTAGAGCTGTAACGTTTAGAAGATCAAAGGCTTTGGCCCAAAAGTCTGCAATCAAAGTTTATTAAATGTTATTTTCACGCAGCTCAAAGTGCACCATGGTAGTTCTGGGCATCAAAGAAAAGAAAAATAAAGCAGCTATACCTCCATATTTACTTTTATTTTTGAAAATAAGACTAGATCTGCTTTCTAAACTGCAGCATGTAAATGAGCAATTAAAGGTAATTTAAGGGACTTTGAGTGAAGTTAAGACTGTTAATTTATGGTTGCAGTTTTTGTAAAATGTCTTACTGAGAACTTAAAAAGGAAAAGAGTGAGGCTGCAAGTGTCCTTGAAGCAATGACTGGAGGTTTAAATGCTGCACTTTAGGAACACCATGATTTTTGAATAATTTCAGAAAAGATTTCCTTTTTCAATAAGCTACAATTTGTGTAGTAAGAATTCAGGGATTTAGTACTTTTTGTCTGTCGTCTGATTGAAAAACTAAGACAAAACAACTGACATTGTCAGAAAAGTCTCCATCCTGGTTACTATGAAACTAATAGCATAACATTGTCAGAATTGATTGGTAAACGGACTGAATTTACATAGCAATATTTTTAATAAATGACACTATATACTATATACAACTCTGGAAAAAATTAAAAGCTGGCCATTGAAACCCATTAAAATCGTGATGGTTCTTCCACCAAATATTGGTTTCTGAACTCTTTCTGAATTAAAACATTAGTATTGTTGTTTCTAAATTCAATTAACTTGTTTCCTTTGCATTATTTGAGGTCTAAAAGCACCGCAACTATTTTGTGATTTTGACCATTACTCATCTTCTGCCAATAAATACTAAACCTTTGTTTGAAATGTGAGAGACAAGCTATCAGTAGTTCATAGAATAAAATAACAATTTCCTTTTTACTCCGATATATGCTTATAAAAAGAAACTGATCATTTTAAGTGGTTTCTCTATTTTTCTCAGAGCTGTATGCACATTCAAAGTGAAAAGCTAGATAAAGAGATTGTGCATGCAAAAAGGAAATATTTAGTAAAATATTTGGAATTATATGGTGAGAGTCACTGAACGTATGCAATGTTCACTACATTGCATACGTTACGTTACATAAAAGCAAAAGTTAAACATTTCCTGCTGGCACTGCAGAAATGAACAAACATAAGGAATATGATGCTTTCTACAGTTCTGATAAAGGAAGAAAAGAGGCGAAAAATCGGATAAATACAGATTCTGAACCGAATCCTCGGCTGGAAAGACTGAAATATAAATTAAAGGTCAGTTTAGAAAGAACAAACTCTTCAGTGGCCGCACATTTTTCGTGTTTTTATCCAGTTACAAAGATAAAAACAAACTCAGAGAGTAAAACTGGATGTCAGAATGTGAATCCATACCCATCAATCATTCTTTTCTGGCAGCTTGATACTCGGCTTGTCTCTTCACATCTTTTTTTAAATCCTGTACTCATTTCACATAGCATCAGTTAAAACAGAATCGAGTTACTCTGATGTGTATTTGGGTCAAGAGGAGGCGCTGATGGGTGTGATGTGATCAGCGAAAGCCCAAAGGAGGAAACGCTGATCAGATGCTCAAATGGAGCAAAGCAACTGGGAAGTATGGTGTGTAACTAAAGTTAGTCAGTTTTTTCCTGTCCAGCTTACAGGAAAAATCCCAGGACTTTGTCCCAAATATCGGAAGAGGATTTAGCTTCGTAAACCAAACTGAAGCAATATTAACAAAGATGACATGCATTTATTAGGTTTCAAAACCATCCCATATGAAACACCAGTTTTAAAATGAGACTCCAGTCTCGATGACAAACATTTCTCAATTTATTCAAGCAAATATCTGTTTTTGGATAATATCACTCCTAATGTCTGAAAACAGAAAAGTATTCTCATAAAAATATTTACTTGGAAGTAATCTGCACCTTGTTAAGTCAGAAAAAAAGCTTCAGACTCAATGCTGGGAATTTAGTAAAAAAAAAAAAAAGAAGAAAGGAAAACCTGCCTAAACTAATTCAGCTGGGAAATATTAGCAGAAAAAATATTGCCCAGAATGCAATGCTTCCTTTCAGAAATAAGCAGAAGTGGAACTACTCTCAGGTGTCCATACAGCAGACCTCGAATCATGAGATTATTCGGTAACACTTTATTTGAAGGGGTGTGCATTCAGTAAACAATGACACTTTTAATGCAAAGTTGCTCTAAAGGTTGCATTGAAAGTCCATTAAAAGTACCAACTTTGCATGATTTTGTAAATTATCATAATTTAATGCAAAGTTGGCATTTTTAATGGACTTTCAATGTAACTTTTAGAGCAACTTTGCATTAAAAGTGTCATTATTTACCAAACGACACTTCATGACAACTGTCAAACATTCATAAAGACTTCTTTATGTTCATGACAGGTGTTATGTCAGTCTTATGCACATGCCTTCAAATAAAGTGTTACCGGTTATTCTTTACATCCATTATTTACCTCTATGAAACTAACCCATAGTATCTTATGTTAGATCAGTACTTGCTCAGTTGGAGGAAGCTGTCCTGCTCTCCTTTTTGTCTTCCAATCAGATTTGCAGGAAAACAGCAAGCAGAGCTGCTTAAACCGAAAGTACTTGGTATTGTTGGAGAGTTTCAAATCTCCAGTTAAGGTTTGCTGATGTAGGAGATTCCAGGAGAGTCGGTGAGTTAAAATCAACCAAAGTTTATTAAAAAGCACAAGATATGTCTTGGAGATCCACTTGAAGCATCAAACATGCATGCAGAATTACCCAAAGGCAAAACCTAGAGAGATCTCTGTTTGTGTCTCCTACTATATAGGCCCCCCCAATGCGGCCCGACGCCCACAGGGTCAGCCTTTTGCTTTAAAGCCGGTAGTCTTAAAAAGTTTTATTGAAGTTAGAGAAAAGATGACCACTTTGGAGTAAACAGCTTTGATCTGTAACTTCCTTTCCCAGGACAAAGTTATAAAATTAGCAACTTCATCTCCTCTTTACCCCACATTCTGGTTCCTGTCTTCCAGCTTGGTTAGGGCTTGCAGGATGTTATTACGTTCCTATGCAAATTCATCTTACAAAGCTACCAAAGGCCAGACTCACACCGGGGGAGGGAACGCAGAACGAAGCAAGGCTGCACTCGTCGATTCCTTGTAACTCTTTAAAGTAAATTCATGATTATATATCAATGTAACATTCAACAAAAATCACTTTACAATATTTCCACAGCATACACTCATGAAACTCAGAATGTTAATCCCAAGCATTCAGTACAAACACACACTTCGCCTGCTGAAGATGACGATCAGTCATTTGCCGTCTCTGAGAGACGCACACTAATGGACAAGGTTAATGCAGCCAGTTATCCTTGATGTGTTTGTGTAGGAGTCATTGATGCTTCATCCTCCTCTTACTTTCTGCTTGGCTCATGCTTCCAGACTCTCAGGCTGCTGGATAACCTGAAACAAACCATCTGAGACCGCCACAGTTTGACCTTAGAGCTAAGAATACCAGAAAGGTCCTCACCGACTCGTCTCCTAGCGAAGGAGAATCGACCGAGAGACGAACACTTGTGCAAAATGATGGTTTATACGAATGTTTCTTATCGAAGGCAGGACCATAACAGTAAAAGAAGGGAAGTTTGAAAAAAAAAATGCAAAGCTAAAAAAATACTTTTTTGTCCTTTTCTGTGACAAAGGGCCTGGAATGTACATTATCCCATTTTAAACCTTGCAAATAAATTTCTCATATTGGGTGAAACTTGTATTCAATTTCTTAATAAAGGATGTACTTCCTGCTCAAATGTTACAGCAGAATTTTCTTTACAGCAAAACCTGAGGCTAGAAATGAGAACTTCAGGAAGTTCTTCAGAAAAACAATTATCTAAATTTACACTTAAAATGTCCCTTAAGTCTGTTTTACTCTGGCATCATAATTGGTTACTTTACTGTAATTTTCTCATGAACATCAGTTTCAAAAGCTTTAAATCACTGTTGCATTGCACTCATATTTACATTGTTTCACATTTAACATCATTGGTGATGGACTGAAATGTGACAGTATGAACAACTACACACTCTAATGTCAGTGGCTTCACACTGAAAACGTGAGACAGCAGTTTAAAGGTCAAATGACGTGACCTTCAGCTGGGAAGGCATTTTTTTTAGTTTGACAGATTTGGATTTTGTCTCATCTTTGCTCCCACTTGACAACAGCAGCAGAGATAATCTGGTTAAAAAAGAAAAAAGAAAAAGAAAACCATTGTCTACTGAACTTAACATATCGATTCGACATGACCTTTTAATTTAAGGCAAAGTTTTGCAGATGCTGGTTAATTTAATAAAATAGACGAATAAACCTGCAGTGCTTTAAAACCAGTGTCTCAAAAATATTTTATTGAGATTATATCTTTATATTTTTAGGTTTGCAGATCTTGAACAAGACGCTTCCCAATATAATGTTTTACTTTTCCAATCGTCTTGATTCTAACTATATTTTTTGCTTGAGCACAAACAGAATCAAGACAAAACTTTCAGTTACACATTTTTGTTCCGTCATTTTGCATTTTAATTTGACAGAGTTAAATATAAATGCATTTTTATGGGATTTTATTTAGATTGTACACTTTGGTAGGCATCCTGCAAGCCTCTGCCCACCCAACTCCACTCTCTGCAATCTGAGTCCAACTTAACAAATATCAAGTCTGAATTTGATGCTGTCTGTTTTGTACCCTAAGGGGTCTTTGCTGCTGCAGAAATCCCAGAATAAACCCATCGGAGCCAAGATTTGGAAAATATTCAGTCCCCCAGGATGGCTATCCATCTGGAGAAGCGGTTGAGGTTCGACGAAAAGGGATCAACGTAATCAGACGGCGGGCACGTCTGCCCGTCGTTCACCCCTCTGACAAACTGGTATCTGAGCTCCCTGCTCGTCTCCCAGCGTCTCACCCCCACAGAGGAATCAGCTGTCAACACTCCCACCAGTGACAGCTTTGTAATACGTGTGAACGCTCTTAAAAGCAATCTCTCTCCGTCTCCTGACGCCGTCAAGAGTCAACAAATAACACGGCCGACGTCAAAGGCAGGAGATGGTTTCGATTTATCAGACGCGGCTGACCACAGCTCTTCTGAGCCGCCCTGCAGCTGCCCTGATAAGGTTCCTGAGGGTCGTAATTTCACCACGTGTTATTTTAACGCTGAGGGGATTTTCTTTTTCAAACACGGTCCTGCTTGGACTGCAACTTTTTTTTTTTTAATGAGAAACTGATAAGTTTAAAATATGTATTCAGCTCATGTAACTTTGCCCTAAACAGCAGCAGACTTGGAGGATAATTTCTATTTCTTTTTGATATGAGATGTGCAGAAGATCATTATTATTCAGAAGGACCTTTCACGCTCTGAAGGAGGGGCAAAGCTGCAAATAAATTCAGTTTAAATGGGATCACTCAAAAGCTTCTTCTGTGCTGTAACGCCATTAACAAGACTTCACTCAGTCGGGAGATTCCACAGGAAATTCATCCACACATTAACATTAATGGACTTTTCATTATGGGGAAAAAAATACTGAGGCAAACTGAAACATGCATTAGCTTTAATCAAAAATATTACTCAATGTTTTGACATAATCCTAATGATGAATGTAAAATGAAAATCGGAGCACGTTTAATGTCCTTCAAAGTGAATATTTGTCCATAAAACTCATGGGGATATTTTCCCACCCATGGCAAAGTGTAAGGGTGTGTGTGCACTTAAAGTTCCTCCCTGAGAGCAGATCACGCTGCACTCGGTGGAGTGTGAGGACTTCACACGTTTATGAAGAGGCAAACAAGATGTGAGCCGGGTGAAAAGTGAGAAGGATGAACTGCTGCGATGTGCTGTCACAGAAAGGGTCGCTCTGGGACATCAGCAGCTCTCTTTGGACGCAGCAGAAGCTGTTTCACCCCATCTGGACGCATGAAACGGTTTATTCAGAAGCAAAAGGTCAGCTTCGCACGCTGTGGCCCGTCAGCGCTGCCCCGGCAGACCGCGGGTCGTGATATTATAACCATGCCAACTCGCCCAGAGGTGCGAGCGCTGACCAACGTCCTCGCAGGCTCTGAATGCGTGGAAAGGTTTTGTTAGAGGGCTGGAATATGAAAAATTCGAGCTCAGCAGCTAAATGGGACGTGGAGCAACCGATTTGAGGTTTAATTATGAAAACGCATCTCTTTAGTTTGGTGGTGCAAAAATGTACAAGTGCTATAAAAATTAAAGAGAATTCATTAATTGTGGACTTGTCTTCTGGTTTATTCTTCTAGTTTAAACCAGAAGTTTATATAAGATTTTGAACCGTAATAAATGCAACATATTTGATGAGTATTGATGATGGCAATTGACAAAATGCAAATCCTTTCTGCTTTTCACAGTTGTTGACTATATGATGTGTTTGTTTCCATTATGCAAAGCACTTTGAACTACCTTATAGATGATGTGGACAATGCAAATAAATTTGATTGATCTGTACAGGACTTTACTGAAAAACAGCAAAACATTTTTTTGTTTATTTGAAAAGGTTGACATTTACCTTGTTTTAGGTCAACAAGTACAAAATCTTTTTATGGATTTTCTTAGAGCATATTTTTACATTTTCTCTAAAATTTACATTAATATTTGGAAAAAGTGACTTAGCACATCATCACCATTTTCTATTCTGTATATAATTCACATTGTCCCCCATTTTTGGGAGTTTTATGTTTCCACATACAAATTCTATATTTACAGTTTATTTGTTTACAGCCTCCTGTGACCTGCCCTCCATCCAGCATACAAACCAACTGCTACAGAAACTCCATTATAAAACAAGATGTGTTGATATTCCCACTGCTCTCACTTTGTCTGCATATATAAATATATAAACGTCTCCAAACATCACGACAGCAAAGTCGCAAACAGAAACGGGGAGGCAGGGGGGCTGTATTGCATTCTGGCTCGCTCTGACACGGCGCTGTGGCGTGTCGTCCTCATGCAAGCCAGGAGCTGCAGGAGAGGATGTGGGGCACAAAATCAATTTCCTTTGTTGCCTCATCCGCACCGGCTGCTCCTCTCGACCCAGTGAAAATTTAATTCACCCGAACCACGACTCTTCAATTAAATAAAACTCCACAAAAAGTGTTTTACTATACATGACCTCGCTCAATCATTTCCAAAAGGAGATTAGCTACAGAAGAGACTTCTTGACAATAATGGGAAAGAAAAAAACTATAAAAAATCCTTTCATCAGTTCACAGGAGATGAAGACACTTCTCATAAATGTGGAGTGGATTTTTAGAAGTCAGCAAAAGGGATGAAAATATTGTGAAAAGTCACAAGAAACTCCTCTGGAAAAAAAAACCTGTAAAACCATGATACTGTGTAAAATATTTCCCCCTTGCACTTATCTTTATGTGCGAGCAAGCTGTGATATCTGCAGGAATGACAGCGGAGATGAAAATGAAACCGAGTGAGTGGCGGCAAAGGTGCAAATGAAAGCTTGACAACTACATTGTAAGAGCCCCGTCTGAATTGTGCTGCAGCTGCGGATGTCTTTGTTCCACCTCTGACCCTCTGCAGGGACGCCAACGTGCCGCTGAGCTCCACAGGACGAAGATGAGGAGGAAGAGGATGACAGCGCTCAAATGTGCTCGTCGTCACAGAAACCACTCGACTTTCTGACAGACAGGAAAAGTGGACAGATATGAGAACGGACAGGGGAGATTGACGGCTAAGGATGCAGGGAAAGAAAATTGCACCCTAACAGCAGAAAGTTTAAATTCAAGGAAATAGAGATTTTGTTACGAGAATCTCTTATTCTTATTCATAGATTTTCAGTACAGATTTGCATTTCTTTGAGTTAAATTATGGTCAAGCCAGCCTAGCAGACCTGTAGATGTAGATGGCACTCAGTTATTAAAAATTTATTTTTTACATTTTAATCCCATCTGAGATCACCTCTATTTCCTCATTATTTATAAAAAAATAATTAAACTTCCCCTGCATTAGAGATTGTCAAGTTAGATCTATAAAAATCAGATTGTGTTTAATTTCATTGTAGCCACAAAAGTATTCTAGATTAAGATCTTTTTAACTAGTCCTACTACTTGTTAAATTAAAATTTCCCCTAATATTGTTTCCAACAAACATGTCATAAAAATAGCACATTTTAAGATAAGTGAAAGTGTGCTTTTTTCTTTTCCTATCCATAGTTTTATCATTTTATTTAAGTATTAGACAAATCAACCAGCTCATTAAATATGCTGTGGCTTTCCTAGTTTTTTTTTCTCTTCCCTTCTTGAGTCAAAATCACCGTCAGGTTCCAGAACGTGATAAATATTTTGTCTATTGTAAGCAGTGGCAGTCTAACTAAATCTCAAAAATTTAGTTTCTGGCTACAATTTGCATGTTTATAAAGGAACATGCATGAATTTCACATACATTTCTTTTTAATATAAGCAGAGAACTGGCAACAAGTCTTGGAGCAGATTTTATCGTCCAGGTTTAGAAGTTAAACAGATGCAAAACATTTTGTAAATATATTTGATAACGTATGAACAATACTTAAAGAATGATAAAACATAAGCTGAGCTATTTTAGCAACTAATTATTACCTTATCAATAACGTTCATGGTGGCTGTTTGATACGTTACACAGTGGCATAACCAAGCTAATAATCTGAAGCCGTCTGTGCTGCTGTCAGGATCACTTTGTCCACAGGTCCACATAGACGTGTGGACCTCATACATTGCGCAGTGTGAATCAGTAATCCTCTTCTTGACCTTACACACCTCCTGCTGTTTGAACAGCCCCACCTCAGAGCCACTGGTAAATGTTAGCATTAGCATTTTGACATTTCCACTGTTTGAACATTTTGCATGATGTCATCTGTGTTGTGCAGCGGCTCAATTCGGATACCCTGAATCCCCCAAAACAAGAGGGGGAAAAATAAGAGAAAGTGGAAAAAACTGGAGGAAGAGTATAGGAGTAGAAATCTGAGATGTCAAGAACATCGATGCTTAGTGGATATTCTGAACATGCTGCCTGCCCTTTGCAGGGGGTCAAAAGCTCACTTTTCACTGATCTCATTACAGTCAGTGGCATTTCATTAGCAGGGATCTATCATAAAGCTCCATTATCTCTCCATCAGATTGTCTGTTCTTTATGGCCTCCCAGGCCTGCTATGAATGATGGCTAATAAAATCCTGACGCTTCGGCCGTCAAACGTGAGGAAGGTGCAGGGAAGAACAAGATGTGATGAGGGAAGAGGGAGACAAAAAGGATAATTTAAAAGTTTAAAGAAAGAAATGAGAACCACAGAAAAAGTGTAGGATTGCCATTTTTGGCCTTGCTGGTCCAAATCTCCCCTCCATTTTTGACGGAGTCGGCAGGAATCTAACTTCAAATGAATCTGCACGCTTTAACTTTCTGTTCTGCACAATAATAATGAAACTCAGTGGTTCATCCCCACCTACTTCCACTCATTTCGAGCTAAAAGGTGTTTATGATTGAGCTAAATTAGCATCTTCTGCAACCTGAGCAGCACTTGGACTGCTGCGTGACCTATGTAGGTGTAGTAGGACTTCACCATCCTCCAGGCCCGAGGAGCTCATGAATAGTCAAAGCAACAGCAGTAATTAGCTCAAATTACAACAAACTGTTTCACAGCTTTAAATGATGGGTTCTCCTGCTGTGATTTACTGGACTTGAAGCAGACGCTTGATGTTTAAATGGGCTGTAAGCCATCTGGCTGATGAAGTCTGAACAATTCCAGCTTGTAATTTGCAGATGAAGATTTGTGAAGCTTGAAAAGAGAAGATTTCATCTGAATTTGAGATACACTTTTGCAGGATTTGTGTGAAGAGTTGCTGGGTTGCTAAGTGTGCCGTCACAGACGGGCTGAAGAGGCTGTCAGCTGCCGGCTGTCAGATGAGTGACAGCTAATCTATGAAGCCTTTTGAAGTGCAAAGCACCAGAGCTTTGTTACTCTGTAATGTCTGTCTAAACGTTTCAAATGATGTTTAAGAGATTATCAGATTTTGAGAACGTGAAACTCTGCTGTCAATATTTATTCAATAATCTACAGTAAAACAATCAGAGGTAGAATCAGAAAAGTTAAATCTGATTTATGAGGATATTTTTGGATGGATTTCCTGAAACTTATAAGGTTTTCAATATTTGAAAGTTTGTATTTTTATTATTTCACTTTATCTTACATTATGTATTTTAATTACCTTGGTATAGTTTGTGTTTCCTGTGGCATTTTTGATGTTTTAATTGTTTTCTTTATGCAACATTTGTTTTAAAATAAAGTGTTGTTATTAGTGACTCATTAAAAGATGGAGGAAGAACGCTCCAAACACAACTGAAGCAGATTCTCCCATATAATTGCAGCTGTTTTCTTAGACATTGCTTACTTTCCTTCTCAGACCAAGTGTCAAATGGAATGGGAGAGGAATCCGTACAAAGTTAGAACTGGAGAAACAAATTCCAAACGGCTTCATTATTTTGATTTCTAGAACAGAAAGCAGCAGTGGCAATCCATCAAGTGGACTGCTACACTACAGTTTTTAAAATGCTTTGTCACATCAAATGAAAGTGTTTTAAAAATAAATTACCTCGGAAAGGGCTTTAGATTAAAAAAAAATAAATAAATAAAGTATTCACAGGTTACAGAAAACAAAGCTTGAAGGTGTGTCTAAAGAAACTTTACTAGATTAACTGATGATTTAATAAACAGCAGATTTTTCCTCAAAGGACCAGGTTGGTTAGGATAACCTGTTTCATTTAAATTATCTTTTACTGATCAAAATAACAAGTAATGTTTTTAGCTCATTCCTGAAGCTTTCTTTCCAAATCATTGAAAAGCGTGGCACAATCATGTCAATCATCTCCTGGAAATTGACAAATAATCATGTGCGGCAACTCATTGGCAAGTCCAAATAACAGAAAGGCGCATTTTTATTCTTCTCTCAGTATATAAATGCTGGTCATTTATGTGCACCACGTCTTTATCACACTGTAACATTTCACAATAGCTTTCTGTGTGAGTTTTAGAGTTTAAATAAATGTTGAAAATATTGTTTTCAATTGTCTATTTGATCAGTAAAAGTAGAATGTCCATTTGCACTGCTGGCAGTGTGGAGGAGGGATTGTTTTCATGTAAAATTGTTTATTTTCACCAGATTTCATCATTTTTTGAGTCCATCCTGAGCCCTGCATGCTTTTAGTTTTCTGTTTTTTGTTGTGAAAACAATATGGTGTCTTCAAAATGCACCACACAGAAAATACTTGGAAAAGAGTCTCTGTTGCTGCTGCACATCAGGTGGATGTTGATATCATAGCTGTATATTGGATTCAACAGTGAAATAGGCGACAATCTGAGCGAAAACTCAGAATTTGAGACTATTATTACACACACATCATGGAAACATAAAGACAAGGGGTATGCAGACACCTTTTGGAAGAAGACAGGCTCTTAATGTGTAAAACGTTTTAATTGTGGTGTGCATTAAACACCTTTCTTTCTGCAATATCAAACAATTAAATCCATTAATTGTGAATAAAAGCACACAGAAAATATTTTTACTTGTTTTGTCTGCTAAAAGTTTTCAAACTAATAGTGTGGCTGATGAGGTATTTGGAGCCTTGAACGAGACTAAGGAAAACAAGCAGAATCATTTGATGTTCGCTCAAGATGATACTGTTGAGCCCTCAGTCAACACTGTTTAAGAAAAACATGGAGCTCCATCTGTACATCAGCCTGCCAACAGGCTGCAGCACAACAGCCGATGCAAAGCAGCCCTGGTGACTTTTTCTTTTTATATGTATAATGCAATTCCGTCTTCAGTTGATTCAGCACTGTTAGGTCACACACCAAAGCTGATTAACTCTTTCATCATAGTGTTATCTAAAAGCCTTTTTCTTGTGCTTCTTGTGGATTTTTATGTTATAAATGCACACAGACCACTGAAGTGGACACTAATGCATCATAAAATACTCTATCAGCTACTGGCCATCAGCTGCAAATGCAAGAAATTATTTTTGTTGGCCGACAGACAAAGAGTACACCAACCGACCTGGTCCCTCTTCTATGTTTCCAAAACTCGTCAAATTGCGGGTTTTGATTTCCTTGATGGTTTTTTTTTTTTTTTTAATGTTTTAATGTTTGTACCTTTACCTCTCATCTATTTATTAACTTCTTTTTATTTCTCTTTCACACTGTCTATGTAAAGTCCCCTGGAAAACGTCCCAGTTAGACGAATCAATGCGTTTTAACTAAAACTCTGAGGTGTGAGAATCCTTGTTAAATGGCCTTTTAACTAAAACTCTGAGGTGTGAGATGTTTAACTGAAGTCCTACAAAGGGTGCGAGTTTTAATGTTATCTTTTTTCTTTTTTTTAAAAATTCTTTTAAAAAGTCTAACTGTTTATTCTCTGTCACATGCTGTTTTATTTTAATTATGTGAAGCACTTTGAAATGCCTTGCTGCTGAAATGTGCTATACAAATAAAATTTGATGATTGATTGATTGATTGATTGATTGATTGATTGATTGATTGATTGATGATGATTGATTGATTGATTGATTGATTGATTGATTGATTGATTGATTGATTGATGATTGATATTGATTGATTGATTGATACTGTAGACGAATCTGGCAGGTAAAAAAAAATATTGTGACATCAGATAGCCCCTGAAGAACAATACTACTGACTTATTTTTCAAATAACAACTTTGTATTTGGAGAAAATTACAATTGAGCACCTAAAGTAAAATAAAAAATTATTTTACTATATTTTTCTTCCAGCCTTTTTTTATGCCTTAAGAAAATAATAAATAAAAAAATATTGGAAGAAAAAAAAAATCCTGACACAAAGAATCATAATTCATGCATGAAAGGGTTAAATCCAATACAACGATTTTAATTTCACCTCAAACTGCACATCTGTTTAGCTGTGGTGCCATTTCTTTTTCAGATAGAAACAAACACACAGAGCCTATTTGCTTCAATTCACTGCAGCTTATTGAAGAAATGTGATGTGCTGAATCTTTAAATTGGTAGCTTGTTAAATTCATACTAAAAACATGCAGAGAAGCAAGAAACTGTTCTTTATGCATCTCCTGGTTAAACTGAATCAATAATGAGACCCTAATTGTATTTTAGAGGCAGTTCGTGGAAACCCATAGCTCCCAGATAAGCATCTGCATGGCAGCAGTTGCACGAGCTCCCTCTCTCTCATACACTTAATTTCTGGTTTAATTGGAAAGCTGGATCATAATTCCTCTGCAATATTAGTTTCATATGGAGTTTCAGGAGGAGAACAAAGTAGTTAAGAGCTGACTTTGCATAAACATTTAAGCTCTTCATCTTTTATTCCTACATTTTCCAGACGCGGACAATTTAAAGCTTTTGTTTTTGGGGGCTTTAAAAAAACCCGTTAAGCACTGACTCACTTTACAGGAAGTGTTTAATACTTAATTTTAACAATTCTTCTGCTGGCCACAGCTTTCTTTAACCAAAGTGATTGGGAAACACAATTAAAATCAGTTTGATAAATCAGAGTAGATGTGTTGTTTATTTACCGAATGGTTCGTAATGCGCTGAAAGGTAATGTTTTGCCCAACAAATTATAGTTTAATGAGGTTACTATAATTGTCTGGCAGAAAATGCAGCTGTAAAAAAGCTGCTGAACTCTGGAGGTGTTAATGAAGCAACGCACCATGGTCCTCAGCGGCAACGTCACGTTATTATTTATGCTCCTTGAACACAAAAGTTTAGTTTTTTGATCTGGTTTAATAAAAATGTTTGATCTGGTTAAATTAGTTTTTTGATTTGGTTTAATCAAATTATAGATTTTGACAACCAGAAGGGGGAATTTGGAAAGAAACAGGAGCTAAAAAAATGTGGTTAGGATTGAAAACAAATGCTGGTCCTCACTTAAAAAACACATCTCCAAAAATTGGAATATCATTAAAAGTACACCTCGATATATTGTGTTAATTAATTGCCCAGTGGTTTATTTCACGATTTTATTCATTATAATCTAAACTTATTTACTGAAAATCTGAATGTTGCATTTACAAATAGCGCAGACCCACAAGTGTTGCTAAGCAGAAATAGGGCATTAGTGAAAAGTTGTGGTGAACTCTATCTGATATGAAAACCCATTTCTATGGAAGCCCATATCGGCCATGAAATAAAAACTAAAAGACCAACAGGAAGTCATAATTTCGACTTTCAAAGTCATAATTATCAAAGTCGAAATTATGACTTTGAATCTAATAATTATGGCAGTTTGAATCTCATAATTATGACTTTAAAAGTTAAAATTATGACTTTGAATCTTATAATTATGACTTTGAATCTCATAATTATGACTTTAAAAGTTGAAATTATGGCTTTGAATCTCATAATTATGACTTTAAAAGTTAAAATTCTGACTTTAAAAATTGAAATTATGACTTTGAAAATCATAATTATGACTTCCTGTTGGTCTTTTATTTTTTTCTTTCATGGCAGAAATGGGCTTCCATAGTAATGGGCTTCCATAATCTGAAGAAGAGAAAGAAGGAAAAACTGTGGTTTCATATCAACTGGGTAAAACTTTCTTGCAGCCAATAATGTCTTTAAGTTTTAGCTTTATGCATGAATAAATCATAGCTCAGTTTTAGCTTTATGCATGAATAAATCATAGCTCAGTAGTAACGGAACAACAATAACAAAAACCTAAAAACAAAATGGCTACACAACTGCAGAGGGGCAGGCAAAGACCAAAGAAAAACATTAAAAGATCATTAAAACACATTTTTAAAGTATTCCTGATATAAAATGCATGTTTTCTTTTCACAACCAAGAATTCTAAACTTGTAATCACTTGTATAACTATCTTAATCTAAAAGCTACTGCATTTGCAATTAAATAGCAGCAAAGCCCGATAAGCGACATTAATCCTTAAAGACCCGCTTCGTTTATTTTGGTTTAACATCATTGCTGCCAGTAGGATTTTTTGGACAGCAGCAACCGTTTCCAAACAATTTAATGTATAAAATACAATGAAACAACCTAATCATCTGCAGGCCAGTTGGCCATTGTATATTTTTCTCTAATAAAAATAATTTTTTCAAGAAGAATCAAAGCTCTGAATAAAAACAACGTCCTTGCGTCCATAGAAACACTCGCCAACAACAACTCCAGCAGAAGGCATGTTGGCAACCGACTTTAATATTTAACGCCAAGATTTAGCCTTTGTTGTTTTGCAAGTAAAATGTTTACTACATTAAAAGAAAAGGTTTAGAGAACACAGATAATAGGACTTCCTAACGAGGCAAAATGAACATATCCAGAGGCGAGCTACAAGCTGAAAGGGATGCACCGGTCTTTATAACGCTAGCTCAGAGTCAGAAGTCAGTTTTCTGCAAAAACCAAAAAAAGTAACTGCTAATCAATGCGGTCAAAAACATAGTTGAAACTCTTCTTCAAAGAAGACACACAATACAACCCTCTGTCAACTTCCAGTCTCTGTAGCAGTTCCTCACTGAACCACTCCAGTTGTCCCTGATTGCCAATTACAGACTCCTGATGCTTTTCTACCTCCAGCAAAGGCCAGTGGGGAACGATGATGGACGTATTTCAGTGATTAGTTGTCATCCATCTATTTGTAGTTACAGGTGCAGCTAGGGCCGATGTATCCAACCTCATCACTGCCATATTAGCATCTGTAGCTGCGCGGGAGCCAAGCACAGGCAAAACTAATGGTGGAACAGATGGAAAAGACGGTACACACCGACAGATTATGATTAGTCGAGGGTTTGGGAGGTGCTGTGCTTATGACCAACCTGAATAAAACATCAGCTGATGGCTAATGGTGGTATGAGACGCTAAAAGCCCAGATGTGAGAGAAAATAACACATTCTGAAATTCCAGAAGTAAATATGTTTTAAAATGGGACACATCACAAATATCACAAAGTCTCAACCTCAAATATTTTTTTTTTCGCCTTTGAGCTGTGAGGACAATGAATGAAAATTCCCTCACACAACCTCCTGTTATCTTGTGTACTGTGAAGAATAACCGTATTCAAACCATGAGCTGCAGAGCATAACAGGACTCACCAGATAAACTGCATTATGAGGCTGATGTTACAGTCAGCGCAATAACCGGTTTATCCATCAAAGCTGCTTTTTCTTTGCATTTTAATGCGACTACTGTGATAATATTACAAGTTAAAGATGGAAAAATTTTAGCTAAAACTCAGACCAGGCTCATTATAAGGGCTGAATTTGCTTGTTTCTATAAAGCAGTCAGACTTTCTTTTGGTCTTTTAAAGCCGTCTTGACAAATTTATGCTACATTATATTCAGTACCATATTGTAGAAAAACAGGGATTCATCCAGTGTTGCATACTGTGGAGAGAAGAATTTCTTCAGACAAATGAATTTTAGGGGAAATGCTATAATAAAGATTAGATTTTGAAACTACAGATTTGGATCCCAACTCAATCAATATTTACGATACCAGCAACACACAAATGCCCATTTGATCAAACTGCTTGACCTTACTTAGGTTATACCAATCGGATTCAGAAAATGGTGCCACATGCAGAGAAAAAGCATATGTGATAAAACCTAATCTGTTTGGCCACGTCGCCTCAAGGAGGTTTGTGGTTTACTGTGAAAAACAGAAATACGTCTGTAAAGAGGTTCACACCTGAAACTCCAACTAAAAATACAGCAGTGTTAACATCAAAATTAAAAACCTTACACAAGAAGCTAGACCAAAATGACTTAATCTTTTGATGCACATGGCTAAATTATATCTCCTTGGAGTGCAAACATCTATTTCCCTGCTCTATGTCTCGAAGCATCACTCTGAGCTTTAACAGTACAGCACACATACATACATCAGTGTGCAGAAATAAACCAGCAGACTATGGAAACCCTGAGTTATACAGTTACACATCTTTTTACTTTTTCTTTTCAGCAGTGCTGATGTTGGTGCACTCAGGTAATCACATATTTTAAGCCCCTGTGGGTTGTTAAAATTAGAGTAAAAAAAAATAAAGGAGAAACGGCACCAAGAGGAGTAATGAAAGCAGAGGAAAAATGGGATTTACTACGGTTTCTGCAGAACTTTTATCATGCATCGCTCTGTAAAAAAAATCTACTTTTATAAATATAGTTGAAACCGGAATATTACATACATAAAAAGACACACCTGTTTATTCCTTCACCATCTAAAGTTAAATCAGAAAAGTAAATGTAGATGTGATGCCATAAAAATGAGACACTTGAAGTTATCTGGACATAAAATGAACATCCAAATATATTTTTAATTTCCAAGATTACAAAATCTTTTCTCTCTCATGTTAGTAGCTCAATTAGTCTGGTTGCTTATTAACATAGCCAGTCTGCAGCAGGCTGATTATTTTACCAACAGACATCATCTTCTGTATATCTGTCTGAAATGCAACCCCAGATATTCCTCTATGCACCAACACACTGTAGTTTATTGTAGAGGATTCCAAGGCCTTCCCAGGCCAGAGGGGATATAAAATCCCTGAACTGGGTCTGGATTTGGCGCAGGTTCTGGGAAAAACCTCCAGTGACCAAATATATGATTGCCATGCAGAATTAGCATGTATGAAACTTGGAATCTACCAAATTGCCCATGCAGGCATTTCTATAATATTGTAATAATTAGTACGATTTGATATAGTTTTGTTTACAAACGGTCTCTGAACGATTAGGGTAGAAAAAATATAAATTGCACCATGCAGGTAAGCAATGCATATATGACATATATGGATTTAAAGCAAATGCTTCTGTGTTGCCCATAAACAGAAACCCTAACCCAGACAGACAGTAATCTACACAATGAGCGGCATTGCTTCCCACATAATTAGACATAAAAGAAAATTAGAAATAAACTGTCAGCAATGAGTAGCAGCAAACAAATTGTCATTCTTTAGAAACGGGAAATAATGCATCAATTACAGAGGTTAACATTAGAACATGACGATACAGCAACCATTGAAAGTAATAACTAGATCAGTGGTTCTTAACCTATTTTGAGGTACCAAACCCACCAGTTTCATATGCGCATTCACTGAACCCTTCTGAAGCGATAAATAAAATATGATTTTTCCCCAAATTTAAGATATAGGGGTGACCCATCTAGAAAGTAGTTGGGTCACCCCAACTAGATTAACTAGTGATCTAAGCCTTTTAAGAAGATTTATATCACTAAGTCTTCTTAAAAGGTTGAGTCTCTGAGAGCAGTTCTTCAAAATATAGTCAGTGTTTTCAGCAAAGTTGAGCTGACTGTCCAGGAACGACCCCAAGGTATTTAAAATGAGCCACAGTTTCAACAGGTTGGCCATGGAGAGAAACTGGAACCACTTTAAGATCTCGTTTAGGTCGTTTACTTAGCTCTAAATTATTAAGGGAATGAAAAGTTAATAATAAATAATAACAATTTTGCGGAGCAGATTTAGACGTACACCAAAAGCTACAGAATTGGTAAAAGCTTTGAGTTTTGCTGAAGTAATTAAAGACACAAGTTCAAATCCATGCTGAGAGTGGAGCTCCTCCAATCAGTGCTCCTCCCCTATTGGCTAAGCAATGTAACGTGATCCTCTGAAGCAAGTGATGGTAAAGCGGCGTCATCACACTTTACACAAGTGAGTCTTTACCTCCGCGGCAGAAGCTCCGCCGAACCCCTAAGACCGACTCACTGAACCCCTGGGGTTCGATCAAACCCAGGTTAAGAACCACTGAACTAGAAACTGAAATGTCTCACCTCTACAACAAAACTAAAATTTAGGGTTTGCATTATTTCCTTTGACAGTTGATTTCATCTGCATTATTGATTTTACTGGATTAAATACAAACAAAAAAAAACAGAAGCCAAAAAAAGGGCATTAAAAAACTTTAAATTATGAAAATGAGATTCATTTTCTCCTAAAATACAACTATTTTTACAAAAGGGTCACTTTATCCAACTCACAAAAGCAGCAGATTGCACTTAATATCCGTCAGGTGAATGAGAATAAGATCAGTAATAAAACGTGCAGTGATTTACTCTCTGGCAGAGTGAAGTCAGTGTGAAGCAGAAATAAAAAGCGATGTTGGGAATGAAATTGCAGTGGGACCGAGCGGCAGCAGAGAGGGGATGGCGACTGTGGAGAGCGAGTGCAAATGAAAGACATGGATACAGGCAGACAGCGAAAGTGAGTCCGGGGTACCAAGAGACAAACAGAACAGCGAGGCGGGTATGTGAACAGGCGATCAACAGATGATTAGCAGATGTCACCTCGCTGACTTGGCCCTGCCATGACATGTTATCTGAATGAGGCAATTAAAAGGCCCGTCACAGCGACTGCCGGGGGAGGACGACGTCTGTGGAATCGCTTGGACACATTTAAACCTCAGCTTCACCGCGCAGGTTTGATTGCAACAATGTGCTTATTTCCTGAATCTATCAGAGCAATTCATGTCACTGTCAGCACTAGGGAGAGGTGGCTGTCAGCTTCTTTGCAAGCAGGCACCATTTTGAAGTCAAAAAGTGACAATGGTGAGATGAGAAACTCTGGTGATTAGCTTGTTTCTGTGGTTTCATGGCTTTCAAGCAGAAGTTAAGAGAAAAAGAGGAAACGATGGTAGAGTTAACTCGCCAGGACCTCCATTTTGCTTCTCATTTGGTTGACCCAACTGTTCAACCAGTGGCAGGTTTCCAGTTCAGTTTCATGTAAAAGGGTTTGTTCTCCTCAGCACGAAAACGTCTGTTTTGCTGCAAGTATTTTTTTTTTCAAGAAATCAAGCTGTATCCTCCATTTTCTGTCCTTGTTGTGTTTGACACAAGCACAGGTGAAAGTCGGCCTAATCAAGGCAGTTTGCTCTTTCCAGGATGGTGCATTTAGTCTTGCAGGACATTTGAGCTCCAAACAGAGAACAGGTACAACACACATTGATTTTCAGCCAAGACCACTGGGAATTTCCCATTGCTCTTAACACCAGCATCACAAATAAATCCTGCAATTTATAAAATAAAGAATTACAGTTTTCCACAAAAAAACAAAAAAAAAAATCAGCAAATTCTTTTCATTGATCAGAAAATCTGCCCTACAAATACAAATTAAACGAAAAATTACCAAAGTTTATGAAGGCGGTGATGATTAAAAGAAGTTGTAATTTTGGGTTTCTTTTTTATTATTTAAAGTAATTTATAAAGCAAAAACTGAAATTTCACTGTTTCAGATTTAATAAAATAGCAGCGAAACCAGCAGAAACATTATTGTGCCCATTTCCTCACTGCTCGACACCTTCCATCAGCTTTCAGAAAATGGTTTTCAATTAGTTAATCCCAGAGGATATTTTGTCCTCTAGTATGCATAAATATATTCAGGTTTCCCTTTAAATTTGTTTGTAGTTTGTATACCTCATTTAAATTTGAGCCAGTTGCATCAGCACAATCATTATTATTTAACCATCTAACTTAAAATACAAAAAGCAATTTTAAGAAAGCCATAGCTTTCATTCAGGTGGTTAAAATGGAACTTGGAATACAAACGAGCTTCCTTCTCTCTCTCTAAACATGTCGCTGAGGCTAAATTTCTGTTTTTTATATATTAACCATTTTGCACACCTGCAAATGGCAAATTGTGCAAATGACAAGGATGCAGATCCCTGTGGACATAATGAGCAGAAACGCCGGTAGAGGTCACGAGTGGAGCAACATAAACTCTCTCACACCGCTAAAGACATCTGCATGGATCGAAACATAGGCAGCTGAGCAGAATGCATAATCAACAGGCTGCTTGATATTTCCACAGCCATGATTTAATAACCTTTTATGGATGAAAGCAGCTTCCTCATGTAGGGGACATAGTAATTATGTTGCTGGCATTGAGGCAGTAAGGAGGTGAATATAAGAGCTGAAAACAGATTGTTTTTTGACTGAGAGGGACATGCATGCAGACACAGATGTAACACATTTAATTTAAAGTTTAAGTAAAAGAAGAAGCCTTTGTTTTTAAAGTTTATGCTAAACTTGCACAGGTAAAGAGCATGAAAGGGCTATTAGACGTTTTTTGAAGCAGGATTGATTGTTCATGTTTAATAACTAGAATGTAGCGCATAAGCTATATTCCGATATTCTGCTGACGTAGGAAAGCTGCAGTAGCTCTTTATTAGGTACAATAAACCCCATTCATCTCTGGCTCTGACATTTGGGATAGGAGCAATTACAAAACAATGTACTAGATTGTTGCACAGGTACAGACAATTACAAAGGATGTGTAAGCTGATGTAACGCTCAGGCATTTGCAATTTAAATGCGACAATCAGGATCCGAGAGGTTCTTCAGGCCCTGCACAATCAAAAAGACATGGCTTTTGAGAAATACAAGTGTTTGTAGGATCCTTCTGTGGACCGAGTATACTTTGCATATAAATGCCATTTGACAAAAAGAACAAGTATTTGGTTTGTATTTTAGAACAGTTTTGTGAAAGAAGAGGTTGTTGCTCTGGACGGAGAAAAGCAATTCTTACAAATACAACATTTCCAACCGTTAAGACTTAAATACAAGCAGAGCAATCTTAAACTGGGTCCCAAATTATGAGGAAGCCCGTGAAAACAGGTCTTCGTCTGTAAAAAGTGTGTCTGCGCTAAAATATGCTGTACATACTATACAATGCAAAAGTTTGGATACATCAATAAGGAGCCGACCATGGAAATGTCAGCAGCCCCACAGCAACTCCAAAGCTCTCCATCACATGATTAATTACCAAAATGACAACAGAAGTGATCACACATCCATTTTCCCACCGTATTCATATCTGACACACAGCAATGCTGATAAAATCAAGCCATACGAAAGACAAAGCAGCCAATGATTACACCATAATCATGTTGGTACCTCAAAAGAAACTATAATCTCCATAGAAAAGATTATCTTGTTTCAATGAGATAAGAAGTTTTGTTTGCTCTGATAAAGAGATACTTTCTAATCTTAAGGAAACCACAGATTATAACAGGGCAGCCTTTCTCAATTTGCATACAAATCAGCTCTCAATTCATCATTTTGTGATCGTCATACATAAATAAAAAAAAGTCATGTTTGTAAAACATGAAAGAAAATGTACTTTTCTTATTCAGTGTGGAAAATGCTGTCATTTTCTCGAAGATGTTCTTCATTTTCTCGGGAAAGTGGAACAAAATCCGGCAGCAGTGGATGAATTTCAGGTCCTTCTGCTGATGCTGAGGAGGCAGTGAAGCTGGAAAACCATTATTCTGCTTTTATCACCCAAGTCTTCATTCAGCGCAGCCTCGGTCGTCCTCTCTGAAAGCAGCCTCCGCTATCTGCTCATCTTTGACTAGATTTCAAATTGCAATGCCTGTTCATCTTAGACCGGGGTGTAAATGGTATTCATGGTGCAGTCATGGCGAAACGGAAGAAAATGGACTTCACCCAGAGGAAGACAATGAGAAAAAGAAACCGCTCGCTGTGCTAACGACGTCGATGAGAGGACAGGGACAATGAGTGGTCGTGATTCTTCAAAATGTGTGTTTTAGAAGCAGCTTTTTGAATCCGAACGTCAAAACACATCCCGGATCGCAGTGTGACATGTGAGCTGTGTTTGCAGAGGAGGTGCTGCTCCTGGCGATTGAGGCCTCCATATGTTGAGCATTTGTTTACTCAGTCATTAGAGGGCTCTCCACTCAGTGCCAGACTGCACTGTTGTCTTAGGCGACGCACACAACGCTCTTTTCTTCTTTTCATCTCCAACCTCTCGGGCACAGCAGCCACAGGAGAGAGAGAGAGAGAGAGAGCGGGGAGAGTCCACAGGAAATTAGGAGTGTGACAAGATAAAACCCAGCTTTCATCTGATATCGTTTCCAGGCAACTAGTAAGTACAGCAGAGTGACATAAAAAAAACATCTTTTAAATGCAACGCAATGATATGGAGTCCCGTCACACTTGACTTTAGCTCCAAGACAACTCAAGAATGCTGCGTTTACTTTGCCATAACTTGTGTATGTAAGGTTATCTATCTGTCGAGTTGATGTTTCACCATCACTCTGCGCAATGCTGCCGGGAAGATGCACCTATCGAACAATGTGCTTTTATGGGTTTCCACATCACCATGTCCTGATAAAGTGTTATTAAAGTAGCTGCATCAGCCAAGAGAGTCGCAAAGAAACTCATAAAAACTCACCCTGTTGAACAAACGCTGCTCATTTCTAACTTATCGCAGGTAATGAAAGTGTCAAACAAAAATAGAGGGAGATGAACAAAAAGAAAACAAAAGCTTCTTAATATTTTACGGGGTTTTGGTAAAGATCTACAGCTGAGAACAAGGCTGCAGTGCAGGAACACTTCTGAGATATTTTTACGTTCTCTCAGCAGTAATGTAAAGCATAAAATTAAGTGTTTCGATAACTAAAGATGGACTTATCGAAACACTTAATTTTATTTTACTTTTATTTAAAAAGACGTTCTTATACAGTATATATATATATATATATATATATATATATATATATATATATATATATATATATATATATATATATATTGTCACTAAGAAATATAAAACTCCTCCACTTTCTCCCAATTCTACTTTTGCCAACTGAAGAAATGCAACTGGTCAAAAACAACCAATCAGAACCCGGAGGAGTGTCTTAGCATTGCTGTCAATCATGCTCATGTACTCACTGCTACATGTGCTAACGGTGCAGAAACGGCTTAGCATTTCAGCTACAATACCTCCAGTATTTGAGCCCTCAATATTTATACTTAATCAAGCTAAGTAAATGTAAAACTTCAACAGCAAATGCAAACCAAGCACCCAAAACTAAACTAAATTTTTAATCAATGAAAGAAAACTATTTTTAATTTCCCAGTTCTCATGACAAACACTGCAAATCTCAAGGCAGATTTCATGCTGCCCTCATGATCTACAAATATAAAAAATGAATCTTTAAAAATGTGAGAGATTTTTTTCTGATAGACAGTAATTAAAGAAGATGAGTGTCCCTGCCGGTTAGAAAAAAAATATAACTTCAAGATTAACTTCCTGCTTGGCATGCAACACAAATTTGTACATCATCTCCTTCACCTCCTGATGTAGACAATTTCTACAAATCATCACATTTTTCTTCTTCTGTTAAGTACAAGTGAGAACACAGAAGACGGGTCAATAAGAAATTTGTTTTGTTTAAATAAATCTGACAGTAAAAGCGTGTGGTAATTCCTCAAGTGAGTAGTCAAAGTAAGATTTTCCAAAAACAGTAGACTTGATTGTGCAGCAGCCTGTCATCCTGTCCAATCTAAACGATCTCCACACAAAGCACCCTGATTTAACAATCCCTGCAAATGAAATCACACACAGAACCAACCTGGAGTGAGCACTGTTGGCAAAAAGGGAAATTTATGTATCTATTTTTATGATTACCTTTCAACACACTGTGGCTCAGAAATACACCCCATCAAAAGGACTATAAGCACACGTAAGGTGCATGTACCCCATGGCTCTTCAGCACCATTCGCAGCCTGGATGTGACCTCAATTACACACAAAGAGCAACAGAAAATTGGGCTTCGTTATTTGCTTTAACGTGCTCAACCAGACAGCGGTACTGCTACTGCATACAGAGGGTTGATCACTGTTAGAAACAACCAAAAATAAACCAGGACATACATTTGCAATAATATTAAAATTCACCACAGAATGAATGTTTGATGTTGCTTATACAGTATTTAACATATTTAAATCCAGGAAATCAATAAATTTGCCATTTGAGTTTAAGAGCATCATGTGCCCAAAATGAAAAGCTTAATGGTGTGATGACCAAACCTTTCCGATGGTTCTTTTAAATGCAGCTTAGTTTCCTTCGCTCTGCACAGACATGATTGTTACCTAAACAAATCAAAGATTTCTGGCAGCACTTCTGAGCAGTCTGAGATCATGCCCTGACGCTAAACCTGTCCTGACTCCATCTGATTGCCTACAAACACTTTGGCCTTTTAATGCAGCAGCATGACGTGTCGCATGAACCTGATCTTTTCAAGCACATTGACGCAAAGCTGAGGGCAAGCACTTTTCCAAATGTGGATCTGGGACACAGGGTGTGCACCATTACCCCGCTGTTCCCACCCACAGCCTCTGCAGTGATAGTAATGAGTCATTTCACCTATGATGGCAGCTGATGTTAAAGCTCTCTGACAGGCGGTGCTTTCTTGAATTTCATGTTTTATCTTGGTCTGTAGTTTGAAACAAAAAAAAAGGAATAAAATGGATAGCAAATGAAAAACAGGACATCTGGATGCAGAAGGTGTGGCGTACTGCTCAGTTTGCCAGCAATAGAAAATCATTTTAGACAGGATAGATTCCAGCAAGCCTCTGTACAATTGACTCTCATTTCAAAGACAATATTGGACTTCAATAGAAACAGATTCATGTGAACATGTGAAAATAAATCCTTAAAAATATTTAAGGAGGAGGAAAGCATTTCTAAAAAGTTGTTTTTTCCCACGTCAATGCAAGTATTTTCCATGCCTTACCAATTGCCTGGTAATTTCACAGAGCTAAAAATTTAGCAAAATACCTTTTTAAGTGAGGACAGAAACAGAAAGAAGCATTGAAATATGGAGAACAATTTCAGCCAAAGTTAAATAAATGAAGAAAGGAAGAAGTAAGTAAACATATAATTAATTGTCTTCATCTTCTTTCCAATAATTACCTTATTGTTTATTTAATTTTGGCTGAAATGGCTCTCTCTATAGAACCACTTGATGGAAAATATATATATATATAATATATATATATATATATATATATATACATACATAAAGAAATAAGGACCTAAATGCTTGTAGAAACCCACCAATATGAACCACAAAATACAGATATCTAAGACTTTACAGCTTCTTAGTTGAACATTAAAAAGCAGCTACTGAGAAGTTCTTCAGTGTATGAAATGATTTTGAGTGAACTCATGTTCATAAACCTGCCAGCTGCTGAATAAGGTCGGCTTTTTGTGCTTGCTGGATGTTTGTTAAAACAATGGCAGATGTAATTTTCACTCCAATGGAGCTCCAGTGGCCTTTAAAGAAACCTGGAGGCCACAGAAAGTAAACAGAAAACAGAATGTGTCTCCGCCTTTAATACGCGGCAGCATAAGACGGAAAATCCGACCCGAAATCTCCTGCTGGCTGTGTTGAAAAAAATGTGCCAGGTGTCAATTCCAATCATGACGACATCAGCGAGCCGAAGTGCAGAAAAGCAGCAAAACAAAATCGCTCTGACGGGTGATTTTTCTAGTTAGCTGGAGGATGTCTGCACCTGTTCACATACACTCAATTAAATGGGCACTGTTGAAGCACAGCTTTACATTTTTATGTTGAATTGAAAATATTTAAAAATATAAATGATGTTTCACAATCTCTATAAAGCAGAAAGAAAACCTTCAAATTAGTTTTTCTGTTCTGACCTTTTTACAGATTGCTTGAAAATGGTTTGGACAATTAAATGGATCAGCGGTGAAATCCCCTCTCATTCGAGGGGAAGCACACGTCTGCAGTGCACTTAGCAAAAGGGCACGAGCAACTCAAAACAGATCAAACCCTGCTGGAGCTACACAGAAGCGCCGACCTTCAGCGCTCCTCCCTGAGAACCTGGAATCATAAGTTACCAATAAGACCTGACAAACCGTCCGCCAGAGCCGCGGTTTCAGAGGAACGCTTCGATTTATCATCGAACATTTCCTGCCACCATGAAAGTGACAGGAGCACTTATGAAAAGTGTGACCGATAATTGCAGCCGTCTGAAACTCGGCAGCTTTTACATGCGATTGCAACCAATATCAGCTGTCATCCTCAATGTCATCATTAGAGTGAAACAAGACTGGAGATGAAATGGGGATGGGGGATAAACTCTCAGTGACGAACCAATTCGATGCAAATGAAAAAGCTTTTAAATTATATATTATATTGTATATGTGTATGATATGGATATGCGGCTGGCTGTCAGAATAAATGTCTGGAAAATACAGTGTTTCACTTCCAGCCCAGCTTCAGTTTCCTGAAACCAAATGCATCTTGATCAGTGTGGCGCCGCGCTCACCGTTGGGCAGCTTCACATTATAAAAGCTGAACGTCACTCCGCATCACGTATCAGATCTTCTTCTCCACATGACGCCTCATTGGCCATCTACACAATGTCTCCCCTCTCCTAACCATGTGTGTCAACATTCAGCATCACTTTGGCGATGGAGCCCATCTGTGGGCTACGGATTCCTGAAAATTCACAAAGACCTACGATTCAGTCAGACTGCATTTAAGAGAAATTATATTGATTATCATCTGCAATAACCTAAAGTGTTTAGGTACCTTTGCTTTGTGCTCTCTGTATCTGACAAAACAAGTCTAGTCATTATTTTCTAAAACATTCAAATGATCTTAATGTTACATCATTTCTTACATCCATTCTTCTTCTTTTTCCCCGCTTGGTGTCTATGAGTTTTGTGATAAAGTTTTCACAATATTTAAGCTTCACAGATAAAAAAAATTTGCAAAAGAAGATTTTTTTGGGGAAAAAAAAAACGTGTTTTTTTTATTATTAAAAATGTCAAAATGCAGAGAAAAAAGTTTAGATTTAGAGAGAAAAAAAGTCAGATTTGTTTCTCCAGACGCCCTCGTCCTCTTCTGTACTTCTTAGATGTCTGATGTAAAAAATATATGAGTGTCATTATCACCTGATTTCCTCTCCTGTTTTGCAACCTGGCAAATTATGTACAATTTATGATTCTGCTTGTGCTTCACAGGAACATGCCCACCTGTTAGTGTTATGTTTTTCGAAGTGATTATACAAGGCCGTGATTCTGACTCACAGCGTCATCGCGTCAACATCCCCCACTTCTATTAGAGTTCAAGAAGGAAATTGCAGGAAACATCGGGTACTTGTCGAGGCGACTGTTGGGCACGCAGTGTTCACAGAGGATAAGTCAGATGTGAAAAACCCACTCTGGAGTTAAGCATATGCAAACAACTGCTTCTGAAGAGCCAAATATTCCAAAACTCAACAAAAAAAAAAAGTCAGCCCAGAACACAGACGAGAGAAAACACCTGTTCTGCTCGCCGGCGTGTCAGCTGTTAAAAATAAAAGTCAGGACTGGATCAAACTGTTCATGAAGCACCAAGAGTCAACAGCTCACACTGCAATGTGAGAATCACTAAAGCAATCTCAAAAGGGGAAAAAACTCAAGTGCATCTGCTGGTTTTTATATTACAACTACTAAAAAGAACGCTTACCTGTAAGTAATGAATAAAATAATTCCCGATTACCATTTGAACAACATTCAAACATGAGAAGACACACATCTTTGCTCAAAAACTAACACCTTCAAGCTAAAATCAAACATACAGATGTTCTTCATAGAATAAAACTGATCTTATTTTGAACATATGTCTGTCAGGAGGAGTCACTGAGAAGCTTTCAAGTATAAAAATCACACAGGAAACACAGAATAAGAACAACTTCCGATTTTAATCATAAATCAGCAAATGGATGGCTAAAACTGATCCTAAACACACAATAAAACCAGTTGTTGGATGGAAAGTCAGATTAAAATGAACTTTTAGGATTGACTTTTCCAAAACCAAGTCTTATTATATTTGGAGACGGATAAATATGCAAAATGTTTTCTTATCTGAGGGTGAGTTAAGTATACGGCGCTCACTTAGTAAATATTTGCTTGGACATGCTAAACCAAATATTAGTGGCATTAAACCAATATATTCCACATAACATTTTGAGAAATTAGGAAAATAAATACACACAATTCAAGCTGTTTGTTAAAATAAGCAGATAGAAATATTTAACCCTGAAAACGTTAAATGTCAAAAATAAGACTTCATTTCTGTCTTATGTATGTAAATTTTCTTACTTCAAAGTAGAACTATAACATCCTCCTTTAAAGATCATCATATCAATATTCCCTCCCTCTTTTTTTGACGTTAGATCTAGGAGGTAGCATCTTTCTTTCCGCTATTTGTTGTTTCTAAGTAGAATGTGTGCATGCCCGGTTCCAACCACTCTTACGAATCTTGCCATTCCCTCCGGAAGTCACGTGTTTTGCGCTTTTACGACCCTTGACCTCAACATTAGTATGCGAAAGTCTGCGCATTCGGCACAGCCACGGGCAGCCAGACAGGCTCGCAAAAAGACAGGCTGTCAACTCTGATCAGCCGCTGTTCGTCTGTGATTCAACAGCTGGATGCAGAACCACGGGGGCTAAGAGGAGAGGAAGGTGAAAAAAAGGCAAGCTGGATGTTGGGTAACATGCTGGGTTTGAACCTCTTTCAGCCTCTTCATCCACAGCTCTGCTTTTGCCTCCCACTGGCCCTGAAGTCACAGAGGATGGCAAAGAGACAGGAAGTCACCAGCAAGACGGTTAACGGGTTAAGAAGTGAAGCTCAGTCACCTCCCCACGGGACCCTGACGACTTTGACGTAGCGCAGCGCTGCTCGTTTGCAGCCTGATTCAGCACAGTTCTCGTCATCACTGCACCTTCTGACTGTGCTGCAGCCTTTGTTTCATGGTTTGTGATTTTTCTAGTCCAACTCTATTATTCAAGGTTTGATTTGAACATCTGGGTTCCTCTGACTCATCCTGTGAACATCTAGACTGAAGGCAAAAGTACATCAGGGCTAAATTAACAATTTAGCTAAACTACACTTGAAAAACTGGCAAATTCTGATTTGTTGGACGTTTAAGCCGAGTCTCACAGCTGAATCTACAGCAACTTCACATAAATGCAAGAGTGGAAATTCATAGGAATGATTCTTAATGGTATTTAATGACAAATGAACTAAACTCAGCTAAAAAGCACACAAACAGATGTTACAAGTCAATTACATTTCTACATCAAATTAAACAAGCCAACCAGGCAGTCAAGGTGGGGTTCAAAGATTTAATCCAAATTATAATACAATCCAATTCAGTTTGTGATTTAATCCCAGTATGCTTTGTGATGTAGAGAAAATTAGTGAGCAATCAGACACACCAAATTGTCAATGTTTTAGGAAAAACCTTAAAAAAAAAGAAAAATTAATATTATAATAAAAACAACATTTTTCCCACCATGGGTTCCATCAGAAATGTAAACATATATAGAATATGATTAAGCTGTTTTTGTTTTAGTAACACCACTGCATTACTTAATTTCTACAAAACAAGTTTTTATAGTTATATATATATATACTGTATATAAGGTTTAACTTATAGTCTTGCAATTTAACCCTTTCATGTGTGAATTATGATCTATTTTTATTTTCTTAAAGCATAAAAAAGGTAGGAATTTTTTTTTTGCACAATTTATTTTATTTTACTTTCTTTTTAGGTGATCAATTGTAATTTTCTCCAAATACAAAGTTGTTATTTGAATTGTCTACAGTAGAAGGAGGAACCAGTCGGTTGCCATGTTTTTTGTCTGTCGGCCATGTTGGATTTAACAAAACTAATTTCTTGCATTTGCAGCTGATGGCCAGTAGTTGATAGTTTATTTTATGATGTATTAGTGTCCACCTCAGTGATCTGTGTGCATTTATAACATAAAAATCCACAAGAAGCTGAAGAAAAAGGCTTTTAGACGGCTGTCCACTGTAGTGACCAATATGCATGAAAGGGTTAAAAACAAGGCAATTTTGGATGTATGCAAAAGTAAGTCTTAAGCACTTCACAGTTGCCAGTTAGAGGGAGAAGAGACTGTTGCCATATTGGACAGTAGCTCTCATCCTTCAGATCTCTGCTCTCTCCCTCCTGCTGCTTTAATTATTGCAACACATTGGCTTATTTGTGAGGCAGCAGTGGAAAATTTTGCACCCAGCAGGGAGATAAACATTAAATCCTGATTGGAAAATCTTGAATCTGAAGCAGAAGTGTGTTTTTCCAAAGCTGCACTGTCAGATTTCTTTTCTACAATTATAAATTGTATAAATTGCAAAATAATTGGAACCAGAAAACAATGGCTCATTATATAAACATTTTTTATTTATTGTAACATCTGAGAAGATAAAAAACTAACAGGATTTCTACTATGAGCTTCATAGTTTAGACACTTATCTCAGAACATTCAGCTTGTTCATCCTCCATTTGCATAAACAGAACCGAACGCCTGTTTATTCATTTCATCGAGCCTGAAAGCAAAAATATTCAGCCTCTTACCTGAAATGCATGCTCCTGCTTCACTAACCAGGCATTTTAGAGAACAGAGATCAGCATTTTGGCTCGGTGGACGATGGTCAAGTGTAATTAAACGAAACAGTTTGACATGCCGGGCGCCTCACACTCGCTCTAGCTCAAAATTAAATCAGAATGAAGCGTAACAGATCTGAAGTTGAAGTTTGTTCATTTAGCCTCTGAAAAGCTCTAAAGCATGAAAAATAAATTACTATCTGCTCTCATAGTGGTTTCCAGAGAAATAGAATAGTTCAAAAACACGTTTTTGAAACAAAATGAGACTTTTGACTCACGATCTCTAAAACAGGAAGGCATGTGGATGATGACATTGTGTTTAATCACACTTTGTAGTCGCAAAGACGCACATACAGAGCAACCATTCAGTGAAAATAACTTTCATTCTCATTGAATTTGACAATTTAAGCAAACTGTATAATCAGACAGCTGTAATTCTCTCTTCTTTGTTTTTTTTTGTTGTTTTTAGTGTGTTTTTGAAGAAAAGGTCAACTCCTGAATTGTCTGGGTTATAGTCAAACACTAAAAGCCATGACACAGAGTTAATTTATGCACTTTTCTATTGTCTGTGCACCTTCTAACCTCACCGTTTCAAGATTATGACCATTTTTGGGACACTTTCAGCATTTAATTAACATGGGAAGCTTTTATATTTTTAACATTACCTCTGGAGAAAGATAACGAAACATTTTCATCTTTATACCTCAAATTTTGCCCAAATGTAGTTTTTGTTCTCCTTGTTTGCCGTTTGTTCAACATTTTCAAACATTTTCTTCCTTTAAAATGTTACATTTTAAAAGTTAGACATTGCTTGTCCTTCAAATGTATTTAATCTTACTCCACTATGGAAAAGATTTGACTTAATCTGCCACAACTACTAAAAGGAATCCAGTCAAGCTCTTTTATACAAGTTTAAAGAGACCACCATTGGCCAAAGTGTGTGTGGGTACCAATAACTAGAATATTCTCCGTGTTCATCATGTCCGGACTATTGGGAAGAACTCTGAAACAAGTATATTTTGTCTCACACTTCAGAGGAAATTTAATGAGCCCCTTGAGGAAGATCAGGCGGCGCAAATTATGGACGAAAGGAAGAGAGAAAACGTTTAAATGAGAACTAAGTGAATGGGATAAAAATGATGGAAATTAATGAAATGTTGAAAATGAGGAAAAAATGAGGTGCAAAAGAGGATCATATCTATATTTACACAGAGGTTAAAATGAGAAAAAAAAAGCTAAATAATTACATATTTAGTATTTTTACCCGACATTAAAACATCTGATATGTGTATTTTTCAAGGCAAGGTGAGGTCATTTTATTTATAAAGTACATTTTCAACAACAAGTCAGTTCAAAGTGCTTTTCAGGTATTTTGTCATTTTATAGCACAATCAAATAACTATATTACCTTCAGTTGTTATAAAAATGCTATATATATCAAACATAATTTAAAAGAAATTGACTTCTCTTGGATTTCTCAAACATGCATGAAATAAAATCAAGGCAACCCTCCAGGTATGTTTTTGATGAGGTGATATTATAACACAAAGTCGATTTTTCATAATAAACACTAGCAGATAATGGGATGAACACACTGAACCAGAAGGGAGGGTTTTGGACTTCCTGTTACCTCATCTGACCCATGTATACTGACAATCTGCACAGAGATTATCCACACACAGCATGATGGAGCTGGAAAAGGTCAACAACTCTGATTAGTTCCTCACACTTCTTTGCTAAGGCACCTGCTCCTGATGAGTCTGGACATATTAGTCTGAACGCAGAGCTGTGAGGTTGAATCAGGCTTTATAGGCTCTGCTGCCATCTTGTTTGTGTTTTACATTCAAGGTTTTACAGCAAAACGAGGTTCTGAAAGTTTACATTTTCTCTAAATCTGCAGGAAACATGTCGGCTCAATACAATGTAAATACTTCTTAGTAGTCGATACGGCTGAAAAGAAAAACTTCAGATTTGTTTAAACCGGATCTGATTTTAATTGTTTTTCTTGCTTTATTTATTTATTTTTTTTAAAGAAGAAATTACAAATGAATTGTAAAGTTGTGTTTAATTTCAATTATTCTTTGTGAGTTGTACGACTGAGTATTAGGACAAGGCTACGAGAAATTTTATTTACGAGAGAATAGTAATAATATTAGCAGAATAAAGATGCAATTTTACCAGAAAAAAAACATCTTAAAGTCATTTCATGAGAAATAGTTTTACTAAATTTAGCAAAATATGACATGACCATCTCGGTCCATCTAATTCTGAAAATTATTAGATGCTGATGTACTAAAAGATTAATTATTTCTATTAGTTATCATCTCTAAAACTTATACCAATATATAACAAAATGCTCAACATTCCTCTTTATTTTTTGTCATTTTCATGTTAGAGTTCTCATAAAATTATTTAATTCTGATAATATTACGACTGTATTCTGGTAATATTATTTTATTTCCATAATTTCAAAAAAACCTTGCCCTGATATTACATTACGCTTATAGTTCGCAAAATTCCAACAGCAAAAGTCAGTTAATTTTTCAACAATAACTTAATGCATTTTGTGAAAATGTTACCTACTGTTCAGCATTATTAACCACAATGCAATACCTCACGACGCACCTAAAATTGGCCAAAGTATTAAAAAGAAAACAGAACTACAACTATGACGAATAAAAACTAAAACTAAGCAATACATAATTAACAAAAACTAGCAAATACACAAGAAACTAACTAAATTAGACAAACAAAAGTCACAACGGCATAAAACTAAACGATAATGAAAAAACAAAACTATTATAAAACCCTGCTCTGGAAATATAACTCTGAAAAAAATAGAGATCAATAAAATGATCAGTTTCTCTGCTTTGTATGATTCATGTTTGAGTAAAATAAAGATTGTTCTTTCATTCTATGAATTACTGACAACGTGTCTCCGAAATGCCAAGCAAACATTTTGGATTTATTAGCAGAAAATGAGAAATCTAACGGTCAATATAACGAAAAAGATGCAAATAATGCAAAGAAAACAAGTTCATATTTATTTGGCAACAGCAACACTAATGTTTTAACTCAGGAAGAGTTCAGAAATCTATATTTAGTGAAAAAACCAGGAGGTTTTCAAAGTAGTGGGCTCTAAATGTTTTCCAGAGTTGTATATAACTGACCTGAATTCTCCATCTAACTAAATAGAAGCTGCAAAACACACTCGTCACACAACATGGCTACGGCAAGATTTTACAAATATCAAAAACCAAACATCTGCTGAATCAATAAAATCGATTTACCGCCCAGCCCTACTTCTTATGTCTCTAAACTCAACCCTTCTTTCTGGCTCTTCTCTGCTGAGACGAGCAGCTCAGAAACCCAGGCAGCACTACTTGATCCGAGTCCAAGCAGCCTGCAGCTACCCAGCTCCACCAGCTGGTCAGGGCGGCCTCACAGTGCAGAGGAAGAGGAGAAGGCAGGATGGGAAGGAGCGGAAAAGGCTCCGCAGCGTCTAAGTGTCCAGGGAGGCAGCCGGAAGCAATCTGCAGTGCACAGTCAGCCTCGGGGGGCCGAGGAAGAGCCCTGCAGGGATTCGTCACAAAAATACACAATAGACAAAAACAAAACACACGGCCTATCGAGCAGTTGAGAGATGTGCCTGTGTTTGAGGGAAGGCTTTGTTTGCTGAATCCCACAAGGTCCTAAATGTGCTGTGTCCCTCATGAGACGATATGAGACAGCCAAGCATCTGCCACGAAAACTTCATTGTGTTTATTTTTCTCTGCCCAGCAGCAGAGAAGCAAAAAGCCTGTAAATCTCAGTGACCGAGACACATTGCATGGTGAAATTTCTCACACAGATGTTCTGAGGCTGCGCATGAAACAACCTGGTAGGTCTCCATTGTGTTGCAGAAAGTCTGAAGAAATTGCAAAAAGCATGAAGCTGTACCATTAAATAATGATATGGCTAAATTTCATAGATGAATCTTATTGATTAAGAGATACGAACAAGTACAGGGATAATTATTGATGGCTGGAAATCACTTCAGCAAAATATTAAACTCCTTTAAATAAATCATAAGGTTTTCATACTCATTTTGAGGCATTATTTTGATCGTGGCTTTACATTTTTATTCATTTATTTATATATGCCTGTTCCCGTTTCTCTCATGTCTGAAATAAATGCTTAAACTCTTTATCCAACAAAAACACTTCCCGAAATCTACTACTGTAGTTTTGAGGGTGTGTGGCTATAAATATCAGATGTTCAAATGAAAAAAAAAAGACTAATGATAAAATGAATGGCTGTAAACGTTAGATTAATAATACAGTTCTCTTTTTTCTGTTCAGTTGTTTCTCAAAGTGAGACATTTTTCAGAAGGCAGAAAAATTAGTATTTAAAATGAGGATTTTAAAAGAAAGATCTTGAATATGCAGTACCAAATATGGCCACTAGGTCCTGGCTTCTAGAAAACTTTGGCTAATAGAAGGAAAAAAAAGTATGAAGGCATGTTGAGGATGTGTGGAAATAGGAACATGTGTTAATTAAAGAACATGTGCCAATTGTGCAGTTAGCAGAGGGGCTTAGCATGGTTTAAGCTAAGCTAATTAGCTTCAAGTCAAATGATCCAGTATGACTAAACGTAAAAGAAAAATACAGTTTTAGATGCATCTCTTGCTGACTTTTAGCATTTCTGGGGAAATGTTAAAATAATAATAATAATAATAATAAATCGCATAAACACACTCCTAAACCTTCTCTGAAGACGTTCTGCTACAGCTGCACAGAGTTGAATGACAACAAAACTCAATAGATGAGAAATTGAATGTCCCTCAGGTAAATGTCTACTTGTAGGCAGAGGAAAGACTTTTGGCACTGTACTGTATCACACTGTGCAATGGAGCTGTATGAGTTTTGCTTTAATTAAAAATTATATGTAGATTACATTTTTCATTTTATTTCCAATTTTAAGTAGAAGTAACAGTTAAGTTGTTTGGGGTTTTGCGCATGGTTACAATTTTTGCTTTCGGAGATTCTTAGACTCCTGTAAGAATAGTCAACAATCGCAGGGAAAGTTAAAAAACAAAGCTAGTGCCCACTTGTACTGACAGCTTGATGTTCCTTAATAATGAAAAGTGTTTTTACTTATTTGCAAGATTCATCCTGTCTGACATCTGCAGCAATTCCCACAGAAAGTAATTTACTCTGGAATGAGTAAAACAGTCATTTTTCTTTTCTGTGGGGAGTCCTGATAGCAAAAATCAGCACCAGTTGTTGGTATGGATCCAACACATTGTAATATTTATACTGCCCACCAGTATTCACGCGCCAATGTCTAATTAGTCCCACAGTGTTGGAAGTTTCTCCCCCTCGTAAACAGTTTTCTTATTTAAAACAGATTGACAGGCTGGGCTGAGCAGAGCCGTGTTTGTGCTGCAAACACAATCAAATCAAAGGATTTATATGGAGCACAGATCTGAGACTCTGACTTAAAGCTCAGCTTCAGGCCACAGCAAGCAGATTGTAGACATAGGTGTCAGTGTGGTACTGTAGCTAAAAGGCACAAAAGCAGGACCGAAGCAATAATAAAAATGTTAAATTTACAAGCCAGGCTGCTGTGAGTTCCCTTTAGACACATTTCGTCACCTATAGGACAACATGCCGCAGCTTTTCGGTTCCTTTTCCTATTTTGTTATGAATCAGTCTTTCTCCAGTATTAAACCAGCTGAATCCCTCAGCTAATAAGTTCACACTTACCAGAGATTTACTAAAGTGATGTTAGCTGGAAAAATTGTCATACAGTAGATGATCAGGTGAATAATGTTGCATTTCCTAAATCCTGTCCCCGTGTTTCGCTTTTATTTTTTCTAATTTTTTAAGACAAGACTTTGGATGCATTTAAAAATATTAGCATTTATTCTTTCATTGTGTTTTTAAAGAAGAAACTGAAAACAAAGTTCTTGTCTAGTGTTGAGGAAATATAATCATTGTTTAGTGTTTTGTTGAATTCAATCATATAACCATTTCTAGTGCTTTAGTTTAGTGAATCTTTTACTTATATAACCATTTTTGTAGTGTTTGAGTTGGTTTTATCTTTTACTTAAAACTAGGAATTTTGTGTCAGCAAGCACAGATGCAGGGCCTGGGGTTGGAAGGTCACAGATTCAGCATTTAGAAAACCTGGTTGCAGAACCACAGGAGGTAACCAATCTTATCTGTGTGAAAACCAGGGACACATTCCTGTCTCAGGAAGGGGGGTCCTCAGGCAACATTTGGCACGACGTACGGTTGACCTATGGACTTCTGAACTCTTGGAACTGTGAACTTTTAAACTTTCAGACTGATATCATATAGAATACTTTAATATTGCATGCTTTAACTGAATATTTTATTTTAATATTCTATTAGAACTAAAACTAGTCAATGATAAAGGTAAATTGAAAATGTTTTGTTTTGTACTAAAAAATAGGAAATGGATCTGATTGTTTTTTGTGGTTTGTATGAGTTTGGATATCGGGGGGACGTTGGGAGGAATAGCGGAGCAAAAAGCATGTTGAGTTTGGAGATAGCTCTTATTGAATTAAATATAGGATTTAAGGTAGAAAAACCCGGGATTTCACAGACTTGTGAAATCTTTGGATGTCTGTGGCTCAGGAAGGCGCCAGGAGATCTCCTGACTCTGCCTGAGTCAGGAGATTGCATCAATTGGTGAAATAAAAACCTGGATTTATAGTCGACCCGGATGCATTGACCTGCAGTTCACCCGAAGAGAATTTGGTTTAAAAACATACATGCGGTTTGTTATTTATCTGTTTGGATAGAGCCAAGTCTCCTGAGACATTTGCGAAGTTGTAAAAGTCAGCAGGACTTTAGAGTTCTGGTTAACTTCAAATAACATCAAAGAGTAAACTTCTCTTTGATGGCTCGACCAAATTGTAGGGAGGTGCCGTTTTCAGTGGTGCTCGGAGACGGCTCCTAATTGGTCGAGGCAAGGGACGCCTTGCTCGAAGCAAGAACCTCCCACGGAGAATATAATCTGCCGACAGCAAAGAAATAATTCAGAAATATGGCCGATCTCTAATGCTTATTGCTCTGGTTATGTTTCTCCAAGACGTCTTGTGTGTCTGTGTTCTGTCTTTTACGTATCTCAGGTAACTAAATGTAACTCTGCATGTTTTTTCTGTTCTGCTCTGTATGTCTGATTCTTTTGTTTCTGATTGGATTAAATTCTGAACTTCTGTGACGCCAACACGCTGCGTACGCCTCTTGTGTTCTCGCGAGGGCTCCCAGACCGCGGCCGAGATCCGGGACCAGAAGAAAGGAGAAAGAACCGAATTGTATTTTTTAAAGTTTTACTTAATAATCCTTTTTTCAACACTAGCTAAAAGAAAAAAAAAGGGAAATGAAACCAAAGCACAGAGGAAAATCATTTAAAAATCTTTACCTCATAGGAAGGAAACTAAAACAAAAATGAAATCAGGTATAGTGAGAACCTTGTAGGTAAATACTTTCTCCCCGTCTTTAGACGCTGTCCATGTGATCGAGCCTTTGGGAGGCTTCAGAAAAAGCCTCTTCATATCCCGGGAGTTTCTGGGCTCAGCTTGCAAGACCAACAATCTGTCATACTGAGAGTCCCCTGAGTAACATCCACCTCACTGGGACTGTTCCCCTGGTGAGAGAAATCTGCAAAGCCGGACTTTATATAAATAAATGAACCATTTAATTAACACTACAAAAAAAATCACAAGTCTAATCCACTATAAAGTTGCTGTGCAATGAATTTCTTAAGGTGTGATGAAAAACTGCAGGTACAGCCCCATTTCAGTGAACTCACAGAAGAAGTGGATTGCAGTCAAACTGACACACAGGCAGTGTTTCCCTCTGCTTCACTGCCCACTGCACACCTGAGTCTCCAGCATCTCGCCTGGACGCTTCAGTGCAAAGATGAATAGTGAGAAAAAGCTCCAGTAAAAATCAGACTGTTCTTGCATCTGAAGAAGGAGAGGAGATGGTGGAGGAATCCGATCCACTTCTTAGAGCCTCCTTAAAAAGTGCCCGACATCGGCTGACACGTAAAACATGTAAACTCTGAAGCAACTGCTTCAGGAACCTGAAATGCTAAATTCACATTTTGCACATTTTTGTACTTCCATTTGGGCCTCAACTGTTTCTAAACCCCCCAGCCCAAGCACTTAAATAATCATAATAAAAAACAAAGGAAGAAAAATCACCAATGTTTTTTTGGCAATACGTTAATGATCTTTAGTGTCTGGAAAAATGAGTTGTTTCAAAAACTTCCTGACTGCTACTGGTGCTGAGATTGACCGAGTTAAAAACAGGAGGAGTCACAGGATATTAATTAGAAAAATAGAGTTTTTTATTTTAACCCAAAGATTATAAAATGACAAAAGATAAACTGAGCTCATAAAAGAGGTCAAAGAAACAAAACTGAACTCAGGCAAAACTGTAAACAAACTGGCTGCACAAACAAACATAACTGACCTAACAAAGAAATGACACACAGGGGTTTATATACTGGCTGATCAGACCAATTAAGACACAATAGGGGTAAATAAACAGAATACAATTACAACACAAAAACAACAGTACAGCTAAGTTTGGCTAAACTAAAGACTCACAAAATGAAAATCAAAAATATTAAAGTTTAAATACTAATATTTACTTGAATACAAAACTTATCTAAATAGATGAACTACAAATTTCCCCTGCCAGCAGGAACTAGTGGTTCAGTCCAATCAGCATTTATGCCCCGTCTTTTGTCTGGCCACTCCAAAGCAGGTAAGTACCGGCAAAAGAAAACAAAGTTAATCTTATGCAAGCAAATTAAACTTTAAAGTTAATATAAATACACATTAACTAAATGTGCACGCTAACATAAAGAACAAATGTATCCAAATCAACTAATAAATGTTTTCCTGAAACTAAAAAGTGTTGTGTTTGAATGAAAAAATTAAATTGTGCATAAAAGTTACCGACTTTCAGAGTGTGGCCATGGATTTGGCCATCACAGGTACGTTCACACTAAACTTGTTTTGTGTCATGCGCGGCAGGTTTACATTCAAAGCGCATAAGATGTGGAGACATCAAGGGCATGTTGAGGGAGCGTGTGCGCGTCCACAGCTGCATGATTTGAAGCGCTTGGAGCGTTTGGCGGGTCCAACATTTCCAACGCTGGAGTTGAAAAGTCTCACCTCTCGACACGGAGCATTTTCCAACGTGATCTCAGAAAACATAAATAAATCTATGGAGGATAAACTAATTGTTGCCGTTTGCTCTCGTCCATCTCAACCTCCATCTCGGGCAATTATGACGTGACTGAAGTCAGACGCTTGACATTTTGCTCTAGAGCCTTTGAAGACTCTTTGATGCATGAAATGCGTTCGGTGTTAATAATAAGTCTCAATCAACAGGCACTGCTCAGTTACCTGGCAACCCCAGCAAAGTCCCCAAGTGGGACTCCAGCACATTTGGTCAGCTGGTTTTACTGCTGTATGCGTTGCTGTTGACTTACTATTCGAAAAGATGCTGGTATGATTTTCAAAAATGGCTGGATAGTTATCGCATCTGTTTGCAGCCGTTTTCACCTTCAATGTAAACACTGCGTGGCCAGTAACAGCTTGTTTGGATTTAAAGTGACAGGAGGCCCTAAAGCAGCTCAATCTGAAGGGAGCTCAAACTGATCAGTCTGAAATCTCATTAGTTTGTGAAAAAAAACATAATGAACATCCTTGTTTTGCTTTAAGCCTATCCCAGGATGTTCAAGGAAGCATATCAGGTCACCTTTAAAATCGTCCGTACAACCAACAAGATGCTGTTGACAGAGACTCTGGCTGAGAGACGTTCCAGACGATTTGAGGAGATCGAAGGGACAGCTTGATGCAAATTGAAGGACCCGGCAGCATCATGCTCTGAAATCACTTCCCCAGCCCTGACATCTGATATGACTTCCAGTCTTGGGTTTTCAGGTGTGTGTCACAAATGCTTAACTCTCTTAGAAAAACGGTGAATTAAAGGCCTGAAATATCTGAGCAGAAAGGGAACAGGCTTTCCTCTTCCTCTTCATGCGCCGTCTCACTCATTTCTGTGACAACCATGAGTCAGAATGTTGTGGCGAGATCACGGTGGGAGGAACGGTTTCATTACGGATATGTCTATTAAGACTGCGTGGATAGATTTTGCGCAAGTAAATAGAAATAATCTGAAAAGCGGAAAGCTGCTGATGCGTATTGATTTTTTCTGTAAATGAATTATAGCAGAGGCATAAAGTAGAAAAAAACTCATTACAGAAAGAAAAAAAACTAGTTTGTTCACATCAATACGTATTTGCGTTTCCACACCAGCCAACCGCCGCCAACATCAGAGGAGAGTGGGTGATAAATGGAGAGCGTGTGCGGTGGGGCAGCTGGTTTTATTTCACATCTGTGCAGCCAATCAGTCAGATGAATGGCAGCAAATTTCAGATGAGAGAATCTCGCTGACAATTTCAATATTCCTGCCTCTGCTTATTTTCTACATAAAGGTTTCATTCAAGGTTTGTAGTAAACCAAGCGCGAAATCTGCTGTGCAAAGTGATTTCTGAAAAGGTTTAATATTTCAAACTGGAGCCTCAGTCCATACAATGTGAGTGATTTCATTATGCTTACAGTTAAACTTTCATTCGTTTGCAATAATAGAGATGGAAACTTTGGTATTTAAAAAGTATAGAAACCTTTTAGATGTTAGGCTGCAAATAAAAGAAGTTACAATATTACTGAATGTATGCAAATTAAAAAAGTTAGAGCAGTAGAAGAACTTATTTCAATTAATTGTAAATTATACAAAATTTGGTCTAAATTCAACAAAATTTATTTATCTAATCAGATTACAAATGACTTTGTAGGATTTAGTCAATGCGTAAACGAAAAAATTTACCTTGCTAGCTTGTGATTTTCCTTCTGATATTTAATAAAAAGCTTGATCAAAGATCAGTAATCTTATGGTTTAACAGAGAAACACAGAGCTCATTAACTGTAAATTAAAATATTGATTGTTGATTGTGTCAGACTTTGAACCAAACAGCATTCACATTTAAAGAAGTGCTTAGAAAAGGACTATAAATTATGTAAATGTCAGACATATGAAATAATAATAAAGACGCTGAGTACACCTCAAAAATGAACTTTTCCAAGAGTCAGTGAACACAACACACAAAACTCAAGAAGATTTCTTGCTGAACCCAGAAAAAGAATCAACTATCTAAATTTTACTGGCTTAAATGTGCCATTTATCAACAAGTAATCATCATTCATTATGTGTTTTCATGTACGTCTAACTCAAATGATCTGGAGGTTTTTGAAATGTCTCATTTCCAGACACCAACAGGAGTTTTTTAAGCACTCTGACTGTTTTTAGAAGCAGTTGAGACCCACATGGAAGTATGACAACATGCAAAATTTAAATTTTGCACAGTTCCCCGTTAAGATTACCCTTTGTACTGTTGCATTGACTCGCCACTTGGATAACCTCGTTCATGACTCACTTCTGAAAGAAGTCTTCTGGCAACCTGTGCTCTTCTTCATCATCATTATCATATGTTCCTGTCAAGCCAACCTGTCTGCCCTCCGTTTTCTTTCTCTCTCCGTTCCACCTGGTTGGTAGACCACATGTCTTCAGGATTAGCTCCTTGTTCTCAACTCGGAGGCGCCATCGCTCTCCATCGAACCTCTGGATCAATACCTCCAAGCAAGCAAACAACCCCAGATTCCAGTCGCTCCTCCTCATCGTTCAGTAAACTTCTTCTCTCATCTCCAATCATTCTTATTTCAACTCATTGTAAAAAAAAAAAACAACAAAAAACACATTTTTGTCTCCTCAGAGAAAACTACCTAAAAATATGAACAATTATGAGGGAATTCATCTTGTTGGGCTGAAAAAAGTAAATTATTTGATTTGAAACCAGACAAATTGGACCCAAGAGTAAAAACCAAATGAAAGATGAATGAGTAATTTTCAAAAGAAGCTTGATAAATACACAGTAGAAACCAGAAACGACTCGCGCTCATGGAAACAAGTTTCAGTGATAAACAGAGTTCAGGTGAAAGGTGGTAAACAAATCATTCAGTATGAAGGATTTGTTTACAAGCTACCTTAAAGTGATAATTTCAAAGATTAGTTCGTCAACTGCTGATAAAGAGCTGCAGCTCAGCACTCACTCAGAGCCGCTGGCTCCACGTTCTCTGGCTTTATTGCACCCACGTTGCAAAAGACGGAGCAGTGAAATCAGTGTAAATCAACCACGGAAGAGACAAAGATCGGTCATGTTAATGGTTCGAATCCCACAAAACATAATTTAGCTGCATCTTCTCGTATGGTTGTCGCCGGAGGGAACAAATTGGAGTCAGTGAGCCAGAGTCAAGATATCCGGTTGCAGATTTTCTTGATGTTTTTCTTGACAGTTTGGCAACAGCTGGACGTCAGGTGTGAAAGTTGGATGTCTGTCAACTTTAAGGAATGGAGAATAAAACTGAGATGAAGCTGTGGCAGAAGTTCACAATGGCACAATCTTTTCAAGTCACACATTTACATTTCCTGATTGTGATTAAATGTAATGAATTTTAAAACCTGAGAATTAAAGAAATTTCATTCTCCCAGAAAGGGAAACCATTACTACTCTAGATTTTAATAACTTATGAGACTAACTCATTCATAAAGGCTCATATTTTAGGTTTACCCTAATTGCTGTAAGAAAAGATTTTAATATGAATTATACTGCATATTAATCTGATAAGATGCAAATTTTTGTATGATTAATGTCACTTTTCGCCAGCTCTAAGCTGTAATTAATATAAAACCTAACTCAGCGTGCAATAATACTTCCTTAGCCTATTTTAAAGATTTATGGAGAAAGGAGCTTCACTAGAGGCAAATAAATTCAAAATATTTCAATAACAGTGTGGGTTTCTATAAATGTGACTGTATAAATGCTTTTATCCAGTGTCTTTTCACATACGGACTGAGAAATAGACATTAATTACAGCTGGCAGGGGTGCATTGCTGTCCGAACTTTCATAATTGATATGAGAAAGGATTTTAATGCAAATGACATCAGATAGGTTAAGATTAATGACCTTCCCGAGGGGAAGCAGAGCATCCAACCTGTCTGCCACAAACTGTTCTCCTCTCTGTCTCACATATTAACTCAAACATCCACATCCTTGTTTTTGTTTCCTGCTTTAATGTGGATTCTGCAGGCGCTGGTTTCCCCAGAGAAAATGTACACTGAGCCAAGCAGCAAAGCATATTCCCATTTCACAGAATAAAAGCCATATGGACATCTAATTTCGTCAATTTTTTACTTTAGCATCTCATGGGGAACAGGAATATCTGATGAACGAGATGCAAATCCACCGTTTTTTCGGAGCAGAGTCTGGTTTGGTCTAATGTCTGCTTTTCTGGGAACAATGAATAAATTATTTTTAATCAGGATACACCCCCAGATGTGGAAAACAGACAAGGACATCAGTTAAAGTCAAGCTGAGCACATGAGAAAAACAAGCTAGATCATATAACCCTTGGCCCCATTTTCTTTGTTTTATTTCTGAAACAGGCTGTTTTAATGGACACTATACATTATTTTAATAAATAACTCCACAGCTTAGATGAAGGTTTATGGTCACAATAAATAGCTACTTATTGCATCTAAAGAGCAAATATATATTTCTACAATATAGAAAAACTCTCAGTAACTTATATTTTTATTCCATCCAGAAGTAAGAACATGAAAACTGTAGTTTTTTTTAAGCTCTGGGGAAAACTTTAATAAGAGCGATATTATTCAAAACTTTAAAAAGATACAATTTAATATTACATTTATTAAATTTGTAGAGATGCCTCTTCAGTATTCTTTTCAGCCTTGAGACTCCAGCTCGTAACTGTAGAAATATGAAACGAATAATAAATTGTTCTGAGGGGAAACTTGCAAACGCTGATTGGCCACAGAGACAGGCCTGCTGCGGCGGTTTAATGATAGTATTAATTCAGAATTAAAGTGGGTCTCAGTAAACTGAAGAAGGATTTCACATAGTGACATAAAACTAAAGAGGAAGATTTTAGGCTTTGTATTTTTAGAAAACAGGGACTGTGTTAGGAATCTTTTCTCAGTTGAATCTGTAGCACAAACCAAAGGAAACCTCCGCACTTTGTTTACAGTGATGGCTTCAAAGAAATGTACAAGTTTCTTTCTGTTAATTGTTACAACTAGATTAAAAGAAACAGCGAACCCTACCAGTCTCTTCGTCTGTTCTGTTTGCAGTGGTCTGGCTTCTTTTAGTCCTGACTTTCTTGTCACAGTTGCACTGCAGAGGTTCTGCTAAAAATGTTGCATACAACCATTCGCAGCGGAAAAAGCTTCCCTGGTTTAGACTTCTCTAATCGCCACTGGGTCTTTTTCACTCTTTTAACAGAACCTGCCAAGGCATACATACACTAGTGTAGCATATTGGCTTACAGTATCACCAGATAAAAATAAATAAATTATTGCAACCTTTGTTGCTCCTCTAGCTTTGTTCCAACCTCTTATGTTTTGGCTGACACCTTTTTTGGTTGTCTATCCCTAAAACAGTAATATTTTATAAAAGTGACTAGATATACATCAGGAAAAAAATACAGTACTGAATACAAACAATACAAAAAAAGAAAGCATGCAAACTTATTATTAGGTTCTTGTGAGGTTTATTTATGAGTTCAAAACATATGAGAAGATGGAAAGAATGATTTGGGACTTTTATGGTTGAAAACATGCAACACAATATCTTATTATTTTTAATCAATAATGTAGCTCTGAGCTACATCTATAAGTATGAACAAACTCACACCTTTAAACTCCTGTTACTCATTTCTACTGCATAAATTTGAAGAAAATTGAAGTTATTCTAAAAAAAACAAACAAACAAAAAAACAGACATCTCTGCACACTGCAGCCTGAAGTGACCCAATTCCGATTTTTTGGCAATTCCGATTTTTTTGCCAGTCCGTTCACGCTGCCAGTAAATGAACCTATATGTGTTCTGCAGTGTGAACAGGGAAACGACCTGAAAGTGACCCGCATGCGCAGTAGAGGGCGCAATAGCGTCAGTGTTCTGCCAACCACCATAAAAAGAAGAAGAAGAGCTCAGTGTTTGAGGAAGTAAACATGGAGGCTAACGGTGGATCTTAGCTTATATATTTGAAGTTGTTGTCCGGCCGAACAACATATTAACAACTTAATCCTCCTATAGTCCATCATGGTTGTTGTTTTTCTTCTTGACACAGAATAGTGAGATTTGTTGAGAATCAGTGACTTCAGTTTGGATGAATGCGACCTGGACGTTATGGTCGCATTTGAATCGGATAGTATCGGATATGGGTCACATTGGACAAAGAATCCGACCTGAGCTGTTCACACTGCCATGAAAAGATCGGATACAGGTCGCATTATGTAAAAAAAAAAAAAACAGAATTGGGTCACTTCAGTGATGCAATGCCAAGAAAAAATTCAGAGTGGCTTGCAGTCATTAAGTTGACCATGATCCCCACTGCTTACCAAATTATATGTATAATGAGGCCATCTGGCCAGCAGCTACAGCTTGGCCTAACAACCTGACAGAAGACAAGCTTAAAAAAAACAAAACTATGTGCTGCTGTTTCGGCACCTTAAGAGAAAAGTGTTGAATAAAAATATAAGGTTTGACAAAATTCACACAACTCATTCCTTTAATTTTGAATCTCACTTATACGTAAATATCAGACTTTAAACTGTAAACAGGAATGATAAAAAAAAACCTTCCCCAACTTTTAGCATCTGTTAGCCGCTGATATTTCCCTTTTATTACAATCATTCTGCAGGATGATCAATAGGCTAACAGCAACATTCTGTTGTGCCACATCTGTTCACCTCTGATATAGTTTTGCGAACATTAGGGGTTACAAATTGTAGATTCTTTATGTTAAAAAAAACATAATCAAGAGCAGAAAACAGATGTTTTAGTTTCCTTCCCACCAACCCAAATCCTCTCCTGCTTCATTTAAATAAATTAAAGGAAACTTGCAGCACATACCTATGGATGACAAATACACAATAAAATCACCATCTGCATCATTTCCATCATATTTCTACATTATTTTAAACTTTAATATCAAAGATGTGACTAGGGCGTAAACATTGAGCCCTATGTAAATTAAGTGGGAAAGAATACTGAAATGTAAATCAAGTCTATTAGTTAAAATCATAAATAATAACATTACACAAAGGTTAAAAACCCCCAACAAGAAACACATTTTGTGGATTAAGCTGTTGGTGCAACCTTAGAAGTTAGAAAAATGTTCAGCAGGCAACTGAAGAAACAGCAGCAGGTGTTTGTAATTTAGTTTTCGGAGTGATTAAACATTGATTGTGAAAGCTGGAACAGGCTGCAGAGAGCATTACGAGTCATTCGTCCAATTCCTTAGACTAAAGAGCTAAAGGCACAGAGAGGCAATGAGCTAATCACCTTTGTGAACCAGCTGTCATTAGTAGCTCTGTGAATCAATAAGCAACATTTCAAGCCAAACAACTTCTCTTCTCTGCATGTGGTTCACAGTATTTATGTGACCCATAAAACTACTTGAAGTAGTGATTGTGTCTGAGTTAATACAGCCGAGTGGCAACGTATTACAGGAGAGACCAAATGCATTTGCGTCATCTCTTTATGTCTCGACGCAGAGCGGAGGCTCAGGTTAAGAGAACTTTACTGAACAGCTACATTTAGATCAAATCTTTCACAATAGATTATTTACTACTTTTTATCTCGCATGCCCAGACAAAAACACACAAAAATGAGGTAAAATTAAATATTTGCAAACTCACAGATAGTCCCACTTTGCGAACAGAGTCAGCTGTGCAACGTCCATTGTCTCACTTCTGGAAAGAAGCAAACAGAAAAGAGAGTCGGACTCAACCAGAATCAGACAAACCTTAACAAATAACTCTTCTTAAATAAATAAGGAGGGATGAGATCATACAGCATTTCACACACTTCCCAGTCGGCTGTTACAAAACCTGACATACAACTAACAGTGCTGTGGATTACAGAAAAAAACAATTTGAACAACCCAGTAAAGGCTTGAATCCTTAAACATAATGCTGCCACCACCGTATTTTATTGTGCTGAATCGTCAGTGATGTGACCAAAATTGCAGCTTTTGTTACATTTTCATCTGGTACGGTTCACTTTCACACTGCACCATGTCAAACTAGCAAAACCATTTGAAAGATTAGTTCCAAGCTACACCAAGAAACACCTGAAGAAACATCACTTTAAACCTCTGAAGACAACATAAACGTAACTTCCTTTTTTGTAAAATATAAACAAGAATGGAGTGCTATGGGGTTTTAGGATTTATCTTTGGTAAAAGACCAAGAGCCACTTCTAGTGCTAGACTCTTGCACTTATTTTGGGTGTATTTACCCAGAATGCTCAGCAATATAGTCTGCTTCCTGCTTATGGCGAGGTCTCTGGTCTGTTTGGTGTTCATATATTTGAACCACGCCACCAGAGTTCACTTCAGTCGACCAAAAGCTACGTTTTTAGGCGGGTCAGAGTTCGAGTTTGGTCTGCATCAGAGTTTATTTGCACAAACAAACTAGACCTTCTAGGGAAATGAACTGGAGTGTGAATACAATCTAAGTATAATACTTACCAAATATTCCCTTTCCAAACACACACTTAACCCCTTACAATCCATACATGCGTTTCCAGAAAGGACGGTTGGTTTACCTTTGACTGTATAATATTCGCTAATTAATTCTATTTGCAAAAAAAAGAGACCTCATTACCATTAATCGTTTCAACACAGGCACATTGTGTAACTAGTCTGGAGGTGCTGCTTTATTCAAGTGACTCACAGATAAAAACTCTTATGTGATGATATAAGACAAGTGACAGCTTCTGGAGCATTATGCATACCCATGCTGGCATGCTCGTGAACCAAATAAGCACTCCTGCTGCAATTGGGAATGTCAGCAGGACAACAGAGACATAGCTACACATCCTTCATGGTACGTCTCTGAATGACACAGCTTTGTTCTGTGAAGCGGCAGAACAAAGCGTGGGTGGTGGTCTGAACAGAACAAAGCCCAGATGAAATGGTTTGCCTGAACCCTTCACCAATCTACGGTGGGAGTGGGCGAGGAGCAGGGGTGATGCAAGCTCAGGCGGCGGCAAAAATCTTATTTCCCTGCTTCAAAAAGCTCACAGCTCTGTGGTGTTTTGTGTCCCGGCAGCCGAAGGTTTCCGTTTGGTCCAAGGTTGAAGAAAATCTGGAATATCTGGAATATGAGGAAGGAGCAGAGACTATGTATAGCCTTTTAGTCTTACTCTAGATTGTTTCATGTTCTCTCCATCATTGACACTTTCTGTTCATTGTGCAATCAGAGAGCTCGATCCTGCTGACCCCATTTTTCAGCATTAATTACTACCTGGACCTACCTCCAATCAGCAGTAATTGAAGGACACTGGGATAATTAGCAAGCAACCTTTAATTGGCATGTCCTGCCATTGCTGATAATTAAGTTAGCAGATTTGTCATCAGTACATGAAGCTTCTCAGGTGATTAACCCTCAATTTACTGTCATTTTTCAATGACAAAAAAAATTTTCCTAATCGTGAGTAGTAGAACTATTAATTAATCAAATGGTGCATAAAGAGAGTGGGTGGAAATATTCAACATTCAGGGAAGAAAACAAGGAGGTTTCCGTATTCTCTAGATTGCAAGATTAATATTTCACAAAACAAATTCTGCCATGAGGGGAAAAAAAGTCCAAAAACATAGAAAGAATAAGATAGATACTGCGACTAAAGATCCTCTTAATCTATTACGTCTTTTTTTTTTACGATTTCAAAACAATTCACAAGCAGATATAAAACCTAGTAGGTGAAAGCTGCTAATAAAATACAGAAAGATTGATCTCAATCACCTGAGAAAAAGAGCTCCGATTCCATAAATAATCTTCAAGCAACATTTACAAATGTTTGTGTCTAGACACACATCTGAAAAATCTGGACAAATAACACATCAGCGATTTACGAAACAGAAGTGGAAGGTAATTAAAAATTAAAGCCTTCAACTCAGTTGCTTGTGTTATTTTTATGAAGGTGAAACTTTAGCGCTTTTAAAACAAAAACTACTCGCAACAGAAAATTTAATACTGTCGCTGTTACACCAAGAAATTATTACAGTAACCTTTAATAGATGTGATTTTTTTTTTTTTTTTAAGTTATTTCACTCAGTGGGGCTGTGCTATGATGGCAGATGAGTGTGTGACTCATTTGGCCCTGGGTGTCTGTGTCAGGCCTCTTTTCCAGCTGTTGACTAACTGCTCCTTGTTCTGTAAACACAGACAAATGTACCCCACAGGAGCGGCTGCCCTGCAGCTCCCCAGTGCCTTAAACTAATGAATTTTTAAAAAGGGCATCAATCAAACTGCAGGTCAATCAATAGTCCACATCTCAGGAGTGGATTTTCACTCAAACATTGCTTCCATGTCTTGTCAAGCATTCTTTCACTGCAGACAAGCATAACATAACATTTGCAAAATGAAAATAAAGTCATTACAAACCATATAGGGCGGGAAGTGTTAAATGACTGGGGCATCAGACGGCCAAGTGCTGCGCACATCACAAAAGCTGGTCAGAAAAGCACCAGAATACACTTTTGACACTTGACATATAACAAAACAATCAATTTTGTTATAAACGGTAGCATATTATCCTTCCTCAAACTGTTTTGGGGTAAGTTTTAGGGTAGGTTTACGGGCTAAACACAACATGTGCATTACAATTTTTGCACAAAATCATTTTAGTCTACTCAGTTCTGCCTAAAAGGAAAAAGTTAAGTGATATTTTCAGCACAAATATCACCTCAAATGTTTCTGAGAACTACAACTCCAAAATAAATGGATGCCCTTCTAACAAGACAAACTAACACAGAAGCTGAGAAAATATTATTTTATGACATATAAACTATTACATTTTGGAGATCTCTAACCATATTGCTGGATAAAAATTCAATTCATTAAATTAAAAAAACAGTTTGAAATTTGATAAACATTTTAAAATTTCTCTAAAGACTATAGAAATATTTAAAGATGCTCTTGTCTGATGTTAATACAGACCCAAAGTCTGGTGATTTCAGCTAAAATTAATCCTTTATTTAAATCTAACACAACCATCTACGGTTCAGATTAATCTTCCTAATGACACATATCAATTTACCTCACACAAAGATAAAAGGAGTAAAATCTAAGGAAGCAATTTTCTCCAACGCAAGCTGCAGTGATAAGAAAAAGAGCTAATCTCTTTGATCTAATTTTGATAAATTATATCATAAATGCCACAATACAAAGAGAAAAAAGGACATAGCAAAAGTAAATGGAGAAAGAAGGTTCACTATGTAATAAAAAAGAGAATAACAAGACAACCTTAAGAGGATGAGCAAAGAAATTACAGAAATAACTCACTAATTGGTAAAAGCAGAAGACAGATGTCTTATCTGGTTGCTGATATAATAAAACACTTCTGCCTGCGAGACAATTCCTTCATGTTAAGTCGAAAGAAACAAAACACAGAGGGACCATATGTACAGACCAAGAGCCAGAGGCTCTTCATGTTGCTGAACAATGCTCCATTTCTGCTGCGAGTTCATTCTAATTTATCTGTCTTTACTTTAAAAAGAATAAAAATAAACATTTGAACAATGTTCTACAGAATACCGAAAAGCTCTGGGTAAGTTTTCTTCTGGCTTAGAGAAACTGTCCGTAATGGCAATCTTTTTTTATGGACAATCTATTAACTTCATAAGAAAAAATTCTGTGAAACATAACAAATTTTAATTTGGCACCCGAGTAAAAATCTCCAGTAAACCAGCTCAATTCTGTGAAAATAAAATACCTCCTTGCTAAATTGTGAATGAAATAAGCTACATCCAGACCTGACTATAGTCAGATCTTAATAAATTACTTAAATATCATCCACCCAACAATGTGATGCAAGATAAAACTGCCAATAAAAAAAAATCATGCCTTAATCTAAAGAAATGTAATAAAAGACTAGAAAGTGTGAATGCTGAATACTTTTCGTTGTTTTGTTTTTTTTATTAGGTAAAGCACGTTGAAATGCCTTGCTGCTGAAATGTGCCATACAAATAAAATTTGATTGATTGATTGATTGATTGATTGATTGATGAAAATGGCAAAAGGGTTTGACGCCAACTGCTGGAGAAGGACTTGCAGAAAGATAAGAAATAGTCCATGCATTGTGAATAACCCAGGTAAAAGCCATAATTAGCGAAAACGCTAAAACTAAAATGCTAAAGTTACCAAATAGGCAACCACTAGCATGCTGGGTTACAGTGATATATATAAATAATAATAAATAATATATATAATAAAAAAATCATATAAGCCCTAAAAGTTGAAAATCCATACCTTTTATGATTCCTGAGATATCAACATTTGTTTGGAGGCATCATTTAGCATCGTTTGACCGGTTAGCTCAGCTGGTCAGAGGGTGGTGCTAGTAACGCTGAAGTCATGGGTTTGATCCCCTTACTGGCCAATTCAAATCTATAGTCTCATTAAAAAATGTCAATACATTAAAAAGGCTAGAAAATCAAATATTATGCATGTTGATTTAGAAAAACAATAGAATATGAGCACTTTCCTCAAATCTTCATTGTGTTAAGATCATGTAAGTTGTTCTTAAATCGATGGAAACTCAACATTGTGTATGATTGGTTAGCTCAGCTGGTCAGAGCAGGGTGCTAGTATTGCTGCAGTCATGGGTTTGATCCTCAATATGGCCAATTGAAATCTAAAGTCTTTCGGAAAGTCAACACTTCAAAAATTAAAAATGGCTCTGAAATGCAATCATTTAGTTAAGCATGGAAATATGCTTATACATGATTGTCCACTTTAAATAAGATTTCTTTGAATTTATTTTACTTTTTAAGCAGGATTTTTTTTGTGTTTTCCTTTTTTATGTCTCTACAGTTTGTGTGCTAGTGGAAGACTAGGGCTGTAGTGATACAATATTCTCACGAAACGATACACAATATTCTGCTCACGATACAATATATATTGAGATATTCAGCAAACTATACAATTCAATACACTTTTGCGATTTTCTGAAAGATTTTAGAGGGACAGAGTGATTTTGGTGATATTTTGTGACTGTTATAAAGTTTGATTGAATTAATTTAACTGAAAACTGATTAAAATCACCAACTACACAATACCTGGCTCTGGTTGGACACAGACGTAAAGTTGACAGCTGGACAAAATGAATCAAAGAAGTGGGGAGAAAACATGTTTCTTTTAATTGAAACAGTCCAAACTGTAGCTGACATGCATTAGTAAAGTAAATAAAGTGAACCAAGTTCCTGCTCTGAATAGTTTGATACCTTTTTAACCTGAACATCTGAAGGAATCACTCTAAGCCTGATGACCTGGTGAAGCAAGCAGTGAGTGAACAAGGTGACAGTTGGATGTTACGATACCTGCGGATGAATATTGATTTTTTTTTTCTAGGAAAGAAAAAAAAATATATATATACACAGTCCAGTCACATTAATGTGACCACCACGTACTTTCCACTTCAGAGTTAAATAACCAATCACAGAAGGCAGGTGGCAGCACAGTGCAGTTGAGCGTATATAAAGGGTGTGTGTGGGCTTCGGAAAACATTTCAATCGTTGGCGTAATGCAGAAACGAAGCGATTTATCCGACGTCCAAAAGGGCATGATCATTGGCTTTCGGGCCAAGGGTGGAAGCATTTCCGAAACGGCTGAGTTTGTGAACTGTTCGCGTGCCGCCGTGGTAAAAGTGTACCGTGCATGGCAAAATGGGACTGTCCAAAATCAACGACGTGGCAAATGTGGTGCACCACGGGCCATAGATGACAGAGGCGAACGACGGTTGCGGAGATGCGTTCGGGCAGATAGACGGGCTACCGTTGAGCAACTGACCACTAAAACGAACCAAGGGGCTACCACAAGTGTCTCCCAAACCACTATTCAGCGAACATTGCTGCGTCTGGGCCTCCGAAGCAGACGCCTGGTTCGTGCACCTATGCTGACTGGTGTTCATCGACGACGAAGGCTAGAATTTGCACGCCAGTACAGCAGCTGGACGTCCACTGAGTGGCGACAGGTAGCGTTTTCAGATGAATCGCGTTTTATGCTCCATCGGACAGATGGACGTTGGCGTATAAGGCGTGAAACCTCTGAAAGGAACCACCCTGCAACCATTGCAGGAACGGTCCAAGCTGGAGGCGGGAGCATTATGGTCTGGGGAATGTTTTCCTGGCATTCTCTGGGTTCACTGATTATTGTGGAAGGCACGATGGATCAATACAAGTACGCATCTGTCCTTGCGGACCATGTCCACCCCTACATGCGCATTGTTTTTCCTCAGGATGATGGCATCTTCCAGCAGGACAATGCGAGGTGCCATACAGCTGCCAGTGTACGTGCGTGGTTCGAAGAGCACCAGGATGAGTTTACCGTCCTCCCCTGGCCAGCAAACTCACCTGACTTAAACCCAATCGAGCATCTGTGGGACCATCTCGATCGAGTTGTTCGCGCCATGGATCCTCAACCGCGTAATCTAGCGCAGCTGGCCACGGCATTAGAGTCGGCATGGCTCAACATCCCAGAGAAGACCTTCAGGGACCTAAGTGACTCTCTTCCTGCACGTCTCGTAGCAGTTCGCTCTGCGAAAGGTGGTTATTCTGGCTTTTGACAGATGGTCACATTAATGTGACTGGACTGTGTATATATATATATATATATATATATATATATATATATATACACATCACAAAATCGATATTATGACACAGCCCTATGGAAGACGTCATGACCGAGCCATATTTTAAAACTTCCTGTCAACTTTTAACATGAAAACATCGTGATTCACTGATGGACTGCCCTGGCAACCACCACCAGGGTTGCAAAATTTTCTGTAATATTTAATTTTTTTTCAAAATGCACAACAAATGCAACACATTTACAGCAGAGTAAATGATGTCTGTGCACTCTTGAACAGTCTCAGTTCAGTCTCTCTCCTCTTACAACATCCTGCTGGTAATGAGAAAGCCAACATGATCAGCTCCAAACGGCAGACTGAGGCACCGGCTGCTTTAAGAGGAGCATCACATTCATTCTGGCGTCTATCCTGCTACTTAAACCACGCACATAATCTTCGCATGTTAGGATGTTGTAGCAGCAAACAGCCTCCAATAATCCACAGCCACAGAGGAAACATTTGCCGTGTTTGCCTGCCAAGGAAGGGATTTCAGCAGCACCAAGGAGACCGAGAGGAGCAAAAATAAAGAAGCAGAACTGTTTGACTAAAAGCTTTCTGCATCGTTTCATTTTCAAGGACATTTCTATGTCCTATCCGGCATCCAGTCCCGCTCTCTTTATCTAAAGTCCACCCAGCCTCGTTGTGGTGCTCTGAGCTGCAGAGAGCAACCCACAATCCCATCTGCTTGTCAAAGTGAAAAGCATGTAAGCCGCTGGAGCAGCAGGGATTGAAGATCCCTGGGGTAAAGCCTGGGACATTCAGAAAAGCTCTATGGCTTCACTTTTGTTATTTTTCCTTTTTAGTTCAGTTCCAAAAGTTTAAAGTTTTAAAGCAGCTCTTCACACAAAATTGACCTTCTAAAAAGGTTGAAAGCCAGAAGACCAAGCAGATGAGACTTTGCACAAAAAACAAAAAAAAAAACCCTGGACCTCTACCACAGTAATGAATTTCTCAGTGAGTAAATCGAGTTATGAAATTGTCTCACCTGAGTTTTTAGTATAAGGGGACGTTTTAGGTGCCAAAATCTGAAATAATATAAACCTTCTCTAATTATTATAGCAACATGAAATTATCTCTCTGTTTTTTTACATTTTCTATTGTCATGTAACACAGATCAAAAAGAATTTATAGATGTACTTTGGCAAGGAGATGGTAATTAGTCTGATGCTGCATGTCCGGTTGTTGTCATTATTACTCTTATTATACATAGATTTTCTTGTCTTGCTATTGTAACCATTTTGTCTGTCATAATTTATTTGTTGGCTCTTAGCACAGTATATTGAATAGGCACATAAACATTTAACATGGATTTAGTCACAATATTTTGATAATTATCGAGTCAGTAAGTAATATATTTCATTAAATTGATATAAGGGGAGGAGGCTGCACAGTGGCGCAGTTGGTAGAGCTGTTGCCTTGCAGCAAGAAGGTTCTGGGTTCGATTCCCGGCCCCGGACTTTCTGCATGGAGTTTGCATGTTCTCCCTGTGCATGGTGGGTTTTCTCCAGGTACTCCGGTTTCCTCCCACAGTCCAAAAACATGACTGTCAGGTTGATTGGTCTGTCTAAATTGTCCCTAGGTGTGTGTGTGCATGGTTGTGTGTCTCTGTGTTGCCCTGCGACAGACTGGCGACCTGTCCAGGGCGTACCTCGCCTCTCGCCCGGAACGCCAGCTGGAGATAGGCACCAGCTGCCCGAAATTAAGGGACAAGGGTGTAGGAAAATGGATGGATGGATGATATAAGGGGCAGGATTAAATAAGTGTTCACTTCTTCATACTCCTTTTCAAACATAACAGTAGTGGTAAACAAAATTTTTTTCTTCTTGGTTATGTATGTATGTTTTCTGTTTGTTTTTTTTTTAGAAAAAACCTGTTTGAAATGTATATAAATCAAATCAAATAAAAAAAACCTAATGGGTCATTAATTTTAAACATGAACTCATGTTCAATGTAGGTTGGCAGGGTGGTAATCCCTACTCTGAGTAAAAAAAATAGGAAAAATGAGACACAATCATTTATGTACACAGTAAAGCTCTGCAAGATATCAAATCACCATCCCAATATTAATATTCACAATATCACAATCATTAAAAACAGCTTAGAAGGATTTAAAAGCTCTTTAAGGAATATTTCTTATTTTTCAATCATGTGAATCCACATCTGGATTTGTTATTAATGACTACCATACAAGTAATGAATACTACCAACAAAACAGAGCATTATGTGAGGTGATGTTTATGACTTTTAACTACAGAATGTTTTTCAGAGAAACTCAAAACAACCTACATTTCCAGACCAAAACAATCTGCACTGGGACAGAATGTTCCCGTCAGTCAGTGATCCATTCTGGAGCAGAAAGAAATTTCAAAGGCATGTACTTTTTCCTCATTTCAGCACAGACACACCTAATGATTCGCCGCTGTGACTGACAGTATTCTATTAAGTCTATTGGTCTCTGAGCTCAAGTACACCACTTCTGAGACGCATTCAGTCGGAATCGAACAGCGGAAACAGGAACAGAGGAGAAACTTCACCAAAGATGGGCGCACAAAAGATGAAACAACAAGGACAACAACAAAGCAAGATGAAAAACATTTCTACACAGACACAATCTACCCTGTATGTGTGGACCATAAGGATTTTGTTCATGCTAGATAAATAAGCCTGGGATCATCATGGGTTTCTTATAAAGAGTTGGACCTCACTATTTAATGTAAACCTGTGGGTGTCAGTTGGGTCTCACAGGGGTGTTAGAGGGGATGTTTTATGCAAAATTCACATTTTGGACGTTTTTGCGCTTCCATTTGGGTAACAACTTCACAGTAAAAATGCCGGTGTTGAATTAACACCCAAAAGTGTCTATATGTGTCCAAGTCAGCTGGTGTCAATTTCAACACTACAGAGTGTCACATTAGCATTACAACGGTGTCAGTGTTAAAATACGCTAAAAGTAACACCAGTGTAGTGTTAATCACAAAACACAATGTGGTGTTAAAAAAGTAAATAATTGACCCACAAGGTGTCAATATTAATCAAATCCAGAAGAAAATATTCAAAATACACAGAAATGTAAAGTTTAACTTTTCTTAAACCCATTTCAGTATTATAGACCAATGTTAACTCAACAAAAATATGGGTGTCAATCTTTTAACACTTTCAAAAGTGTTACTTTAACACCAGCTGACTTGGACACATATAGACACTTTTGGGTGTTAATTCAACACTGGCATTTTGACTGTGTACTTTAAAAACAGTCAACACGTTTAAAAAAGGAAAAAAAAAAACAATTAAAAACACCCAGCCGTTTCTTGGCAGTAAGTTGGTGTTTTTTTGGTATCTGGAAAATGACCCAGTTTCAAAAACCTTCGGAATGTAACGTCAAATCAGCAGGAACTTCCCGTCACCTAGCAACCCCAGCGAAGCCAGGTTCGTTGCCAAGCAACCTAACCCGAGTTAATTAATTCCACCTGCCGCTCATCATATCAGCCCAGAACTCAAACTTACCGGAAGTAAACATTAAAAGCTAAATAGAAACAGCCGTTTAGCTATTAATTCAGTAAGAAAAAGAACATTTAAAATCTACATTGAACTGCGAAAACCGAAAATTTATTACCGGTAGCAAAAATAGCATTTGCTAAATTTATGTCACTCGCGTTACCTTTACACGCCGTTTTAGGCCGAGGCGTTTATACCTTTTAAAAAACTATTACAACGTATTCCTCAAAACAAACCAAAAAAACAACTAACAATTTTTCGACTTTACCTTCTCCAAATAAAAGCTCCAACGTTCAAACTAACATAAGCCTCCTGGCGATGATGTGTTTCCTGCAGAACCGCAGCTTTTTGAAGCAGGCAGTTTGCGTGGCGCACTATATGCGTGAGACAGGGGACAGTAGGTTAATAATGTATGGCAAGAACCTTTGCCATATAATAATGATTTTATTTCTTTAATTTTTCAATTAAAACGAACTTTCACCAAGAACAAGAACAAATAAAATTTTAACAAACATGATGAGCATTAGCTCTCAGGAAGTCTAAAGATTCACTTTAGAAGATTACAAGGAAAATGAATTGCATCAAATAATATGAAATAAGAAAATACCCAATTATTGTGGACATAATTGTACAGATGAAATTACCTTGTGAAACTGATGCAGAAATGTTCTAAATATTTCAAAAAAAATGTTGCCTACACCTCTCAAAACTAGAAATGTATAAGTTAACAAAATGCACATATGAAGAACGGGAAAGTAAAAGAGTCTTTCCTATAAATTTGAATGTTAAATCTTCAACCCAAAATACAAATGTAATCAGTACGGTCCAGTACTAATTTCTGACAAAGATATTACAGTAGTATATCTATTTCATATATTCCAATGTGAAAGAGGTAAAGAAAAAATGCTTGTGTGCACAAACTTGGCCAATAATGTTAATCCAGATTCTGATGTTTCATCTTTTAAAAAATGTATTCTTTACATTTTTGACTAAGAAAAATAAGAAACCTCAGTTTAACGTAAAGAAAAGTAAGAAAGACGTGTGCTTAGATTGTGAGCCATAACCTCTTGCCATAAATAAAGTTTCCTCATCGGTTAGTCTAACAGCTCCACCTAAAAACTGCAGCAGCAGTTTTTAGGTGGAGCTGTTAGTGCGCGTTCACGTCTCAGGTCTGGGGGATGTTGGTGCCGTCTCCGCGCTCCCGCCGCCAGAGTAAAAACTATGTTGTCTTTTAAATAGAAACGACAAAAAAAGAGAGAAGAAATGTACAGGTAAGTAGCAAAAATAAGTATATTTATCTGTTTCAGGTCAATAGCGACTTTTCGAAAGCGTTTTAAATGTTTTTGAAGAGTTCACATCAGGAAATTGTTCTTGGAAAAACTCAGTATGTGGGTGGTGTGTCTTTCGGTTCATTGTTTCATGGCTCAGAAAAAGAAGTTTTTCGTATCTGCGTGGTGGTTAATAGTTTTTATTTAGATTGTCGCTTATGTGTTCTTGGTGGTTTATTCTTATGTTAATTAGATGATGCCTTTTAAATTGGACCAGATTCTGTTCGGTGTTGAGGCTGAATGTTGCAAAGAATGATGTTTCCCTTTCTGTTATCTTTTGTCTCTCACTGATCAATAAAAATGTAATTGTTTTTCATTACCGCTGCAAACAGGGGAAAGCAAAACAATTTGATGGAAAATTAAGATGTGCTTCCTTTTGGTGTCATTGGTTTTTATGTTTTCAGTTATGTTTTATATTTATTTCTTCTCCTTTTTTTAGCTGAGTTCGGAGCAGATTTGATCAAACTGTTGGTGAGAAATGAAAAAGTTCTCAGGCTGGATAAAGCCCTTCGTGATGAGTTTAGCACAAATTAATCAGATTAAAGAGTTACAACATTCCATGCTGTAATCTCACACAACCGTCCAGGCAAAAATGCAGGTTTGCCATTATTTGAAGCCATGCAGCCATGGAGCAGATTCTGTAATTGCTGTGCAAATGAGACCATGATTAATTTCAACACTTTTTTTCTTTACTTTAAACGTGTTTATGTGTTTTCACTATTCTGCTTTCTAAATGCTCATGTGATTATTGGAGCTGTTCATTTGATCAACACTGACAAAAATCAAAATTACACCTGGAAGATGGAAAATTAACCCCGGATCATGATGCTGCCATCACCACCTTTCACTCTGTTGTTTTGTTGATATCCGGGTGTTTTATATATTTAATTCGACTGATAATTAAAATATTTAATTTTTTCAAATTATTGTTTTATTGAAAAAATAAAACAAATTGTTTCATTTTTTTATAGTCTCATTTTTAACATCACAGAACACTTCTGAGGTCTGCAAATATAGTTTACAACAGAAAAAAAAATAAACAACCACTTTTGAAATGAGATGGCAAACAGCTCAGGATTTTGTTTTGGTCTGACATTGCAGGTTTAATTAAAGTGTTATTAAAGCTGTGTGAGAATGTCCTTTACCCAAAGTGTATTTAAAGCTCTTGACTTTATGAGCCATTGATTATTTTCATGTTGATTATTTTGTTTTTGTTCCGATTAAACTATATATATATTTTTTAAAAAGCAGGTACTCTTCAAGTGCTTCATGTATGTCATATTTAGAGCCAGACTAAGTGCTGCTGATTATATTCTCCTCTCCATGCGTGCAGTTATTTTTCATCTTAGCAGTACTAACATTTCTGCCAGAAATATTCTGAAGTAGGGTGATAATGTCGCCAATCAGGCTGAAGTTAACAAGTATCCTCTCCTCCACAGATAAGCATCTATCTGTAAGTCAAACTCAGACAATCAGCCAAACCTGGATTGGACTCCTTTTGTTCTTGACGAGTCGCCGCCGTCAGACGCTTACGGTTCGCCATGGAGACGGTGGTGATCATGGCCATTGGGGTGTTGGCCACCATCTTCCTGGCCTCCTTTGTTGCTCTGGTGGTGGTGTGCCGACATCGCTACTGCCACCCTCATGACCTGCTGCACCACTTCGACTCCAAGTCAGTAAATCTGCACAAAGCCTCTACAGAATATGAAACATTAATATGAATGTGTCAACTTTTAGCACAGCCTGGGCCTGCAAAGCAAGAGGGTTGTTAGTGTTAATGAATCTGCATTGTGGTACCTTAAAGAAATATACAGCTCTGGAAAAAAAAATGAGAAGCCCACTGTACTGAACCCTATGGTAAAACTCATGGTATATCCACCAAATATTGAGTTAAAACATTGGTATTGCTCTTTCTAAATGAATATGAACTTGTTTTATTTGCATTATTTGAGGTCTGAAAGCTCTGTATCTTTTTCATTATTTTGACCAATTCTCATTTTTTGCTAATAAATACAAAATTTTTGCTTGGCGTATCAGAGACATGTTGTCAGTAGTCCATAGAAAAAAGAACAATGTTCATTTTATTCAAACATATGCGTATAAAATGTAAAATCACAAAAACTGATCATTTTAAGTGGTCCATAAATTTTTATCATTTTTATATTAAGTTAATTTGGAAATTAAACTGTTTTTTGGGGTTTTCCTTATTTTGTTCAAACTAAGGAAAGAATCTGAACACATTGAGATGATAAATAGAAAAACAAAAAGTTGTACAAATCTTTTTCCTTAAAAAAATGGAGTACAAGAAAAAGACCAAAGGAGCCATCCAGCAGCGCAGCTGTGGAGGAGACTGCTGCGAAAATATAAAATATTACATACTTTCTTAAAATCAAAAGAGGAAATTGTGATTGAAAATTGTATTGTTTGGTAATAAAGTCCACCACAGGAATAAAATCAGATGGTATTAGACAGTATTTGTGCTAAAAGAATGTAGTAAATTTTGAATTGTGTGAAAAAACATTTTAAAAGTTGATATTTCTTCACATATTTTGTAGCATTATCTGTGGGTTTTGCACAGGGGGTCACAAAAGTGACCCCCTGTGCATGATAAAGGTTGGGAACCCCTAAGCTGGTGGACATGAACTGGTTTCGCTTTGGTTGCAAACACATCTTTAGCCGTTCTCACCTCAACTCCCGGCAGAATCTTGTACATTTTCATCCAGCTCTTCGTTCCCTGTCGTCGGACAGACCCACAGTGGATCTGATCGGCGCCATGGAAACGCAGAGCGAGCCTTCGGAGCTGGAGCTGGACGACGTGGTCATCACCAACCCTCACATCGAAGCCATCCTGGAGAATGAGGACTGGATAGAGGACGCATCGTACGTCGAACCGCAGTAAAATAGCTTCTCGGACATTGTTTTGTTGTTTTTAGTTGATAAACTTTGAATTTGTGTTCAACAGCGGCTTGGTGTCACACTGCATCTCTATTCTGAAGGTAAAATCACTCCTCTTATTTGTTACCGTATGATAGTATTGATTTAACTAATACTTCTATTCCACGCACAGATCTGCCACACTTTGACTGAAAAGCTGGTGGCCATGACAATGGGATCAGGGGCAAAGGTCAAAGCACCTGCCAGTTTGAGTGACATCATCACAGTGGCCAAACGAATCAGTCCAAGGTAAGGTCTCACTAGAACTTGATGGTATTGCAGCTCTAACACCGGCTGACTTGTGTTCTCGTTTTGTGTCTAAAGGGTGGACGATGTGGTCAGGTCTATGTACCCTCCTCTGGATCCAATCCTCCTGGACGCCAGGTAGCCACACCCGAGTTTGACTGCTGAAAGAGAAGAGTTTGAGCTGGTTGTTTTTTCAAATGCATGTATCTTGGTAGGCTATAAAGGTTAGAGTCCTTGTTAAACAGAGATTTAACTTAAGGCTAAATTTCTGAAACTCTGTCAATCCCAGTTGACAGAGTTTCAACTAAAGGCAAAAGGTAAGGCTCTTAGAGCCCCCTTACTTTGAGGAGACCCCATAAGGGTAACTCCTTGTGCGGATAGGGAGTTATAAAGGTTAGAGTCCTTGTTAAACAGAGATTTAACTTAAGGCTAAATCTCTGAAACTCTGTCAATCCCAGTTGACAGAGTTTCAACTAAAGGCAAAAGGTAAGGCTCTTAGAGCCCCCTTACTTTGAGGAGACCCCATAAGGGTAACTCCTTGTGCGGATAGGGAGTTATAAAGGTTAGAGTCCTTGTTAAACAGAGATTTAACTAAGGCTAAATTTTGAATGTCCCAGTAGACAGAGTTTCAACTAAAGGCAAAAGGTAAGGCTCTTAGAGCCCCCTTACTTTGAGGAGACCCCATAAGGGTAACTCCTTGTGCGGATAGGGAGTTATAAAGGTTAGAGTCCTTGTTAAACAGAGATTTAACTAAAGGCTAAAGGGTTAGAGTCCCAGTAGACAGAGTTTCAACTAAAGGCAAAAGGTAAGGCTCTTAGAGCCCCCTTACTTTGAGGAGACCCCATAAGGGTAACTCCTTGTGCGGATAGGGAGTTATAAAGGTTAGAGTCCTTGTTAAACAGAGATTTAACTTAAGGCTAAATCTCTGAAACTCTGTCAATCCCAGTGGACAGAGTTTCAACTAAAGGCAAAAGGTAAGGCTCTTAGAGCCCCCTTACTTTGAGGAGACCCCATAAGGGTAACTCCTCGTGCGGATAGGGAGTCCTTGTCAAATGGCGGTTTGACTAAAGAAGTTTTAAATGTTAAAGTTTTTATTTTTACTTTTTATTTCTCTTTCTCACTGTTTATTCAATGTCACATGCTGTTTTTATTTTAATTATGTAAAGCACTTTGAAATGCCTTGCTGCTGAAATGTGATATACAAATAAAATTTGATTGATTTGATCTTGTTCCTCCTCAGAGCCACTGCTCTGCTGCTTTCAGTCAGCCACCTGGTGCTGGTCACCCGCAACGCCTGTCACATGTCCGGCAGCCTGGACTGGATCGACCAGTCGCTTCACGCGGCGGAGGATCACATGGTGGTTCTGCGTGAGGCGGCGCTGGCTTCCGAACCGGAGCGAATCCTGCCTGGAGCCGATGCTCAGAGAGAACAGGCCATTTGAGGAAAAAAACCTGAAGCGGCACCAAACCTACTGTCAAAAATACAAACCATGAAAAAGCAGCTGCATCCAACTCTGACCTAGTGATACGTACTAATATAGACATTTCAGTTTCACATCCATGGCTCTCCAGTGTGTTTTTAGAAGCATTTTCTGAACTGCACCATCCAGTAGTGGGCCTAAATCCAGTCTGACCAGCACTGCAGTCACAAGGAGGCTTAGTCAGCTTATCCATCCTGACGAAAATAACATCCATTAGCCAGTGAACCCGAAGGTGCTCCAACTCAGTGTAAAAAAAAGTAAGAGAACCCTGGCTTATTAGTATGTGTGGGGTCAGTTTAACTTTAGGATTTGGTGGGAAAAAAAAAACACATTTTTCAAATATTCCGGGCGCAAATGAAATACAGTCCTTTCTTGGGAATTTTTTTATTAGTTTTCCCCCTTCACTTGTGACACACTTTACAACTGCAGCTCTTTCTATGGATGACCAATTTAGCTCAATACCGGAAATCCTGCCAGTTTGACCAAAAGCTGAACTTCTGAGGTCCTGCTATGGATAGATGCACCAGGGCTTCTGTATGTAAAAGTTTGTATTTTCAAACATATTTTACTTCCAGTTTTATTCATGACATTCTAGTGAAATTGCTGCCTAGCTCCAAACTAAATATAGTTGATCCCAAAAGCGATCCGGAGTGTTTTGGGCCTTGTTGGATACACACCTCCCAGAAAGTTACACTTTCAGCTCATCAGTCAACAGATTTTCCCAAAAGTCTTTGCTACCCTATGAAAGCCAAAAAGTTGAGAATCTTTTAAAAAAAAAATTAGGGAAAATTGGAGAGAAGGTTTTGTATCATTTTTCATCACGGGGGTATTTGGTCTTGTACACTGCAAAAGCACAAAATCCTACTAAGTATTATTGGTTTTTGGTCTAGTTTCCAGTACAAATACCTTGGCACACTTGAAACAAGAAATAGCAGGATATACGAGGTTGTTTAAAGCCAATAATTTCTGAGGACTGATAAGTAGTAGTTCACTGGCGGATAATTCCACTTATATGGGAAAATATCTCATTTTTATTAAAATTATTAAGACATTATTGATTTAAAACAAGCTCTTCTATCTTGCTGAAGAGTTGCTTGTAAGTTATTTTTGTCTCATTTCAAATGTGCCAAGGTATCGTCACTAAAAACTAGAAAAAAATACCTGGGAACATTTTGTGTTTTTGCAGTGTAGGTCCTTCACTGATGCCTCAGTTTTATTCATGACTTTAACTGAAGCAACGATACTGTAGATGTTGCTGTGGATTTTTTTGTAACCTCTTGGATGAGTTGCCCTCTTGGAGTGATTTTGGTTGGCCGGACGCTCCTGGGAAGGTTCGCCAGTGTTTTGTGTTTTCTTCATTTGTATTTCCCTGAAGCCCCAAAAGCCTTAGAAACGTCTTTGCAATCCAATCCAGACTGAAAGCCACCCCGCCACCCCATCTCTCCCTGAGTTTATTTAAATTTAAACATGATGTACAGTTTTCTGAAAGCGTTTTTGAGTTGCTCTCCCACCCTCAAATTGATGAAACCATCATTTGAATACTTGCATTTTCTTTTTACTTATTAACTTTGCCTGGTATTAAGATACAAAAGATTTTAAGGGCACGTTTCTACGGTGCTGTGCTGGTGTGTCATGAGGACGTTTGTTGATTGAAACAGAATTAGCTTGTCTCTTTGGGCCGGCGGGATGTTATTGGAGCATGTCTACCAGCTCCTTCATGCATAGCTAATAGTGAATCCCCAAGGAGCTGTAATAAGGCATTACCCACAGACTATGTGAACACACTGGCCTCGGTTACAGTCCATGTCGCTTTGTACGCAAAGTCCTGGCATGAAAATAACAGTTGAATGACAATCAGAAATTGTGGGAATAGAGGAGATGCTTTCTGCTCGGTTTATGGATTCAAAACACTCAGATGTTTTCTTGTAGTGAAAGAAGACGTAAACATTTCTTGTTCTTTTTTTTGTTTCCGTGTTTATATATATGCTTTGACATGCACTGATCCATTTTAAAACATATACTTTGTTTTCCCCATTTTCATTTGATGTTTCTTGCTTATTGCCATTGAGTTTTATTTTTCACTAACTTGTACAGAAACAAAATGTCTTATAGGAACCATGTGGTTCTCCAGTTAAATGTTCACACACATATTATTTTGACATAAATAAAGTGATTTTTCTTTCTGTTTATTGCGCTCGGAGAAGTCTTTTGTGCAATAAAAATGGCGCCATCCCAGCTTCACCTTCCGTTCTTATTAAAGGCAGAAGTCCCAGGTGCAAAATGATCGCCGCTTGCCTTTCACTCGATCCGGTTGTCTAATAAAACAACCCTTTGCCTTTCTTCAGATCAGTTTGCTCCCAGCTGGGAAGGGAGGCATATTAATCCCGCTTCATTTCCAAAACAGCCTGAAATAGAAGCAATGTCGAGGTTAGTTTATAAAGTCAACAACAAATGTTGATAAAGTTCTGTGGATTATGATTCTCCTATAAGAAAAGAGGCATTTATTTCAGGTGAACACTGCACTCTGCTGGTTGAAAGACGCCACTGCAGTAGCTTTCAGGTTACCTGTAAGTCCTGGTCAGACAGGTAGACCTCCAGGTGCTGTGGGTCCACGCCTGCAGGTAAGGGGCTCCGCAGCAGCTCTTCCCCAAGGTACTGGGCCTTCATGAGCTGGGCCAGGGCGTCCTGCACCGAGGTCAGCTTCACTTCCCCCGAGTCCCTCTAATTCACATAGACATGAAGAAAGTGACACTTGGCGATAACAAAATGGAGTCTGTACCAGAGCAATTATTTAAAAAAGCCCATTTAATTTAAAATTAAAAAACGATACTAGTTCTAAAGATCTGCTTCTATTTCAATTTGTTCATTTTATCCTAAATTATAAATGTTTATTCAAGGAATAAAGGAGTTTTGCATTTCTTTGAACACTTTTGGTTATCATTTTGCTGCTGAACAACTTTGCAAATGTTTTGCTCAAATCATTTCAAATCACTAATGTCTATCCCAGCTAGTTTTCTCTGCCATAAACTTTGCCTAAAGCACAATAAAAAGGAATTGAGGGATAACTGTTTGTTTGGAGTTAAATACAGGGCTGTCTCAGGAGAAAAGCATTCACCTTTTTCCTTTCACTTCAGTTATTCTGTACATTCTGTCCATCTCCTGCATTAAAATCCTAACAAAATACATTAAAGTTTGAATTTAACACTTTAGCAAGCATCTGGATTTATTTCAAAAACAAGTTGACGGTTGATTCCTTTGCATAAGAACGAAGGAGGAGAATTTCATCTGAGATTTTGTTCACAGCAGTTATTGGTGAGGAGCAGCTCTCCAGAAAGCTGCAGAATGTGCTTCCATTAACATGTGAATCAGTTGAGTCACTTCTCCCAGAGGTCATAGTGTGTAGAAGCTCTGATAAATATGCAACGCAACATCTAGCCTAATTTCTGGCAGGAAATACTAATCATGCATACCTGTGTGAGAGGTCCATGGTTCCTCTCCCAGCGGGGGAAGACATTAGTGAAGGTGAGAGGCTCTGATCCCTCAAAGATGAGGTAAGCCTGTGGGGGCCTTCTCGGGTTTACCTCTGGTTCAGAGTGGATGCATGAGAGGATAGTAAACACAGAGAAAACATCACACAAACGCTTTCATTTCTAAGGCAATTAGCCATGAAAGTAATTCCCCTGACCTTTGCAGTACTGCAGAGCCGTCTGCATGGCACACTTTCTCTCGCTGTGCCAGAGGCTCCAGGCTGCAGCAGAGCTCTCCGTTTGCTCAGGCTGACCTCTCTGCCACAGGTAGACCTCTAACCGGTTGTCAAGCAGGAATAAGGCTGATGACAGAAAGCAGAGGGAATCAAACGATAACGTGGAGTAAAGACTACACCTGACACGTTTGGTCCGCTTTAAACGGATCAGAGTTGGTGTCCTTGGTTGATCTGGACTTTTTGTTCAGCTTTTTGAGGTGATCTCGCTCTGCTTCCAAAATAACTCTGGCACGGTTCCCTTCGGCTGTAAATGCAGACCGGCCTCGTTGCAAGACAACTACAGGAGATAAACGTCTGACTGGACTTCATGAACCACCGTTGCCGGGCAAAATGAGCCCTTCATTGTTGATAACGCTACTACTGCATGTACTGATTACACCGACTCTTCCGTTTTCTGGTTAGTGATGCTGCTGCCAGCATATTGTGGGTCAGGGTATGCAGAGCATTTGCTGATGCTGTTCCAGAATTAGAAATATCCCATCATGAAACCATAAAACCTGTGTTTAATGAGCTGCGCTCGACTTTCAAAATTGCTTTGCAGATATAACAGCATAAATGCAGAAAACTGGACTTCCGTGTTTGTTTTTCAGAGTCTGTGTTTTGTCCCACCCCCATAATTTCTGTCAAATGGGAGCGATGAACTCCTCTGGCGTGGTGTTCACAAATTATAGTCCATTTGCAAAAAATGTGAAAGCAAACGGCACCAAATGAGAAAAATACAGTCAGCTTTTGGTTTTTCTGGTGTGACTCTACCCTGGATGTTTCTATAGGATGTTTGGCGTACACTAATGTAGAGTTTGAATCATTTGTATATATTTTGAATTATTTACAGCTTAATGTGCTTGAAATCTTTCCATATTTTGTCACCTGGTTGAGGAACAGAGTACAGGCTTTCCTGGACAAAGGGCATCGCCATCACGACCCCTGGCAGCCGGATCGGACTCCAGAGCTCCTCCGCTTCAAATTTGCCAGAAGAGGCACTCAGATGGAAAAGGCGGGGAGTGAAGTTGTACTTTCCAGGATCTGCAAGAAGAGAACAGAAGTGTGGTCTCTTACTGTAGTCTTAATGGTAAAAACTAAAATGTGCATCATGCTGCACCTTGCAGCATGCAGTCATAGGCCTTTCTGTCCATCTGGCCCAAAGCGGCCCAGAAGTCTGAGGGCTCTGAACCTTCCTCTACAAAATGCACCGTCATAGGGTTGCTTCTGCAGAGGCCCAGATCCGACGGACTCCTGAAAAACACCAAACTTAAAAACAGAAAGCTGGAAACAAATGCTGCACTCAGAAAGAAAGCTAGACTCATGCTTTACATTTCAGTGAGACGCTCCACGGCCCTCTTACTAACTTCTCGGGTGCTGCTGTGGGCTTTACAGCCGGTCCAGAGATACAGCACCCCCTGCTGGCTGTTCAGCAGGACGACCGAGCCCCTCGACCTCAGGCTGGAACAGCAGCAATCCCCCTCCAGCAGCAAAGCCTCCTCAGGGAGCTCACCTCGCACGCAAAACAGACGCCAGTCTGCTGTGAGGACAACAAATGTTATTTCAGTTAAAAAATACCAAAATGGGGAAAAAGTGGAAGAAGCAGATTTTACTCCACCTGCAGTGGAGGTGGGTTCCTCCCGCTTTCCCTTGTGAATGACCAGACCTCCCTGGAAAAGCTGCAGGAAGCAGGGGGGTTCCTTACCCTGAGGAACAACCAGCTACAAAAGCAAAGCACAATGCGTTATTAAACAATAAAAAACATAATTACATACATTTATGGCTGAAAATGAGCAGAATCAATCCTGTGGTGAAGATTTTTGAATACATGATTTGTATGTTAATTAAGAAGACTGCAAACACTGACACCGTTTTGCTACCTGTACTTACATATTTACACCACCATACACAATTTTCCTTCTCTATAAAATCCCCCAAACATTAATTGGCTGTGATATTGTGACCACACTGGGTGATTCTAGGATTTATCCAATAATTTACCCTGGTGTCTACTTTTGAGTTACAGAACCAGATCTCTTCAGCTTCTTAGGTTCATACTCTGGACATTTAAAGTGCAGAAGTCATCCATACTTGCGAGTCTTCCTGGTTGTTCATCCCGATGGATAGAAAAGCTGCCGTGTCCCGTCCGCTGACACTGGAATGCCGTCCTCGCCACAGGAAGAACGTTGTGTTCTCCTGTGGTTTGGAAACATTCCCACACTCATTCTGGCTACTCCTGTTGTCTACAACGAACAAAAAGAAACATTAAGGTGAAAAAAAAAACCCCATCATATTGTTTGTTCTCACAACCTTTAATCACCAGTAGTTACTGACCAAACGCAGTGATGCTGTATGTCCAGCGGATTACGTAGGAATCTCCTTCATGAAGCTGCCCAGTGCTCTCCACTTGAATTTCACTGTCGTCGAACTCCTGGACGTGCCAGGTATCCACGGAAACGGTCCTCAGCTCCATCGCATGGCCTTCCTCCAGGATGATGACACCCCGGCCTCGATGAACATCAACCCCGGACAGAACAGTCCGGACTGAGGCATCTCCTTCCAGCAGCCCGCCGGACGCCAGAGCTTTAATGTCGCAGGGAGTCAGGACGTCTGATGATGGTGGTTCAACAGGGAGGGACTGTAAAAATTAATACAAAAATTAATCTTAAAAATCATTAATTTGTAGTATTGTTTCATTTTAAATGGATAGTGTTATGTGTATTACAGGCTAGGTTATAGCCTCTTTGTACCACAATCAAGAACACTGTCAACTTCAAATGCTGTATATATCAAATATGGCTTAAAATAAATTTCGCTTTGTAATTTAACACCTTGAAACTGGATCTCTGTCGCTTTAACAAACTCTTGCTCTTTCTGAAAATCCACCTTCAGGAAATCATCACAACATGGCTCCTCCATTAATTCTTCAACAACATTTTTACCAGTGTTACACTGAGAAGTAGCTCCAATAATGAGCTCAGCAGTTCAACCAGGTGTTTGCTAATTGCTGCTGGCTAGTCTGAAGGAGCCGAGTGGGGAAGTTGCTGGGTATGTCTGCTCTGTAAGGCGGGGCTAGGTCCACCCAGACTTTTTGCACAGCTGAATGGTTGCCATGGAGATTAAACTATTTCTCAAACACAAATGAAAGAATTAAGGCAACACTCTAAGCATGTTTTTGACGAGGTAATAACATTTTAACATGATGTAAAGCTCAAAAAAGAACTTTCTACATTATACCGCCCCTTTGAAATAAGACAGAAAGTCATATTACAATAAAAACGGGAGGGAATACTATTTTGGCTGTAGTGGTTTTATTAGAGAGTACGAGTGAGATCAGAGTATAAGCCTCTGAAATGTGAGATTAACCTGCATTGCATTCCCCTCTGAAGCGACCTCCGCCGCGTCGTCGCTTCCACACATCGGGCTCAGGAACTTCTCCCTGAACAGCGTCGTCTCGTTGTCCTCGGTAACCACGGCGAGCAGGGCCCAGCTGGGACGGCCCTCTCCCCTCCTGAGCACAAACCCACATCATCACAAGATCACCATGAACATTAATGCAGTCGTTACAGAAGCTGAATCTGAAGCAGAGTCCTACAGGCTTGACTTATAGAAAATCCATTCCCAAAATATATAACACAGCTCCCAGCAAGGCTGGGGATGCTGAAGTCAGCAGTTTGAAAATTAAGTTGTAACCAGTATGTGTTTTTTTCCTAGTTTTTCTATATTAAAACTGCACCATTGTTTCTCTGCATGACTTGTTCCCCAATAGGACTGAATTTAAATCAGAAGATGATGTTGCATTGGTATAAACAAAGGGTGGGTATACCAATGCAACCAGATTACTGTTGTTCCCCATATTTTTATGGACACTGGTCTTTGTTTTTAAGATTTAATCATATTTAACATATCATGTTTCATTCACAACACAAAATACATACACAAGTGCTTCATTTTTATCTAGGTACTGCAGTGAACCCCATTGAAAACCTCCTGGTTTTTCCACCAAATATTGATTTATGAACTCTTTCTGAATCAAAACATTATTTATATTGTTTCTAAATCAGTGATTCTTAACCTGGGTTTGATCGAACCCCCGCGGTTTGATGAATCGGTCTCAGGGGTTCGGCGGAGCCGCAGAGGTAAAGACACACTTGTGTAAAATCATGATGACGCCCCGCTTTGCCATCACTTGCTGCAGAGGATCACGTTACATTGCTTAGCCAATCAGAGCTGAGGAGGAGCTCTGATTGAAGGAGCTTCACTCTCAGCATGGATTTGAACTTGTGTCTTTAATTACTTCAGCAAAGCTCACATGTTTTCACCAAATTCTATAGTCTAAAAATGCTCCTTAGTCGCATCTTTTCGGGGTTGGTACTGCCTCTAGTGGCGTGGGGTGGTAACACAGCTAATATAATTACATTACTAAATCAAAATACCGCAAAGTATTTTGTATGTCCGGGGGGAATGAGAAGGGTTCGGTGAATCTGCATATAAAACTGGTGGATTCGGTACCTCAATAAAGGTTAAGAACCACTGTTATAAATCAATATGAACTTGTTTTATTTGCATTATTTGAGGTCTGAAATCACTGCGTCTTTTTCCTTATTTTGACCATTTCTCATTTTCTGCAAATACATAAATCTTTGTTCTTTCATTCTATGAACTGAGAACATGTTTCCGAAATTCCAAGCAATGTTTATTTTACTCAAACATATACATATAAAGAGTAAAATCAGAGCAACTAATCAGTTATTTTTTTTCCAGAGCTGTATATACATGACATGGGAATAATGTATTGTTAAAAGTGAAAGGAATCTGCCAGTGGAACTTGAACTGGGTTGCTAGGTAACGGGCTGGGCTTAGCTGTGGTTGCTAGGTAACGGCGCTAGTGGAATTTGTACTTTTTCATCAACATTAAGGAAATATTGACTTAAAACAAGCTTCATGAAAGTTAGTTTTATCTCATTTCAAGTGCAATGACATATTTGCAACTATATTTGAAACTATACAAAAACACTTAGTAAAATTGAGCGTTTTTTTCAGTGTGCCTCTCAGTATCATTGAGCAGTTTATTGTATCTTGCAGTTTGAAGGACTGCATGTCCGCCAGTGGTTTACAATACGTAATGTTTGGACGTACGGCTGAACGCTGGGGTTGCACTGAGTGGGATCCAGTGGGTTGACTCGACAGTTGCTGTAGTCGTACTCTCCAACCCACACCTGGTGAGTCAGCTGGAGAGCAACGTTCCTCCTGCCGGGTGAAACATCGCGTCCAAGCCACAGATACACCTCGCTGCCAAAATCAAACACCAGGACCTGGAAGCATCAGAGCGCCGTGTCACGACCAGAGGTGGGCAGAGTAGACAAAAATTGTACTCAAAATATTTTTACTCATGTAAAAGTGAAAAGCAGATATTTAAAAAAAAAAAAAAAAAAAAAAAAAGAAAGAAAAAGTAGCAAAAACGTATTTGGTTAAAAAAAAAAAGATCAAATTTGCTTGACATAATTAAAAATAAAAACAGCATGTGACAGTGAATAAACAGTGAGAAAGAGATTTTGAAAAAAAAGATGAAAAAAAATAAAAACATTAAAACCTGCACCCCTTTAAGGACTTCAGTTAAACAGTGTTTAACTGGGATTCTAACCCTCTGAGACTTTAGTCAAAAACATAGTTCGACAAGGACTCCAACCTCTAGGTTTTTTGAAACGGCGTCAACTGGGACTCTAAACCCTGTAGGACTTTAGTTTAACATTGTTTAACTGGGACGGTTTCCGTGAGAAAGAGAAATAAAAATAAATAAATAAATAGATAAAAAGTAAAGGTAAAAACATTAAAAGCATCAAAGACATCAAAACCTGCAATTTAGCCATAACCAACTCTAAACAGGTGGGTTTTAAGTTTAGTTTTAAAGGCACTCAGTGTTTCAGCTGTTTTACAGTTTTCTGGAAATTGGTTCCAAATTTGTGGTGCGTAGAAGCCGAATGCTGCTTCTCCTCGTTTTGTTCTGGTTCTGGGGATGCAGAGCAGAACCAGAACCAGAAGATCTGAGGGGTCTAGACGGTTGGTACAGCAATAACAGATCTTTAAGGTATTGTGGTGCTAAACCATTCAGTGATTTATAAACTAACAACAGTATATTAAAGTCTATTCTCTGAGCTACAGGGAGCCAGTGGAGGGACTTTAAAACTGGTGTTACGTCTCCATTTTCCTGGTTTTAGTGAGAACACGAGCAGCAGCATCTGGATCAGCTGCAGCTGTTTGATTGATTTGTTAGTCAGACCTGTGAAGACGCTGTTGCAGTAATCAATGCGGCTAAAGATAAACACATGGATGAGTTTCTCTAAATCGTGCTGAGACATCAGTCCTCTAATCCTGGAAATGTTCTTCAGGTGATATAAGGCAGACTTTGTGACTGTCTTAATGTGGCTCTGAAGATTCAGGTCAGAGTCCATCATTACTCCCAGGTTTCGGGCCTGATCGCTGGTTTTCAGTTGTAGTAACTGAAGCTGTGTATTGACTCTGGTTCGCTCCTCTTTAGGTCCAAAGATAATAACTTCAGTTTTGTTTCTGTTCAGCTGGAGAAAGTTTTGGCACATCCACACATTTATCTGTTCTAAGCATCTGTTCAGTGATTGGATGGGTTCAGAGTCACCTGGTGACATCGTGATGTAGAGCTGTGTATCATCTGTGTAGTTATGGTAACTAATCTTAGTTCCTGTTATAACCTGAGCCAGTGGGAGCATATAGATATTGAAAAGAAGGGGTCCTAGGATTGAACCTTGGGGTACTCCACATGTGACCTTTGACCTCTCTGATGAGAAGCTTCCAATTGAAACAAAGAAAAACTACTCAACTGCTGAGTAACCGATCATAAAATCTGATTTAATATTTTTAAATCGTATGTGCAAATTCAGATTTTTTTAAAGATTAAAATAAGTTTCAGAAACACTATAAATAAGTAGAAGAAACACTTTAACACATTTTTTTTTACTTTATATAAAATTAATACCAATAGTGGGCAATGTTAAATATTAGGACAGGTGTATGTACTTCCAGTGACGATAAATTTTGTTTACTGTCTCGTTCTAAACTCAAAATGACCCAATAGGCTCAGCAAATAGAAAATAACTTTAGAATTAAACTGGTGTAATAACAAGTATTCTCACTTTAATATAAACTTTATGTTTGTGTCTGTTTCACATATTTTTGATTAAAATATGTTTGTTCTTTTAACTGAATAGAGAATCCAGTCGCAACAATTCATAATAATATTACTCAAGTAAAAGTATAATGTACAGTGCAGTAAAAACACCACTAAAAGTATTTTTCCCCCCAACAAGTAACTCAAGTAAATGTAAATGAAAGTATCTAGACAATGGACGTTTACTGAGGCGCTGACCTCAGAGGAGGCCAGCAGGGCGGTGCTGGGGATGGAGGCCCAGGCCTGTTCATGAGGCACCAGTCTGTCCTCCATTAGGCTGTACACACAGTTGGACTCCACTACGCCTTGTTCAAACAGCTCATCCTCCTCTGGAGCACCAGCACCTGTGGGAGAGAACAAGCAAATACCTGCATAAGACAACCAATGTGTCTTTTGTTTTCTGCTGAAAACTATCCGTAAGAGTCTAATCTAACCTCTGTACTGTTTTCTTCCTCCAAGAAGACTCCAGAAGTCTGCAGCTTCGAGGCCATCAGAGTTCAGCCCTTCCTCCAGCTGGACAAGCTGGGAGGCGCGACAGCCGAGCTCCCTTCGGCTCTGGATGAAGGCGGCCAGCTCAAGAGCCTGAAAACGAAAACAGCTTGCAGTTTCACTAGAAAACAGAGAAGGCCTTGCAAAAATAAGAAGAAAAGAAAACACTAACTGGACTTCCTGAGAGTCTTAGATCACAGACGACAAACTGAACGCATCAAACGCCGTGAACAGTTTCAAGGAGCAAACGTACCAGTAGATAATAGCAGATAGTCTCAGAATTTGGATGGTTTATATTTCTGTTGAATTTCCCCATAAAATGACCTAGAGGCCAATTTAAAGTATGATAGTTTAACCCAGTGGTTTTCAAAGTGGAGGCTGCCAGGGGGCGCTGTGGGGGCCTCAAGACAGTTGGAGGGAAGAAGAGATAGAAAACAAAAAGGATCCCAAAGTAGTTTTAATAGTTACTATTGTTTTCTGTTATTCAATGGCTTTTTTAAACAAAGTATAACCTGAGATAATTGACTTAAATGTTATTTTTGATGCTCAAACTGCCTACAAAGACATTCAATAATCAAATAAGTTGATTATTTAAAAAAAATGTTGCTAAAACGCATTCCTTTAGTAAAAGTAGCAAAGGATGCTTCTGCAGCTAAAAACATCAACATGTGAAAACCTCTGCTCTTTCTGCTTGACTAACATCAATACAATGTAAAACTGCTCTGTTGATTTGTCATCTACAAGTAACTGATTAATAATTGGACTCAAAAGGTGCTTGATAGAAAATTTTGTTTTATTTTTTCACAGAATTTGAACTGAATGAAGCTAAAACTAATGTACTTGCAAAATGTGTATATATGTTTTACATTTCTGGTTTATTTACTGCTCTGATTATGTTGTTTTTTCAGCAATTGGCTCTGTTTAGAGTCCAGCTTATGGTGAATCAATTACTAAATTAGTTGATTCAATAATCAATTAATCTGATTAATTGTTTCAGCTCCAAGTTTGTCCTTTGGGTACCTTGGCTCTCTCCTCCTTGTTGGCAAACTCTCCGCTCCACAGGATGCAATGATCGGGATCGACGAGCAGGAAGCAGTCTCCGCTGTTCAGCGACCGGACCGAGGGTTCGACCACACGTACCTGGACCTGCCGCCTCCCTGCCAAAGCCCAGGGAGGACGGTTAAATAGACGGCAAAATAAGCAAACAAATCTCTAAAATATTTAACTACCTTTGATGTGAATAAGCATCAAGTTGCTGAACGGAGGGAAAGATTTGCTCATCTCCTTCTCTGAGGATGTGACAGGATGTGAATCTGGTGAGGAAGAATTTTTACAATCTGTGGACAGACAAGATTAAACGACATGAAGCAGCTGAGTGACATAAGGGACAGTAAATAAGGAAATTAACTCACTTTTTTCTGCTTGGCCCCTCTCCTCTGCAGCACTGCTGTCCCTTTCCCCCATGTAGTCCTGCCTGATGTCCTCTCTGGCCGCCAGAGCCCTCAGCGGGTTTCTGGAGCCCTGAGTCCGACGGGACGGACGAACCGCCCGTCTGTGCTCTGTGACCGCCGAGCTGAGTCTGCACACAAATGCAACCAACAATAAAACCTCACAGTTTTCAACCAAATAACCAAAGTTAGTTTCTCTTTAAATAAGTAACACATTTCAAAGTAACCAGCAGATGTCGCTCTCACAGCAAAAACAGATTTGCAAAATCTTTAATACTCACTTCATTAAAGAGAAATTGTTCAGTGAACAGGGATCAATAATATAATTTTATTAGTTTTACTCCTTCATGTTTCATGCTTGTATCAAATTCTTCACTTTTAAGAGGCAAATGCTGTGTTTATGGTAATTTACATCACAATTTAGCTTTAGATTATAACAGTTGCAAAAGAAAAACAAAAAAACACAAGACTATTTATGGTATTGTTTTAATCTACCATAAAGCTTTAATATTTTGTGATGTAAAGAGGAGGTCAAGAGGCTGGAAAACATCCAAACCACTAGTAAAAGTAATAAAAAGTAATAAACATAAATAAAATAAATAGTTGATCACAAATGTCCCCACAATTATTTACAAATTATTTTTTAATCATTAAGTTGTGATCTAATAGTCAAATCCAATCTCAAAACAGCAAAAACACAAAATCTTACCAAGTATTTTTGGTCCAGTTTTATGTGTAAATATTATAGTAGACTTGAAAAAAAACTTACAAGTAACTTTCAGCAAGACATAGAAGCTGCGTTTAAATAAATAATGTATTAATATTGATTAAAAATAAAGAACTGTCAGATTATTTCACTTATAACTTGACATTTTCCCCATGAGACCAGTGAAATAATCTCCCAGTGAAATTAGTACATTTTTATCAATAAGGAATAAAATAAGCTTATGTATTTTGCTGTAAAGTTTCTTATAAGTTAGTTAAGACATTTGCACTAGAAACTAGATGACAAATACATGGAAAGATTTTGTGTTTTTGCAGTGAATAATTCTGGATAACTGGAGTAAATTACAGGTTTGATGGAAAAATCTAAAAAAGTAGGGAACATACTGCCACAAACTAGCGAGATTTTCTATTCATCTAACCTTTAGCATGTTTTTAAAGATATTTAATGTGAATAAATTACATTAAAATATATGAAAAGTATTCAACTACTTGTTAGCATATCCGTAATTGATCTCACTCAAACTTCTTTATACTTTTCAGAAATTAAAATAAAGTGAAACAGGTAAAAAATAAATCAGGCTTTTCTTCTACTTCAACCATAATGTAGAGCAATCGCAAAACTCACATGGGTGTGCTGCTTTGGCAGAGGATAGCGAGGTCCTGATCCCTCTGCGTAGCAGCAACATCGCCGCACGGTGTGGGGCCATCAGCTGGAGGAGGCGGCAGGCTGCTGCAAAAACCTCCGTCCAACATCTTCAATCCATCAGCAGGCGTCTCTTCAGGCGGAGGGTCGAAGTGCAGGACGGTCTCTGGAGAAGCAGCAGACAAAGAGAGACGAGTGAAGGAAAGAAGTCAGCATTCAGTTAAAAACTCTGGTTTGAAGTGCTGATGCAGCGCTGACCTGTTGAAGCATCGCTGGAGTCCATGTTCCTGTTGGAAATATCACAACTGTCTGTTTCAGCAGGAGATCCTGGAGGCAAAGTTTCCAAACATGGGAATGTTAAATTAAAGAGACAAACCCAGAGCAAGTCCAGAGGAATAAAACTCACTTCTCTCGACGTTCATCTCAGCTTCCTGCTTGTTGCTTTGCTGCTCTGTTTTCCTCTCTTCAGCTTCTTCTATCTGAAGCTCAGGCTCAGCTTCTTTGCTCTAACACAAACACACATGTGAAGGGACAGATCACAGTCTCAGAATTTCAGAAAATAGAAAAAGTTACATCATATAACACCTTCTGTCTCCACTGCGGTTGGATCGGGCTCTTTGTGGGAGAGGAGACTTCCTGGGCCTCAAAGCACATGTCGGTCTGAGAATGAAGAGAAAAGAAAACACAATGAACAGATGATTGCATGGACATCCAGAGACATTCGTGGTCAATCGTCTTAAAGTTACTCAACGAACATTTAAAATAAAAGGACGAAGTGCTTACAGAAAGTAAGCCAGGACACAAAAAGTGTTTTTCGGTACTATTAAAGGATTACAAACCAGCTGCAAAGCTGAAAGGATGAAGATGAAATAAGATCTTAAACAAATCCCTTAAAGAGGCACAACTCTGGATGGATAAATAGCACCTTAGGTGACAAAGAGGCAAACTCATGCAATGAAAGTGAGCAAACCACTAATTCTCAAATTTCACGCAAAGAAACATCTTCTCATAAAACAGCAATACAGAGGAAGTTTTTTCAAAGAGGTGGAAAACATTTCTGTTCTATTTCTCTCTTCCTCTTTAAAGTTTTTTTTTTGGGATCATTTACTGTTCCTTACTGAATCAAAGAAATCGAGAAAACACAGAAAAGTTGTTTGTTTTGTTGGACGTGCTGCTTGTTGCATCCTGTGCAGAAAAGGAGCAGATGGGCCGTGCAAAATGTGCAAAAAATTGAGTAAAAGTTTAGCTGTTAAAGTGAGTGAAATGCCACGTTTTAACTGCAGCAATCACATTTCTCTGAATGTGCTTTGAAAAACTTATCACTGCATGCTCAACACTCCAAGTCAGGACAAGCAGCAGTTAACGTCCCATACAGCAGGCCACACAGTTACCTGATTAAAACACATGATATACTGGGGTGTATTGATAGCAAAGACAGACGCAAAGACGGGTTCCTGGGAGAGAAGAAACAGCAGAAGACTAAAGATGTTTGGTTCAAACTACATTTTATGAGGATACGGGACTTTGATTCGCTTTACCCAGCACTGAGGCGCCTCAAGAACGGGGCTTTCTGATTTCTCCTACAAAACAAAAACAAAAGAGAGGAAAATTATGTAAAAAATTATCATAAAAATAAAAGAGGAACAAAATCAAACATAATAAATATCAGATATACATGTAACATGGGTGTGTTGCTGCAGAGGAGATCTTTAGGTCATAAAGAGGGTAAAATTTAACTACCAAATAATTAAATGTCTGTTTGCATTCCACATTCCCACCAACTGTTATAAACCACATAACTGGTCTGAATACGTTTCCCAGTAACATGAGTCTGATCTCAAAACATTAAGCACATACTAAATGCAGAGTGCTTGTGCTGAGAGATGCTAGATCGAGTTTCAGTGACACGGCCAAAGGTCCAATCAAACCGCAGGTCCAGTCTCAAAATCTAAAGCCAGCTGGACGAGCGAACCCTCTAACCCAGAGGTTCCCAATCTGCAGGGGGGGCGCGGGAAGCCTCTGGATGAAAAAAAAAACACAACATGGACGCTGTATGCGCTGGGTTTTTACCTTAGAATGGCCAACTCTGTTATTTATATGTCAATTTGATACAGTAGGAGCTTCCACACTTCCCATATCTGTGTCCTCTGTCACTTTTATCAGCAGTTAAAACCGTTTCATCCGTTAACATGTGGTAACCTGTTTTTTCCGAACCGCCTTTAAACTCAACATGAGCGCTACGACAGCGCACTGGGTTTACACCTGTGCGGCAGCGAAGGAGACCTGCTGCTGCTGCGCACAGCTACGCAGGTGTGTGTTAGGACAGTGGTCTCTAATGGTCCCCAACCTTTTTATTACCGCGAAAGTTTTGCTGCGGCCCGGGGGAGGACAAGGGGGGGGTGTCAGATAAGGTTTCTGCATGTTGGTGTTCTCCCTAAATCCTGAATATGCCCAATTTGGGTCGTCTTGGCCCTTTTATCGCAGCCTGTGGGATTTTCCCTGACTGGGAATGAGAAAACAACCTGCTGAATGTGACAGGTGGCCAATCAGAAAGCGTGGTGACGTCAGAACAGAGGGGAATCCCAAACAGCTGAGATATCGCGCAACTGAGAATCCGGTGGATATCAGAGATGATATGTGGAAATGTTTATTATTAAATCTAAGGGTCATTATTATACAAGTGTATTCTGTTTATTCAGTTAAAAATGTTAACTATGATAAAACATTCACCTCCAAATCATAGTGCAGCATATAGAGCGGCTGCTCTGGTTGCTGTGGTAACGTTTACGTATCCCTTCAAAATAAGATACAGATGCGCCACAAAAATGAACCTTTTACTTTTGTGAAAACTTTAACCCATGATAATGACTAATGGAGCCCTGAGTTTGTTTCTCTGCAACCAGACGGTTCCATTAGGGAGTGATGAGAGACAATGACACCCGAAGTGTTGCTTATATCCACAGCCGCTTGGTCTCAACGTGGGGAAGCAGTTTGAAGCTTCATTAGCAGCCGGTCACCGCATGTTACGCAGAGCGGCTTGTAATGTGTGTCTCACCTACCGGTCCAGGACAAATCCATTCTCCTGTCTCTTCTCTGGGCCTTTTCCCCTTTGCAAAGAAACTTCCCAAAGGCATCTGATCTGTTTATTACTCATTTTGCTGCTTGTGGGCTCAATGTTGGCGCGCAAGTAACCGAGAGAATCCGGTTAAAGGATTTTCAAAATAAAAGAAACCTCCAGACTTAAATAATACATAAAACGGAAATATTTAAAAATTTATTGCGCGGCCCGGTATCAATTGGTCCACGGACCGGTACCGGTCCACGGACCGGGGGTTTGGGACCACTGTGTTAGAATCATGGCAGCAAACCAGCAAAACACAAGAACTTTAGACAGTTTTTTTCCCCAAAACTATCAGACTGAGTTGAGTGAAGCTGTTGGATGCAGGTAATGTAGCTAAAAGATGACCAGCTAATAACAATACAGCACCTTAAGCTTAACAAGTAGCCTGTAGGCTACCGATGTTGTTGACTATGTTCAGGTGCGTATATTCATTTTGCTCCCAAAAAAGTCGGCGGGGTCCTGAAAATGTTTGGAAACCACTGGGGGGGGCGCAGGAGAAAAGGTTTGGGAACCACTGCTCTCACCTCTAATACAGCAAGTACGATATCCCAATAAAATGAAAGCAAACACACGGCTCTGGAAAAATTAAGAGACCTCTGCTTGAACCCCTCATGGTTCTTCCACCAAATCTTGATCTCTGAACTCTTCCTGAGTTAAAACATTAGTGTTGCTGTTTCTAAACGAACATGAACTTGTTTTTTGTTTGCATTATTTGACGTCTGAAAGTTCTGCATCTTTTCATTATTTTGACCATTTCTCATTTTCTGAAAATAAACACTAAATTTCTCCTTGGAATTTTGGAGACATGTTCATAGAACAAAAGAACAATGTTAATTTTACTCAAACATATCCATAGAGATTAAAATCAGAGAAACTGATCATTTTAAGTGGCATCTTAATTTTTTCCAGAGCTGCATGTTGTACATTAAGCTTAAATGCTTCAAATGTGGTAAATAATGGTGTTTTGAGAAATATCTGTAACACTACATCTTTTTTCTTGTATGTTTTTTGCACTACAGCCAAAAACAACTGTGTAATTTCTTCAGATTTTTTTTGTGAATGACCAACAAAAATGGGTTTGAAGTTGTAAACTGGAAGGCAATTAATAACTTTCAATTAAAGAAAAATAAAATCAGAAAAGTAGAGAGAAGCTGCTCAGAGACACACAATCATGTAACAAAAGAGAGAAAAAATGAATAATTTGTAGGATGTTGTATTTATAAAGTGCCTCAATCTACATATTTTAACAAACACTTGACACTTTTCAATGTAAATGTTTAGAAATGAAAATAACTAAAAGTCTTTAATTTATTTGTTAATACTTATTAGTTTGAATTGTTTGCAGGGACATAAATGCATGTCTGTTCCTTACTTTTCCTCTCAGTGACTCTGCTGTTTCTTGTGGATTTGGTGAACAAACTCTGACGGAAACCAAAGCTTTTTGTTTGGGTTTGTCTTCTTCCTCAAGCCTCTCAACACTCTGCTCTTCACCTTGGGTTCTGGACAGATCAAACAGAATAAAAAACCAAATGTTAAAAAAGTTGTTCCCTATGTTTCCATATCAGAACCATGAAGGAGTGAGAGCTCATGCTACAGACCCAGCATCAGAGCCGTTTTCCACAGAGGAAGTGATCTGTGAATCATCAGATGCGAGTTGTGTCGGGGTCTCCCTCCTGTTTCGAGCTCTCTGTCTCCATGGAGCTACTCTGACTGATGTGTCTCTGTGTGGCTCCGGCCTCTCGGGTCCTTCTGTCCTCCCAAACATCTCCAGATCTGTGTAGTCTTCACCGTTCTGCCGGCTGAGCGGCGGCAGCTCCTGCCCGTCGGTCCCGCTCCCCTCCGAGTCGTCGGGGCGGCTCTTCTTCAGGATCCCCTTCAAGCACGGCTCAGAGTTGTGATCCTGCAAGCCCCGTTGCGTTGGTTCTGGTTCTGAAAGCTTGGACTTTGGTTGTGTGAGGCGCAGCTCGCTGGGTTTCAGGTTAACAGACGAGGTCTGCTGTCTGTCGTTCAGATTTGGGTACAAACTGAAGGCGGGAAGCTGGATGGGGCCTTTCTGAAGCTGAAGTCAAAGGGGGCAGAAAAAAGATATAAATACACACACACACATACACACGCAGGTGTTTTCAGGTGCACACTCAATAGGTTGCCACTAAATACAAATTGCTATGAACCGTTTTACTTTCCAACAATGTTATACGTGTTATAATATCTGCATAAGCTGTTTGTTGTCGTGGTTTTCCTGGTTTAGTTATTTCTCTTTCTGCAGGGTTAGAGGCAGACTTATTCTTTCCTCTTAAACATTTTCCACATTTTTCTCCCTTTGTTTGTTGTCTGTGTCCATTACATTTGAAATAAGCCCAAAAGGTTTCATAAGTATATCAAGTAAAAGCTGTAGTGCTCCACAGAGATCATTGAGATCTCATTCATTTATAATATTATACCCATAACTTATTAGTTACTCTTATTATAATCATAATGTGAGTTATTACAGACATTTCTGAGAAGAAACCAGGAATAATCCATTATTCTAATTATTTGATACCAAGTTACAGTTACTTGTTTCACCTGTAAATATTCTTATAATCAAACCAACATCAACCACTGGTTAAACCAATATAAATTCTTGGCTTAATTATAAGTTATTATTATTAATTTAAGTATTTTACCCTGGGTTTTATCCAATTACTCAAAATGTTTAGATTTTATTGTTTAAACCTTTAATGCTTGAAATAAGGAATAGTCTGAATTATTTTTATACACAGACTTCCTCTTTCTTCAGGAAACCTGCTCTTCCTGTTCCATGACTCTCTTTCTGCCTGACTATGATTTTTTACGATTTAATAGAAAAAAGTAGAATTAAAGCAAAGTTTGCAGGACACAATAACAACCAAACAAGCAGATTAATTTTATTGCTGTCAGACTCTACTGTTGGGTCTTGATGTCATCTGTGTTATCAGTTTTAAAGATAACTTTATTTCCAGCATGGGGAAGTGGGATGAGCTAGACTTTTCTCGACAACTTTCAAATACAAAATTCAAATTCAAAACTATTTGATAGATCCCAAACGGAAATTAAATGTTGAAACTAGAGGTGAGCCGATCGATCGGTAACCGATCATAATTGGCCGATTTCCGTGAAATCGGTGATGATCGGGATCGGCCGATCATTGGCTCTGTTACCGATACCGATCACCTGCATTTCATTCATTTTCATCGCCTGTCTGTCCAGCTGGTCTCGTCTTTCCTTCACTGCGCAAACGCGCAGCAACAAATGCTAAACGATGTGTAACTATAACCACTGAGTGAATGAGGACGTTTGCGTGTTGCGGCGGAAAATAGAAGCAGGTCAAAATGCATCAACACAACGAAGCTAATAGACATAAAAACAATGACGGAGTTTGGCTACATCGAGGCTCAGTGCAGTAAAAAGACATGGAGGATCAGACAGCAGGTAAAGCAGCACAGCTACAAACACTCACCGGATTAGCATGACGGTCAGAAAGATAAACTAATAACCCGCTAAATGATTTAAGTCTTGGAGCTGCGATGTAAGACGCTGGTTCTGCTGTTGAACCGCTGCTCCGCTACAGGTAGTAATATTAATATTTAATATTTAGTAATATTTGACACGGAGTCGCTTCTGCTCCACCTGGTAGAGACTCTCACACCGAACCCGTTTACAGCTGCAGCATCTAACCTAAAAAATACATTTTACATACGTATTAAAACTTTCTCTGTCCTAACATGAGACAGATAATCCCTAAAAAATAATCGATCTCCTCCCTGTTACTCCGCTCAGTCAGAAACAGCCAATCAGAACTAGCAGTAACCAGCTAGCCGCTATGCTAACAGGAAGTTTTCATTCAGTAACTCTGGATTGTTTATTGTAATAGATCCTGTTTTTGCCTTTGAATGTTACGTTTTATACTTGAATTTTCTGGCAATGTTGAGAGGTTTTATTTTGGCTCTTTGCATTATTTAGCCTCTTCAGAGCCTCATATGTTATCAGTCTGTTAAAGATAGTATTATTGATAGCAGTTCAATTTACACAATGCCTGTTTTGTTTAGTTTTCTTCTTGGAAAAGTTATTAAAAACAAGTTTTTGTCTAAATTAAGGTGAATTCATGGTTCCTTTTTTCACATAATGTAACGGTAGTGTTTATGATAAATGATAAATAAATCATAACTATGTGATCGGTATCGGCGGTCGGCCCTCAGTATCGGCAGAAAAAAACATGTTGATCCCTAGTTGAAACCCATTAATTCAGGATTAAAACTAAACTTTGGCTCATTTTCTCCTCACCAGACTGACTTCGTCCACGGTGATGGGCTGGGTCTGGTACCGGACCCCTTTCTGTTTCCGCCTCTCTGGTGGTCCGTCGGCGGGACCGAGCCGCTCTTCCCAGGTACGGACAGCCTGTTGAAGAGGGCCAGCTTCTCCCTCATGCTCATCCTGCAGCTCTCATCCTCGACCTCCACTGACTCAGACAGTTCAGACGGGACCTCTGCTGCAGGAGGAGCTCTGTGTAACGCAACAAAATAAGCTACAACCATGCAGAACGGCGCCATCAGAACATTTATTCTTTTTTCATGACCCATAAAATACTGGGAACACATTGGTGAGCACACCATGTTCCTTTATCGTATTCAGTGTTGTTTATTTTTAGTGAGTCCAACACACTCCGTTCAGCAGCTGGTGATTCAACTGTAGAGCTAAAAAGATCTGCAGCTTAATTTTATCCAAGTAACTTTTGATTGATTGCATGAGTTAGAATTGCATCTGTAGTTTCTTTTCACCTAGCAGTGGCGCTGGAAAAATAAGACATTTTACCTCTTAGAATGGGAAAATCTAACACACATTTTATACATGATGCTCTACACTGCAAAAATACAACATTTCACCAAGTATTTTTGATCTAGTTTACTGTGCAAATATCTTAAACACTTGAAATACATCAAAATTTACTTACAAGTAACTTTTCAGCAAGATATAGGAGCTTGTTTTAAGTCAATAATTCCTTAATACTGATTTTAAAAAGTACTAGGTCCACTATGATTATTTCACTGGTAATATGGGGAAAATATTTTGTTAAAAAGGGAAATAATCTGCCAATGTAATCGATATTAAGGAATTAAAACAAGCTGCTATATCTCGCTCATCTCTACCCACCTCATTGAAACCATTTCCTCGCAGGTGATTGGCTGAGTGAGAAAGCGGAGGTCGTTGTTACGCCGCATCCTCCGCTCATGTAAGCTGCTGGCTGAGCGAGGCTTCAACAGAGCTGAGGACTCAGAGGCAGCTGACTTCTCCAGTTCCTAAAGAAGCAAAAAATGTATTAATATCAACTCAACAAGGCATCAAATGATCCGAGACTTTCTGCAAAGGTGGATTCTAAAGCAAGTATTTAGCAGAAAGGCTATAAACTGTCATTTTCCCTTCATTCTTTGATATGCGATTTCAAACATGGAAAACTTTTGTATAATCATTCAAAGGGGCATTAATGAGAGGTTCAAGGCTAGTTTGTACATTTAAACTACTGAGAGATGACTGAAAGCACCTCACTGTCCTGTATTGATGAAAGAAGGCAGGCGAAGCGGCACTGTAACTAGTGGATAAAGCATCTTGGCAGCTTACTTCCAACAGGTCACGGTGTAACCAGAGACCTGCAGGCTTCAGTTTCCTCGCTGCCCGTCTCTGCAGTGCAGCAGGGTAATTTTAACACAGCTGCTGGCTGTTAATGGCACTACAGTGTCTGGCACATTTTCACCTGAGTCATTGGGAATAAAACCGTAACGTTTCAGCTTCTGAAAGCCTGGTCCACGTTTCCGCCTGGATGTTCTACATGTTCAGTGATACTTTAACCATGTGTCTCAAATTGTTCAGAACAAAAACTACATTTCTGCTGTATTTGACACGTTTAAGCAGCTTATTTGAGGAAATAAACAGGTCAAGATTTGCAATGAGTTTCTTGTTTCAGAGCACAGACTTACTTTAAACAGAGACATCTTGGCAGCCACGCTCATTTTGGCTCTGTCGTCTGTTTTCACATCCGCTGGAAGAAGAAATAAGAAAAGATGTAAATGTTGCAAATCAACACACTTAAATTATTACTAAATATCAACAAAGATTGAGCCACTAATGGTTATTCTTCTTGAGATAAATGGAGTGTAATTACTAACATTTTTACCACTTTATGGTTATTTTATGTTTCATCTGAAGGTATTTCAACTTCAGTTTCTTCAGTATTAAAAATAACCTTTTAATTTTTTTAAGATAAGTTCTCATTTCTCAAATGGTTGAAATATTTAATAAAATAATTCTTTCAAATAATAATATTTCAAGCCGACTCAACCCTGAACCTAGCACTAAAGCTACATTAACAACATTTAGATAAACCTTATCTATGTTTTAGATGATATAGCAAAGAGTGGCAAGAGCTGAAGTGTGCAGATGATCTTCATCCAATCTGAAAAATGATTGGATGACGATCATCCAATCATCTAATCACCTATTCAGGTGGTTGGGACTGAATAGAAATGTACACCTAATTTATTTTTAGGTTTTTATTTGTTCAAAGCTTCAGCAAACAACTAATCATTTACCCCTTACTTCTTTAAAAATAAATGTACATACATTTTTTAGAATAGTTTTGTCACAAAACATTATTTTCATACATGTTTATACAAAATACAGTGAGAAATAATCCTTTCTGTAAACTGTAAGTGCAATAAGAGGCACCTACTGTTGTACAAACCACCTTGTGTTGACTTAAAATCTTTTTCTGCTGAGGTCAAATAAGAGGAAAGGTGACTTTGTTCCTCACTCGTATTAAACCATATTAAACAAAGTATAACCTGTTTTTTTTCCCAGGCTGTTACAAGAATTTATAGAGACAACTTGGCAAGATGGCTGAACAAATACAAAACATGTTTCCTGCAGAGCATGCAAAGAAAAAAAATATTCTTACTGTCACTAAACCTTCTTTGTACTAAAAAAAAAGTTTTACCTTTCTTGTCATTTTCATCTGCATCCAAGAGCCTGGAAGAGGAGACCATAGTGTTCAATATAAATATGAAGAGCTCAGAGTGTTCTCACACAGATCCAGCTTTAAATGTACTGTGGATGTCCTTGTGCTTCTGTTTGCGGATTCGGAGAATCAAGATAATGCGAAAAATTTGCATTCTTAATAAAATGCCACCGTTGATCTTAGAATGAAGGACATACTCATGCAAAACACCCAAAGCTTTCTGTCTAAAGCCTCAGCTGGAGGGTTACTTTAAATTGAAATACCAAATAAAAACGCTTTCAGCCAAGAAAAACGTCTCAAAGTTTTCTTAAGAACAGTTACAGTTGAGTATAGAGTGACATCTCAATAATAGCAGTTAATTTATAGCTTAAAATAAAGTCATTTACAGTAAGACTGTAACCTCCCCATTTGTTAGCACCCATCTGAAAGCAATTAAACAAATTAAAACTGAATTTAATGTCAGTACATTTGAATATAGCGTCTGGGAAAACATCCAAGTTAATTAGAAACAGCTGCTGAACTCCTAATTTGTTTTCTCTGACCACCTGTTCCCCTAGTGAGGTTTTTTTTTCTTTTAGAGACAACATGTACAGCTGAAAACAAATAAACAATTTCTCACCTGAAGTCACACATCTTTACAGTTGGAGTATTAACAAATAAAAAGAAGAAAAAAACCCCAAAGTTAACACAGTAGGAGAGCAGCAGAGCAACAAAGTGTAGCTTCTTGGAGCGGCCACGTCTCCATAGCAACCATTCTGTCAATAACAACTGACAGTTTAAAAGACATGTTGGGGAAAAAGCACCTTCAACTCAGGGCTGGGCAATAAATCAAGAACTATACAGACTGCGATAAATAATCAATAGAATATACGTAAAATAGAATTTTCAATGATTTTGCTGAACTTCAATTTAGAGCCGCACAGCATTCTGGGAGATGTAGGCAAAGGAAAGGCTTTGGCTGCTCAACCTATCACAACTAGCAAAGCCAGGTTGGATTGGTCACTCTTTGGTTGCCTAGCAACAACCTGTTGAGTAACGGACAGAGCAGCAGTTTGATGCTAACTGAATAAAAAACAAAACGGTGAGGTGGGAAGGGAGGAAATGAGAAGAACAGTTTGATACAACGGCAAAGGTCACATTACCAGTTTGGCAATATTTCAGATATTTAAAAGAAGAAACAGATCAATAATTATCATTATTGACTGTTATGAACCTTGTGATATGTTTTTCAGATATACTGTCCAGACCTCGTTTAACTGGAAACATGATCTGAACCAAAACACTCCAGGAAACCAATGAATGGCAATATGCAATATGCCAACACGGTTGAGGATAAGTACTGCAACATCACTAGGGGTTCGTTCACACTGCAGCCTGAAGTGACTCAATTCCGATTTTTTGGCAATTCCGATTTTTTTTGCCGGGCCGTTCACACTGCCAGTAAATGCGACCTGTATGTGTTCTGCAGTGTAAACGGGCAAAAGACCTGAAAGTGTCCCGCATGCCCAGTAGAGGGCGCCATAGCGTCAGCGTTCTCAGTGATCTGCTAACCGCCATAAAAAGAAGAAGAGCTCAGTGTTTGAGGAAGTAAACATGGAGGCTAACGGTGGAGCTTAGCTTATATATTTGAAGTCGTTATCCGGCTGGAGCAGCATATTAACAACTTAATCCTCATATAGTCCGTCATGGTTGTCGTTTTTCTTCCCACTTGCACGTATCAGAACGCAGAATAGTGAGATTTGTTGAGAATCAGTGACGTTCAGTTCGGTTAGGTCGCATTTTAATCAGATACGTATCGGATATGGGTCACATTCTAAAAAGAATCCGACCTGTGCTGTTCACACTGCCATGAAAAGATCGGATACAGGTCGCATTATGTCAAAAAAATCGGAATTGGGTCACTTCAGGCTGCAGTGTGAACGCAGCCTAGAATGCATGCATTTAAAAAAAAATTTTGACTGGGAAAAGATGAATGCTTAAAGATCCACACTTTGCTTCAACTTTATAAAATGTTAAAGAGGAATTTTGAGTATTAATAGCAGGATATACATTTTTCCACTTGCATGATTGAACTCAAATTAAATTCTAAAATATTAAGTATGAAATCAGGCTATTGGAAAAGATTCACTTATCTAAAGGTTTACTTTACCAGAGGTCCACTACTAAATATGAGAAACAGCTCCTACCCGGTGCTTTCCTCTATCTCGTTGGCTGTGATTGGCTGTGTCCTGAAGCGCTCGCTGGTTTTGCGACCCCCTGCCGGCCCCTGAAGGTAGCGCCTCCCCCGCCGCCGGCCTCCCTCAGAACCAGTCGCCAGGTCCAGAGAGGATGTGGTTTGGCCAGGATCGGGACCACTGGTTTCCATAAACACAGAAAAAAAAAAACAGAAAAAGAAAAGCAAAGATGGAGGTAAACATTCATACGAAGGCTCACACGGTTTGGATCACGCACATAAAGGCAACCCTACAGTTTCTCCTGGCCTGCGCTGCCATCTGTCTGCTGGAGGAGGGAACTCCTCAACTGGCCCACCGACACCCGAGTGTGGAGCTGCAGGGCATCGGGTCCTGGATGGACAAGGAGCCCGTCCTCACTCGGGACGTTTACAGAATCTTGGCAATTCTGGCTAAAGTGAGTGAAAATGCAGCAAACGCAAAGGAAATTCAGAGTTGCAGTTTTCCATCAGGGGCTGAAGTGTTGCAGAGAAAGATGCAACTTCAAGGATAAACGAAGAGATAAAAGAGGAGTCAACGCAGGACAGAGGCAGCAAGAGAAAAATCAGAGTGGTTATAAAACCCCTGCTGATTCAGAGCTATCAGTTTTAATTAGCAACAAAAGCAACTGAGGAAGTCAGTAAAGAAGAGAGTGAGCAATTTGAATGACTGAGAAACACCGACTGGCTGCCGGGATTTACATTCATAATGCAACTTCAACCTGTTGCACATTTGGCGGCTTTAGTAAGTGCATTAAAAAGGTAACACTAATTTATTTATTGGCCTGTAGGTTTATTGGTGCCTATTTCCTCAGATTTGGGAGATCGGTGATCCATCGGTACTTACATGTGAACCCATATTATCTGTCTCAGCGAAGGTCTAACAATCAGCCACTGTCCTCTTCTGTTCTCCTGTGAAAGAGCTTTGACTGACAGACCGGCCCACCAGGTCGCCTCTGCACGTTTGCATTTAACAATAGTCACTCACTGTTACCAATTCAACAATTTTCTTGCTATATTTATCAACATTTCAGACAAAATCAGGATTGGCAGGTCAGGCTTTTTAAAGATTGGTAATCTGTGATCGACCAGAAAACTGCAATGGTGCAGGAGTGTACATATGACTGACATGGCAGATATTACGCCATAAACATGATGTAACACCTGTCATGAACATGAACATGAATGTTTGAGTGCTGTCATGAAGTGTTATTCGGTAAATAATGACATTTTTAATGCAATCTTGCATAAAAAGTGTCATTATTTACCAAATGACACTTAATGTCAAACATTCATGTTCAGGTGTCACATCATGTTTATGACAGTGCCATGTCAGTCTTTTGCACGTCCCTTCAAATAGTGTTTGAAGCTAGTTTATAAATCTGCTTCTACATTTCACATTTCATACAGATTGGTACTGCATGCAGGAATCTCCAAATTCAGCAAACAAATTCAGAGTGGAGAGCATTTCAAATAACTTCAAACAAACTTATAAAGGGAAAAAAGACAAATGAGAAAAATTTACTTTTTTTCTCTCCAGTTTCATCGTGGTTATGTAGAAATTATGTATTTTTATTGTTGCTGGTGAAATTAGATCAACACACACTTAAGTTCTTAAGAAGAAGGCAACTTTCTTACAGAAACAAGAGAAGAAGTCCAGCTGCCTTCTTCTTAAGCACTCTGGGTTGTCGCGTCCTAGATGACTGAGAAGCTACACCAACGTAGGTCAGCACACCTGCTCCATTACAAACTGATACTAGAAAATAAACATGCAGCTGGATTCCGCGTGACAGATACAGAACCTTACGGGTATTCATCTGCCTTTATTCACATTAAAAATCCCAAATTTTAATGTATTTAATGATTTTTTAAAAAGGTTTTTGCAGAAATCAGCAATTGAGGTGGAGGAATCTGTCGACATATTAGCCAACATGTGGAAGAAGATGAGGCCAAAACTGACATTTTGTTTAACACACCAAACACCTAGTTAAAAGTCTAAGGATACTAAAGTTACAATGGTCTAGTCAAAGTCAATAGATAAGTGGCAAAATGCTGAAACATTAATGGGTATAAATACCTTAAAAAAACATGTTTTCATAAATCAACTTATTGAAACCAAAACAGAACTCATGCAGCTTGATGACATACTAATAAATGCTTAAATGTTTACAAATAATTTGCCTCCTATGATATACTACTGCAGCAATTTTTTTAAGTTCCTTTAAAGCTCAAATCCATCAAGACTGCTCCGATTGTTGTTAGTGTGACAGAAACAAGTTTTATTTGATTGGGATAGAAATTAAATGATACTACCGCTTTAAAACATGTCTAACGGAGACCTCTAATGCTTCCATTCCTTTCAGAAAAAGCAGTTTGAGGGGATCTTGTCACTTTAAATCCAAATATGCAACGTTCGCATTCGCACATGAAATTGGCTGCAAACAGATGCGCAACTATACAACCGTATACTTTTGAAAAGCAGAAGTGGAGTCTCCTGCACATCCAAGAATGCAGCAAGTGGTTTCTGGATGGTAAGTCAACAACAAAACACTTGTCTTTTCCAGCAGCCATTGTACTGCCTGTAGAGCTGTAAAGCCAACTGGCCATAAGTGCTGGAGCTCAGTTTGGGTTGCTAGGTAACGGGCTAAGCTTCCGGGGCAGTTCCTGCTGATTTGTGACGTTACTTTTTGTTGGTTTTTGAAACAACTAATTCTCCAGATGACAAAAAAACCTAAACTTACAGTCAAAAACTAGCTGGGTGTTTTTTGGTTTTTTTTTTTTTAAGTGCTCGCATTTGCAGTAGAAACCTAAATGGAAATACAAAACTGTGTAGAATGTGAGTTTTGCATAATACGTTCCTTTTTAGACAATAATATACAAAAATGATATTTTCAGTAATGTAACAAATCTTAATTTCCATGACAAATTCTATTATAGCTATGGTTAATAATTACAATGCACCTTTTAAAATCGAGAGATTTCCAGCCCAAAGATGACAAGATCTTCAGAGCATAAAGAAAATTTGTGAACCACATGGATGACAAAAATTGGATCGAGACAAAACATGGAGTAAAAACTTTGAGACAACGTTGTCACTCCCTATAAAAATGTTGTCTCAAAGTCTCATTAGCAAGACTTCATATATGAATAAGAACCATGAATTTTAGAAATAATCATCTGTCTTCCAGACGGGACTCACCTTCTCAGGTAGTTCGGCTCTGCAGGAGCGTCAGCCTTGACCCCATTTGTAACGTCTCGTATTCTGCCGTTCACTCTTTCACCGAGGACGTCTGAGTTAAACTCCCCCCCACAGGCTGAGGTCGCTGGGTTGCTCAGCTCCTTTCCATCCCGTCTCACCCACTTGGAGGGAAGCTCCTCTAAGTCTCCGTAGCGTTCGGCCAGCTCTCGCCTCCTCTCGGCCTTGTAGCGGGCGATCCGCTCTGCTCTGGGCTCCAGAACCAGCTTCTCTGATGCATCCATGTCCCTCTGATTGATTCTGGTGTTTATATGTTTCTCAAATGGCTGCAGAGCATGGGGGAAGGAAAAGTAGATGGGAAATTTGTCCTCTACTTTTCAGCTTGAGCTTGAATTTTTGCAGCATTCAGATTCGATCCGGCCTTGAAGACTTTTTTTTTTTTTTTGCTTTGCTTATTTATTATCAAATGTTGGAGACCATTAGTGCATTTGGAAGTGAGTTCATTCACCTGGAAGATTAAAAAAAATAAAAGTGGCACATTAAAGGGTCAAGAGACATACTGGATTTTATTAAGGGGTATCAGAGTAAAGTTGGATAAACACAAATGCAACCTTTCCCAAATGTTATAGCTTTCTCCATGTCGTCTTGCTTTGAATATTTTAATCATTTTTGTTGAAGCTATTTTAACTACTTACAATACTTTGAACAAATGCAAATAGAAAATAAATACAAATTTCATTACAAAATTCCCTCAATTGAACTGAAGAACAGCTCTACAACAAATCTACAGGAGTAGCTACTGCACAGAAAATATGAAGAACAGTATGAGTTTGTTTTTGAACAGTCCTAGTCTGCAAGAGGCAATTAAAAGTTCGTGTGCAAAATGATGAAATGGTGAAATGGCAACATACAAGAGCAACATATGTTTTTGCATAATATCCTTGATCTAGTTCCACCTCTTTTCCTCCTTCTCTCCTCGATGTAAGATGATCGGCACCAGCCTGCCGAGTCAAGAATCTCCTCTTGCACTGAAATTCGACACCTCAGCTCCACTCAGGGTGCTAGTCTCATGGCACACAGTCTGCAAAGTTTGCTGATCTTTTCTGCAAAACTAATAGTAACTTAAGCGACCTGCATCACCACTTTAAACTGAGGATGTTATGTAAAATAAATAAATGCTTTGTCTGATTAAATATGCTTTCAAATGTGTTAAGCACACATGCAACATCCTGTATGAAATAATATATTCCCAAGCAACATGGACACAAACAAGCAAAGAAAGTCCCTTTAGTCTACAAGGGAAACCTGAACCTGAAATCTATTTTTAAATATCATTGATGTAATATATTTAAAACTAACATTTTGACAAAGTGTGATAAAACCTAGGGGAAAAACTTTGCAAAATCCCCCAAAAGTGTGGAGATCTATTGACCGTTACCAGTTGGGATTAGCATGAAAGTCTTTCGTAACGTAAACAAATGAGATGTGGATCAAGACTTTTGCACAGCACTGTATGCAGAAAAATCAATGTGTGTTTCCATGTGTGTATGTGTGTGTGTCTGTGTGCTTTACTAAAATGTAATGTCAGCATTCCTACAGCAGGAAGCACAATGGAGGAAGAACAAAGAGGTAGGAGTCACAGACGCTGTGCACCAGATGAATCTGCTGTGAGGCTGAATGGACGTTCTGGCAGCAGAAGTCCCACTCTAAAAGATATTAAGTTAATCGATTGACCTGCTGCCCACAGGCTGGTGGATTGACATACAGCAAAAACGCAAAAAAATATGAATTAACTAAACAAGGCCTGACTCAACTGAACAAAAAAATGTGATCTCCTGCTTCAAAGAAGCCCCAATGTTACAATCTAAAGCTTTAAACTTTCCCAGCAATAAAAACCTGTAAGGTTAAATATGCATTCAGGATGATTTTATGACCAAAGTGGAAATAAGAGAATGTACTTCTATTAAATGTAGGGGGGGGGGGTCAAATGGCAGGCATTCGAAAGTGTTAAAAATGAGCTGATATACGGAAGCTTACTACTGCTATGGCTTTCTACATACAAGTGCTGTTATCTCCATATGCTTAGCAAAGCATGTGGAAGTAATTTGTGCATCCTGACCGAAAGACGAGCTGCCCAGTTTTGGACTAATTTTAGTCCAAAACTAAAATTTCGATTAAATGTTTTTCTGAAGCACTGGACCACATCATGAGGCAATATTACAAGTGACACAAGACAATCTTAAAATGTTTAATTTAAAAGATAATAAATAAACATCTTTTCATAACAAGTACCGTAGTTGACTTCCCATTACTGCAAAAGTGCTCCCAGAGCACTTAGTTTCTTCCACCTGAGTCATGACTGTCCCAATTATAGGCAGGTCTAGTTTTGGCTCAGTTTTTCATTTTCAATTTGACCAAAATATTATGCTTTTGGTTTTAGATATGTTTAAGACTAATTTATTTTAATATTGATATCACGATATATATTGATATTTTCCTTTCCTAGAAAAAAATCAATATTCATCTGCAAGTATTGTAACATCCAACTGTCACCTTGTTCACTCACTGCTTGCTTCACCAGGTCATCAGGCTTAGAGTGATTCCTTCCGATGTTCAGGTTAAAAAGGTATCAAACGATTCACAGCAGGTACTTGGTTCACTTTATTTACTTTACTAATGCATGTCAGCTACAGTTTGGACTGTTTCAACTAAAAGAAACATGTTTTCTCACCACTTCTTTGATTAATTTTGTCCAGCTGTCCACTTTAAGTCTGTGTCCAACCAGAGCCAGGTATTGTGTAGTTGGTGCTTTTAATCAGTTTTCAGTAAAATCAATTCAGTCCAACTTTATAACAGTCACAAAATGTCACCAAAATCACTTTGTCCCACTAAAATATTTCAGAAAGTCACATAAGTGTATTGAATTGTATTGTTTGCTGAATTTCGCAATATATATCGTATCGTGGGCAGAATACAGTGTATGGTATCGTATCGTGAGATTATTGTATCACTACAGCCCTAAAGCAATTACAAATATTCTATGCAAATGTCTGGTTTCGACTGTACGTGCATCTACAACAATAAACTGTTTTCTATCTGAAAGTAAAAGCAGAATAAGCTTGTTAAGATATCAAGGTGGCTCCATGCTACTGGGAACATAAGCTTAGCAGTGGATGCAGAGATCAACACATGCCAACACGTAAACATGTGCTTAACACAAGACCTCAATCAATTTTAAAAATCTATAAAGTCTATTTTTCTCCCCCTTAAATCGTTATTATGCGTGCTCTTTGGTCGTCTTTGGCTAACCACAAGAAAGAATTGAGATTGCAGAGAGCAATAGTCATGTGAGCTGCAGAGAGGAGAATGCAGCCGAGGCTCAACAGGGATCACAGGCTTCTAATCCTGGAGCACTTTCAACACACGCTGGACATAAGCCCAGCAGCAGAGAATGGGATCTGAACAGTGACAGTAGCAAAATATTCTACTAATTATCAAAAGTTAAAAAAAACAACACTATCTTTTATTACAACACTGTTAGAATATTTCAATTTGGACATTCTGAGCTAATGTAAAATGACTTGAAGTGAGAGGGGAATCAGAAGGTTTCTGCAGCAGACCAGATTACAAGGCCGGCCAAGAATAAGCCTCTGACCAATTACACCTACCCTGCTGGGTTACCTGCACCAAAGCTCCCAATGATCTCTGTAACTCAAGGACAAATTCCTGCATACCACAAACACAACCTTGCATTATTACACTAACCATAGGTAAGATTCACACTTAACAGATAGGCCCTTTACTGTTATAAATACAGGACAGGAAGAGCTGTCTCTCCACCTTATGATCCATCTGCTTCCACTCCACTAAGTGCATTAATGGCTTTGCATTATGCATGATGTTTAAAACTTTCTGCATCAAGTAGAGATAAATATTCGGTTTTAACTCTCCAACATGGCGAGATTATTTACAATACCTTCCTAATTATTTCATTTAAGTAATGTATGAATACCACAAAGCTTATGAAATATTCAATTAAGCTTTATTAATTTGGAGAAAAACAGGGGTGAAATATGCTATTTGTACTAAAACGCTTGGGAAACTCTTACCATTAACTGTGTTGCAGGCCAGTAAACATTTCTTACTTCGTACTGTTTGCTACTCAAGATAAAAATGTCCAACACTTCCGCAGGTCAAACCAACAGGTGGGTCATTTCTCTGTCTTGAGGGTAAAATTGTTTCTTTCTGGATTCTTAATGCGTCCTCAATAAAAGTTAGATATAAAACTTTACTTCGTGCTAATTGAAAAGAAACGTTTACTTACACTGTAAGCCTTGTTCCAGGCGGCCGGCGGTCCCTCCCCACTGATCCTTCCCCGCGGTGAGTCGCTCCAAATGTAGTCAGAGTCGCAGCTGGGGGTGTTTCTCCGTATTAAGGGGAGAAGGTATAAATAGACGGGCGAACCCTGGGCCGCCCCTACCGGGACCGGGACGTCCATGTTGCGGACTCTCCCTTCGAGCCGTTCTGATATTTACATAAATTATTAAAACTACCGTTCACGTCTTTACCAGCCACGTCTTTAAAAAGCGATATATAATGACATGTTGTGTTTGTTTTAATTAAAACAAAAAAAGTTAGTTTTTTTTTTTTTGCCAGATACTGTAAACCAACATTCCAGACTAAGTGCTTTCTGTAAGCAAATTAGCTACATATTCTGCATTTTTAATTCAAAATGTGCATGTTTCTGTTAACTAGTAAACTCTTTCAGATAGTTTATAGTCCGAATTTTTATAAAGTGTCAGGGACTGGATCCTTAACATGAAAGTCAAGACCATGGGGATTTATCGTACGATAAAATTATCGTAACAAAATGTTATCGTATTTTGTTACGATAAAATCTACTCACTCCAAAACGAGCTTCCATGCAGTGACGTCATGGGAGGTATAATGAAATTGATCAATTTTTCCTTATATTTATACACTTAAATCACAATAAATAAAAACACAATAACACATTGTGTTACTTGAGTACTGTACAGATGCAACTTGTGTGAGACAACATAGAAACACAGCAGACCAATTAGCTTGGATTTAATAATTGTTTAGAGCCAAATTGTTGCAAAAGCAATGAATTCTGATGACTTTTTATTGCTTTGCTAGTAGACATGTAGAGAGTAAAATCATACCAAAGTATTTCACCGTCATCCCTGTAAAAAAAACAGAAAGATGCAAGAAAACAAAGGAAGTTAACTGAAGTACTACAGACAGTAAATCAAGAAAGGAGGTGAACATGACTGTCAATGAAATTTGAAATGTAAACAGAAATAAAAATTTATTCATACCATTTAAATTCCTTAAGATGTTTGTGGTCTTCTTCAATCTTTGCTTCAGGTTTGCAAGATCCATCATTGCAATAATAAATTATTCGTTGCTTAGGTATGCAAATTTTAAGCTTAATTCTTTTTTCTATTTGCCCACTTTTATTTATATAAGGCATTTATTTTACAATATGGTATCTTGATAATTCATAACTGTAGACAAAACTTGAAGAGATCTATTAAAAGTGCATCTATAAAAAATTATTTGGTGTTGAGATAAAGTCAATTATTTGTCCTTTTCCTTCTATGCTGTCCTTTACCGAACATGTCAAATTTTGGTTGTTTTTGATTTTGTGCTACTTCTTCACAGTTGCTACCTAAACAAATACATTAAAGAAATTACTTTTTGTCTCAAAAAACTGCAGAGATGCAAAAATTGATAAGATTTTTAGGGGGGGCTTCATAGAGAAACGCCACAGAATTAAAAAAAAAAAATAGAAAATGACAAAAACAAATTATTCTTTCAAAAAATGTAAAAGAAAGTTGAAAAATATTAATAAACATGCACAGACAAGAATTTTAAGCTGTTTAAGAAATATGTATTTATATATTTTTCATATTCCTAATTTAATTTACCTAATTAGTTTTTTTGTTTAACCCAGTTGTTTATACTGCTTTGTTTCTCACTGGTCGATTATTAATGCATGAAAAAATTAGGTGTGAAAAAAATGAGAAAGAAGAGGCAGGAGCCAAGTTGAAGCAAATCATCTTGTTGTAAACAAACCAAAAATGCTACAAGAGCGCCCTCTTCTTTCTTTAAATGAAATTACATCTTGATAAAAAAAATGAGCAGGTAACAGAAAATAAATTGTGTTGCTTCTAAAACAGGCAGAACAATTATTTATAGAAATGTTCCACAAATGAACAACTCAGAAAGAGGGGAAAAAAATATACTCTTCACAATATGTTAATACAAACTTAAAAACAGGTGCAATCTGCATCCATATGTCTTCTCAAAAATAAAATGAATCACATCTATAAAGTGCTGCATTGCAAAAAAAAAAAAATCTCCAGTAAAGAGATACTCGTAAACTTAAAGGTGCTCATAATGTTTCTTTAGCAGCAAACAGACTCCATATGTCGAACGTCAACACTTTAACAGAGAAACTCGACATTTAATCAGAACACGGCACAATCTAACTGAGAAACTTCTGTTCCTTTCATTCACACGAACAGCTATAAGGTTTGGAAAAAAAAAAAAAGGGTACCGAGTTTGAGAAAAGTATCAAAAATAAATCTTGCTTTTCCTAGAAGTTTTGTGCCATAAGTTCCACAATCTGTGAGTCAAGCTCACTTGTTCAGGCAGTTCCCCGCCTCCAATGCGACCAGAGTTTCTCATGATGCTGCTGATTACAGATTTAAAAGCTTTAAGCGAACAGGACGGTGGATTTTATGGCACAATGCTGGTTTCTCCTGTTGGATATGTCTGATCACAGAGTCGCAGCAGCTTTGGCTCGTCGTTCGGCGGGAATCTTCAGTGCTTCACAAAGAAGGGATGAGTCAGGGCCTTGGCGGCGGAGATGCGACGGCTCGGATTGAACAACAAACAGTGCTGCAGGCAAGAAGATTTCACACCGTTTCAATACTTTGATGTTAGATGATTGCTGAACAAAGGTCAAAGGTTGGTCTCCGTTAATCTTCCTTGGAGCACGAGACTGGAACAAACTTCCAGAAAACTGCAAAACAGTCAAAACACTGAGTGCCTTTAAATCTAGATTAAAAACCCGCCTGTTCAGAGTTGCTTTTGAAACATAACCAATGAAAAATTGAACTAAATGCCGTGTTTCAATCATTGACTGTGTGTTTTATGGTTGTATTTTTACAATGTCAACATTTAGTTTCACTAATCTCATTTAAATCTGTTTGGAGCTACTTTTGATTAACATCAACTGGAACATTTTATAGTGCAGTTTTTCTTTTGCTGTGTTTATGTTGTCGTTTAATCATGTAAAGCACTTTGACCTGCCTTGTTGCTGAAAATATGCTATGTAAATAAACTTCTTCTTTTCCTTCTTCTCCTTCTTTTTCCTTATGTGAAAGTTTTTGGTCAATATTTCGTGCCTCATGGCCACAAACACCATTTTGCTCAAACGCAATCAATTTCTGAAATCCTCCAGAACGTTTAGCACAAGAAAACAAACAAACAAACAAACAAAAAAACAAGACACCACTTTAGTTTTTGATTTTTCAACTTTCTATACAAGTTTTTTTATTCTTGTATTTCTTGTATTACATTTCAGCAACAAGTCAGTTCAAAGTGCTTTACATCATAAAAACACAAAATAAAAAGTAATGAAAACAGCATCCAGTCGCCAACATAACATTTTGTCGACTAACTAGTCAACTTTGTCTGACCAGTTAACAGTCCCACTACAGTTTTTCAAACTCCACATGTTTATTTTTGTGATGGTAGGACATTTTTTTACAGGAAAGTGCTTCCTTGTGTGCTTATTTTTTGTTCTTTAAGGTATTTGTTGAAGAGAAGTTCAACCTTAGTCTCATCTGAGCAAACCTCAACTTTCTGGTGAGATTTACTGCATGTTTATTTTTGTGATGGTAGATTTAATATTTTTAGTGCATTATCTTCTTAACCCTTTCATGCATGAATTATGATCCTTCATGTCAGGATTTTTTTCCAAAGTGTTTTTGACTTTTTTTTTAAGGTATAAAAAAGGTGGAGGAAAAAAATTTGTAATAAAAAAAAAAATTTTAGGATTTTTTTCTGGTGCTCAGTTGTAATTTTCTTCAAATACAAAGATGTTATTTGGAAAATACATCAGTAGTTTTAGTCTTTACTCTTTACTTGATGCCACAATATCTTTTTAACCTTTAGAAGGAGGGATTGGATATTCCTGAGTTGCTTTCCATCTGTCGGCCATATTGGATTTAACAAAAAAGTGTTTCACTTGCAGTGGACGGCCAGTAGTTGGCAGTGTATTGTATGATGCACTAGTGTCCACTTCAGTGGTCTGTGTGCTTTTATAACATAAAAATCCACAAGAAGCACAAGAAAATGACTTTTAGACAGCAGTCCATTGCAGTGACCGCTATGAATGAAAGGGTTAAATGGCCAGAGATTGTATTTTAGTTGTAATCGATTCATTGTCTCCAGAGTTTTTCTGCATAGAATATGAAGGAAAATGTTCCCAATAGCAGACACTGTTCTGCTTTTCAGCCCCGTTTGATATCGATATCACAATATATATCGATATTTTCTTTCCTAGAAAAAAATCGATATTCATCTGCAAGTATCGTAACATCCAACTGTCACCTTGTTCACTCACTGCTTGCTTCACCAGGCCATCAGGCTTAGTGATTCGTTCAGATGTTCAGGTTAAAAAGGTATCAAACTATTCAGAGCAGGAACTTGGTTCACTTTATTTACTTTACAAATGCATGTCAGCTACAGTTTGGACTGTTTCAACTAAAAGAAACATGTTTTCTCACCACTTCTTTGATTAATTTTGTCCAGCTGTCCACTTTAAGTCTGTGTCCAACCAGAGCCAGGTATTGTGTAGTTGGTGCTTTTAATCAGTTTTCAGTTAAATCAATTCAGTCCAACTTTATAACAGTCACAAAATGTCACCAAAATCACTCTGTCCCTCTAAAATCTTTCAGAAAATCACAAAAGTGCATCGAATTGTATCGTTTGCTGAATATCGCAATATATATCGTATAGTGGGCAGAATATCGTGTATCATATCGTTTCGTGAGATTATTGTATCATTACAGCCCTAGTTTGCGTGGCTGGGAGAGAAATCAGCTCATTTCTGACAGGAGAGAAGAAGCATGGCTGTGCTTACAGAGAGCAGGTCATTCTCATCTTGGTCCAGGTTGGGCAGCAGGTTGGTGCAGGAGCCCCTCGGCCCCAGGCTCTCAGAGTAGAGGACAGGACTTTCCTGAGGCCAGTCGTCCTCGCTGGGCAACCCGATCACCCTGCCAAACAGACCACAGATCAATTACTAAGGACAACAACCATAATTATTTCCTCTATTAATGATATTAATTTTCCTTTGAGCACAAAACTGGAACAAACTTTCAGAAAACTGCAAAACAGTCAAAACCTTTAAAGCTAGATTAAAACCCCGCCTGTTCAGAGTTGCTTTTGAAACACAACCAATGAAAAATTGAACAATGGCACTTTACTAAATGTCGTGTTTCAATTGTTGACTGTGTTTTATGGTTGTATTTTTACAATGTCAACATTTAGTTTCACTAATCTCATTTAACTCAAAGGTGAAAACTCACCTGTTTGGATTTAAAATGTTTTCTCAATTTCAGTTTTTGTTATTCATCACGACAACAATTTATTTTCGTCAACAAATTGTTGCAGTAATCAGTGAGATAAACCATAAATATTGTTGTTTTGAGATTATTTTCAGGTGATATAAAGACAAAGGCATAACATTATAAATTTGTCTTCTGAAAGATACAATGAAATAAAATGTTGTAAAGAACATGTAACAATAAATAAAACACAAATATAAACCACACAAGGGAAACAACAAATAAAGTGGATGATGAAGTTCCTGTAAACTAAATTGCCCTTCAAAAAATATGATTCATCAAAATGGAAAATTATCAAGCTCATTTTAGGTTATTACGCCTTTCATACTCACTCAAAGATTTTTTGCAGCTGCTGCACCTCTGTGTAGCCCTTAAACAGCGGCCTGCACAATAAGAGGGCAAAGCTGATTTATTTTGTGCTTTACTCGCATTTGTATAATATAAGATGAAATTCCAGAGTTTGTGATGTTTGTGTTTCTTTTTGCTCACCTCAAGAGGAAAAGCTCAGCAAAGATGCAGCCAGCGCTCCACATGTCCACTGAGGACATGTAAACAGAGTTCAGCAGCACCTCTGGAGCTCGATACCACAAGGTCACGACCTGAGCAGAAGTGGGAGAAAGAATACGAAACAGAAACATATTTGAACGGAGGCGGAGAAAATGATGAAAAACAACATTTTACACCTCAGGCAAGAAAACAGACTGCTGCAGCGGAGAAAATCAGCAAGACGTCGGATTTTTGTGACACTTACACCGGGTGTAAGAGCGATATTATAGGTGTGAATTCGTGCGAGTCCGAAGTCTGCGATCTTGATCTCTCCTCGGCTGCTGACCAGGATGTTCTCCGGCTTTAAGTCTCGGTGCAGGACGAGGTTTGTGTGCAGGAAGTCCAGTCCTCGCAGCAGCTGCTGCATCACATCCTGGGAACCAACATGGCAGCAGTTGAACAAGCTGCAGCGCTGAAGTGAAATCAGATTAGGCGGTTTCACCTTTATCAAGTCACGGCCCAGACCACAAGCAGGAGCCTTCGACAGAAAAGTGGACAGGTCCTGATCGATGTATTCCAGCACCAGAGTGAGGTCCAGGGCCGAGCCAATAGAAACAGCAGATGCATCTAAGAGCCTGCAGAACATAAACGTTTGACAAGTCATTAAGTACAGAAAAATATAAACTAGAAATAAAAATGAGTGTCTATGGAACATGTTTGTGAAAATATCCCTCTAAAACAGTGGTTCTTAACCTTTTTGAGGTACCGAACCCATCAGATTCATATGCGCATTCACCAAACCCTTCTTTTGTTATAAATAAAATATTTTTTTTCCAAATTCAAGACGCAACTAGAGTCTAGTTGGGTCACTTTAAGATCACTAAGTCTTCTTAAAAGGTAGAGTCTCAGTTCTTCAAAATATAGTCAGTGTTTTCAGCAAAGTTGAGCTGACTGTCCAGGAACGACCGAAGGTATTTAACATTTGCCACAGTTTCAACAGGTTGGACTTCGAGAGAAAATGGAACTACTTTAAGATCTTGTTTAGATCATTTAATTAGCTCTACATTCTTAAGATAATTAAAAATTAGTAATAAATAAGACTATTAGTTGTGTTACCAACCCCACGCCACTAGAGGCAGTAGCAACCCCGAAAAGATGCAACTAAGGAGCAGATTTAGAAGTACACCAAAAACTACAGAATTTGGTAAAAAACAGTGAGTAAATTTTGCATTTCCAATTTCTTTAAACGTGGTAATAAACCTATTTTAGCACTGTTATTAATCCCCCACAAGGAGAATTGAGATGGCATCATACGCTTTAGAACATTCAGCAAAAGTTTAAAAGATGAACCACAGCAGAACAATTTAACCACAAAAGGTGAAAAATAATTTTTAGTTTACGCACAAACCTACTTGACAATGTTTGGGTGGTTGAAGTAGCCCACTTTGCGCAGCAGCGCCACCTCTCGGATCATGAAGGGAGGGATCCCGGCCTCCTCAGACTCCCAGCGAAAGTTGAACTTCTTCACCGCCAGGAGGCGCTGTTTCTCCCCAACCTCCCTGGCTTTGTACACTTTCCCGAAGGAGCCTTCACCGACCTCCGCTAACAGCTCATAATGCAGCGATTCAGGGCAAAAGTCCATTTTTCCCCGAAATTCAGAGAGTTTAGTCTGAAATATAGAGAAATAAGTTACGATTAGAGCAACAACAAATGAATATGTCGCGTTTTCTTGCTTTAGCCGCACTCGGAACAAGCTAGCCAGCCAGCGCGGCTATCAAAATAAATGTGTTTGAAAAGGAACGCGACGTAATTAAATTATCCACAACAAATCCACATTTCATAAAGTTGCTATATCGCAGGACAAAAATGTTGAATCTCCTTGCATTTCGACAAAATATTATTTTACCTTAGCTCGTCTCCTCCTAGCAAAATCACCATCGCCCGCCAGCGGTGGAAAAATGTATTTGCATAACTCTGGCCAGCATAAAAGATTATGAGAAAAAAATTAAATCACACCCCTTTTAATCGTCAGCTAATCAGAAAGCTTAAAGTCCGCATTTTAAGACGTCCAGTCGTGGTACACGTGTCTCTGTTCCTGCTGATGCCTTCAGCTGCATAAATGGAGTCATAAAATGGAGTCTGTGTGTAAAAACATAAATATAATGAGGATGGAGTGTGTTTTGAGGAAAAGAAAATACAAGAAAACACGTTAGGCACGTGTTGTAACATGTTTATTATTTGCAGCCTTTTACACAAAACAAACAAATGAAATTGCTAAGAAAAAAAAAGCACTATTCAAAACATACAATACATAAATTTAAGAGAAAAACATGATTTTTAGTGCTTCATGCGTCAGGCCTGTGTTATATTACTGACTATTAAAGCCAGTATATCATAAATTAGAGCAAAATGAACTTGCTAATGCAAAGAGACAGCACATTATGACTTTTTTATGAGTTTTAGCTCGTGTCTTCTGAGTGTTATTGAGCTGTGGTGTTGCCACATGTGATTTAATTTCAGTAAACAGAAGCAGCTACTCGTCTTTTAACTTCTTGTTTATATATTTGGTTTTCATTGCCAACAGGAAGGAATCCAGATGGAGGTTGCGGTTGAGAATGACCGAGCCGCAGGTTAGCGCACCGTTGAGGGCGCCGGCGAAACCGCACAAAAACACATCCTGGCCTGTAAACAGAACAGGTACAAACCATGAAGGGTGGTCCATTTTAGATTAGAGCACACCAACCTTTATTCTCTGGTTAGTATAATGAGGCACAGGAGGACACACCTGTCAGGTAGAGGTTCTTCAGTGGAGTCTGAGGTCTTATTGTAGCGGTGAATTGAGGGTGGAACCGGGCGATGCCGTGGTCCACTCCGTACATCTCACCTTTTGGGGCACCAATGTAGTGTGTGTTTGTGATGGGGGTTCCAGCGTCAATATACTCAATCTGCACAAACACAACACATTTCTGAGAAACAAGGATTATCTAGCTAATTTGTGTGGCCCGTTATGAGTCCAAGACCTGCAATCCATCAACTATGTTAATACTGTAAATATGCATTTGTCCAAAGCAACAAGAATCATCCAAATGGTAAAAAAATAGCTATTTCTCAGGATGACATTTTATAAATGTCCTAAAAGTAAACAAAGGTATTTTTGATGAATTATGTTATAAAGAAGGACATGAATGTAACTTTTCACCATTGATTTTATTTAAAATGTTGCAGTTGTATGCTATGGAACTGAATCTGAATCATTATCAACTGACATAAAATTCACTAGAAATAAGTTTCTAGTCAATTTAAATAGACAAAGTAAGTTTGAAGTAGTGATGCACCGATCCCCTTTGTTCCACTTTCAATACTGATAGCTGAGGTTCAGTACAGAAAAACAGAATTGAACTGAAATATTTCAAACACACACACAAATTTATTTGATTGCTCAGCACTAGCGCAGCAATATCTTCACAAGTTGGGTCACAGTGAACTTAAATTTGTGCAATTTGGAAGTATAACAGCCAATGTAAAAAAAATGCTATAGAAATGGAAAATGCCTAAAACAACAGTTTGACGACGTTGGTTAAACATGTGAAAACCTGCAAATGCAGAAAATGCTATTAGGAATTCTAAGTATAATGCAAAACAAATAGTAAAGGAGAGAGCACCAACCATAGAATCACATTGAATAGATCTACTCTTATAGATCTATTCTAGGTCAGTATTGTCATCAATACCAACCTAGAATTTACTTCAACGTCTGGACTGATACAGACATCAGATCTGTCCATCTCTAGTTTTAACCAGAGAAAGAAAAATGTAGATGTGAGAAGCTCCAGCAGCTAAGAGGGAGAAAATCCAGAAGCCTTTACCTTGTCCCTGGTGATTTTTGGGAAAACGTCCATCACCACATCCAGAGCCGAGTCAATGAACGCTTGTTTCAGCTCTTTGTAGTCGGGTCCTCTGTTCGTCACTTTACCGTCCTTCCACTCCTCAAACCATGAATGACTGGCAAAACTGACCAGAGTCAAAGTAGACTTTCCTATTAAAACAAAACACACTGATGAAGAAAACATTCCAGATGGGGGTGTATTCCCATCACCCAGCAGTACCTGGTGATCTCTCCTCCCACGACGGATCTTTGGCAGACGGCGAGGCGACAAACAGCAGAGGTATTTTCTTAGAGGCCTCTTCTCTCCCCTCATTCATATATCTCTCCATCCTTTAATGAACAAACAGAAATCTGGTGAATTTAAACAAAGAAGCTGCCAACCATGAACAACTAGTATTTCCTGTGTAACAGGAAAGAGTAAAAGACAACTGGGATTAAACAAAACAGGCATACAGCTCATCAAAATTGTTCTCAGCGAAGATCCAGTAGTTGTTTGCTTTCAGGTTCAGCTCCTCCTTGGTTCCATTTAAACCAATAAAGATGCTCAGACCTCCTTCACCATGTTTCACCAAACTGAGCTGCTTCTGGATCTCTGCAAGGCAGAAAATAACGACAAACTGCTCAAAGCATGACAACTTCATAATAAAAACATGAAATATATGCAAAAGTATGCATAGTTCTTGATATGTTCCCATGCTGTCATGTTGCAAACATAATCCTTAAAGTAATTTATGTACATTTTATTGAATGAATGAACACAAATCAGCATGTAATTAAATTAGTCAGAAAAAGATAAACAATTTTTTTTTAGATTTTGAAAATAAAAAAAAATTGTGTCTGCACAAATTTATCTCTATATAACATCTCTAATTCAAATCAATGTAGCTTTAATCTACCCACAAAAATTTGACATTTTTAACCCAAGATTTATTCTAACATAATTTCAGTTTTCTGGCTTGAAAGGACGTTTTTTAATCAGGCACACAACAGAGGCCTTCGGGTCTTCAGAGCAATTTTCCGTCTTCCACACAAATAAACTGTGAGCTGCTGCCTTGCAGCAAGAAGGTTCTGGGTTCGATTCCCGGCCCCGGTCTTTCTGCATGGAGTTTGCATGTTCTCCCTGTGCGTGGTGGGTTTTCTCCAGGTTCTCCGGTTTCCTCCCACATTGCAAAAACATGACTGTCAGGCTAATTGGTCTGTCTAAATTGCCCCTAGGTGTGAGTGTGTGTGTGTGCTTGGTTGTTTGTCCTGTGTGTCTCTGTGTTGCCCTGTGACAGACTGGCGACCTGTCCAGGGTGACCCCGCCTCTCGCCCAGAACGTTACCTGGAGATAGGCACCAGCAACTCCTGACCTCATTAAGGGACAAGGGTGTAAAGAAAATGGATGGATGGATGTTTCCAACAGCTCAAAGCACTTCAAATATTAAATGCAAACAAGGATAAGTAAAATACATATCATCAAATATATTTTAAAAAATGTGTTAGAAAGCAATAATAACAGCTAATCTAGGATTATTTTATGACAAATAATTACTGTGTCACAGTTTTGTGGTCGTAACTTTACAAAATCATGAAAAGCTGAAGTGGTGTGAATATTTTTGGGAAACATTGTAAATTATTGAGATCATCCATTGGTGCTGACTGACCTGGCATGGCCTGCAGCTCCTTGGGCAGCAGCTTCTCGTAGGTATTGAAGATGCCGGCATCAGAAATGACCACAGGGGCTTTTATATGCACCTCCTCCTGACCTTTCAACACACTCACACCTGAAAACACAAGGACAAAACAGCTGTGGATCCGTCTCAGATACAGGAAACTCAGTCAACTCAAAGTCAAGCTCACCACAAGCTTCCTTTGCATCGTTAAACAAGATGCGGTTGACTGGGGCTCGCACCAGAACAGCGCCCCCTGCCTTCTCGATGATGGGAATCATGTGGTAGGCAATCTCGCTGCTGCCAGCTTTAGGATACCAGGCGCCGTTTAGGTAATGAGTAATCAGCAAGCTGTGCATGGCAAAGCTGGCATCTTTTGGCGTATTACCTGCAGATCAAAACAGAATAAATACAAAAAGAAACAATGCAAGAAGCCTGTGAATAAACAAAACTCTTAAATGCAGCAGGACGTCCTGTACCGTAGGTGCCAAAGATGTAGCTGAAGACAGCTCTGAGGTCCTTGTTCTCCGTCAGCTCGTTGACCACGTCTCTCAGGCTGCGTGGCGCCATTTTAAAGAAGAAGGACAGATGTTTGACGAGGCCGGTGTGGATCAGGAACTTGGCCAAAGGTAAGGGGCAGAGCTTCAGCACAACAAGGAGCCAGGCGCCAAACTCAGTTTTCTGCAGGAAAAACACAAAACAAACACATTTATTCACTTTGGTCACATTTTCCTGATTATCACACTTTATTTTGGAACAGTAACACTGATTTTTTGACTTTTATAGTTCTTCTTGTTCCCTCAAGGAATGTTTCCTGTTACTGTTATCTTGTTATTATACTTTTTAGTATCGTTACACTCCATAAATATCCAAATGACCAGATCAAATCTTATAATGCTTTATTTCCCAAAAAAGTAATAAATATTTGCATATCTTATTAAGTTTACCATCTTCGAGAAATTTGAAGCACAAAAGACTCTTAATCTTATTTATTATTCATTATCTTCATCAAAAAATGTGATTCAACTTTGAAGTGAGTGTAACAGCAGGAGTTCCTTTATCTGCAATCAGATTAAAACTGCTGTTGCTTTTAACTTTTGACCTTTGATTATGATGAAACAACAGCTGAAATCTGAATAATAAAATGTCTCTGTGTCAAAGTGCAATGGGAGAAAATGCATCAGCTAAGGCGATTAGCAGGTTTATTACAGGTTAAATACACACGTGCCAAGATCCTACCTTCACCAGCCTCAGGTACTCATCGATGGCCTTCTCCTCTCCAGGGAATCGCTTCTTCAGCTCTTCCAGGTAGTGAGCGCTGCCGCTGAAGATGGGGTAGGAGCGGCGGTTTTCCAGAGACCCCAGCACAAGGTGGTCAAACGGGTTCTCCAGAGGCTCCCACTGCAGCTGACCACTGGTCATCTGGTCCAGCATGCAGCGAAAAGGCGAGTCGCCCAGCAGATCACCGATGTAATGGATTCCTAAGGTTGAGTTGGTGTTAATAAAATAGTAAATAATAACAAGTCCTTATTTTTTTTGCATTATTTGAGGACGCATGACTGCTATCTCACCAACATCGAACTCAAAGCCCTTCTCTGTGAACGTGTGGCAGCATCCCCCGGCCCGATCATGCTGCTCCAGAACCAGAACCTTCTTTCCAACTTTAGCCAGCAGCACAGCCAGGCCGAGTCCACCGACGCCACTGCCGATGATGACTGCATCCAGGTTGTCTGGCACTTTACTGGCCACAAAACCTGCCACGAAAAAAGTAGGAATTATGAATCACAGCTGTGGGTAGAAAGAGAAATGGACCAAATATTCCCAGAGCAAGCAAACAGTGAATATTTAATTACAGATTTAATTAAAAATATATGACTGCATCAAGGTTGTCTGTAGGGCTGTATAATAATATTAATATCGCGATATATATCGATATTTTATTTCCTAGAAAAAAAAATCGATATTCATCTCCAAGTATCGTAACATCCAACTGTCACCCTGCTCACTCACTGCTTGCTTCGCACCAGGTCATCAGGCTTAGGGTGATTCCTTCAGATGTTCAGGTTAAAAAGGTATCAAACTATTCAGAGCAGGAACTTGGTTCACTTTATTTACTTTACTAATGCATGTCAGCTACAGTTTGGACTGTTTCAACTAAAAGAAACATGTTTTCTCACCACTTCTTTGATTCATTTTGTCCAGCTGTCAACTTTACGTCTGTGTCCAACCAGAGCCAGGTATTGTGTAGTTGGTGCTTTTAGTCAGTTTTCAGTTAAATTAATTCAATCAAACTTTATAACAGTCACAAAATATCACCAAAATCACTTTGTCCCTCTAAAATCGTTCAGAAAATCACAAAAGTGTATTGAATTGTACAGTTTGCTGAATATCGCAATATATATCGTATCGTGGGCAGAATCTTGTGTATCGTATCGTGAGATTGTTGTATCACTACAGCCCTAGTTGTGTGCCACAAAACCTACAAAAATGGAAAACATGAACACATATCTGTAAAAACAATACTGAAGAAGAATCAATAATATTATTGAATTGTGTATAAATGCATGAGTACTGTATTTTAAATTGGATATTTTGTCCAACACTAATATTTCTTAAACAAATGTGAAACACATAAAAGATATTATTTCAAAAATGTAATTTCAAATCAGCATCTCAGGTACAAACATTGATCAGTGCCATTACAAATCATTAAGATACCTCCAACATAACATTGAAAATAATTTTCAATTTAGAAATATCTTCGTATAGCTCAACTGAACACCGCTTTTCAACGAGTTTCATAAAAATGTTGCCGATTTTTTTTTTAAATCCATTTTTATTTTTTTAAATCGTGCATGAATACAAATTGCACGACTTTAAATTGCAAAAATGTTTCTTGACAAGGTTGACAAACTCACCTTGCTTCAGGACTTTATTTTTCGTTTTTTCGTCGTAAACTTTCTTTTTCAGCGGTTCTCGACAGTCCTTTGCAAACGGGTTCGACTCTGGGCTGCTGAAGACATATTTCAGTGTAAATACGACCAAAATTACCAAAACAATCAATAAAAGGGTCAACATTGCAAAAGAAATAAAAAACTGTCTTCTCTGAGTCCAGTTAACTTCTAAAACTGCACTGAATTGTCTTCCTCGTCAAATAATATCGCACGTTGTTGCAAAAGCAGTAGCCAATCAGAGAATTTGATTTGTCCTACGTCACGGGATTCTAACCAATGCTAGGCGTTACGTCCCACATGTTTTCTGTAAATAAGAGGCTAAAATGGACCCGTCTCATTCATAAGCGCTCTAAAGTGAGATTTAAAGTGTTTTTTTTAACAAAATGTTTAAACTTTCTAATGAAATACAGTTAAGAAAACTTTGCTAATAAAAAAAACATATTAGCAAATTTTTTTTGCTAATAAACATTTGCTCAACAGGAAGAAAAATGGTTACAGACACTTTTTATTTGTAAAGTAACAGTTGCTAAAAACGTTAGGGTATTTATGGCGTTAAACACAAAATGAACTCATGACACAAAGTGACAAAATAGCTTTTTTTATTAATAGATCAAAAAAATTTTATTAAAGATTAAGTCATGAACAGCACATAAACGAAGGCAGGTTTAGTAACAGAGGCACGAGTGAAGATTATTAGGATTCAAAATCCCTTCTTATTAAAGATATAACTGTGACAAATAGGGATAAAGAATTTTATGTCATTTTAGAGTTTATTTATTTATTTTTTTTAATCCTTTCTCGGGACCTGAACCTGAATTCCTCTTCAGGAACAATAAAATATTAATTTAATCATTTTTTCTTTACAAACAAAAACACACTTTCACCCTCAAACTGAACATTCTGGAAGTCCAGATTGTGGGCCTCATCATTTGAAGCAGAAGTTTTCACTTCTGTAGTAGTGATGCTTAAACAGAGCGAATAAGAGCGGCTATTCGTCTTTCAGCTTGTTGTCCATATATTTTGTTCTCTTTGCCAAGGCGATGGTGTCCAGATGGAGCTTGCGGTTCAGAATGACCGAGCCACATGTGAGAGCTCCGGCAAGGGCGCCGGCGAAACCGCACAAAAACACATCCTGGCCTGTAAACAGAGCAGGGAGAAACCAGAGAAGGTGTGATTTATACAGAACAATTTTTATTCTCTGTTTGGTATAATGAGGCACAGAAGGACACACCTGTCAGGTAGAGGTTCTTCAGGGGAGTCTGAGGTCTTATTGTAGCGCAGAGTTCAGGGCTGAAGCGAGCGATGCCGTGGTCCACTCCGTAGATCTCTCCTTTGGGGGCGGCGATGTAGTGTGTGTTTGTGACGGGGGTTCCAGCGTCAACATACTCAATCTGCACAAACACAACATGTTTCTGAGTAACAAGCAAAGCTAGCTTGATTTTTATCTGACAATGTAATAAAATTTGGCTCCGAAATGTAATAAAAGATGATTAGAACTGTATTATCTAATAATCAATGCAAAATGGAACTGATTATATAGGATTTTGACCTTACAGAAGAAGCAAACTAACAAAAAGGTTGGATTTTAAAATGCAAAGTGGTATTTAAGTGTCCCATATTATTTGACCTATTTTAAAGTAATAGCTAATAAACACAAAATTTAAGGTACACAAGTAAACAAGGACAACCTGCTCGTTTTGTAATAATAACCAGCAGAAAATGAAATAATGTTACGATAATAATGCAGGAGAAAGTAACATAAAATGTGATTGAGGATTTTATTACATTTTACAGTTTAAATTATGTTTGAAACAAAATTTTGCTACATTACTGGCATTATTACATAATATGCCAAATTTGACACAATGTGAATATTGTATGACTTTGTCCAAAGCAACAAACATCATCCTTATGAATATATTCATACTTTGTACAATAATTCATTAAAAAGGTTCCAACATCAAACCCAGATGCCATTTCTATAGATGTGGAAGGACGTCAACATGGATTTTCATCACCGATTTAAATTAAAATGTTGCTAATGTTTCTAACTCATGGAAATTATTCTAAAACTTTATCAACTTACATACATTTCTTACAGTGACAAATAAGTTTCTGGTGAGTTTCCACAGACAAAGTAAGTTTTAAGCGAAAATCCAGAAGCCTTTACCTTGTCCCTGGTGATTTTTGGGAAAACATCCATCACCACATCCAGAGCCGAGTCAATGAACGCTTGTTTCAGCTCTTTGTAGTCGGTTCCTCTGTTCTTCACTTTGTCATCCTTCCAATCCTCAAACCATGAATGACTGGCAAAACTGACCAGAGTCAAAGTAGACTTTCCTATTAAAACAAAACACACTGATGAAGAAAACATTCCAGATGGGGGTGTATTCCCATCACCCAGCAGTACCTGGTGATCTCTCCTCCCACGACGGATCTTTGGCAGACGGCGAGGCGACAAACAGCAGAGGTATTTTCTTAGAGGCCTCTTCTCTCCCCTCATTCATATATCTCTCCATCCTTTAAACAAACAGAGGTAAATCTGGTGAAAGCTGTTAGCTTAGAGCAGCCTAACATTAGCAATAAGAACAAGAGACTTGATGTCGCTTTGTATCTGCCTTTGATGCTAGAACAGCCAAGAAGTACACTACCTTGGTTAGGGCCCCCCATACCAATATGTCAACACCAGATGCGCCATCATTCCTGAGCGACTCCATGTGTGTAACATACCTACTGTCATTAGCGTCATTTGTAATTAGCTTTGATCATACCAGTGTTATTACGCTGATTTAAAGGAGTAGCAAACTTAAAAAAAAAAAGAGGAGAGTGGTATTTAAACGAGCCATATTATTTTAACTATTTGAAAGTTATCAGCTGATAAACACTAACGTTACACCGAACAAGTTTAACATCTTATATTTTATATCTTATATTAAACAGAGATTTAACTAAAGGCTGAAGGGTTAGAGTCCCAGTTGATAGAGTTTCAACTACAGGCAAAAGGTGAGGCTTTTAGAGCCCCCTTACTTTGAGGAGACCCCATAAGGGTAACTCCTAGTGCGGATTGGGAGTCCTTGACAAATGTCCGATTGACTAAAGAAGTTTTAAATGTTAAAGTTTTTATTTTTACTTTTTAATTTCTTTTTATTTCTCTTTCTCATTATTTTTTTAATCTCTTTCTCTTTCTCACTGTTTATTCAATGTCACATGCTGTTTTTATTTTAATTATGTAAGGCACTTTGAAATGTCTTGCTGCTGAAATGTGATATACAAATACAATTTGATTGATTGATTGATATTTTACCAACAGCTACCAACTATAAAATAATACAGAAACCGTTTGTGCATATATAATAGCAACAGAAATTTTGGCCTTGCTTTACAACATGACTGGGAGGAATTACTTTGTTTTATAAGGAGGAATCCAAATCCAAAGTTTATTGACCAATACTATAGAAAAACAAGGCTGAAAAAACCTTTGAAAATATGAAGTAAACGTCATCTATAAGCCCTGCAGTCCGCTCTGAGCCCCACATAAAACAGGCTGAGGAAGGCCACATAGAAGTAAAAGAGTAAGGACTGTGAAGTAAAACAAAAGACCGACTGCTACTGCTTTTTATGGATAAAAATGTGGGGAAGTGTGGTACTAAATATTTTAGCATTTGTGAAAAATAATTTCCAGCAAATATAAAAATTGTCTGAAAGTCACAGTTCATCTGTTTTATATGTTTATAGTTTTTTTCCTGTTTTACCAGGGGTAAAAAGCATTACTTTACTTTGAAAGATGCTCTAAAAAATTATAAAAGAAGAAAAAAGTAGTTTTGGATATAGCTACAATTAAAATCCCGAAATGGCCATTTTATGGTTGAATAAATGTAACACCAATTATATTATGCTGGTCAACTATAATTTATCTACAGTGTATAAAACTATCGATATTCAGCTAGATCAATTGTTTAAATGTAATTTTCTGTGACTAGGGTACTTTTGAAATTAGCACAAAATGGCTCCCTCTAGTGGTTCAAAGCAATACTGGACTCTGTAGCTGCTGTAATACCAAAGTTAAAACCGAGTAAAATATAAAGGAATTAAAAGAGAAAACATACAGCTCATCAAAATTGTTCTCAGCAAAGATCCAGTAGTTGTTTGCTCTCAGGTTCAGCTCCTCCTTGGTTCCATTTAAACCAATAAAGATGCTCAGACCTCCTTCACCATGTTTCACCAAACTGAGCTGCTTCTGGATCTCTGCAAGGCAGAAAATAACGACAAACTGCTGAAACATCATAATGAACAAACACAAATCAGCATAAAACTGAAATAGAAAGAAAACCCTCAAATGTGTGAGATTTTTAACTTGATATTTGTTAATTACTAATTTATTGGCTTATGTATTAGGTTAAATATATTATTAAATATATAAAGTTAAATATATTTTTCAGCTTTTTTTCAAGTTAGTTTTCAAGCTGCAACATAATACGTTATGAAACAACTCGAAAGGAATGTTTTTAATCAGGCACACCACAGACGCCTACGGGTCTTCAGAGACGTTTTCTGTTACACACACAAAGAGACTGTGTGTTGTGGGAAATGAAAAAACTGACTGAAACTGAGTTTCTAGGATCATTTCTACAGAAAATAATAATTACTGTGTCACAGTTTTGTGGTCGTAACTTTACAAAATCATGAAAAGTTGAAGTGGTGTGAATATTTTTGGGAAACATTGTAAATTATTGAGATCATCCATTGGTGCTGACTGACCTGGCATGGCCTGCAGCTCCTTGGGCAGCAGCTTCTCGTAGGTATTGAAGATGCCGGCATCAGAAATGACCACAGGGGCTTTTATATGCACCTCCTCCTGACCTTTCAACACACTCACACCTGAAAACACAAGGACAAAACAGCTGTGGATCCGTCTCAGATACAGGAAACTCAGTCAACTCAAAGTCAAGCTCACCACAAGCTTCCTTTGCATCGTTAAACAAGATGCGGTTGACTGGGGCTCGCACCAGAACAGCGCCCCCTGCCTTCTCGATGATGGGAATCATGTGGTAGGCAATCTCGCTGCTGCCAGCTTTAGGATACCAGGCGCCGCTCAGGTAGTGGGTGGTCAGCAAGCTGTGCATGGCAAAGCTGGCATCTTTTGGTATGTTGCCTGAAGATTAAACGAAATACAAAAAAACAGCAACTGAGCAGCCAGCTCGCAAATAAATTTGAGTCCTCAAATCCAATTTGATTGGAGGTGAAGAATTATATCTAAAAAAATAACATGAAGGAAAATTATTATGGAATATTACATCTTTTTATTTTTAATCTTCCCACCCAGAATTATGAGCTTCAACCAAAACTTTCTGCGTTCGAGAAAATGTTAAAGAATCAATTTCAGCTGTTGTTGTAAATAAAAATCTGTTTGGTATATCTACAGCTTTTTATTTCTGAAGACTGACATGTTTCCTCACCCGTTTGTAGAAAAGTTGTGAAAAGGAATGACTGATTTCATTATGAAGCGTCTCTTTGTCCTGTAAAGCAAGCCTGACATTTCATTTTATTTCTTAATATCTCAGATTCAGTCAAACAGGATGATGAGCATCTAAAGAGCAATTTTGGAGTCTTAGCGCAAATTTAAACAGGTTTTGGAGTTCATAAGATTTCAGTTCTCTATTTTGAGCAAAGTGTGGTTGTTTTAAAACCCAACTCTGCTTTAAAGCTCTCCACAGAAGACCTGTCTGCTGTGTTTGCCGTTTGTCCACTAATGTGCTCTAACAAACCTCCTTCAGCTGCATTTGTGCTGAGATTGAATTATACACGGGTTGACTCAATTTACTAATTTAATAACTTCTGGAGGAAATGGGCTTCACTGCATTTTCTTTATGGGTATCACAGTATTATTTGTAAGAAGAAGGAAAAAAACATGAAAAGGATGCATCTGTTTTTCCCTTCCATGTCACAATTAGGGACCAATTTGTCCACAGACATTTAGTGAGTATGATTAACTTTTACTGGAACAATAAAAATGCATCTGATTATTTTTTGCACTTTCTTCAGATAAATAGTGGCTTTAAAGAAATCAATAATAAGAAGTGAAACCAGGCAGACCCACAAGTCGGGATCAGTGAGTTTAAACCATTGCAGACAGAAAAATACTCCAAATAAATAAAAATTGAAGAAATGGACAAGCTATAGTCAGAAGGACAGCCAGAAAAATAGGCAAATGTCTCATATATGGACATCTAGCAAACCAAGTTAACAACATCTTGTGTGATGATCGTCTTTTGACCAGAAACCAAAACCACCAGGCGTACCGTAGGTGCCAAAGATGTAGCTGAAGACAGCTCTGAGGTCCTTGTTCTCCGTCAGCTCGTTGACCACGTCTGTCAGGCTGCGTGGCGCCATTTTGTAGAAGTAAGACAGATGCTTGACGAGGCCGGTGTGGATCAGGAACTTGGCCAAAGGTAAGGGGCAGAGCTTCAGCACAGCCATGACCCAAACGCCTCGCCCAGTTTTCTGCGTAAAAAGAAAAACACACACAGATGGTAACATGGATCTTTTTACTTCAACTCTGACCTTAAAAGGACTTTTGAAAAGATGACAGTGGAAATCCGAATGATGATGTGTCAAAATGATTAATCCCTTTAAGATCGCAGAAGCCTACCTTCACCAGCCTCAGGTACTCATCGATGGCCTTCTCCTCTCCAGGGAATCGCTTCCTCAGCTCTTCGGAGTAGCGAGTGCTGCCGCTGTAGATGGGGTAGGAGCGGCGGTTTTCGGGCGGTCCCAGCACGACGTGGTCAAACGGGTTCTCCAGCTTCTCCCACTGCAGCTGACCACTGGTCATCTGGTCCAGCATGCAGCGAAAGGGCGTATGGTCCATCAGGCCACCGATGTAATGGATACCTACGATATGAAAATGTGTTATTGCAGAAATAGTTTTTACAAAGAAAAGAAGAACAAACTTCTTTTAAACATTATCTTCCTGCATATGTGAGGAACATGTAAGGATCATCTCACCAACATCGAACTCAAAGCCCTTCTCTGTGAACGTGTGGCAGCATCCCCCGGCCCGACTGTGCTGCTCCAGAACCAGAACCTTCTTTCCAACTTTAGCCAGCAGCACAGCCAGGCCGAGTCCACCGACGCCACTGCCGATGATGACTGCATCCAGGTTGTCTGGCACTTTACTGACCACAAAACCTGCCACGAAAAAAGTAGAAATTATGAATCACAGCTGTGGGTGGAAAGAGAAATGGACCAAATATTCTCAGAGCAAACAAACTCATGTTTAGTGGATATTTAACTATAGATTTAATTAAAAATATAATCTTGAAGCCTTTTACGTACTAAAGTCCTTTGAAATAACATGAAATGATCAAAATGAGGATAGGCACGTAAAACCTCTAAGAAAACTAGACAATCGGTGCATTTACAGCAAAAACAATCTTTTTTTTTTCAATTTTCACAAGTTTTTACCAATATTTTTTTAGAATCATTAACTCCCATCTCTACTATGCCACATTAGGGCTGTTGTAAAAAGTAGTAGTAAAGTTATGTAAAAAAAAAAAAAAAAAGAAAAAAGAAATCTCATAAACCTACAAATAAATCTCAGAAATCTTCTAGAAAGCAATTGTAAAAAGTCGAAAACTTGCAAAAAAAAAATCTGATTCTTTATATCTTAGAAATATTCTATAAAATCTCGGAAATGTCGCGTTTTGGCAGAAATGTATGTCTTTTTATGTCTACCATAGCCCTATTTCACATCTTTGATGTTTTACTTAATATACATGTAATTAAATTAGTCCAAGAGGCGGGGCAAATAATATTTAAATGATCTATTAAATCAAAAATAACTGTTTGGATATGAAAATATTCTCTTAGGCAGTTCTGCACATCTTGCTTTGCAGCCATGACATTTACATCAATGCTATGAACTAAGTTAATACATTTTCATGAATAAAATATAAACTCACCTTGCTTAAGGACTTTGTTTTTCTCTTTCTTGTCGTAAACTTTCTCTTTTAGCGGCTCACGACAGTCCTTCTCAAAGGGGTTCGGACCTGAGCTGCCGGAGACATATTTAAGTATAAATATGACCAAAGACACACAAGCAAAGGCTACAATCATCAACATCACGCCAACTTTTCTTTGCTGCGTCCTATCAACTGGTCAAACTACTGTTGAGTTCACTTCCTGGTTAGGTATAGTGTAGTCCCGCCCTTTTTACTGACACAGATGACAGTAGCCAATCAGAAAATTTGATTTTCTATACGTAATGTTATCTGGTCCAATAAGCGACGGGTACGAGGTGAGCGTACTGTCCGTGTCGTACTGCGTGGCTGAAACTAAATTTACCTTTATAACAGTAACAACTCGATACAAATCAGACATTTAAAGTTACGGAAGAGGATTAGGGCCACCGGGGGAAAAAATAAAGTAAAATTCTGAGATTAAAGTCAGAATTATTTCTTTTTTCGGTGGCCCTAATCCTCTTCCGTATAAAGCAGTTTAGTCTGATGCTGCACACTAAAAAGAATTAGTTTAGTTTTACCATTTAATATATGAGTCAGTTTGTTACACCGACCTAAAGTTGATATGTTTACTGCACTCATTTGGTCATAGCTTCTTTTGAATGGTTACTGCATCATCTTGGCTCAGTCTGTGGTTTTGTTTGGGTTTAAGGAAGCTCGTGTTGTTTTCTGTTCAATTGCTTGACTGTACTGTTCTTGACCCATTTATTTTTACTTGGCTTTTAACTCCAGCGGGATCTAGTCTTAAATTGTATGTTTTTGTTTTTAAACTGTAAGAGTTTTTTATTTATTTTATTATGTTGTGTTTTAATGTACAGCACTTTGTATCAGCTGTGGTTGTTTTTAAAGTGCTTTATAAATAAAGTTGGTATGGTATGGTAATGTTTCACATCTGCTTTTTCACAATATTCCAGGTTCTCTTGGGATTTAGGTCAGGCCCGTTTGCAAGTTCAGTGATACAGCGGCCAATTAAGTATTTATACTTTTAGCAGTATAGGGAGTTTTCAGTGCTGCTGGAAAAATTAACCTGTCATCTCCATAAAGACTATTTGCAGAGGAAAGCACGGGGTACTCTGATTGTTGACTTGGAATAGACACAGTGGACCAACAACACCAGATGGCAATAAAACTTCACACCAAATCTAAGATATGCAGAATCTGTTTCTCTGCCCTTCCTAAAAACTACTTTTTCCCTCCACAAAACTTTTAACGCAGTTTCATCTCTCAAATTATTGAGAACTATTTTCAATGATCAAATTTACTGAGACGTACCTGTATCTACATGCTTCACACATTCCTTTCTAGGTTGACTGCATTTTTTTCAGCAATGCAGCCCCACCTACATGAGTAGCACAATCTACATCGCTTGAATTTTTACAATAGACATTTATAGAAAGACAACATGTTTGAGGAACTTCTTAGAACAAATAAATGGTGGAAAAACAGCTTTTAAACTTAAAATTTAAGTTTGGGTGATTTTTGAATTGCGACTTCATATTTTCAGTTATTTTGTATTTTTTCCCTGTGTACTTGAATTACAGAAAATGTGCTTTTAATTAAACAGCAGTGATGTGTAATTACTGCTGTAATTACACATCACTGTAATCTGTTGTAATCTGATCAGTTACTAGTGTAAAGGAAAACCACATCTGTGTATAATGGAATGCATACTATCAAATTAACATACTTGTTTAATACTGACTGCTAAAGACTGAATGATTTGACTTAAAACTCCTGTTTGATACATTTTGCAATAACGTGGCAACTTCTTGAAGGCATTTCTTACTCCAAATTAAAACAACAACCTTATTTGCATCTTCACATTGAATTCCTGCATTGTAATCACAGGAAGATTATTTTTTTGGACATGCTTTGCCAACAAAACCCAAGTTTTACATAAGAAACAATTTATTAGAGTCAACATCACCCACTCTGTACTTCATCATTCACTATAAAACCTCACCCAATTTAAAAGCAGCCCAGCAGTCGCTATGAAGGACACCTTGAAATACGCCATGCTGTATAACAACATCAGTGTCGCCTCGTCTTTTAATTCAGATGAACTGACCGTTATCAGTCCAGCACTCTAAAACTTGATGACAACTCCATGTTTTTTTTACATTTCAATAATTTAAGTCTTTATTGAAGTAAAACATTTAAACTCATTCTTGGACTTTTCCCACATTCAAAGCTAATAAAGATTTCTGATCTCACCCTGAAACTTTTCAAATGTTTGGGAAACATTATTTCAGGGTGAACATTTCTCACCTTGGGGGCGGGAGGAACATTTATATTAAAATTTGTCATAAATGCAGCACAACCTCTCCCGCCCTCCCATCAGAATGCCATTTGCCTCATTTCAGCAGTCCAGCCTGATCAGTGTGGATTGATTTGTGTCCTACTAAGCAGATTCAGGATCAGTCGGTGATTCTTTTGTTAGTACAGTAAGCTGAAGAGACATGGCCACCAAAAGTTGATATAAATGAGTGGAGCTTCAGAAATTAAACACCAACTCTGGGTTTAATTCAAGCAGTGCTGAGCAACCTTCACGGCTGCTGAGACAGATTTAAAAAAACAAAAACAAAAAAAAAAAAAAAAAAAAAAAAAAAAAAAAAAAAAAAAGGTCAAGCATAACAAGGATCGAACCAGAAGCCCTTAAGTCCATTTTTGGCATTTACCGCATCTTTTTCAGCCTCCTCGTTAAAATGTCTGTCACCCATTTTGTTTTGATTTGATCATTTCTAAAACTCTATTTTTATTTTAGTTTCAAAAAGCACTTCCAAAATTTGAGGATAAAAATCAAACAGTAGGTTCTACTCTGCATGTGTTAGGGCTTTAACCGCAGTTATGTCTGACTTATGTACATTTACTGTGGGTCTGGAAGAAAGTAGTGGCCAGTAACCCGTGCATTCGGTTGTGTTTTGGTACATTTTAAGACAGCTTTCAGAAGAAATACAGTTGTTTGCGATAATAAACTACAAATGGCTTAAGGTCCATGTGGTTGAGGGACTGAGAAAACCTGAGGGCTCTCCCAGCCTCAGTACACCTGGCAGCGGTAGTGCAGGTCGAAGTTCAAAAGGTCAGAAAATAAAAACGACGGGGAGGGAGTGGATTTTCTTTTCCGAAAGCATGAAGCCATCAGTCCATGGTGCGGTTTTCAGGCCCGTTGGTGACGCGTGCTTGTGGCGTAAAGGGATGTCACTGCAGAACCAACCCAACCTGGGAAACAATCAGAGCAGATTTTAAAAATCAGACTACTCTACATGACGACGTCTTGAATTGTGTGAGAGGGAAACCTCCTGGAGAAATGACTCGAAACAAAAAGGTATTCAATTATATTAATTATAAGTCAATTTATTAGTGATTCAATTCAAAGTAAATATTATGCACAAAGTGAGAAAAGTAGGCATTTATTTCAGTTAATGACTGAAATAAATGGTCAACAAAAAAATCAATGTTGAGTTCATCAGAAAATTTACATTTCTTTTGCACAAGACAAATTAAAAAACGGGATTTATAATGCAGAAATGTTGTTTTAGGGTCTAATTAAGCATGAGGAAAATTAATGGGAGATAAAGTCATTGTCGCGATCCAACACATGACCATATTCAGGTCACCGACTCCATTTTCTAATCAGAGAAGTGACTCAAAACCAAAAGATATTGTTTTGAGTCAATGTCTCAATTAATGGGAAAATGTTCATGACAACAATCAATGTGGCAAAAATAATTTTTTGTGTTTATCAGTAAAAATAAAACTCCTCACAATTTGTTGCAAGAAACCAGTGATATTGTCTATGCTGGTGAAAATGTAGACTTTTCTGACACTTTAACCCAAAGGTCAACTGAGTAGTCACCAAAAGGTGGAAAGGCTGTCATGTTAAGCTGGTGTCAGGACACGAACTAATACTTTTAGAATAAGCCAGGTAACTTTAAAAAAACAAAAAAAAAGTGAGAGAATCCGGGAAAAATGCACCTTTTCTGCTCCCATGCTGGGACATTTCCAATTGTACAGATAATACTGTAGATTCCCATCACCAATGCCGAACTTCAGCTTCTCCAAGAAAGTCTTGTTTTCCATTAGATCCAGTGCATTAAAGACGTCGAAGCCTTTCTGTATAGGCACAAAGCAGAAGGAGTTTAACGTGTGAAGAAAGGATCACTTGTGTACGATTTTATAAAAATGTGTTGGACGAACCGATTTGGCCAGAATGAGAGCGTCGGACATCAGGTCCAGCAGGGTTGTGGTGGTGTGCACGTTGTAGAAGGAGTACGCTGCTTTAAGACTGCGATGAACAGGGTGATTCATTATGGTGGAAGGCAGTGTGTAGAAACTCAGGAAATCTGTCACTTTGCCTCCATTCTGTTGGATAACATCATCATCATCATTAGAATAAAAAGGTGCAAACCTTTGCTGAGACATTAACCAACAAAAACATCCATTACCTCCACCACATATGTGTCAATAATGTTCTCCTGCGGGAGCAACCAGTGCTCCACCTCCTCCTCGTTCATGGCAGGAACCAGGTTGAACTGGTTAAGGTACTCGCGGAGGAGGCGGCTCACCACTGGTACATCCTTCTTGGTCATCGGTCGCAGACCGGAAGTCTTTGGGGACTGAAGGGTGAAAAGAATATGATGAAAGAAGAGCTTAGCTGATAATCCGCATCAAAATCTGTTTGTATTTGCCACTGACCTCAGGCAAACGGTACAACTTCATGGTGCGCTGCATAGTCATGTTCCTGCTCAGGTGGGAGAACTTCACTTCGATTAGTTTTCGTGGGTTCAAAGAGCGATGCCAGTACCTGTCCAGAAGAAGAGTATGTGGAAAGCTGCAGTATGCAATTAAAAAAATAAATATCTTTTACACAGTTGTTGTCACTATGTTAACACAGTATGGTAAGAGATGGAATCTGTGGAAAAATTAAAAATAAAAGCTTCTCCGCCTTCTCCTACTGCCAATTTGAAATGACCAATCAGAGCCAGGAGGAGGGTCTTAGCGCTGTCAATCAGCTCATGTGCGTGCCTCCCTTCTTTGCTCTCTATGATAGAGCTTCTCCCATGTCAAGAATGATAAAGCTAAACGCAAGGCCACTAATGACAGCAGAAAAGCAGTTTTCTTGCAACAGTAAATTGCTTCTCCGCCATTAGCACATTTAGCAGCGCGTTCATGAGATTGATCGACATCGCTTAGACCTTCCTCCTGGTTCTGACTGGTTGCTTTTGGTCTGGAGCTGTGGAGGAGGTTCATTTTTTCACAGATTATTTGTCTTCTATTATACTGTCACAACATGGTGATATATTTAACAAATATGTTAAAAGCATTTTTATAAAAGTTACATACTGGTGTTTTAAAGTAGATGACATTCAAGGCTTTACAATAAGTAAAAAAAAACAACAAAAAACAGATATGGCCGTTTGCCATGCAGACCTGCAGGTTCCCACAGGCTTGGGCAGTACCACCCCGGCAGTGTACACTGCCTGGAAGATACCCTGAAGGTTGACCCGTCTGGTGATTTCCCGGATCAGAACTGGAGCAACCCGTTTGGCTCGCAGCTTCTTGTGGACGCACAAGAAATTGATCTCTACCATTTTCTTTTCTCTAAAAGCACAAGAACAACAAGTGATGAGACGTGGAAGTTGGCTGGAGATTAATGACGCACTCAAAGATAAAAAATTAAAAACAATCCAGTGGATTAACTTACATGTCGTAGATGCGGATGGTGGCTGGAATGGCACTGATGAATCCGACCAGCTTCTGATTGGAGTTCACTCGGACTCCGCAGTGCCACTGAGGCAGCCAACCTGGAGGTCGTAGAGCCCTGAACAAGAGACGGGTTATTCGTTTTGATGCCAAAGAATCTATAAATGGAAATTAAATGCAACTTTAAAATGTCAAACTGAATTCATGAAGCTACCAGAGCAAGAACTCAGGGGAGTAGTCAAATCTGAACATGTTGTCGTCATCCTCCACATAATTTTCATTGAGAAGAGTGTAGAGCTCCTTCAGCTGGAAGACAAAAGAAACATTTTAATCGCATTAATAAGATCTAAAATACAGGAAGTTATAGTAAAAGAAACTGTTTTGCAAGATAATTTCTCCATCTTCCATTGCCAGCGTAAATCTGACACCAATTCTGTCTGTTCATGTTTGCAAAGATAATTTAAACCCCCGTCGTACGTTCTAATTTCATCTCAGTGAAATAGGACGACAACTATCATTTAATAATACAATGAAGATCATTTTAGACATTATTTATAAGAATCTGCAATAAGGATCTCTTTAATTTTGTTTGTTACTAATAACCCAACAGGAGAAGTAGAATTTAGCTCCTATGCTCCACAAATCTGAGGAAACTTCCAGAAAAATACAGAAACAGCTGAAATACAGAGTTCCTTTAAATCTGGACTTAAAACCCACCTATTGGAGTTGCCTTTGATTAACAGGAAGAAACACAATTTGTGCACAAAAAGAGGACCAGCAGAAAGTAATGATTTAAATACATCATCTTGCAACAAGTACTGATATTTAACAATACTGCAGCCGAAAACTTCAACGCATTTTATTGGTATTTAATCCCTTCAGAGCCTCCTTAACTTGTAAAATCCAGAAATCTATCATTTAATCCCACTTTGATTACACCTGATCTCTGAAGGTCTCGGGGGTTTGTTAACAAAAATAAGCACCAATCAGAAAAAAAATAATAATCAAAGCAACCAACTGCCTCCAGAAGTGATTTAATTTGTAAATTGAATCCATCTGTGTGTTTAATTTCAGTATAAATGCAGTTGCTCTGCAAGTCCCTCAGAGGTTTGTTAGAGAAAATTAGCAAACTAAAACCATCATAAAGATTAAGGAACAACATTAAAGCAACACTAAGTTATGGAACAGCATCCCAGCACAACTCTCAAGCCATCATCTGAAAATGAAAACAGTAAATGCAAAGCTACAGAGACATGGCTGTCCATTAGTAAAAATAAAAAACCCAAGAGATGCATGGTGACTGGAGGAACTCGAGAGATTCAAAGCTCAAGTGGAAAAATACAACCATCTGCTGGTCAGATAGGAGCAAAATTAAACTTTTTGGTCTTCATGCAAAACACCAAATATGGTAGAAAACTGAAGAAACGATCTGTGCTTTTAAACATGCCGTGTCAACACAATGCTGCTGGTGTGATTCCCTTAGCAGAGATTTCATGGGCAGATGGATGAAGAGATATACAGGTTATACTGGAAGAAAAACATGGGGATGGGTCAGAATCAAAGGTTCAGTTTTACTTGAGCTACTTAGCTAAAAGGGAACAAATTTCAATCTCTAGAACCAACAGCAGCAAATGTGGCTCGACAAATTAATAACCATGGTGGCCTGAGTCAATATTTTGCACTTTTCCTTCAACCTTCACAAGGATGAACTGCTTTGTATTGATCAATCTTCCAAAAAATAAAAAAAGAGAAGAAAATCACAAAAAGATATTTAAATTTATGGTAGTAGCATGGCAAAATGTGAAGGAGATCATGGCGTATACCGTATTTTCTGCACTATAAGGCGCATCGGATTACAAGGCGAATAGAATAGACGCTGCAATAGAGGCTAGAGTTACGTTATGTATCCACTAGATGAAGCTGCGCAAAAGGATGAATGTCTAAAGCCACTTTGTTGACATAAAGAATATCAACAAAACACTCCGACTCCGATCGGCAAGGAGAGCCTACCGCAACTGGGCCGGGGCGTCTGGGCCGGACGATGGTCACCCTTCTCCGTTTGCGCACAGCATGTTGGTGGAGAACGTGATGCTAAATGACCTGCAGACGACCTGATTCTAGACGGTTGGTAGGTAGATATGTCAGTCAACCTTTATTAACAAACCAGCGTTCTGACAACTATCCCAGCATGCAACGCGCGCTTCTTCTTCTACGGGAGAAAATGAAGTCGGCGGCTGCTTACTGTAGCTGCTAGTGCTGTTGTGGCTCAATATTGGTCCATATATAAGGCGCACCGGATTATAAGACGCACTGTCGGCTTTTGAGGAAATTCAAGGTTTTTAGGTGCGCCTTAATAATGTGGAAAATACGGTAAATAGTTCTGTGAGCAAATAATCTTAGAGATCAGATTGCAAATATGATGCAACTTTGTCTTCTTTTACACCAAATACAGTGCGATTTAAAATAATCTGGTAAGCCTGGCGTGAAAGTAAACTACATGGACATGCTGCTCAAGGTTACAATAAGTTAAAAACTTTGCAAAGTAGGATAAAGAGAAATGAAAATTTCTTTACTTGAAGTGTGATTTAACTCGGTCTTACCACAGCGGGGTTCCCCAGGTCGAGGGTGTCCCAGGTGAAGCCCTGAGGGAGGCTGTACGGCTCTTCTCTAATGTGGTCTTTATCAGGTTCGATTGAGCCGTGTGATGTCACGGTCTCTCCTGAATGAAGAAAGATTGACATGAAGCAGAAAAACTTGCAATTCAGCACGTAAGCCGAGTAGATTTTTGTTCTTATGAAAGAAATAAAAAACCCTAACGATCGTCATACCAAGCTTGGGCACAGGTTGTGTGTCCCAGAACTGGTAACTCCTCCGAGTCGCCTCCTCCATGGTTTTGGCTGGGCCTTGGCCAACAGAAAAAAGTTCGATGGCCTTTTGGATCTCCTGTAGCTTATCAGCTGGTAGTGAATTCACCTGTTCAGGTTTTATTTGGAATAAAAGAAAACTATTACAAATAAAAGGTCAATCTTATCAATTCCTTTAACCCTCATTGTTAGCCAATCTGGTGTGCTGCGGCACACTTGGAAAACCTCCACAGCAGTGGTTCTTAACCTGGGTTCGATCGAACCCCAGGGGTTCAGTGAGTTGGTCTCAGGGGTTCGGCGGAGCCTCTGCCACGGAGGTAAAGACACACTTGTGTAAAGTTGTGATGACGCCCCGCTTTGCCATCACTTGCTGCAGAGGATCAAGTTACATTGCTTAGCCAATCAGAGCTGCGAAGGAGGAGCACTGATTGAAGGAGCTCCACTCTCAGCATGGATTTGAACTTGTGTCAAAGTGAGAAAACTCACCGTTTTTACCAAATGCTATAGTCTAAATCTGCTCCTTAGTCACATCTTTTCGGGGTTGGTACTGCCTCTAGTGGCGTGGGGTGGTAACACAACTAATACATTTACTAAATCAGAACACCGCAAAGTATTTTTTGTGTCAGCAGGGGGAGGGGGGCGGGCAGGTATAAGAAGGGTTTGGTGAATGCCCATATGAAACTGGGGGTTCGGTACATTAAAAAAAAGGTTAAGAATCACTGATCTACAGGTTGTAATTTGTTTCTAGCAAAAAAATTATTTCATGCCTTAGCAAGTGGATCCTGAGCTGCTTCGGTGGGTACCGGCTTTCTTCTTCTTTTTCTGTCTTTTTTTCTTCTTCTTGGCACCAGTGTCATCTGCACGTTCACTGAAAAACAGAGGAAATATACATTACATGAGAAAACCTGATCCTAATAAAAAATTTAAGTGATTACATGCACGTCAGAAACATTATTGCGTAGTGTAAAGTTCAAAGTTCACCAATTACCCTTGTTTGTAATTTTTTGTTTTATATATGGAAATGTAAAATGAACTTAAATGTTTATTTTTTAACAAAATGCTTTTATAATCATTACTACTAGTATTATTAACACTATATCCACATTATATGTATTTTATCTCCATCTGTGTTAATCTAATTTAAAGTACGGGCCGGGGGTCTGCAACCTCGACAGTCTAGCCAAAATAATAGTAATTTAGAGCCACAAATGTCACATGACCTTTTGAAATAAAAATGTTTTAAATACATATCTATATTTAAGACATGAGCTGGTTCTTTTTGTTTTTTAGCCAAAGTTATTAAGAGCCATTGTGGATGGTCCACAGAGAAATGTAAAAGCATTTTGCAGCCCACACAGATCAAATCATGTTGCAGCTCTAAAGCAGGTGAGAAAACAGCCTCACTTTATCATCTAAACTGATACAAAGACAACAGGAAGGAGTAATATTGAGTTCAAACTTGATAAACCACAAACCTACTCGCATCCATCCCGACAATGTACTTACAGGGGATTATCTTATTAGTGTCCAAGAGAGGACAGAGGCCAGGCTCTGGGCCTGCATTTCAACCCCCCAGTGCAGATGGCGAATCACATGGCCTCTAGTCATCATACATAGTATCCAAGCGTGTCTACATACCCATGTACAGGAGGTCAGTGAGTGGCTGGGACAATGGACAACAAAACATTCAATAGTTTGTTCTCCATGGTTCCATTTCAGTCCAGTAGGAGCATCGAACAACCAGAGCTATTCTTTGTTTGCATGGAGAAGTACCTCATGCGCTTACTACTGGAATTAACAAGGTCATCAATAACCTATCGACCACACTCAGGTGATGGCATGTTTTCATCTTTGTGGATCTAAAAGTGTTTTCAGAATTAGGGCTGTGTAACAATATCGATTTTGATATATATATATATATATATATATATATATATATATATCAATATTTTCTTTGCTAGAAAAAAAAATTGATATTCATCCACAAGTATTGTAACCTCCAACTGTCACCTTGCTCACTCACTGCTTCGCTTAGAGTGATTCCTTCAAATGGTAAAGGTATTACTTTACAAATGCATGTAAGCTACAGTTTGTACTGTTTCAATTAAAAGAAAAATGTTTTCTCACCACTTTTTTAATTCATTTTGTCCAGCTGTTGACTCCAAGTCTGTGTCCATGTCCAACCAGAGCCAGGTATTGTGTAGTTGGTGCTTTTAATCAGTTTTCAGTTAAATTAATTCAATCCAACTCTATAACCGTCATAAAATATCACCAAAATCACTCTGTCCCTCTAAAATCTTTCAGAAAATTGCAAGTGTATTGAAGTGTATCATTTGCTGAATATCACAATATATATTGCATCTGAGCAGAATATCGTATCATATCGTGAGATTATTGCATCACTACAGCCCTATTTAGAATAAGTTGATTTTTTTAATATTTTGCAACACACGACATAGGAAGGGAGACAAGGTAACTCTCTTAAAATTGCTCTTAAAAGTAGAAAAGGTCCCTGCACTGTGGCAAATGCCAAGTAGGATTTCCATCCAAGTCTATTTTGCGTATGAGCTCTTCTGACTTCAGCTGTTTCTAGTCGTTGCAGATTTCTGTCAAAACAGCATGAAACGAAAGCTCCGCCACACACACACTGCTGGTTACAAAGGTAGAACGGAAAGCGCATTATTATCATCACTGCGCGTCTGCTCGTTTCACTTTTAACTCTGAATTTGCGTCGGACAAAAGGGGTTTGACAGCTTTGTTAGCATGGCCAGCTAACCCGCATCTGTCAACCGGGCATGATCAGTAACTACCTGCAAAGAAGCGACATGCCAACACCTTGAAACATAGCAAACTTCAAAAATGTTGTGTATTTAATCCTCGCAGAGGACACGGGAATATATGGTCATTTTAACCCCTTAAAACAACGCCTCGCTGTAGGTACTTGACGTTAAATCCCGCCCACTTTGCAACAAGAAATCCAGCCTCACCCAATCACATTACAGAGCTAACGCGCAGACACCGGTTGTAGCCAATAGGAAGAAAGCAAGGAGGCTGGACTTCAACGAACGGCAGTTGCCTTGGCTTCTTGCTAAAGCCTCAGTTAGCATTCGCTTCGGTGTAAAAGTAAGGCAGTATAAGCCGTAAATCGCCGCTGTATGAATAAAGCTGCCTTGTTACCCGTCCTCCAAGTGGTGCTCTTCATTTTCACAGTCGCTGCAGTGTCCGTGGTCCTCTACATCTTCTTTCTCCGGGATCGCTGCTGTCTCATTCTCATCCGCCATCTTCGACCAGGAAGTGAGGGTCCGCGGCGTGCGCTGGTCGCCTTTAAACAAGCCTTCACGCTATTGGCTCAGCCATAGGGTCGCCTTTAATGTCGTTCTTTGCGTTCATGTCGAAATGTTTGCCGTAAACTGTACCTGTTTATTTATTATTTTTTTTCTGCTTCAATATAAATTTTCACCAACAGCCACCGGGGATTTTGCAGCCCACACAGATCGAATCATTTTAAGAAGGGACAAGATATTGCTCCTATTGCTAAGATATTGCTCCCAATATGATTTACTAAGTGTAAATCATATTGGGAACCTTTTGGGAACTTTCACTAAAGATTACACTGCGCATAAAATAACCCTGAGGACATCTGGGAAATGTTTAGTAAAAGTTTAAGGAAACTGTGCTGTTCAGGAAACTTTTCTGTTTCAGGGATATACATGGTAGACAAGCAAACAGACATTTTGGTATTTTTCCCCCGTATTTATTTTAAAATGTGCACACAATTTAATAAAACTAGCTGTTCTATATGTTACACAGATACTGTGTCTAATCAATGATTCATATAAGCAGGATTTTCATTTAAATTTTAAATTACAATGCTAATTAAAAAATATATGGCTTTATTTGTTCTGCCTCAGATGAAGAAATTTTAAAGAATGATAGATGGACTAAGAGATGAATGAAATGATTGAGGCATTACCTAATCTGGGAACTTATTCGGTTTGCCAGGGCCACCTATGCTATCATGAGGTCAGACAGAACAAGTTAACTTCTTCCATATGTTTACCAGATTCAGTCAGACACAAGTTGATGAGCTCTATCCTGCGGTTGCTTGGAGCATTTCTTGCCTCCTGGACAAGTAAGTTTGCAGGATTTCTCCACACCACTTTGAGATAATGTGAAAATGTAGAGCACACTTGAAAAACTGGTGCCAATATTAAATATTAAGGTGAAGAGTTATCAGTAATTGAGCATGTATGTATAATTTTCACACAGGCTCAAGATGGTGCTCCGTTGGCTATTAAAAAGATTATTTCAGTTGTGTTGTGCAACCATTCACCCTGGAAAAGAGTTGTCTAAAATAAATGAACAAAGTCCTAAATTACAATGGCATTCAGGTCAAAGGTGAACTGATATAAGCGTTAAGTTATTGAATCATCCACACTCTTGCAGGCGTTTAAAAAACAAAATGTGTAGCAAATGAAAAGTTAATAAGACAAGTCTCCGACAATCAATGCTTTATAAAGAATAAATCCCTAAAACACTGCAATATGCCTTCACAAAAAGCCTTGTTGTTACAAGGTGCAAATATTTGTTGTTGCTAGCTTTAAATAAGAATATAAACAGGCAAAAATCAATTCATTAAGTTTACCACTAAGTGAATATGTGAACTCTACATGCACATTCAACACTGGTTTAGTTAACACTTTTTTCAATAAGTTTGAAATGACACTCAGGGTAATACACCATAGTTACAAATTAAGTTAAGATAAATATTATCTACAAACTAAAATGATTTTTTAAAGTAAGACTGATAGCACAAACTCTAAGACATCGTGAAAAATACAATTACTTAAAAGGTTAGTACATCTTAATTAGCAGGGTTTCAGTTTTTAAAAAATGCATAGCTCTATGGCTAGCTTCTTCTTAGTAGCAAAATAGCATCCGATGATAAAGTGCTCTGTTTTTGTTAATCTCATCTCATCCTTTGAAAATAGAACATTAAAAAAAATGCTAAAACCTTTTCTCAAACCTACATTACAAAAGTCAGTAAAAACAAATTTCATCTATGCAGACGTCTCTAATAAGAGTTGGCGTTAAAACATTAAGGTCTGTTGAGGGTGCTTTATGAGCCTCACTCTTCTTATTTTCACAGTGCATCTGAGAGCCGTCTCGCCTCTTCAGCTTTTCTTTCCGGTATTTTGCAGCAGAAGAGCAGAAATGGGCCACTTGAGGTCTTGTTGACAAGAGGGGCTTGGCAGTAACAGCAGCAGTCCCCTTGGATTTAAATGCTTCTTCCTCTGAAGCGCTTTTCATATCTAAAAATGTATCTTTTCATCTGGTTCAGGCGCATTTCACTTTTTTCCTTTCGCCATGGCCATTCGCTCCGCCACCGTCTTGACAGGAACTCCTAGGTTGCTCACTTTTACATGGATGAAGAGTGAGGCTGGGGACAAGCTGGAGCCGTCTGCCTTCAGTAGGTGAACATGTCGATATCCTGAGTGGAAAATGTGTTTCAAACACGTCATAAAACAAACAAAAACAAAACGTGTCACTACTGAGATAAAACAAATACCTGTACGGAGGCTTGTGAAAGGCAACGTGAACTGCCCCACAAAGTCATTTTTGGCTGCATGGTCATGATCTTCCACAACAAATCGCACTAGAGCCAGTTCAGGGACCTGCAGCTGGAAGCTCAGAGTGCAGTCCCATCTTGGGTTGAAACCTATAGAGGGCGCGAGAGAGCTGTAATAAATCCATCCTTCTGTGTACCTTTCAATGGACAAGAAAAAGTATTTTCCATTTTTTTTCTGCTTTATCACACTTCAATGGGCAGACATAGTCAATACAAAAGCAGTTTTCAAATTGTGATTCATTAATTGAGGCAAAAAAAACTCTTAAAAGGCCTTTATGCAGGAAACTGCTTAAACATGTTGCGTCATCTTTGGAGGTAAAATCTGCCAGAAGTCTCTTTCTCCACTGTGGAAACATTTTGAATCAATGTTCTTTGCAGAATTAGTTAACTGTCACTACACTGAAACATTTTTAAGCCACAAATGTGTCCCAATTAGATCACACTTTAACTAGACAAGTGCAAAATCTTTATTTTGTTTTTGCCATTCAGAGGTGGACTTGAAAGAGGGTTTCAGCTTATTACCTTGTTGCATAGCCAAGTGTTTTCTTATTTCAAAAGCTGATGGCCAGACTTTCTATTTGAAGGTTTTCTGATGGAGAGCAGAATTTCTAGTTTGTAAGTAGTAAAGCAGCCCCACAGCATCACACTACCGCCGTCATGTTTGACAACTGGTGTGACATTTGCTAGATGTGACAGGATTCAAACTTTTTTGTCTTGTCGGTTTGCAGAATATTTTCTCAGGAGTCTTGAAAATTATTGAGATCAAAGTACTTTTATGCTAAATGAAACAAACATTTGCGTGTGTTTTTATTTTATTTTATTCAACAGTGAAATTATTTACTTAAAAACAAGCCCTTATATCTTTCTGAAAACTTACTTATAAGTTAGTTTTGTCTTATTTCAAGTGTACTAATATATTTGACAAGAAACTAGTAAAAAAAAAATTGGTAAGATTTTGTGTTTTTGCATTGAAGTGCTTTGGTTGTCTTAGTTGGTTGTTGCTAAGCGCTGTATAAACAGTCAATCCTGATACGAGTAACAGGATATTTGGAGAATTTATTACCGTTGTTGTCAATGCGGGGCGTTTTATTCTTCGCCCTGTCTATGCCGACTCCATGGATTTCTACCACCACCTGTGGGTCCACAATGGAGGTGGCTTTCTCTGTGTTTATTTTGGGTAGTTGTTGAGCAGATATAATCTAAGGAAACAAACAAAGCAGTATAGAAAATTAGACAGGGAATGAATGAAAAATAAGAAAAAGTTCTGCTTTTAGTGGCTTTTAATAGCATCCACGGCTCACTTTTATGGTCAGCTGGGTGGGGGTGTGGCCGGGGCCTCCGCCTGTGTTCTCGGGGTTAAAGTTGGATGTCGGGCTGCACATAAAGCTGGGCTTCAGAATGTATCCACAGCGACCATTGGGGAGGAAGCGTCCCTGGTTGAGGTCCATCTGCTCCCCGGGCGTCTGGAAGTTTAGAGCCACTGACGGACGCAAAACAATCAATCAGAAATGAGCAAAAATAAAAGAGTATTTTCATAAAGTCAAAAACTGCTGATCTCATTAGCACCCCTGCTTCTGGTATGGATCACTCACCCATGTGGCAGCCACAGTTCCACATTTCCTGAGGATCATAGTTGGATGATTGGAGGCGCTGGCCCGATGGGTAGATCCGGCTCAGCTGCCTGACGTTGTGTTGTACAAAAAGCTTCCCTAAACGTGAAAAGACAGTGAAGCACAAGAGGATGATTGCACATTCAGCTGCCCAAGCTGCACAAAATGCTTGAAACCAAAAATCGCTTGTGCTGTTTCCTCTGCTTATACCGGAGTCTTTGATGAGCTTGAGCGCTTCGTTTTCAGAAAAAGACGACATTTCATCTGCTTGTAGCTTAGATGCACTTTCAAACCCACGGAAGGAGACGCTCTTGCAGTAGACCACTAGCTCCGACAGCTCGGGGCTAAGCTTGGAACAGACCTGGAAACAGAAAGGTAAACTGGTCCTTTAGGTTAAACCAGAGGTTCCCAAACTGGGGGGCGCGGGAAGCCGTCTGGATGAAAAAATACAAAAACATGAACGCTGTATGCGCTTGGTTTTTACTTTAAAATGGCCAACTCTCTGTTATTCCTATGCCAATTTAATACAGTAGGGGCTTCTGCACTTCCCATATTTGTGTCCTCTGTCAATTTTATCAGCAGTTAAAACTGTTTAATCCGTTGTTAACATTTGGTAACCTGTTTTTCAGAGCCGCCTTTAAACGCAACATGAGCGCTACGACACTCGCGCTGGGTTTACACCTGTGCAGCAGTGAAGGAGACCTGATGCTGCTGCTGCACAGAGCTACACAGGTGTGTTAGAATCATGGCAGCAAACCAGCAAAACGCAAAGAACTTTTCACAGTTTTTCCCCCAAACTAACCGACTGAGTTGAGTAAAACTGCTGGATGCAGGTAAAGTTAGCTAAATGATGACTAGCTAATATCAATACAGCACCTTTTAACAAGTAGCCTGTAGGCTACCGATGTTGTTGTCTATGTCCAGCTACGTACATTAATTTTGATCCCAAAAAAGTAGATTCCCCCCATTCCCCTGCCCCCCAGGGGCAGAGACAGGGAGTCTCTAAGAATCCTCTCTCCCCCCCTCCTACCCCTTCCAACACGTCGGTCAACCAGACAACCATTTGTAATCCACAGGGGGGCCCAGAAAATGTTTGGAAACCATTGGGGGGGTAGGAGAAAAAGTTTGGGAGCCACTGGGTTAAACATTTGCTTTTAATGGTGAAAAGTCGGAGCAATCCGAACTGACCTTTACAGAGTCGCTCTTGGGCGTGTTCTTGTTTATGCTTCCTTGATCGTCCTCACAGCTCGAGGAGAAGCTAGCGCAGCTCCCGTTCTTTCCCAGCTGACCAAGGTGAGGCGCGTGTCTCTTCCCCTTCACAAGGATTCGCCCCCTGAGCTCCTGGAGGAAAAGCAAATAGTACAAAGGATTTCATTAGAAAACCAGACAGCCTGCGAGACTATAAGTGAAAACCCAGCTCTGTGTGTGTGTGTGTGTGTGTGTGTGTGTGTGTACTTCAGGGGAAGGCAGCTCATTGAGCGGCAGTTCACTGAAAGGCTTGGTGAGCAGTTTCTTGCCCAGAATGGTGCGAAGGTGTTTGGCCATGACAGCCTGCTGCTCCACTGAACAGTGGTTCTCCAAGGACAGGATCAGGGGATACGGAGACGCCTGCAGGGACAAAACAGAAACATTTAGGCATTAAAATAGGGCTGTCAACGTTAATAATCCAAGAAATGTAGCACTTCTTAGATTAAGAAGTGCTAAACTTCACCTAGCAACCCTTCACTGTGGTTGCTAGGTGAGGGGCAATGTTACAAGGTCTTGTTCTGCGGTCAACAGTGCAGAGAGTGAAAACATGTGTGAGCACAGATGTGCTGGTTTTAAAACGTTTGAAACCAAATGACTTCTTTTAAACCATCATGTGAAAACCTGTAGGGTCAAAACAATAAAGCATTTCCTTAAATATCTTTTTGAATATATTTACATTTCAAGCTTACAAAGTTAAAGGTGACCTATTATACTTTCTTGAAAAAGTTAGGATCAGTCATGTTCATTACTTTTTTCTTTTTTTTTTTACAAAATCATTCTTAGATAAGATTTTAATCTACTAAGTTCTGCCTATTTTGAGCTCCTTTCAGAGCTAATTATTTTAGGGCCTTTTGTCACCTTAAATCTAAATAAGCTGCTGGTTTCTGGATGGTAAGTAACAAAAACACTTGTACAACTGGCTGACCAAATGCCTTGGAGCTCAGCTTGGGTTGCTAGGTGACCTGCTGGGCTTTGCTGGGGTTGCTAGGTAACGGGTTGCCTCACTGGGGTTACTAGGTGAGGGGAAGTTACATTCTAGAAGTTTCTGAAACAAAAATAATGTTTATGGTTGTTTTTAGAAGCAGTGGAGACCCAACTAGAAGAATAAAAAGGTAGAAAATGTGAATTTTGATTAATTTGTTCCGTTTAATAGTTGTAATTAATCATAATTAAACACACAATACCTCCTTAGTAATAGTCACAACAACATTTACTTTCCCTTTGGGATCCAGAAAGTATATTTTTGTACTGAAATAAATTGATGATTACAGCAAATGTCATAGGAAGTATGTTTACTAACAGTAAGGAAGAACAGGTATAAGCGTTGAGTCATACCTTAAAGGCGTACTGGTTGATGACTTCAATGACTTCCTTAAAGGGAACCTTGGAGGTAAAGGTGTGGCCGTGGTAAATGGCAGGCTCACCTTTATCTCCATCCCAGCAGTCCAGCTCCACACATCGGCATCCCTGATTCAGAGCCCTGAAGGAGAGAAAGACGGCGTGTTACACCACAAACTACCAGCCTAAACTCCTCTGTTAGGTTTTATTTCATGTCAACACACCGGATGTAAGGCTCGGTGCTGCTGGCGCTGGTGACCTGGTCCTTGGTGAGGTAGGTGTTGTGGGAAGAGGAGATGAAGTAGTGGGTCAGTGGGCGGGTCATGTCCTGGTAGATCCGGGCGTGGTCGGGGTTAAACACGTCATTTTCCATAGACAGCATGTACATGGTGAAGCCGTTCTGCGTCATCACCATCTTCTTCTGAGCTGCAGTAAATGGTGATTGTCATGTTTAGATGATTGTTGCAATGGCATGTTCTTGGGCTATAGCTAAACTACTGTATATGCACATGAATGGAATAAAATAGAAATATCATTTGTAGTCCCACAATTCAGAAATTGCTGCGCAACAGCAGCAAATAGACTCACACAAAAATAAAATATGAGAATATAAATAAAAACAGAAATAAGTCCAGTCCAGAAGAATATTTAACTGAGTTTCTTAATTAGAAATGTACGAAATAAGTTGTCATTTATGTAAGGACGCAACACATCCATAGATTAAAACATCATTTAAACATTTACTTCAAAATGATCAGGATCTGGACTAAAAACAATAAAATGTAAAAAATAAAACTGATATACTGAAAATATATTACCTAAAACCACTTGCACTAATTAATTTAGTCATTTTGTACTTTACTGTACTCATGTTAGCTCGTTGCATAGAAACAAACCATTTCTATGCAACAGCAGAACTAAATTGCAACTTCTGTACAGTTTACGTTTCCAGATAATCACTATCATGACCTCTTGACAAAACTAAAATATTGTCACAAAAATAAATTGAGCTCCTCCTTTCATTCGACTAATAGCTGGTTTTCGATGCCTACCCAAGTCGTTGTGCTCATAGGTGAGAATGAGATTTTGAGCGTGATTCAGCGAGGCGTCCTCTCGCTGGTCTCCCAGGAAGTCGCGCAGCTCCGCGATGGAGAGCACAGAGCCGTTGCTGGAGTAATGTCTGAACACTTTCTCCAGCTCGGGTCGCCGCATGAGTTCCTTGCAGAACTCTTCGATCTCGCTGTGATCCAGGCGGCCGTCGTGGGATTTGTCACAGCGCTGGGTCACACAGCAACGAAAATACACCAGAGACGATATGGTTTTTGTTATGAAAGTGTTTCAAAATCTAGGCTGTGTGACAAGAGAGCATGAAAACAAGAGATTGCTGCAACAAAGTGCTGACACAGCAGGAGGTAATTCCACTTAAATAAAAAAAGAACAACTCAAAGAGCAGATAAACCCACAAAGGGGAGCGTAGCTGACTCACTGCCTGGTTACTATGAAGGTCTATAAAATAAACTCTTCTTATGCAACAGCAATAACTTCACTGCCTGAAGGTATTATCTTTGGACCTAAAGAGGAAGGATCTAGAGCCAGAATGCTCTTACTGCTTGAAACCAGTGATCAGGTCCGACATCTGGGTGTTGTGATGGACTCAGACCTGCACCTTCAGAGTCACATAAAGACAGTTACAAAGTCGGCCTTCTATTATTTGAAGAACATTTCCAGGATTAAAGGACTAAACTTCCAGCAAGCTGTAGAGAAACTCAGTCATGTTGGCCTTAAGTCACATTGATTACTTCACAGGTCTGCCTAAAAAAAACAAATCAATCAGATTCAGAATGCTGCTTATTAAATCAGGAAAATAAAGCACTTCACCACAGTTCTAAAGTTCTTACATTGGCTGACTGCAGCTCAAAAAATTAACTTTAAAATACTTGAGTGAGTTTATAAATCACTGGATGGCTCAGCATCAAAATATGCTAAGGACCTGTTGGTGTTGTATCAACTTTCCAGACGACTCTGGTCATGTAGGTTAAGTTTACTCTGCATCCGCAGAACCAAACAGGAAGAAGCAGCATTCAGGTTTTATGCATGACAAATCTGGAACAAGCGTTGATAAAACTGAACAACATCCAAAACACAACTGAAATCCACCTGCTTATAGCTGCTTCTGATTCATACTAACTGGAACAATGGTCAATATATTTAACGTGTATTTGGTTGATGACTTTTATAATGGTATTTGACAAAGTGTAATGTTTATTGCTGCTTCGTAATTGGCGACTAAAACATTAAGTTTTTATAGTTTAGGCACTTTGAACTGCCTTGTTGTTGAAATTTTGCTGCACAAATAAACTTAACTTGACTAGAAATTGAACAGACTGAAATGCACGTCACCATAGGAAAAATGAAAACATGCCAATCAGACAGATGAACTCTCAGAGTTTGAGACTAAACAAACAGGGAAAACACAGATCATGTCTCTCACCTTGAACAAACAGCGCGTGTGTTGCTCGTTCAGGTCGATGTTGATCATCTGCAGCAGCCGTTTGACCTCGTCGTAGGTCATCTTACCGTCCTGGTTTTCATCTGCATGCTTCAGGTAACCATTAATCCAATTGTAGAGAGTTAAGGGAACATAAATTCTGCATGGCATTGAAAATCACAATGAAATTCTAACTTTAGAAACTAAGCTCAAAGTTTTTTATAGTAAAATAAGACCATAAGCAGAAGATATAATTTAAAATAATAATCTCAAAGCAGGTTATATTGGATCCTAATTTGTTTCTATTACACTAAAGCCACAGAAGCATCATTTTAGTACTTTTATAGATATAATCCTGTTGTCTGTAAAAAATGTATGGTGTGAATAGCACAGCTTTCATTTAGTGAATTTTAACAGTGACAGACAAAGGTGTTTTTAACTTTCATGTATAGATATATCTAAGGACAGCTCTGGAAAAACTTAAGAGACCACTTAAGATGATCAGTTCCTCTGATTTTACTTTTCATAGTTTTATGTTTGAGTAAAATGAACATTGTTATTTTATTCTATCAACTACTGACAACATGTTTCTAAAATTCCAAGCAAACATTTAGTGCTTATTTGCAGAAAGTAGAAATTTAGAAATTTTCAAAATAACAAAAAATAATATAATGGAACAATAATATAATAAATCATAATAATAATAAATCAGGAGGTTTTTAATGGGCTCAATGAAGTGGTCTCTTCATTTTTTCCAGAGCTGTATTTTGTGCAGTTTTAGCTTAATTAGTGCTCTGAATATGTTGGGGGGGTTCAGTAAATTGCCATTTTTTATACACTTTATACTCCAGTTAACCAATTAATCAATTACTAAATTCTTGACGATTATTTCAATAATCAATTCATCACAATTAATCTGGTTCATTGTTTCAGACTTGGCTTCAAATCATATGAGTCAAGTAACAGGGACCTTAGCAGAACTCTGTAAACTTGCGGAGTCAGCCATTTTAAGATTAAGACGCACTGGACCAGGTGCATATTTGTATTTAAAAGCTCCAGGACAATCAGTCTTGAGCAGTAATGTTTTTGTTTTCTCCACAAAATAACTGCCCTCAATTAAAGATTGGATTTCAGTTGGGTGCGTTCACACTGCAACCTGAAGTGACCCAATTCCGATTTTTTTTGCTGGGGCCGTTCACACTGCCAGTAAATACGACCTGTATGTGTTCTGCAGTGTGAACGGGCAAACGACCTGAAAGTGACCCGCATGCGCAATAGCGTCAGCGTTCTCAGTGTTCTGCCAACCGCCATAAAAAGAAGAAGAGCTCAGTGTTTGAGGACGTAAACATGGAGGCTAACGGTGGAGCTTAGCTTACATATTTGAAGTTGTTGTCCAGCCGGAGCAACATATTAACAACTTAATCCTCATAGAGTCCTTCATGGTTGTTGTTTCATGTCAGGACGCAGAATAGTGAGATTTGTTGAGAATCAGTGACGTTCAGTTCGGATGAATGCGACCTAACGTCCAGGTCGCATTTGAATCGGATACGTATCGGATATGGGTCACGTTCGAAACAGAAGATGACCTTTGCTCTTTACACTGCCATGAAAAGATCAGATACAGGTCGCATTACGTCAAAACAAATCAGAATTTGGTCACTTCAGGCTGCAGTGTGAACGCAGCCACTAGTACTGAGATTATGTTACTGAAATTAAAGACAATGTTATTTAAAGGCTTTTTAAATAACCAGTATCATGTAATCTGATACTGAGACTCAGTCTAACCTGGATGATTGTAATTAACATCAATAGTTGGACTATATCTAGAAGGGGCTTTTGAAGCATAATCATTACTTCTCACCTCAGCTGTACTCAGAGCATGTGACACGGGATTTACTTGGTTTACTTTTGCGCATGTATTCTGGCGGGATATTGGTCCAGCTTTTCCTTCTGCGTCATGCTGGTGACGCGGTCCTTCAGGAAGCGGAGGCCTCGCACCCAGCGCTGGGCCTCCTCAGCGGTGGGGCACTTCAGGTCCAGGCTCTTCCTGGATCCCTTGAAGATCACCGTGAAGCACTGGTCCTCCGGCACCGTCTCCGACAGCCGCCGCAGGGCGTCCGACTGGCAGCCTTCGCGCACGCAGTCCACCTCCATCACTGCAACTGGAGGGGGAAGCAGAGGCAAGAGTTTTTGGCTCGTTCTCATGCGTAAAGCAGAGGATTGCAACAGAGGTCGGGTTGTAAATCCCAGGAAAGCAAACAGATTGTAAAGGTGCGGGTTGTGAAATCTAAGTCAGATGCTAAGGTAAAGGTAATTTTATTTATATCGCACATTTTCAGCAACAAGGCAATACAAAGTGCTTTTCAGGAATTAAAAGGAAATACAAACAAAATAACAAACCAAAGGAAAGAGCAAAAGAAGAAAAAGCTAATAATGTTGATCCAAAGTAAATAAACTAAGTAGTAGATAAAAAGCAGGGTTGGTACCAGAACCTCATCCAGTTCAGCTTGCCTACCTTAAATAATAGTTTAAGAAAAATATTGAGATATTTAAACTCCTTATTTTCTATGTGTATTTGCATTGTTATACTTTAAAACCATTAAATTCATCTTGCCTTGTTGCTGCAGCACCAGATGAAACCACAGCAGCTGCTGCACTGTGGTTTCTGGTCAATGCAGCAGCTGGTTTCTGGGTTTTTGGCCTGTAGGTGTTGCAGCATGAAAGATGTGCTGCTGGTGAACAACACTTGACTTCCTGTGGTTAATCAAGTCAAAGTGCTGCCATGCATGAGAACGTGCTCTTTTTGGCCGAACTGTCTCTTCCTCCATCTGACTCATTATCTAAACTCAGACTCTCTCAGATTCACATCCAGGCACACAGACACTCAGCTCCACCCTGCTCAAAAAAATTGATACTTAACTATATTCTAAATATACTGTATTTTTCTGAAGTGCATTTTTAGTATGTTATCAAGTGGGAATACTTATCAAGATTATACTAAAAGAGTTTTTAGTATTTGCTTTAAACATATTTTTGGTACACTTTCTGAAAGTATCTATTTTTCTAAGATATACTTTAAATTCTAATACTAAAGTTATACTTAGGATAATGATTTTAAGATACATACTGCATGTATCGGTGTAAATGTACATTTTAAACAACACTTTTCTGAAGTTGTACTTTTGGTAGTATTTTTAAATAGGTTTATTTTGTAAACCTTAATAAATCTAAATACATTCCAATAATATTTGTAAGTACATTGTAAATAGTGTCTAATAATTAGACTAATTACAATGAAACACATTAAGAGTTTACATCTTTATGTCATCAAAGTATGCTAGAGCTATAAATGTAGATCAGTTATTTTTTCTGTGATTAGTTTCTCATCATTCTGGTTTCTTCTTTTCTCACTGAGGAATAAACTGCAGCTGGATCAGAACCTGCATGAAACAGAAACAATATTAGATTAACAGCATTAAAAAACGTCGTTCTGAAGCTTCATGAAGGGTTTAGTTTTGCTAATGCCTCTGCAGCTGATGCTAAATATAATTCATGGCTGTGAAACCAGAACGTATCTGAGCCGAATGACGTTTCACCACAAAGTAGAAAATAAACGGATAGAACAAAATGACCAAAAGACCAAAACCACAGAGACGCTTCAGTCTGCTGGGCTCAGCAGGGGGGAGACGACATGTTAGAGTCGCATGAGGAAGGAGAAAATAAAATAAAAATATAGATACTTAGCTAACATTGAGGCAGTTTGGTACATGTAGAAGAAAGCAGCAGGATGAGGACTTTAATATTTTAAAACTTCGTATAGTAGTAACTATACTTGATCAAACAGAATAGATTAGACATAAGTCTAATGAATTTATTAAAAAGAACTGCAGGTTATAATCTCAATTCTTCCCCAACTCAAAACTGCAGATTTGATCTGAATCTTTTCTTCTGCATCACAAACAGATTTTAAATCTTACCAGTTTATTTCAACAAACCAGCAGAAATCTGACTGACTCAGAGTTTTATTTTGTATGTTTATATGTTTGTAATGTTTATATTTCTAACAGTCGGTAAAATGAATAAATCTATATTCTTGCCTGAGGACTGAAATTCCCAATGATCTTTTTGTTTTTTGAACTCTTTCATTCGTTAAAATTAGCGATGGAGATTTTTTTAACAGGAACATTAACTCTTACCTTAAGTCTTTAGAAAACAGTTATAAAATATGTAATGATCTAAAACTGAATAAAAATAATTTAAGAAAAAAATTTCACCTCTTAGTTTTGACCTTAGTTTCTTGTTTTTGATGACAATCTGTCCATAATTAATGTCCTCTGTTCTCACTGCAGAGTAAACGGCAGCTGTATCCATTTCTGATCATAATATAAAGAAGAAATGGTTCATTTATGTTACAAACATACAGAAATACAGATAAGTATAAGTAAGCACCCTCTGGTCTAAGCCTTTAGTTTGCAGTGTTTGTGCTTTAAATGTAACAAATTAAGAACACTGAAGCCACTATGCAGCTGTTCAACCCACAGGACATCCTGTTAAATTCCTCGGTAGCCACTTTGAGCTGGTTTTTACTTAAAAACAAAACAACAGAGCCCTTTATCTCCAGGCTTGTCACAATATATCATCTAATCAACTATGAATCATTTTCATTATTTATAGTTTTTCTCTTTTCTCTCTCTCTTTCAACCAAAAACTGGGTAAAGAAAGTCTTCAGTTTTGTTCCTTTTTGTCAATTATCCCTTTTTTTGAAAGACAGACTTCATGATTCATTTTATTCATTGTTTCTGTTTGCTTATCTCTTCCAGTTCCAGTGTTAAATGTTCATTTAAATTGAAAGTGTTCTTGCATTATTTCACCATTACCAGTATATTACTTGAAAATGGTCTCAAAACAACAATAGTATAGTTTATCACAATAACTTCTGGGACAATATGACATCCAGTAAAACTTGTTACCACTACAAAACTTTTCATCACTGGACTCTATTAGTTTCTTGATCACAATTAACTTTTGCTGAAGCAGCAGGGGATTTTCTAAGAGGTGTAAATCTCATGTTTAAGAAGAGTCCACAAGCTCTTAATGAGATTTCAGCGAGGAGAGGAAGGGGCCGGTTCGTTAGTCGGTCATCTTTAGGACCTTTACGAGCCTCTGGCAATCCGACAACACACTTATGGATGTTTACAGCATGAAGCCTTTGAATTATAAAAAGTAGGTAAATTAGTACCTGGTGGACTCTTCAAACACTGATCCTAATCTGCAAATGTCATTTTTAAAGAGTAATAATTCAGCTACTTCTAGAAGGTGACTCCAGAAAAGCTGTAGCCCTCTGAATGCAAAAAGTTCATTTTAATACAGCTGAGCAGCAAACACACATGTTAATAGTGTGCAAAACGTTTTTAACTGAAGGCATAAAATGATTTCCTCACTGTTGACTAAATGTCTTTTTGTGTATGTTTTAATTTTAATGTACATGTAAAAAGCTCCTATGAGAGTCAGTTAAAAAAAATATGGCTTCCTTTGGAGAATATCCCAAACTACGATTACATCTTGGTAATAATTACAAACTAAACTAAACACTAAACATTAGAGTTGATACAATTAATCGGATAAGTTGTAATGAATCAGTTATTGAACTAATAGTCAACTAATTAAATAATCATTAATGCTCAATACTAATTAAACCTAAACTATACTAAACACATTTTGCCTTTAGGGTAAATATGTTCTAAATATATGTGTAAATATACTCTAAATATTTAAAAACTGCCACTGGCTCAAATTCTGCCAAGCAATCTTATTTTGATTATCCAATAATTAATCAATTAATCCAAAAAATAGTCAACAGATTAGTCCTATGCTGAATTGATGTCAAGTCAAGCAGAAAGAGCCGGACTTTTCAATTTCAGGCAATAAAATATTTGCTTTCTTTTTTAAAAACAGAATGAATGAGCTTGTTTGCATCTTTTAAAGCATGTCTATTATTGTATAAAAAAGGCTTAAGTGGTTAAATAAAAAAATCTACTAAATATGGCGATTATTTGAGTGATTAATCAATTAATTGTCAGAATAACCAGCTACAAAAATAATTGTTAGTTCCAACTCTACCAAAAAATAGAGCCAGAACTGCTTTGAATGGTTTTGACCTAGTCCAAATCTATGTCTGTATCCTACTGAGAAATGAAAAATTAAAGGAATTTGAGCTGTGCTGCACAGAAGAATGGAGAGGGGGATTTTAAACTGGCAGAGACACACCAGTTCACACAACTGCGTTTTGCTGAGTTAAACACAAACATGTCATTCAGCTCAGAGGCTGCTGCGTTTCTGCACCAAGAAGCCCCACAGTCTGTTGTGCAACAAGCACAGTCTGCACTCACAATTGCCTCATTCTCTCATTAAAGCCATAAAAGCCTCTCTTTCTCTCCACTTCTTCGAAATTCCTCCAATTTTTTTCTTGTGGTTATCCCACATACGTGGCAGAAGTGACATACATGTTTTTGTGTTTGGAGACCAGCTGGAAAACATTCAGGAAGTGGCTTGGAAGCTGGATCGTTAGACACAACAGTCCATACCTGCAGGTATCAGTCAAAAATGAAAAGTGCAAAAAAAATAAAAAATACAGAAGCAAAGCAAATCCAGATTTGATCTTCGGCAGTCGTCAAAGGGAGTCATTATCAGAGTCAATCAGCTGAAGTGGTTAGTCTGGTTTCATGTAGCGTTGTTGTCATCGCCGGAGGGAGTGTAGCAATCTGAATGCTTCTATTTTTAGCTGCAACACAATCAAGAAGGCCTTCACCACGAGTTCAACCTGAGTCTGCCCACTTCTTCTCCGCCCTGCAGGCCTCTCAGAGGTCCAGCCTCCACATAAACCCAGCAGCAGCAAAAGACACAAAGGTCGGGCAATAAAAAAAAAACAGCAGGGAACTGAGCAGTAAATCTTCAGGAAATGGTAAATATGGTAACTTTGGGTGCATCAAATGTAAAAAAAAATGTTAGATACAAGTTCAGTTTGTGTAATGCTCACACAGCAGCCTCACAGTATATATATGTTGTACAGGCCTTTAAGAAAAGTGTTTTTACTCATTAACCAGGTCAGAGATTAGCAAACAATTCAGATTTATAAAGCCATAAAAAGCGCTCCATTCATATTTTGCTCATGTGATGCAATGGTGACAAGTAAATGATTAAGTCAATGCATCTGGACTGAAATAGATCAGCATTATGTCCAAATTTACTACAGTTGGACAAGCAGGAAGATTAAATTATGTAGATTCTTTATTGTAAAGTTTGTGGTACTTGTGAAAATAAAAGAAAAATAACATTTAAGTAGCTTAGACTCAAAGAAATTAAATATGTCGATTTTTATATTCAGTCAGGAGGTTGAAAAACAACACGTGATGTGGCAAAGAAAAAGCATGTGATTTCTATATAAAACAATGTAAAAACAAATGTATTTACCAAGCATTACCAGGTTTTCATAAATTGGAAAAGTGACATATGGACAAACAATAAGAAATTTGAATGTTTTCCATTTTTGTATGTTTTGAGTATGTATGTTTCACTTGTCTTATACGTTTTTAATTTCTTTCATTGTCTTTTTGATCATTTTATAATCTTAAATTTTCATTTAAAATAATTGTTAACGGCTCTTCTAGGTACTCCAGATTATCTGTGTTTCCTGTGAGTGTCCCCATCAAATAAACACTAAATAAAAATAAATATTCTTTACAGTTTCAGCACTACAATATATTTTAAGGCACACAATTTCTGTTCAGGTGACATTTTCCTCCTACAGATCAACAGCCAATGTTTGTTGTTTAAATAAAGCAACTCAATTGGTGCACCTGCTGCAGAGGGAGTTCAGAGAATCATGACTTCAGTTCATTCAGAGAAAAACTGTGATTCACCTGCACAAGTTTTAACGCGTCACTACTCTGCAATTCTAAATTTGATTCAGGTCAAACTCTCCACACAACTCACTCTATCAGCTTATTTATCAACTTTCTTCAAAAAGAAAATGACTAAGCAATTACATTTGTCTATGAATTCATGTTCTAGTAAGGAGAATACTAAGAACACACTGAAACAGGTTGTGAATCAAGTCTAACCTCTTGGGTTTGTGAGCTGAAAACACAGATGGGTGGCTGAGATTTGACTGACACATGAAGTTTCTGCACAGGTTTCCAGTTGTCTTTCAGTTTCTGCTGTGTTGAAACCCTTGTAACCCTTTTCTTCCATGCTGGAAAAGGCACAATTGTAAATCACCTGTTTTGCAAGTTAATATCTGAAGATTGCTGCATGAGGCAGGAGCTGTATTTCCATAAAATGAGAACAATTGAAATGATGAAAATAAATGTCGTTAATGCAAACACGCAAATTTCGAATAAAGGTTACCTCATATCTGATCTAACTGTTAACATCTGTCTCTACCTTTATCGACTTGTCACTTGTATATTTTTTGACATTAGCAGAATATAGACAAAGATTTGCGCACATTTGTAATAAAAACACTCAGAGTGGTTTGGATAACGTTCCAGTTTCCTTTCTACTCCTTCCCAGGAACTATATTTGTTCCTGGACATGCTAAATCTTAAGAGTCCATTTTCCTCCACTTCCTGTTAGGTCATCTGTCCAATTTCTAACTTGATTATCGCTTCCGGTGAGACTCACATGTCTGCTGGGATTTGCCTTTGCGGGAGCTTTTGGTCTCACACCACACGGTGAGTCCGTCCTCCAGCAGCTGCAGGCTGCGGTTCTTCTGCCACCTCAGAGAGCGAACTTTTACCATGCTGCAGCCCTGCATCATCACACGGATGTCCTCATTGTCCAAAATCCCTGCAGACAGTAGAAAAATGACAAATAGTATTCAAACATGTCTTTTTGTTTTTGTAAAAATAAATCATTTCTGTAAGGTTATGAGCAGAACATTTGCTCTATTTTCTCTGATTCAACAGTTACTTCAGCATGAAACTATAATCACCACTTTTCTGCTTACACTGCAAACCTCAGCTCGTGTTTTATACAGAAACCCTGTGTGGAACCTGTAGATCAGTGTTTACTGGGGAACGAGTCTGAAAGGTGAATGTCATGCTTTATGAAAGTACATTTCCATAAAACATTTTCCTTATTTTGATACACTTTTCTACTGATAATGTGTAAATCTATTAAAACTTAGTAGCAAGTTCAGTCCAAAGTTTCCAAAAGTCAGACTGAGATCAAAACAAGAATTTATACAAATGTTTCCCAAACCTCATTCCAAAGGTTCAAAGATACACACAAGTTTCAGTGTCTAGGTCAATGCAGTGGATTTGAAGTTGAATACAAGCTTTAGTTTTTTATTGACGATTTTTGACTGAATTGCTTCAATGAGCTTTTTCAAACCTTCTGCAGCTTTCTACATGAGTTGTGTCTTTAACTAGACGAAGGCAAAGAATGTAAATAGGTAACATTTCAGACATTCAGGTGCAAAACCTGTTTAATGCAAAACCAGGAAACTCCAGATAATTACTGTGCATTAATACAGAGCTGTGAGATCCATATAGCGCCCGTTTGTACGACAACAGCAAGTGCCAGATGAAATGAAAAGAAGAAATTTTGATTTCTTTTATTATTCACCAACTCAAAGTTTCCAAAACAACAGTTAAAAATACCTGAAATGTACATTTTTCACCAACATTTGCTAAAGAGACAGGAAAAAGACAGGAGTGGGAACTATTTCCCAGAATGCTTAGCGGCTTGTTTTTGTATCCTGAGATGGAAGTGCATTACATTGATCTGACTTTGGGCTTTATTAAGACAAATGTTTGTTATAATGCAGCTTGTCCTGTTCACACCATGAGTAGAATTTATTGTCGTGTTTAATAAAATTCATTATCAGATCACAAATTTAATTCATGCAAATTGAAACAAAAAGTTAAATTATTCTAAAGTAAAATAAGAAGTACTTTTAACCAGGTGAGGCCAGGTCTTTCTTGCTCATTGTGAAATAATTATTTGTTTTAAATCACACCAGTAAGTACAAAACTCAAACAATGCTTACATGAACTTTAATTTCTGTGGACTTGAATTGCATTTTCATCTTCAAATGTTTAAGAGAGCTGCAATATTACAACTGCAAAAGATTTGATGTCTCACGTGACTAATTGTGAATATCACTAAGAACCCAGCTTTTCTTTAAACTCTGTGTCTTATCCGTGTTTGTAAGAGCGCGCCCCACGCCGCAGCACATTCAATCCCCTGTTCAAACATCCATGGTCTCCTCCCCCCAAGGACTCTGACCTGCATCCTGGGGGTCTGTCGGTGTTTTCTGCTCTGCTGCTCCACGCCTGTGGAACATTCTGCTTTTACAAACAGCCCAAAGTCCCTGGAAATGGGAATAAAAACCTTGCTTTTTAAGAGACATTTTAACCTTTAGCTCCTCTGTGCTTTTATGCTTTTATTACCTTTTTACAGGTGAGATTTGATTTGTCATGCCTCCAGATTGCTTTTACTCACTTATGTAGCACTTTGACGTTGTGAACTGTTTGATAAATAAAATCCAGTCTTCATCCTCGACCTGTCCGCTGTGTTTTTTTTTTGTTTGTTTTTTGGTCTCTAATTTTCTCTAGTAAACCTTTGAGGCATTCACAGAAAAGCTGAGATTAAATTACACACAACAGGTGCGCTCTATTTACCGAACATGAAGCTCTGAATACAACCGAATCGGGAAAGTCCCACACATACTGAGAACCGCTGCTGAAAACAAAATAAATAAATTCAATTAAAATAAACATAACGATGATCTCCAATACTTATCTCATTTCTAAACTGACCATGTCAATGTCAGACTTAAATCACTTTGAGAAGCAGTGGTTTGACCTTCTGCAGAGACGTGTGGACAAATTTCCAGAAAGCTGAAAAAGATTTACTTCCAGCTATCACAAAATCTTGATGGTAGTTGTTGCCGCTTTTCACTTTGGAGTTTTATTAGCTAGTTGTTTCCACATAAGGTATTTTCTGAAAGAACTTAAAGAAAAAGTTAAGTTCCTTCAAGGAGAAATATGAGCTTTCTCCTTAAAGGAAAAGTTCATATTTATTTTTACCCATCAAATCCAAACTTGGTTACAGTAACATCCAAACTGGCTAGTGTTATCATGCCGTAACTCTTCTTTTTTTCAGGAAACTACCATTTGTTGCCAACAGAAGGATATTTTGTACAAATGTGTTCATAGATCAAGATAAAATACATTATAGCAGAGTATCAGATATTTTTTTATTATAAAGATACTCCAGAAAATGTTTTTTTTCTTTTCATCTGATCTGAGCTGTAGCTAATATAGCCACCTCGTTTGTAGCAAAAGCAAGTGAGGTGAATTAGCAGGTCTTCCCAGGACGTGTTGCTGTCAAGAGACGGTCAAACAGCAAGTCTTCAGTCAGAGGCCTCTTCAGATTTGTTGCAAAACTGACTGCTACCAGAGATCCTTTCTGCTCACATCTTAATCATCTCCTTCTCCTTCTACTTCTACGACAAATTATGCCATCTAACTTTCCTTTGGGATAAATAAAGTACTTTAAAGCTGAATTATATTCTGCCAGGCCCATCTTGTCCTGTACTTTGGCCTCGTTATAATGGTGGCCTTTATAAGTGAGATGTGCAGATAGTTGTGGGGATGGTTTTATGGCTTCTACAGGACATTCCAAGACTTTTACCACATTAATGAGTCTTAAAGCAATTTTTAATTAAATTAAATAAAATTTGGGAGCAACTCAAATGTTATTCATTTTCCTGAAGTCATTAACCTTCCACTAATTTGTCACTGAACCCCAATTATGAAGCCTGAAAAGGTCAGTTTGTGGACCAGGCTGTCAGAATATTTTAGTTCACTTTATTCCTTGACCATGCAATGTGTGTAAAATTACAAAACAGATTTGTTTTGTACTATATCTGTATGTTTTCTTAATGGCCTGAACCCTGTTATCATAATTGTTAATCATAAATAAATGAGAAGGACATGCTTTAGTCTTGGTTACTTAAAGGTAAGATGCTAACTACACATAACCGCTCCACAGAACCCTGCTTAAAAAAATGCAATTTGTCTCTTTAATGGATCCATTCCTCAGTGATTTTCCAGGGTTGAACAGAGACAGAACTTTCTCAGTCCAAACAACTTCCACACAAATTGTTCTTCTGGGTTTTTGTTCCTTCTAGGCTACTACACTCACAAGCTGCACAGCTCCTTTCTCCTCTGCTTTTAAATCCCAGCCTTCATGCTGTCAGTGCCAGGAGGATAACAGGGTTGGGGCCCTGCAAGCTAAAGCACACAGAGCTTCCCCTCCCTGCACACTATTCACCCCATCGAGAGCGGAGACAAAGAAACCCCCCTGCCAGAGCTCCATCCATAACAAGCCTGTTTTTTCAAGCTGTTACGACCACGTGATGCATTACCACAATCAGGCCAGCGACCACACCAAGATGACAAAACAGCATCAAATCATTACAGTCATTTCAAACTCCTTCCGCCAACAACGTAATATAGCGTATTTAATAACAGGTGGAATAGCCTGTTTGCGTAGTGTTGCAACACCTTTTGTTTCAGTTTCTGCAGTCATTCTTCTTCAGTACGTGTCTAACCGCATCTCATGTTTCAACCCGACAATAGCCGAGTTTCTATTAACAGATCCGCTCTGATCTTTAAAAGTCAGGAAATGGATGAAACACGACATCAAATCCCCCTAAATCTGTCCAATCAAAACAACTGAAATGTGAAAAACAAAAGAATCCAAGTTCATCTGACTTTATACAGAGAGAGAAATGATGAGGGATATTTATAAATAAGGTGTAACTGAAAGAAAACGGCAGCAATATGTGGCATCTTGGAGTCACCACGTCTCCATAACAACTATTTCCTTTAAGACCTTTTGCCAGCGGTGATGATACTTGTGGAGGTGTATTGTATGTAGGCTGTTTCAGACGAGACGTTATGCTGTGTTTCTAGCCCATAATGTCCTGCCAAAAATACCCAGCTGCAATTAATGGGAATCTTAATATATTTTTTAACTGTAACTAACATCATGGTTCTGATTCTGAAAAACTAAACCCTTTATTTAAATCTCGTTTAAAAAAGTCGTAAGACTCTCTGGCGATTCAAAAGTCTTTAAAAACAAAACAAACTGCATATTAACTGGTGAGATGACATCTGCAAAAGTTCTCTCCCATGATTGCTTCCCAGCAGCTCCTTGTGAAAAAGGGTTCATGTTTCTCTCAGCATAACAACTGTCACGAGAGCCAGCTAGCACAGATTCTGCACTACATATGGCACAAACAGTTTAGGGGCTTCTGAAGCAGCTGCTGTCCCAATTAAAGGTTTCTCAGTTTTGTCTTTTAAGGATCAGATGGAAAAAGCCAATGTTTGCTGGACAACTGATCAAGAAATCCCTGCAGAGTTGGAGGAAAATGAGCAATTTTGAGTTATTCGTTCCGCTTTGTTTGTTTCAAGAAATCAGAGATTATTTATGTGCTTGTAAATAAGTAAAATATGTCCAGAAATGGATTACAGGACACAAAAAAACTAATAAACTAAGTTTGTGGTTTCTTTCATAAAGGGTTCTAAAATATTATGAAAGCATTGCTTTCCGGCAAAATGTATAGAAAATAATCCAGCATGTTGTTTACAGAAGTGATAGTGAATGCTTAAAATGATAAAGAAAGTATTAGGGTCATAGAAAAAATAATTTCTGACTTCAGTCTCAGAATTCTGAGGAAAAAAAAGTCAAAATTCTGACTTTAATCTTAGAATTCTGAGAAAAAAAAAAAATTCTGATGTTAATCTTAGCATTCTGAGAAAAAAGTCAATATTTTGACTTTAATTTTAGAATTCTGAGAAAAAAAAGTCAAAATTCTGACTTTAATCCTGGAATTCTCAGGGGAAAAAAGTCAAAATTCTGACTTTAATCTACTCTAGAAATCTTCTGAACGAAAAAAAAGTCTAAATTCTGGCTTTTTCTCAGAATTTTGATGATAATTCTGAAATTAAAGTCAGAATTCTGTTTTTTTATCCAGTGGCCCTAGACGTCTTTCGTAGTTGAGCACACGCGTCAACACTCAGAAAGCTGTAGTGGTGCCACCTTTATAAACTCTACTTTGTGACTCACAATTATATTTATGAGCTTCAACAACAGCAAAAAAAAGTTTTATCAGAAGAATTGTGAAGCATTGCAGCATCTGCAGCTTGGATTTGATAATTTATCTACAAATTAATAAGTGACTCATTAAGAATGACTTTCACTAAGATATAGTAGAAACTCTTGTGAAAATCAAGATTAGATTCCCCAAAACAGAACATTTTCACTGTCATCAAGCTTGACTGACTGAAATGTTCTTTCCGTACTGAAATCAAGTTCTACTTAATGTTTTGATTGTCAAAAAAAATTTATTTACGAAGAGATATAAACCCCAAAAACCCTGTTTTTATCTGTTTATAACAACGTTTAACTATTCACAAATCAAAGGAGGGTTAAATTTGGACCCAAGTTTAAGGTCCAGACACATTGTTTTCCCTTGAAACTCTGAAAATGAATCCCCAAATTTCCAGAAACATATTTGTCTGCGTGATCATTCTGAACTACTACATCTGCAAAAGCACAAAATCTTACTTAGCACTTTTGACCTAGCATAGAGCAAATATCTTATTACAGTTGAAGTAAAACAAAAGTAACTTAAGAGCAACTTTTCAGAAAGATATAGGAGCTTGTTTAAAATAAATAATTCCTTAATATTGATGAAAATGTACTAGTTATAAGTAAAATAATCTGCAACTGCTACATTTTCATCAATATTAAGGACTTATTTCTTTAAAACAAGCTCCAATTTTTTCTAATACACTAGCTTTGTCTTATTTGACACTTTGTACTTGCACTGGAAACCAGATCAAAAAGGCTTAGCAAGACTTTGTTTTTTCTTGCATTGCAGAGGAGAGTTGGTGCGGTCGTGTGACACTTCCAGGGAACCTTTGACCTCAGCTCATCAGAGGATGACAAAGCTGTTTTGGTGACTTTACTTCTGATGAGAATATAAATTAAAAATAAATAACAGGAGTGGTGGACTGGACTGATTTAGAGGGACGAGTGGTGGCTGGGAAGGAGTCTGGTGGGCTGCAGGCGGGTGATCTCACCTCCTTCAGTAGAAATTATATTAGCAGGAGATTCAAATATAGCGTTGGCAGTTGCATATTAGATTTTTCAGCGGAGGGATACAGTTACACGGCTGAGACATCAGTTGTGCTTTAGTGAGTGTCGGGGAAGAGTCAGAGTCCCAAGTCAGAAGCTTTAATTGCTGGATTTAGCAAATCTTAGATGGATCAAAGAAATTTAAAATACTACTAATAGATTCATTTAGATCTACAGCTCAAAAACAACTCATCCGGGTTTATTCCTGTCGCTTTTGTAATATACAATAAATGGCTTCAAAGCTGAAACTTTTATATAAAAAAATGTTTTTTCTATATATTTGTTAAAACTGTCACTTTGTTTTTATTATATGTTATTTATTATATTATTATATATATTACGATATAATATATATATTATATAATATATTATATATACTGTATATATAATACATATATCATTATATATATATATATATATATATATAAAATATTAATAATATACATATATTTTATATTTTATTTAACATATGTTTTTATTATAATATGAGATAATCTGTGAAAAGTTTGATCTCCTCCTCCATAAGCCATCTGAAATGCACAGCTCCCAACCAAAACCAACCAATCAGAGGGAGGAGGAGGGTCTTAGCGCTGTTGAACATGCTAATGTCAGAGAAACAACTCACCCTTACAGGAAAACTGTTTGTCCACCATCATTTGTGGTCATGCTTACTAGAATTAGCATAAATTACAGAGCAGTGGAGGCAGGAGAGGTGAGCAGCAGCACACGGAGGTTGATTGACAGCACTAAGACCTGCCTCTTGGCTCTCAGCGACTGTTTCATGACAATTTCTAAGATAACTCTGGACTTATGATGAAGTGTTTTGGAACAAGCAACTAATCAATTATGATAAATTCAAATGGAAATTTTCATTCTGAGGATTTATATTTTTGAAGGGTAATTTACCAAATCACATGATCATCAACCAGATTTTACCAACGATGGAAACCACAAAGATGTCAACGGGAAGTAGTTGATGCGGCATGTTTTTAATGACTCATAATGTGAACAAACTTATTTTATTTGTGTTTCTTGTGTTTCTTGTTTCTTGTGTTTCAGTGCAATTAGAAAATAGTGTATATTCTCAACATTTGGAGAATATAGGAAAAGTTTTGCGCACATTTGTAACCGAAATGCTGCTTGAGCCAGAGTCCATGGCTTATAAATCTTTCTCAAACTCTTAAAAGGGTTTTGATTCTCAATTCTCTCAAGAATATCACTGTTGCTGTGTGTCCCATTTCTTCCTTCCACTACACTTTCCACTCATATGCTTTGAAATAGCTGCTCCACGAACAGCCAACCTCTTCAACAACCTCTGTGTGACTCACCCTCCTTGTGGCCAGTTTCATCAACTGTCTGCCTAAATGTCAAGTCAGGAGTTTTCCCATTGTGTAGACCGTAAGATTTCTCAATTTAAAAAATATCCATGTTCATTTATCTTAGGTAATGTTCAATTTCCAAGAAACAGAATTTACACATTAATAAAAAGGAACAAAAATAAGGAACTGGAATACATGTGAGTAATGAGAATATAAATGAATATATTAGCTTTACGTTTTGAATTGTAAAATAAATTTACATTTAACGGATATTCTAAGTTGCTAAGGAATTGAAGGAACTTCAGGGTGGATCAGGCAGGACAATTAGGTCAAAAGGTACAGTGAGCCTAAAGTCTGGTCCACCTTTCCAGTCACCTTTGGCAGCTCAGCAGGAATCTATTTCGGGATGAGGTGTAGCTGTTAGGAAGAGGAACTGTGATGAGAATGTAGAAAAGTCTGATTCACATCCTTCATCGCAATCACATATATTAGATGCGTCAGTGACCAGAGATTATCTGGTGATTAGCAGCAAACTCTGACACAGAGAAGCTGCTGCGCTGTTTCCCTCGAAGCAGAAAAAACCACGGAGCTGTAGGACTGCAGGTGAATTCATGTGAATATAGCGGGGGGAAAGGCGCAGATCCAGATTATTGATATTTAATCCAGAGGTCAGGAGGTGAACACGGGTTTTTATTTTAAATAAAACGTCATAAGTTAGTAGAAGAGATTCTGTTTCAGTCGATGCGCAAAATCAGTTTCGCGTAAACCCAATGTTTACGTTGAGGCAGCGCCAGCCGAGAGCGCACTTCCGTTTCGTCTCACGCACTCGGCTTTACGACAACACTGAGATTGAAAATGTTCTTACCGAGCCTCCTGACGGGGTCCCTGGTCCTCTCAGCCGCGGTCCTCTTCTGATCCTTAGGACCGGTGGTCGCTGACTGGCTGCCGCTGCCTGACATGAATAAAACTTGACGAAACTGTAAAGTTTACGCGACTTCAGCTTTTGGCTACCCGGGTGTTTTACGCGCGCCCTTCACTTTTAAGGTTTGAGGACGCAGGTGTCTTAAAGCTGTCCCAGACGGTCCCCGAGCTCTGGAGGAGACAGCTGAGAGAGACATTTATTCCCCCCCGTCCACATGTGGACAAAGTCCCTCCCCCAGACGGTGATCTCCATGCCTGGGCGTAACGCGATTCCCAAGCGGAGCGGAGGCGCACAGCTCGGTTCGGGCGCCGTCTCCTCCTCCTCCTCCTTCTCCTCCTTCTCCTCCTTCTCCTTCTCCTCCTTCTCCTCCTTCTCCTTCTTCCTTCTCCTCCTCCTTCTCCTTCTCCTCCTCCTCCTCCTCTTCCTGCTGCTGCTTGTTGCACCAACAAACAGGAACCCGGATAAAAGAGAGCAGAGACGCTCGACTAATTTCAGGAAGCAGCTAAAGGGAACTAATCTGGAGGTAAAAGTGCCTCAATCTAAAACAAAATTATTTTTTTTCAGTCAATTATATAAAGGATACTTTTTTCTTTCTTTTTTAGAAAGTTCAACAAATATAATTAAGGATATTACAATTTGAATACTTATAAGTCTAACAAATACAAATCAATATCGGTACGTATTAAAATAGTATATAGGTTGTAATTGCTAGACCACCGTGAAGCTTTAAATGGATATTAATTGAAGACCAATCACCTTCTGTATAGCAGCGTTAGCCCCGCCCACTGGCTTTAATGTTGAAAACTGATATGCTGAAACACAGAACATGATCAAATAAATACCTAATATTTACTTTCCAGTACGGCTTGCACACATACATTTATGCATTTTATTTATTCAAGCATTTAAATAATACTCAATAAATGTGCGATACTGTGGTAAAAAAAAAGTTTGTACCACTTGATTTCTTTTATTATTATTTTTACACAAGGAGGTCTAGGTTGGTGCTTTATTTCTTTAACTAATAAAATAATTATTTGAAAACTGATTTTTGTATTTACTTGGACTATGTTTATCCAGTAGTTCTTTTTGTCTGATGATATGAAATATTTATGTTTGACCAAAAAAAAGCTGTTCTCCTTAATCTGTAGGAAGGTAAACACTTTTTCACACTGCTGTACTTGTCTATTAAATTTCTATTTCAACTGTCAAATATGTGCAGATAAATTGCATTTGGGTCTTAATCTACCGAATGCAGCTCTTCTTTCTTTACCTTTTTGCTCCTATTTGATACAGACCACATAAAGTAAAGTAATAATACTTTTTTTGCATATAAAACCTTAAGAGTTACACTTAACGTAGTTTGCTTCCACGGATTTATAGTAAAAAGGCGAACGCAAACACGTCAGGGTAAATCCCTGTGCTTAATAGATCAGGTACATATGATGGATCAGGTAGATCGTTTAAAGCACTTCATGGTTTGGATCCTACGGAGCCCCCTAAGGAACACGGGGGGTTTATTTTTATTTTGCGTTCTCTCGCCATTATATACTGATTGGTTAATGAGGCACGGTGTCCATTGTACTTTCTGCTTTAATATAAGGCTTTTGTGAAGTTTTTTTTTTGAATGTTAATATCTCGTTGTGAAATATCTGAAGTTTTCTGTATTTTCTTTAGGGTGGAAAGGCACCACAAACCTATGATATAAACAGAAACTTCCCGTAAGAAGGAGAGAAAAAGAGGATACAGTCAAACTATTTGGGCTATGTCTGAGTTATTATCGCGGGTTAATAAGTCATCTGAGAGTCTTAATTGTGTCTGAATGTTTTTAAGGGATGTTTTCATGCGCAGCTCAGTCACAACCTAACTCAAATTGAACACGGAGGCTCTTTAAATGTGCATACATTTTACATTTTAAATCGACATTTTTGTAGACAAAATAGACCAGAAATATATTGCAATAAGGATATTGCGAAGTAACGCAATAACGTAATAAATAAATAAAGAAACAAACAAATAAATAAAATCCCCATGTCACCTATGGGGCTCCGTACAAAGCAACCAGTGACTTCATTTCCGGCGGCGTGGGTTTTTGTTTTCTTTCGCTCACCTTTAACAAACTCGCTCTCGACCGACACCCACCAAACATCACATACACTTAATGCAGACACAGTTATGGATCCACCCAGAGACAAGAAGTTTTCTTTTTTCTGCGAACCTTTGGGTTCCTCAGCAGATCTTGATGAGAATGAAGTTTCCACGGATTCTTCTGAACCTGATTCTGCAGACAGTGGAGATGAAGCGGACTTTCTTGAAGGCATCGATCCACTCCATGAGGAGTAAGTATATATATATATATATATATATATATATATATATATATATATATATATATATATATATATATATATATATATACCCTGCCAGCAGGCCTAGGTGGGCCCCATGTGGGGGAAAGGAGGGCTGATATATGGGTCCCACATGGGTTTGACCATGTGGGCTGTGGCCCTACATGGACAAACCCATGTGGGACCACCGCGGAACCAGTGGACAAACCCATGTGGGACCACCGCGGAACCAGTGGACAAACCCATGTGGGACCACCGTGGAACCAGTGGACAAACCCATGTGGGACCACCGTGGAACCAGTGGACAAACCCATGTGGGACCACCGTGGAACCAGTGGACAAACCCATGTGGGACCACCGTGGAACCAGTGGACAAACCCATGTGGGACCACCGCGGAACCAGTGGACAAACCCATGTGGGACCACCGCGGAACCAGTGGACAAACCCATGTGGGACCACCGTGGAACCAGTGGACAAACCCATGTGGGACCACCGTGGAACCAGTGGACAAACCCATGTGGGACCACCGTGGAACCAGTGGACAAACCCATGTGGGACCACCGTGGAACCAGTGGACAAACCCATGTGGGACCACCGTGGAACCAGTGGACAAACCCATGTGGGACCACCGCGGAACCAGTGGACAAACCCATGTGGGACCACCGCGGAACCAGTGGACAAACCCATGTGGGACCACCGCGGAACCAGTGGACAAACCCATGTGGGACCACCGCGGAACCAGTGGACAAACCCATGTGGGACCACCGCGGAACCAGTGGACAAACCCATGTGGGACCACCGTGGAACCAGTGGACAAACCCATGTGGGACCACCGCGGAACCAGTGGACAAACCCATGTGGGGCCACCGTGGAACCAGTGGACAAACCCATGTGGGACCCATATATCCGCCCTCCTTTCCCCCACATGGGGCCCACCTAGGCCTCCTGGCAGGGCATATATAAAATTATTTTTGTGAGTGAGAGAAAAACACATAAAACGTGTGTTTTTTTAATGTTATTACTTTCAGACTGAAAAAAAACTAACTCATCTGTAACTTCTCTGTGTGCAGTGAAGGTGATGATGTGGAGGAGAAAGAGAACAAGGTGAAGGAGGAAGAGGTCGATGTAGAGATAAAGGAGGAGGAGGATTTAGACGCTATTGTACCTTCTGTTGTGGCGGGAGGAAAAGGGAGAAACGGAAGTTGGCAGAGTCCGTTTAATTTAAATAAAAGAAAGCGCTCCAGGTCAGAAACAGACTCGAGTTATAACGGCAGATGGAAAACCGAAAAGGAGCCTGACCACATGCCACGTCCTCCACTCCATTTCCTCCCAAAAAGAAAGCCAGGTGTGCAGCCACCACTTTCATACAGCAAAAGTAATCCATCTCCATCACAGCTATTCAAAATGTACTTCGACCGGGCTACCATCAAAACTCTGTGTGTAAACACCAACAAGAATGCAGCAAATCATTTGGCTGCGGGGAAAAAATTTAAATGGACCGACGTCACAGAAGAGGAAATGTATCAGTATGTAGGGCTCACGCTGTACATGGGGATTCTGAAACGGCCACAAATCAAAGATTTCTGGAGAACCTCCTCAATATTTCAGGTTTTGTACCCCTCCAAAGTAATGCCCAGAGATCGGTTCTTGAACATCACTACCAAAATTCACATGAGTGACCCCGTGGCTGATGCTGTCAATGACGGCAAGAAAGGCACCCCTGAATATGATTGCCTTCACAGACTGCGGCCCCTGTATGACAGTTTGCAGGTCGCCTGCAAAGCTGTGTACCACCCCCAGCAATACCTCTCTGTTGATGAACGCATGGTAGCCACAAGAACAAGAATTCACCTGAAGCAATATATAAAATGCAAACCGACAAAGTGGGGGATAAAACTTTTTGTGCTGTCTGACAACACAGGCTACACCGTCGACTTCCAGATTTACACTGGGAAGCCCGTTGAGCCTTCTGGAAAGGGGATGTCCTTTGATGCTGTCATGTCTCTCATCAATAAAGCCTACCTCGGATCTGGGTACCAGATTTACTGTGACAACTTTTACACCAGCCCGGCGCTGTTCGGTCACCTTTACGAGCTCGGGATCGGAGCATGCGGGACATTCAGAAGCACGAGAATCGGTGTCCCGAAAACAACCGAGAACGCCCTGACGAAAAAGTCGCCACGAGGGTCTATTAGATGGATCAGAGAGGGACCTCTCCTTTTTGTCAAATGGATGAACATGAGGGAGGTGAATATGTGTTCCACCCTACACACCGCCTTTTCAGGAGACACCATGAAAAGAATGGAAAAGGTTGGAGGAAAATGTCAAGAGCTCGAGTTTCCAGTGCCGCCAGCCGTCATAGACTACAACCGCTACATGGGGGGAGTGGACTTGTCCGACCAGCTGATTGGCTCCTACTCTTCACGGCGAAAGAGCAAAAAGTGGTACCTGACGGTCCTGCGCCATTTCATTGATATTGCTGTTACAAACAGCTATCTACTTCACAAAGAGATGTGTGTTAAACTGAAGGAGCGGGCAATGACACACCAGCAGTTTTTGGAGCAGCTGGCAACTGAGCTCTGTGGAGTCTCACCAACAGTCCAGAAGACGAGCTATGACCATTTGCCTGTTGCAATCGTCGAGGGGGCAACTGGTGCCAAGAAAACAACCGAGGGGCGCAGAAAGTGCAGGCTTTGTAAAAAATGTACTCCCTTCATGTGTGAGGCCTGCAAACTTCCTCTGTGCGTCATTGTGGACAGGAACTGCCACAAGGTCTACCACAGTGGTCGTGGTAAAAAATAATGTCTTTTGTAAGATGATGAATGAGACAATGTCATATGTAGAACACGGACTGTGCTGATGTGAAAACGTTTCTTTGTGTGTATAATGTGATCTATGCAAACTGGGGCCAACGTACAAAGTTCCTGAGACACAACTGCTACTCTACTGATAAAAACGAGAAATTATTTTGTTCTTGGTTATGTTTTTCTCTGTCATTCTGATTGTTTGTTCTATTGTTTTTTACAACTTATTTGAAATAAAAAAAATAAAAATGAAACACATTTCTATATTTTTTTGCTACATATTATAGAATTGGCTTTAACTAAAAAACATAATTTTACAAAATTGTTTCACACAATATTTTTGTATTGGCAATTTTGAGGGATAAAATTAGGACATTTTTATATTTACAAAAATATGTTAAAAATTGTAAAACGAATGTAGTGTTTTGTGATTTTTTTTTGCATTTTGTTTACTTGTTATGGATTAATAACATACACATTTTGAAAAATAAGGATATAAGTATTGCATTGATATACTGACTATTGAAATGCTAAAAATGTAGCTCCACAGCATTCAAAGATGTAAAAATAAACTCCGCCGAAACTTTATATTGATAGGACATAATTAAAGATGTATTGAAAAAAGATTATTAAACACAACAAATGTGGAACTATAGTGAACATGATTTAATATACAACAAACATTATGTGGTGTTCTAAAGATAATCTGCCACCTTTATTTTGAATGTGATATAATCCCCTATTCAGGACTCATGCAATGGGGATTTCCCTTTTTTCAAGCTTTTATTTTGAAAGCCATAATAAAAAAAAGATAACGCCGCTTTAATTCATCAGTAAATGAGGCAGAAGCGCCATCTGTTGGTGATTGGTATCATCTGCACAACTTCAAAAAAAAAAAAAAATTCCCAAAGCTTAAACTGCCTTCAGTGCATGCAATACATTGTGCATGTGTTTGTTGTGATCCATTACACTGAAAGTGAGTGGTCTTCTTCATACTACATGAACATTGATTAGATGATTAATATTTTGTGTGTGTTATAACACAGAGCAGCTGGGAAACTTGGATAAAGGATATGATCTATCCAGGAGAACAAACATAACGACACAACTACACACAAAAAGCAGGTTTGGGGAGTTGGGAGGTACAATGTTTGAGGTAATGTTTTTCTTTAACTTGATGCAGCCTCGGGATCACTTTTTGAATTACACACACAAAAAAACAAAACGTACATCTGCACTTCCTGTCTTTATGAACCCCTTTATGTATTTTTGCCTCAAATGACATGATTTAATATCTTTTATCTCCGCTCAGTAGCAGCAATAACCAGGTTAGACTGAGTGTGAGATTAAGTCATGTCTGCTAATCCTCAGAGGCTGTGATCTGTGCAGGAGCAGCTTGGGCTGTGTAGCTGCAGCTCCTGCTCCTTGATTTGAGGAATATGGGGGCAGCTCTGGAATGGTTTCCCAGTCTTACCAGTCGTCAGGGTTTCGCATTAGCAGCAGTGTACCTCCTCTTCCTCAAAGAATTCACAGTTCAGCTTGCTTATTCGCCAGGGGTGAAACTGGGCCTGTTTCTATTAGTAGAAGTAGTTGGCCTGTGTGTTGTTTGGGAGCCGTTGGATTCCTGGTGTTTACAGGCACAGTTTGGAGGAAACCAATAACTCCCAGCGACTCCCTGTAAAAGGTCACACGGCAAATAACCCATTTCTCTTTTTTAATGAAAGCTAAATAGTTTATGGAAGCTGAGAGGGTACTATAAAAGAATATGTGAATGTGTTAGCAAAGCGTTTAGAGTTGAAGATAAATACAGTGTTGTGAACTCAATAATGAATTCAAACACATTAAATTATGTTTATCTGGAAAAAAATGTGAAGCAAACACACAAAAAGAAAATCAAAATAAAACTCAAATGCATGGCTTATCTATTTACACCTGTGTAGATTAATTGTATATTTGTGCAAAAGCAGATAAAGGGGCTAGATGGCAGTTTAAACTGTAAAATATCAGGAAAGTGCCATGTACATGTTTGTTAACTATCCGAGAACTAAAGCAAAGATCTGGTGCTGACTACTTCCTGCAGCAGTGGCAGTTAATCGAAGTTGTTGTGCGGCCGTTTAATACAAACAGCAGTTACTCCCGGTTTGCTTATAAAATAGTACAGATTGTAATTTGTATTGCTCTGAAAAGACGCAGCAAACCTTAAATGTATTAAACTAAAGATAACGATGTAATGGAAGACTTGCACGGGAACTGTGTTAGTCCAGGAATTAAACGGAGCCAGTGAAAGCCCGTTGGCCTAGTCAGCTGAGGAGTAAATACAATCATTTCTGTTGCTAGTTATAGTTTAATAGACTACGATGAAGAGAATCAGAGCACACGCTTAATAAAATGCTACTTAACATTCGTATTTTTGTTTTATTTACTTGGATTATGACAAGATAGCACCGTGGAGCGAGCTAGTTAGCTTTAGCTAGTCTAGCTTTATGCAGAACGTCACGTTTTCTTCAAATATACCCCTGTCAGGAATTATTTCCCGTTCGGGACAGTCATGTCCAAGATTCGGATTAATTATTTTTGGTTCGAGTGATTTCACAATATCATGGAAAGGATGCAGTGTTTTAATTTTCGAGCAACACCACGCAGCGCTCCGTTCGCTAACTAACGTTAACAGCTAACGTTAGCCAACTTATCCTTAGCTTTTAAAGCAACGGTGTAAAAACACTGTACATTTGGGGCTGCCAAAAAACGGATCTACACCATTTCGTCGATGATAGCCTCATTATTAAGCAGGTGTGAGATCGCCTGACCCACCCTTTGACAACGAGGGGTTCGAGAGTGTGACCGTAGCGGCGGCTTCACAATAAATGTCGTTTGTTTACGCTGGTTTAAGTGTTCACCCCAAAGCTCCAGCATTACGGCATATCACTCCGCACAACACGTAATGCTAAAACGAACTCACAAATCATACTGGTAGCACACAAAAGCCATATATCTTTATTTATGTATCCGTTTAAAATGATTTAATTTAGAGAGTAGATTGCTTTATTGTTATTATTTTACATTAACACTGAAAGCGGACTACATTCTGTGTAAGGACCGCTTCATATTCCTTGCAATACAGGGGGCTTACATTTTATTACTCAATTGCTTCTCGACGTTTTCGGCTCCAAATAATTGTGCATCGCACATTTCGGAGTATAACATACGATTACTCAGTGATGGTAAATATCTAAACTATTTTAGAATATTAAAACCAGTTTATAAATCAAAACATCTACTTATTACCCCTTTCTTTGTAAATAGTAGTGACCATAAAAATGCCCGGGACTGCTTTTTTAATGTAGCTCGCGCTGTTTTGATTGACAGCAAATGCTGTCCAATCAGAAAATTAGTTGAGCTTAGCAACAGCAAAGTTTTCCTGCAGCCCAATCAACAAAAAGGAGGGTGGTCGTTTTTGGGCGAATGATTGTACTCTCTCATTGGTTAAAAATCTCATCAGTTACGGCAGACTTGTGGACTATGTAGTTCAGAGAGGACGTCTCAGGCATTAGCTCTACTGTAAGGAGAACAGCATATCCCAGAATTCAGTAGACGTAACAAGGAGAGGCATGCGCACAGAGAGAGGCGGAGCTGCTATATAAACACGGACTCCCTCTTCTTCTGTAGCACACTGGACACAGTTGAGACGGTGAAACGCGGTCTCTGAGTGACGGCGGCCTTTGACAGCACTGAAACAGTTAATGGTAGTTAGCGACAGTTGCTCTGACAAATCCTTGGAGGAGTAACAAGTGTTTACTTATTCGGAAGTTTGTTTCCAGACGTTAAAGCGAACTTCCTTTAAACATTTTAAGTCTTTCTGAAAATCTTATTTTTTTCTAAAAAAGAAAAAAAAACAAAAACACTTTTTTCATCTTTTAACGAACTTTGAATTTCTGCCTTTTTGGCCATGAACCCGCTCTAAAGATGTGCTAAAACGGAACCAATAAGAAGGACATCATCATCAGGATGACGGAGCCAGCGGAGCAGCCCCATCGCACCGTAACTTCAGGCAGTCCATCAGGTGAGAGTAGCGGCGACGCTTTGGAGCATCTCCCAGCCAACAACCGTGGAGGACCGCAGAACGGCGAGAGGGGGCGCCAGAGAGCCGAGAAGCCCCAGCGTCAGGCGGAGGACCGCGAGGACATCAACACAGACAAGTTATGGCAGACGAAAGGCGGACGGAGGGAGGTGTGTCCCGCTTCAGCAGCCGGAAACGAGCTCTCCAAGTACCCGAACGCCACCGAGCCTCGCAAAACCACCGATTCCGACGCTTCGCCCGACTGTGATCACAAGCGAGGCGGGAAAAAGGGCGAACACGGCCCGCTGCGCGAGACTCTGAACCGGGCGGGAGTGGAGAATTTGCTCATCGACTCCGACACCGGCTTGGAAGCGCGTCTGGGCAAAAAGAGGCACAGACGCAGGACGTCGAAGAAGAAGCGCCATTGGAAGCCGTACAACAAACTTTCATGGGAGGAGAAGAAAGCGCTGGAGGAGCGGGAGACCGCGAGGGCGTCGCGGATGAGGGAGGAGATGTTCGCCAAGGGGCTCCCCGTCGCGCCCTACAACACCACCCAGTTCCTCATGGACGAGCACGACCGGGAGGAGCCCGACCTCAACACGGAGACCGGGGTCCGGCGGCTGTCCGGGGCCGGCGGCCGCGCGGAGGACTCCGGCAGCGAGGAGGACCTATTTGACAACAACAACGAGGAGGAAGACGACGACGACGGCAGCGGAGGAGGCGGCAGCGACGGCATCGGGAGGCCCGGGAACGCGGGGGGAGAGTATCTCCAGCGGGACTTTTCCGAAACCTACGAGATGTACCACGTCGAGAGTCTGCAGAACATGACGAAGCAGGAGCTGGTGCAGGAGTACCTGGAGCTGGAGAAGTGCATGTCCCGGCTGGAGGAGGAGAACAACCGGCTGCGGCGCGCCGCGGAGCCGGCGGACGGCTGCCAGCTCCGGCTCCGGCTCCGGGAGATGGAGGCGGAGCTGGAGAGACTGAGAGCCGAGAACACCGAGCTGCTCCTCCAGAGTCAGCCCACCAAGGAGCGCGGGCAGGTCGCTATGAACTGAGGGAAAACACCCAAAAACGATAAAAAAAAGAGAGAGAGAAAACTGGACTGCTGTTCTTTTTCTTAAAACAAAAAAAATGTTTTCAGTTTCTGTAATCAGTCTGTTGTCTGGACAAAGAAAGTCGTTGCACGGCGATGCAATAACCAACATGACGTTTCTTTTTTCATTTCGCTGTCCTGTTAGATTTTCTTCAGGAGATGTAAATATTTCAATATGAATATTCTCCATTTTTATATATATATATAAAAAATATATATAAAAAGATGTTTAACAATACCAGATTTTTGTTTTTCCAGTACAACTTTATAGGAATATCTGCTGACAAACTCTTCCATGTTTCAACAAAAAAAATCTAATTTCCTCTCCAGAAATCAACTAAGAAATGACAGCAAAAAGTAGAGCAGCTTGCCAACATCTTTCTTGTTTTTTTTTTTTTGCAAAAGCAAACTCCACTTACCATTTTGACAGTTGTGTGTTATAATTGGTTCAAATAATAAAAAAGTTTTGATTAAAGGTGTCTTGTTGCAAAGTTTGATCCTAGAAAGATGCAGGAAACAGTCACTGAAAGCAGCTGTTTGATCTTTTGTAATGATTTCACATTGGGACAGTGCAGGAAGAAATGGATTAATGTTCCCACAGGAAGCAGAAATAAAAAGTTAATTTTTGCATGTTCCTACTATTAAAGTGCATCTGCACTTCTGACTGCATACATTTGTAACCGCAGCGTTTAAACGGGAAGTGGCCTCAAAGATTTGGATGCCGTTTCCTTTTTGTGCAGAAGCAAACATCAAGACTTATTCATTTGCCGCCTCCAGGGGGCGACATTCAACAAAAGCCCCACTCACAACTCGTCTTTTAAACATATTTCTGTTTATTTACATCATATACCTTTTGCTTTGAAGCAAACAGCCACAAGGGAAATAATTTCAGGCGGACAAGCTTGTGTTTTTCTTTCTTTCTTTCTTTTTTGTCATCAATTATAGTCAAAATCAATTCCAAATGTACACAATACAGTATGTTACATATTAAGGTATGTACAAAACAATTTAGCTTTAAAATACAACAATAAACATTAGATAAAATCACATTTCAGTACATCACACAACAACAGATGAGGTTTGTTCACCTTGAGGAAATTTGATATAATCTGGCATGACCTAATGTGGTTTTAGGGTAGGACTTGTTGGGTGTACCATATTCACATGACCTCAGTTTGTTTCAGGGGCGAAGCAGAAGCAGCTGAGGGATTTCTATGCCTCTTATTGTTTCCTTCGTCTTAGCAGCATTAGTAACAGCTGTTATGAGCGCCTCTTGTTGAAGGCGAAGGGAGTGCATAGATGCGTCCTTGGCTTGAAGTGTGCTTTTTAGTTTTTCCACTCGGGAGTTTAATAATGTACACGTCTTTGGGTCGGTCAGCCACGTCGGGAGAAAGAAGGGGATCCAGATACGACAAAATGAAATAATAATAAAAAAGACAAGACCTGCGCATGGCACCGCAGAAACAACACATTCCAGAAAATCAGGCACTTGTAGAAGAATCTCGAGGTAAGAAAAAACTAGAACTTTGTTATCGTTCTTCACTGGAATATTTGGTCAGAGAAGTTGTTTGTGGTTCTTTATGATGGTTTAACATAACATAAGACTTTATTATACAGTTTTGTGAAAAAGTTCCCCATCTTACACATTTCTTCGTTTTTTTGGTCACATTTGGATGCTTTATATTAAGTACAAAAAGTAGTTTTGAAGGTGACTTTCTTACCATCTCAACTGTTTGAATGAGGATCTAATTTATAAATAGAAAAAAGCAACCCAAACCAGTTTGGCAATATTTAAAAAAAAAAATTTAATCCCAGAGAGCAAAATTTGGCCCAGATCATCACACTGCCACCCCCGTATTTGACTGTCAGATACTTTTATGCTACTCTAATAAAGTCCAAACAGTTCCACTCGTTTTCCGAAATGTTCTGGGATTCATCGCGTTATTATTCGGACCTTTGTGTTGTTTTTGGACGCCCAGTAAATTTAGCCTGTTTCTTATTGTTAAATCATGAACACTGAATTTAACTGAGACAACCGCAGTGTTGTAAATGTTATTCTTGGTTCCTTTGTGACCTCCTGGATGAGTCATAAATGTCTTCCTGGACTAATTTTTGGTAGGTCAGCCACTCCTGTGGAGGTTCATTCCAACTTGTCATTTGTGCTTCACAGCTCTTATTGTGATTCGCTGCAGTCCCACAGGCTTAGAAATGGATTTCCAGACTGATGTCAAAAACTTTGTTGGGTCAGAGCAAGTTCCTTTTTTTAAAAAATATTTGTTTCTACTTTTTGTTTTAAATGATTTCTTCAGGGTTACAGAAACCGGACCAAAACAGGATTAATTACCCGTTTTATGATGTAACCAAGGTGGAGGATTTAATACTTTTTCCCTTTAATACATTAAACCATCATATAAAAACGGCTTCTTGTGTTTTCTCCGGTTATTTACGATGCTACACGTGTTTTCTATTACCAAATTTCAGCTGCAACAAAAAGGAGAAACGGAATAAGTGAGTGAGGCAGGGAACACTTTCCACAGACCTGTGTTCAGTTTCTCCATTGTACCATTTCAACCAGTCAGTTAAGATTCATTAAGAACCTGACCTTATGGAAAACACACATCCACCAAGGTAAAACCTGCGCCGACAGATGAATGCTCAGTGAGGATGGGCTGAAAAAAGATCCCAAACTAAAAAGCTGGAAATGTGAGATCTGAGGTAACGCGAAAACAACGATGAGTTCAGCCGTCGGCATGCCGATGTGCCTGCAAACGCTCCCAAAGGGATCTGCTGGACTTGCTACGTTCAATCCCCAGATAGTTTATTTGATGGATGTTTGTTTTAAGTAGATCGCTTTCATTAAAAAGTCAGTATCTCAGGAGATAAAGGTAGTCTGCACAGTGCTGTGAATCAGAAAGGCCATCTATGGAGAAATAAGGAACAGCTTTAGTCGTGTTTATCTCCCTCCGACAGGTACGCTCACGAGGTTCAGCGAACAATAGAAGTACTGTTTTTATTTTTTACTTTAATACAAAATATATAATATATATATTGAATATAAACAAAAAAAATTATATATTAAGGGAAACATTTCAAGTAACTTCTTGAAAGAAATGACTGCACTCTGTGCACGTTTTGTAAACCATATAAAAATAACTAAAAAAAAAAACTCACAGGTGAAAGCAAACATTTATATTTACATAGGTTAACTTAACAAGGCTTTGTACAAAATGCTACAAAACGTGATCATTTCTGCACAAACACTCAGACGTTATTAACAAGTAGAGACAGTCGTGTGTGTCCTTGTGTCGGACTAGAAACGGGAGTTTTACAGTGAGCGAGGTCAGGAAGACTGGTAGCAGGATAAAAGGAAATCTGCTCAATTTACTCCTGTTGCATGATAGTTTCTGTAACATTTACCATTAAGCTGAATTAGCTAGAAGCACCATATTTTTTTCTCAACCAGAGCAAAGCTGCACAACAGTGCCCTCCTGTGACCAATTGAGAGCATCTCTCCTGTGATACGGGAAGGAAGGGATGCCTGGTTTTACGAAATTGTGAATTTTTGGAGTTAATGATGAGTTTGAAGAAGGACATTGAAGAAAAAATAAAAATAGACCAATAAGTGCACAAGACACAGCATGGTGCGCATCACATACTATCTTGTGCGCAACATACAGCATCTGGTGCACATGGGTTAATATGTGGATTGCACCATATTGTATTTTCTATGCACAGGAAAAGTTTTTTTAATAAGAAAAAAAAAACCGTAAAGCTTTGGCAACACTGGGGTTCCGCTAGCCGTGCCAAAATGGATCACACCTGGAGGTTTTCACAGGTACTGGTGGAATCTGGAGGTGGGGGCGTGGCGTGTAACCGGTTCGTGGTCCAGGCTTTCTGCTCCTTGAGTTTTCACCTGGTTTTGGTTGACGGGGGAGAGCGGGAACTCGCCGACGCTCAGCGGGGGTCTCTTGTCGGAAGTCTCGGTGGGTGAGGCCACCACGGTGTGTCTCCGCCACGCTCGTTTCTTCCTGCGCGTCTCGGGCGAGGGAGGTTTTCGCAGCCCCACGCTGCGCAGGTCGTCGGCGGAGCCCAGCAGGCGAGCCCGGACCTGCTCGGCCAGAGACCTGCCGCCCGGGCCGGCCGGGGTGAAGGAGGCGGCTTCGCTGGGCGGCAGGGTGGGTCTCGGCCGGGACGGGCGCAGGCTCTCCTGGCTGCTGCCGGAGGAAGCGTTCGTTCTGGAGGGGTCTCGCTTCGGTTTTGGCGCGCCGTCGGACCCGGAGCCGGTCCCCTCAAGCTGAAACTCCGGCAGGTCCAAGGAGCGGACCTTGGACTTCTCCGACTTCAGTTTCTTTCTGGCCAGAGTGTCGCATTGGATCAGCTTGTGGGAGTTGAAGGAAGGCCGCGAGTGGAGTCTGTGAGCGTTGGAGGAGGAGGACGACGAAGGCGTGTTGGAGCGCGCGCCTCCTTCGCTCCTCTCGACACAGTCGGCCGAGTCAACGGCGGGCGCTGCCGGGGCGAGGCGGTTCACGGGCGAGAGGACCGGCGGTTTGCACTGGGAGTAGAGGAAGCTGCGAGGTGCCGATGACGGCTGGTTCGTGGGCATCGTCGGTTCTTTGCTGGGTCTCTCCTGGGTTAGGGAGCGCGAGACGAAGCCGCTCTCGTTGTCCGTCTCGCTCACCAGCTCGCTGTGCTCGTCGTCGGCGTCGTCGCCCCTGCCCTCCGACCCCAAGCTTCGCCCTAACGTGGAAAGGGTGGAGTAGCCGGAGACAATGGAGCGAGCGTCCTCCGGCGCTCTCCACGACGGGCCCTTCGCCTCCTCCTCCGCCTGCACCGCCTCGTCCCGCAACAAAATAGCTGTCTGCCTTCCTCCGGCCTCCTCTTCCTCTTCACAGCACGGCCGACTGGGGACAACGGCTACCACCTCATCGTCTGCCTCCTCTTTCTCTCCACCTGCTACAACTTCCTCCTCCTTCTCCTCCTCCTCATCGTCGTCTTCCTCGTCCTCGTCCTCTTCTCCCTCAGCTCGAGGAGCAGTGTCTCCCACTGGCGACTCTGCCTCCTCTTCCTCCTCCATCCCAAGGTGCCCCGCTTTCACCGGTTCGTGCTCGGAGTCGTCGTCGGTGCTGCTTCCAACGCGGCGGGCGAGGTGGCGCTTCCTTCGCTTGCGGCCTGTGACGGCGGACATGATGGACAGAGCCAGGAAGTCCTTGGCCGTGAGGTCTTTCTTTGACCCCCAGGAACCCTGAAACAGGAGGAAATGCTGCTGTTACCCTGACAAACCTTCTGTCTTACGTCACAGTTCAGGTCAGACGTTTAAAGAAAGCAATCTTCAATAAATAAATTACAAAAATACCAGTTTGTGTAAACTTTGGGCCAGAACGTTGCGCTTAATAAACCGTCATGCATGTGTTTGAGAGATGTTACCTTTGATTTAGCTGAGTCACTGTTGGTTGAGTCTGTGGAAGAAGAGATGAAGATGTCAGAAGTTAAAAAGTGAACCAGACAAAACTGTCATGGTGGAGGACACAGAGGTCGGTTCAGCAACACAAAACATGAGTCATCCTTTATTTTTAAATGCTGCTCTTCAAATGAGTCAGATTTTATTATTGTATTTCAAAAATAATCTTGGTAAGAAGTTTTCCTTCCACTCCGAGGGACTTTTGGGATGATTTCATACAAGCTTCCACTTCCATTTCCAGCAGAAATGTCCTCAAGAAAGCTCTAAGAGGCGACAATAAAATCTGACTCATTGGAAGCGAAATCTAAAGAAATAAGGAAAGACAAAATAAATAGAAGTTCATGTGGAGTTGTGAACTTCCACTGTGTCCTCCCATCATGTCAGAACCCAGAGAAAACACACCGGTTTACAGACTGAAGCATTTGGAGGGAAAGACAATGATTTGAGGGGAAGCAGCGGCTGGAGTTGGGAGGAGAGAGTGGATTAGGAACCACAGCAAACACTGATGGCACCGATCATCGACAGGGAGGGAAGCGGGGAAACGCATTTCCTCACAAACACAGACACACAAGGCTTCAGAAGGAATGAGCAGATTTTTCCAGATGGTAAAAAGTACATGTCATTTCGTTGAATGAAGAATATTATGATAGGGTCACTAAATAATAATAATAATAAATAATTTTGACTTTTTTTCCCTCAGAATTCTGACGTTAATCTTCTGATCTCAAAAAATGAAATTATTGGTCTAGCCTGGCATAAATGTCATGACATCATGAGAAATTATAGTAGCAAATAAGATTTCAAATATATTCTTATTATGTTTTGGCTACGAAAGGATAACAGACTTGATGCAGTTTGAGGTCACAGCCACTAGGTGGCAGAGTTACCTGCTCAAAAAAAGGCATGAACTTTTCCAAAAACTGATCCTGGTTCAGACCTGATTTGATTTTATATTGGGAGAGCAGGCTGAAAATTAAGTAATGCACACAACTAAAAACTTTTGTTGCTTTTATAGTTTAAATCAAAAATAATAATTAGGATGTAAATGGTTCAGATTAAGTTTCTAATCTCTGGAGTGTGAAGGGTCTACATGTTACATTTTTCAGTGTTTTGACTACATGCTTTCTGAAATGTTTTGTTTTATTACCAGTTTCCTGATGAGGTGCATTAAGTTTATCTGGCTTAATATGACCTATTAAGTTCCAATGGAAAAACGAAACCAGAGATGTTAGAAATAAATCCAGAATTGAGAAAACTCCATTTTCTTTTAATTTAATTTTATATTTGCAATGTCCAGAGGAGTCCCTGGTATTTTTAGGGTTTAGGGACCAGAACCACAGAATAGATGCAATCAAACCAATACTTGAAACCCCCTTTAGAATACTAACAACAGCCTATTTTAATAGTTCAGACTCCAAATGTAACTTAATATACATGATGGAAACAATCCTAGAACTATTGCAAAACTGAATATTCTTGGTTTTTCTTATTTCGGCACTTGGTGAAACAGTCAATCAGCACCCAGGACAATAAAAGCTGCTCCCGGATTGATTGCTTTGCAAATGCCAGCCGACAGCATGTCAAGCAGCATCGCACATAGATATTTTGGCTTCCCATTCTGTATTTTCTTATTTGTTTGTTATGAATATGTTTGTTATGCTCCACAGAACAATCTGCAAATTGGCAACTTTTATGGTTAATGATTTGGATTTAGGTTTGGTAACAATATATGAATTCACAAATACCAAACTGAATAGAAATGGATCTAAAAGAGTTGATATATTTTATAAATTAAAATTTTGACATTTATTAAGCAGTACTTACAATATGTCATATAACTATTGTCATACACCACTTTTAAAAGCCATTATATAAATGCATGATAATTATTTTATCATTATAAGAATTTTGATTTATCGTTGTCATGATAAATTCCAGTTAATGCTTGATAAAAACCCTGAATGTGTTAGCATTGTTCAAATTGTTAGTTTTTGTCCCCTTATTTGTTCAATTATAGTAAGTAAATATGATTAAATGCACTTACTGTTGCAGTTTAGTGATGCAAATCACACTTCTTTATGTGATTAATGTCCTAAAGAAACATATTAAAAATTGATTTTGTCCTTCAAAAGCAACATTTGTATGTCATATGCATACAGTTCAGAAAGAAGATAGAAATAGTTGTTATGGTCGCTTTTATTGTTATCAATAGTGCTGCAAAATATTGTGCTCACCCCTTGTTTGCACTACCAAAAAGGAGCCATTTATTCGTCAAATAAAACAATTGCTGGTAGCCCTGCGGCTCTTTTTCAGGTGCAAGCAGGAACGTTTGGATCACAGTTGCCATTTGGGAGCTTCACACAATTTCCTGGAAGTGAATTACCTCTCAAGCTTTGAAATGGCACAAGGGAAACGGCAAAACCTACAGTCCCATAAGAGTCACTAGTGAGGTTAGAGGAACCCGATGATTGGGGCCACTTTGATTTGAGAAAAAAAAAAAAGCCTGGAGGATGAGTGGAGCGCTGTGCTCTGCAGTCAGAGTGAGTTGCCCTTCAGAAGCTTGAAGTTTCCATCATAAATGCGCACAAAATTTTGTCAATATTTCGCTAATGTTGGAAAAATAATTAAGATCACATGTGAATAAGTCATTTAAAAACATTTCTCTACTTCTTCTTCATTGGTTGAGCTAGTGGCAACATTTAGTTGTTGATTATGCTACTTGTGTGATGCGGGAAAAAAAAGTGTTTCTATTGCAGTTTTGCAAAATAAACCAATTTCAATACATTCAAATCCTCATCCTAGGATCACAATTGATCGAAAACAATTTTTTTTAATTGTCATGTTTCTATTAAAGCTGCAGAATATCACTTTTTTTTTTTTTTACATATTTGTCAAAACTGTCACCATGTTGTGACAGCTTAATGCGAGACACATTATTTGTGAAAAGATCGAGCTCCTCCACCCTGAGCTACTGATCCGGTCAGAAATAACCAATCAGAACCCAGAGGAGGTTCTTAGCGCTGTCAATCATCTCATGTACTCGCTGCTAAATGTGCGGAGAAACACCTGATGGTTACAGGAGAACTGTTTATCTGCCGTCATGCTAACACGTCTTAGCATTCAGTACAGGCTGTGCTATCAGGAGGATGATTGACAGCGATAAGACCCGCCTCCTGGATCTGATTGGGTGTTTCTAGTTAGCACTGGGAGAACACAGAGGAGCTTGAATTTTTCACAGGTAACCTGTTTCAAACCATTCTGCCACCACATGGTGACAATTTCAACAAATATTTCAAAAAATATTTTTTTATGAAAGTTACATACTGCAGTTTTAAGCAAATGTATTTTCAAAATAGCCAATGGAAATGCAGCTGGTGACAAGTGAACACTCTGAGTCAGAAACAGCAGAAGCTTTAGCAGACATTAAGTCACCCATTAACTTATTAGTCAAACTGGAACGACACTGAAGTGGCAGGGTTTTTATTTTAAAGAGACCTCAATCTGACAGTGACAGGGAGGACGCCAACTTCCAGGGGAAATGGAGACCATGGAGACACAAGCCGACACCACCAATGACACACTCGCTCAACACACACACACCACACACACACACACACACACACACACACACACACACATCACACACACACACACACACACACACACACACACACACACACACACACACTGCCAGGGGAGTTCCCGTCCTACCGCAGTGGCTGCTCCACCGGCTCAGCTAAGAGAAGGAAATGCAGAAACGCACAGAGAGAAAGTGATAGATGAGCAACATGGAAGGAAATAAAAAAGAAATCAGCAGATAGGAGAGAAGTGTAGGCATGCTGTCAAACACAGAGACACTTTGATCTAAGGATTCGGTTCTCATGCTGCGTTCCAGTTCTAGTTGGAAAGTTGGACGTTCCGGTTTCAATTATTTTCTTTTCGTAATGTAACAAAAAGGGGAAGGGAAAGCAGCATTAGATTCAAACGATTCTCACCTGAAGCCTCGCCGAGCAGAGCGGTCCTGCCGATGTTGGACAGAAGGTGGTCGATGTTGGGGGCGGGTTGGACGTCCTCTGTGTCCACTGGTGTCTGGGGAGACGTGAAGAAGGACATTAACTTTACAAGGTAGAAATCTAGAGTAAAAACACAACTTTCTATCCATAAAGTAGGATTTTCTTTAAGTCAATAAAACTCAGGATCTGAGACTCCAAAGCCAGGGGGTGAAGCATGCTTGTCAATAATTTACTAGAGACTTTTAGTCATTATTTATAGCAACTGCTGCACTTGGAATATGCTACATTTGGAAATAAAACAAATGTTTCTGTGAAGATTAAAAAAAACTACAAGGTGAAGCTTCAGCAGGTGTTTATTTTATGATGATGCCGTCTGGATTCATTTCCTTGCTATTTTTTAGTCTTATATATGAATTTTGCATGTTCCTTGAAGAACATCTGAATATTATAGCATCTGGTTATATAGCATCTGGTTGATGCTAAGAGAGGACGGACTTATAATCTACCCAGAATTGCATGGAGTCATGGAGACATTTTACTTTTTAAATTACTGATTCTAACACAGTTCTTTACCTGGACTGCTGACTGTGTGATTTTTTATTTTATTTTAGCTTGTAAAGATTGGACTCATGCTGCAGGTTAAGCTTTAACAGAAGCCAAGTTTTGTTGTCCCAAACCGTCTATCCACCGATTTAATTTGCCTAAATAAATGTCACAGAGCGGGACTTATCCACAGTCCAAGCTTAAAATAAAAAAGTAGTATTTAACAGTTTATTGTTTATATTTAGATGATGCAATTCTCCTTTTAATCAGTTACAGAAAAGGTGTTGCTGCTCTGATAATCAACACAAGCTGATCTAATCTCAAGTTAATTTAGAAATTACAGATAAAAACAATCAGACTAAACTGATGTAACATAACGCTGAACTTGTCCTTCCTGTGTAATTATTTACAGCACAGGTGGTAAAATCTACATGAACCTTTGTGCTTATGACTGCTGCTCTAAAAGTTGGAGTCAGGTGTCTTCTAACCTGGAGCTTAGGAGAGTTTTGGTGAAGTAAAACTGAAGTAAAGCAAGATGCAAGATGTTGATCTAAACTAACATGAGAGCATTAACCAGAGGAGCCAAGAGGCTTGTGGTAACTCTGGAGGAAGTGCAGAGATCCACAACTCAGGTGGGAGAATCTGTTGAATGCAGAGATGATGGAAAACTAGATATTTGCTGGAGGAAAAAAAAAGCAAACGAAAAAACCAAAAAATGCAAAAGACTTAAGACAGAAACGCAGATTCACCTTCCAGCAGAGCAACAATTGTAAAGACTCAGCAAGAGCAGCGTCTGAACTTGTTTCCTCTGAACCAACCTTGGTTCAGAGGAAACAAGTTCAGACTTAAATCTAGTTGCAAAATGGTGGCAAAACTTGAAAATTGCGTCAGATTTTTAAGTAGAACGAACAACAACTAGTAGAAGTAAAAAGGTGGAAGAGACATGAGAGATCTGCAGCTGTAATAGAAAAAAGAGGAGATTCTACAGAGGGAGAAAAACGTGAACATTTAGTTTTGAAACATAAAAGCTAATTTTTCTTCCACTTTACATGTATGCGCTACTTTGTGTTGATCTATAACATAAAATTCAGATGAAATCTATTAAAGTGTGTGGCTTTAACACGATAATGTGGAAATGTTGAAAGGCTTCAATACATTTGTAAGGCACTCCGGTCTTTGCTTTATGTCTTTTTTTAATATAACTACTTCTAATGTTTTATATTTGTATTTTTATTGGTAATTAAACAGTTTTGTTTCGCTACCACTTTAAAACCAATGTTACCCTTTGCAGATAAACAAAAGCTCTGAAACTCATAAATTAAACAAGACCTACATGGAAATTGCACTTACTATAGGAAAACATGCATTTTACATTTCATAAACATTGTAGCCTTTTGCACACAGCACTCTGTAGATGTGAAAGCCACAATGGAAAACCTACCTTCTCATCCTTGTCGAGCTCATCTGTGAAAAACCAGATGCACTAAAACAGCGACAGAGAAAAAAAGTTTAGTATTACAAACATTCAAGTCTTAAAGCTGTAGTACTTTTATAAGAATATATTCCTTTAACATATTTGTTAAAATTATCATTACGTTGTGGCGGTATAAAGTAAGACAGATAATCTGTGAAAAAGAAATCCTCCAATCAGAGCCAGGAGGCGGGTCTTAGCGCTGTCAATCACCCTCTTCCTTTATCTTTGCTAAGCTACAGCTGGTTCACCACATCACAGCCTTCCAGCATTGCTAAGGCTAGCTAGCATAGCCATAGATGACGGCAGATAAATTGATTTTCTGTAACGGTGAGTTATTTTTCCTCCATCAGTTCATTAAGCACCGCATACAGGAGGTTGATTGACATCTCTAAGACCCGCCTCCTGGATCTTGGTTGCTGGAACCGATACATTTTTGCAAAACACAACAATAGCAATGAAGGGAGGTGGAGCAGCTCAATTTTTTTCCACAGCTTTCCTCTTTTGTTGCACTGTCACAACGTGACGACACGGAAAAAACATATTTTGTAAAAGTTACATAGTGCAGCTTTAACTTGTGTTTCTCTCACATGTTGGACGAGCGTCTCAACGATCTTGTAGCGGTCGGGCATGTGGGTGACCATGTCTTTCATGTTGTCCTCAGAGGTTCGAACCAACGTAGGTCCAAACACCAGAGCCAAGTTACGGGGCTCCATCTGAACGCACCAGGAGGTGGGAAAAAACAGTTGAGCACAAAGGTCTGGTGCGTGTGATGGTTTCAAAAAGACTTTCGACACACCTTGTTTTTGTCGGAGTGGTCTGCAACCGTCTTCAAGTGGCTGATCAGGAATTTCAGAGTGTGATAATAGTGATCTGGAAGATCTCGGATCTGCAACAAAACAACAAACACGGGAACCCGTTGAGCCAGCTAGGTCGGTAAACTTCCCTGAAATTAATGGCAAATCAAAAGCGAAGACGAACCAGTTTCTTCATGGTCTTCAGGCGCTCCGATGGGTTTTCCATCCGATTGGCATCAATGAAGTCGTTGTACTTGTCTGTTTAGACGTTGGACAGATTAAAACAAGTGAGTTGGATGATCCGATAACATTTGCAAGAATGGCATCCATGCAGGCTTGTTGGAACATGTGTGGACTCACCGTTGGTAAAGAGAGGCTCTGGAAGCTTCCTGAAGAAGGATTTGAGTAAACTACTAACTACGTTGAGGTCCTGCCACTTCTAAAGACAACAACACACAACAAACATCAAAGTATTTCATCTTCTGACCCTGAGATTCAAGTTTCTCGTTCATTCAGGATTTCTACACATTTTACATGGATACATTTAAAACTGAACATTTAAAATACTAAAGTTTACTTGACATTTATCGCAGATATTTCTATAGTTGGAAGACTTTAAATATGGAACCTGGAAAAAACAGAAACTGGAGGGAGGAAGAGCAAAGGGAAAAAACAAGAAAAGAAAGGAAAAAGTAAAGCTTCAGCGGAGGAAGCAAGGAAGGTTATAAGGAAGAAATGGAGGAAGGAAATCACAAGGATGCAAAATAAGGAGGGACAGAAAGAACGAAAAAAAACTGGAAAGGAAAGACAACAGAAAGAAAGAAGAAAGAAAAAAACATTTGAAAAAAGGAAAGAAGGAAGGACACAATGAAAGGAAATGGATTCACAAAGATGCAAAACAAGGAGGGATAGAAAAAAGTCAACAAGAATAAAAACAGGAAGAAAAGAAGGAAAGAAATAAGGAAATGTGAAAACAGAAAAAAGGAAAAAGAAAGAAAAGTAGGACACAAAGGAAAAGAATAAGCAAAGGAAGGACAAAACAAAGAAACTGAAGGAGGAAGGGAGGGACACAATGAAGGAAAGGAAGAAAGGATACAACAAACGAATTAATGAGGAAAATAAAATGCAATGATGAAGGGAGGTAGGACACAAGGAATAAATGAAGGACAGATTAAAGACAAGAGGTGGGGCACAAGGATAGAAGGACAGAAGGAGGGAAGGAAGGACACAACATCTAGACAACAGGATACGTAATTAAGTCTGAAAATATATTCTCCATTTTTTTTTCAATATTTCTGCAGACGTGTAAATTATAATAAATTTTCCAGCTCCTCCATATTGAAGCTTGATCCTCTGCCTGCGCCTGTTCCCTCACCTCTTCTGCAGGGTTGATGTCCACGCCCTTGTTGAGCTGTTCCTGAAGCAGCGAGACTATGGCGTTGTTCCCGGGAACCCGGTAGATCCCGGTGTATTCCAGGCCCATCTCCTCCACCAAACCGCAGCAGAACTCGATGATCATCGGGACAAACTGAGAACGAACAAACAGAACGCAGTCTGAGATACGAAAAGGGAAAAACAAACTGAATTTAGATGCAGAATGAGTCGCGAACGGCTCACCTTGTTGTTGATACCAGGCTGACATTCCTCCAGTCTCACTCCAAACGCTTTGGGTCCGGCTTTCTTTGACTTCTTCATGATGTTGATTCCCCAGGGAGACTTCGGAGGGCTGCTCTCGTCTGGACACATTGTTTTAAGATTAACCGACTAGAAGCTCATAAAGTATTGTCCAACGTTTTTAAAACTAACCAAATTTCTTAACATTTTTCATCTAAGAAGCCAGACTTTCTTGCTACCTTTTAAAGAAGTCTTGATCAATAGTTTTTCTGACTTTTTGAAGTTTATTTTCATCGATTTCAGTCAACTTTAGGTTCAATCAGTTCACTCTAGTACTTGATTTAAGTTTTGCTGGGCAAACTCGTGTGAAACATCCCCTGGAGTCAAGTGATAAACTTGTGTTTGGTCTCATACAGACAAACAAGCCAATATGTTTATTAGAAGCAGAGCCAGATTGTCAGAGAGATGGATAGAGTGGAAACAAATTAACATAATAATTTGTTAATTATTATTAGAGATTACTAATTAAACTTGCTTGCATTTGATGCATTTAGTGTTTTTCTTGCAGCAGAAATTTCATGTTACAGTGTTGAACACAGGGCTTTAATCACCTCATTTTCACTGAAAACGTTTATTTTTATTTTTGGAATGTGAACCCAGCTTTGCTAACGAAATATATAATGTGTAATTCAACTACAAAAAAAGGTGGACATGTTGCACTGCAAGAATTTTTCAGACTAGTTTCTTGTGCAAATATCTTAGTACACTTGAAATAAGACAAAACTAAATCACAAACAAACTTTTAACAAGAACTAAGAACTTGTTTAAATAAATAATTCCTGTAAATGTATTTAAAAAAGAACTAGCAAAACAACACTGTTTTTGCCATGTTCTAAATGAAATTTTCTGCCAGTGGAGCCAATAATTTTTCATGGATAATTAAAGAATTATTGACTGACAACTGGCAAGTAGCGATAATGAAAATGAAGAAGTGAGCTGAGGAAAATTCAGCACCGAAGAATAAAATCTCCTTGAATCCGTTGGATGTATCTGCAGGGCCACTTCCTGTTTCTGCCAGACTGACCTTTGCCGTCTTGTTTTGGGGAGCGCGGCGCTCCGGCTGTGTTTTCCGTCTTATTGAGCAGGAACGGAGGCATCATGCGGTGCATCCGGGGAGACGAATCTGGCTTACTTGATGTTGGACTTAAGAGGGAGACAGAGACACAAAACACAAACTTATGAAGATGTATATCTAGTGATAGTCACCACATTTATGACATTCTGAACAAAACCAAAAGGATGCGACTCTTTCAACATGATGAAACTTGAGTTTTTTGCGGCAATATGTCAAATGTTGTGAAAAGCAATGCAAATTTTAACAACACACCCAAAGCTGTTTATTCCAGCCAAGCATTTTCACAAGTACTCCAATTTGGCAATACTGTCCGTCTCTCAGCTTCGACTCCAGAGCAGAAACTGTTCTCAGATGACTCACCTTTGTTTTCTGTAATCATTGAGCTTCTTATTGATGAGAGCCTGTCTGGAGGAGCCGAGCTCCTGCAGAAAACAAACATGAATGTGCGAAATTTCCCATAAGTCAGAACAAACAAAGCAGAGAGCAGATGTAAATCTGACAGCGGCGTGCCCTCTGACCTCGCTGTCCATCTTGTTGCTCTCTCTGATGACCTTTATCCACTCCAGCATGTCCTCCCTGTCCTCCGCCTGCAGCAGGTACTCGCAGAAGTCCTGGGTGGTCAGCCGCAGGGCGTGCTTGCGCTTGGTCTCGCTGTACGCGATGTCCACCAGGCAGCCCCGGATGCTGATTGGCTGCTCGTCCTCGGCCCCGCCTTCAATCGAGGCGCCGCGGAGCACCGCCTCCCGCTTGTCTTTGTAGAGGAACAGCGAATGGGACTGAAGGACAGAATACACCCTCTTCCACGGCCGTATCCCACTGCCGACTTTCTGCGATTCGGAGAGGATGTGACATGAGCGACTCCTGCGATTTGGACTTCCCAAAATATAATACCAACTCTGCTGCCCACCTTTCCCTTCTCGGTGAGGATTTGCTTGAATTGCAGCCATCCTTCCCGCCGTATGTTGCTGTAATTGATGTTTCCCAGTTCGGAGGTGGAGTGGCGTTTGGAGCGAACCTCCTCCGCTGTCGCAAGGATGTCCAGAGACTGAAACGCAATCAAGATTTTATTCTCATTTTATGGTGTGTTGAAACGTTTCTAGCAACTTGATAAAATGGGCTTTTGTAATTCTCAGAAACTTCTGTCCTGAAGCTCTTTATTGTATGTATTTTGTTTTGATCAATTTTAAATTTCTTTTGTTTCTTGTTTTGACAATTCTAGGTATATGGGAAATTTTCAATGTTTTTCTTTTTTTGAGAATAAGTGGACTCCTAAGCAGGTTATTTGATTTTTAAAATATCAAAATATAGAAAGTTGACATTAATAATGTGAAAGTATCGCAACTATTTTGCTATAATAAACACATAATAAAAGAAGAAAAAAAGTTTAAAAAATCCCCTGACAGTTGCATTGATAACAAACAACAAAATAATGAGAAAAATTTTGATAATTTCTGTTTTTTAAACACAAATTATCGTTTAAAAATCTGATTGTTAGAATTATCAGAATAATTAATAGCATCTGTTTTTTTAATACAGTGATTTTAACACAAATAGAAAAATAAAAATGAGCAGATGCCAATCACACAGATCTCTTGCAATTACAAAATAATAAATGTAAATATAGAGGACTCACCCCATCTCCGAAGAAACTCTTCACTCTTTTTGGAAGCCTTCTGTAAAGCCAATTAAAAAAACAACAATGTTAAATAAAAAAAAAAACAACAACATTTGTATCAAGTTGTCCTTATTCTTCCCACCTCCCTGTACTTACGAGGCCCGTTCCTCCCTGAACGTGTTGAGTCCTTCGTCGCATGACTTGGATCGCTCCGTGGTGATGGCTAGAACATAGGAGGAACGGCGACTGGATTTAATACTGCCTGCTCGGCGCAAAGGTGAATCAATGGAGATGGAGACGAAGAAAGGAGAAAAAAAAGACAGAGAGAAAGAGAGACAGAATGTTGATGCAATGCCAATCACCCGAAAAAAGAAAAAAGACGGCGCTGGATTAGGAGACGGGGGACGGTGATGTGGGAGGTTGAGGGTTTAAAAACGGGGAGTGACGTGGAGGAGATCGACGGCTGGGGACGTGAACTAAAACAGTGGGTTAGATTTAAGGCTTTCCCTGGACTTCTTCTGCACCACTGGCATGCACTGTCAACACAAACCGGCATGCATTTGTGAAATTGAGCTAAAGAACAGCACCATGCAACCTGGGTTGATCTAGATCGAACACGTAAGTTTGTCTGGCAACATGCAGAGCTGGAATATTACCGTCAAAACACAAATTACACATGCAAAGATTTTCTAGCACTGCTAAAAACTTCATCTTTTCGAGGACTTTTTATCTCTTTGTAAGTTCTCAGACTTATTTCTAATAAAACCTTGAACCTGTGAATTTAGCTGTTAATTAAAACAATTGATAAAATTAAGCAGACGTGGGCAATATGGACAAAGGTTTATCAAATTGATTTGTTACGAATTCCTTATTTATTTATCTCTTTAAACAAACAGTGGAGAAAATAGTACAACTAAAAATCCTGACAATAAGGATAGGTTTTAAACATCGTTAATCAGAATTTATTGTGATAATAAATATAAATTTATCACAATAAACAATACAATTAAAGCCCACTGCTAATTATGAAGTAATTAATTGCCTACCTGCCAAATATTGTTACTTTTTCTTTTAGAATAAAGTAAATAATCATCACTTTATGGACAGCTAATTAATTACATAGAGGTGGGTTATATGGAAAAGGTTTATCGTAATATTTTGTTGTTCTACAAATTTATTGGTATTTACTGACACTTTCATTGAATAAACAGGGGAAACAACAGTAAAACTACCAATTTTTGAGGGGTTTAAATATCATTAATTGGAGTTTATCATCACAACGATAAATCTAAATTATTATCGTGAGAAGAAATTTATCATGATGAATTATTAGACATCACAATCCTTATTATGAGGTAATTAACTGCCAAGTATTCTTACTTTTTCTTAAATAATAAAGTAAATAATCCTCAAAAAAGCTTAAAAAGAGAAATTAAAGCAGCGTAGAAAGCAATAGGAGACTGTGCGAGCATATAATCTCACACATGCTTTGGAAATCCATCTAACTCTAATTTCCTGCTTCATGCTTTGGGCGAATACTTGAGAGCGACAGGGGGACGAGGAGGAGTCCCCCCAGGGGCAGCTGATCTGTGAGAAGAGCCTATGAGGGGAAGGTGAGTGGGGGAGGCGGGCTGGTGCCCACAGGGGGCGCTGAACTCATGCCGCTGGACCGCGGAGGGGCCGGCACGTGGCGGCACGCAATCAGCGCCTGGGCTGTTGGCTCGTCTGTGGGAGGCAGGGAGGGGGGGGGGAGGCAAAGATGGAGGTTGGAGAAGAATAAAGGGACAGGATTAGGTGTTAGAGAAGGGAGTCAAAGAGGGGAAAAAAACGGAAATGCAGGGGGTTAGATTGGGAAAGGTGAGGATAGGTTTTAAGAGGACCACGAGAAGCCCAGTAAGTCAAGACGCTGAACAAGAAAATCATTTTACAGTCTCAATTTCCACAGCGATAAGTGTGAAGTCTAATCTTTTTTGGATATCTTTACATCAGACTAGGGCTGTATAATAATAATGATATCATGATATATATATCGATATTTTCTTTCCTAGAAAAAAAACGATATTCATCTGCAAGTATCGTAACATCCAACTGCTCACCTTGCTCACTCACTGGTTGCTTCGCCAGGAGAGTTATTAGGTCATCAGGCTTAGAGTGATTCCTTCAAATGTTAAGGTTAAAAAGGTATCAAACTATTCAGAGCAGGAACTTGGTTACTTTATTTACTTTACAACTGCATGTCAGCTACAGTTTGGACTGTTTCAATAAAAGAAACATGTTTTCTCACCACTTCTTTGATTCATTTTGTCCATCTGTCCACTTTAAGTCTGTGTCCAACCAGAGCCAGGTATTGTGTAGTTGGTGTTTTTAATCAGTTTTCAGTTAAATTAATTCAATCCAACTTTATAACAGTCACAAAATGTCACCAAATTCACTCTGTCCCTCTAAAATCTTTCAGAAAATCGCAAAAGTGTATTGAATTGTATAGTTTGCTGAATATCACAATATGTATCGTATCATGAACAGAATATCGTGTATCATATCATATCGTGAGATTATTGTATCAATACAGCCCTAACTAGGACCGGGCAATAAATCAACAACAGCAGAAAATATGTCTGATAAAATATTCAATGATTTCATTGAACTCCAATCCAGAACCGCACGGCATTCTGGGGGATGTAGGCAGAGGAAAGACTGTTTTGCTGCTCAACCTCTCACAGCTAGCTAAGCAAGGTTGGTGGAATCTAACTAACTCACTCACTCGCTCTTTGGTTACCTAGCAACTCACTCACTAATGCTTTGGTTGCCAAGCAACAACTTGCTGAGTAACTTGTGCAGCAGCAGTTTTAAGATTTTGACAACGTGCCTCATAACTGCTTAAAAAACAGCGAGGAGTGAAAGGAGAAAACGAGAACATCTCCAGAGGAAGCAATAGTGAATGTACTTCAGATATTTAAAACAAAAGACTAATGAATAATTAAAGATATGGAAGTAATGTGTTTTTCAGCCATATCACTACATCAGACGCAGACATGAAACCAGTAACTGAAGCCGTTTTACAAAGCCATAGAAAGACTTTCACAGAGTAAAACCGGCCTCAGCCTCTCCACAGTGTCTAAACATACCTTTAACCTGAACAAAGAGGAAAAACTCCCACACAGATGGAGTGAAATATGCAAATATCTAAGAGATAAAACAGTACCTGTGTCGTCTGCTGCCATAGGGAAAGCTACTCAGGAGCTAGCAGAGGTGAAAGGACCTAATGGCTGCAGGTTTCAGTTCTTTATAAAAGTCTACAGCATTGTGGGATATTACACCATACAGGCTAACGAGGTTAAAAGTCAAGAGTGAAACTTAGAGTTTTTGAGGGCGGATATATAAATATTAACTTTTTTTTTCCACCATATGAAGGAAGATTCTTTGCTCAGCAAAATAAGGTATAAATCACGTCGAATAGGTTAAAATGTTTCATAGTCTCCGCTCGTTTAGAGGGATATGAAACCTTAACACACACATGCATTTGCACTTCCTTAGAGGTAGAAACGACAGGATCCTAGCCTGATATTTGCATAAGATCAGCAGCGTTTTAAAGCTGTGCAGAGCGGAGACAGCAGAGGGCAGCACCACCACAAGCACACTACAGTATGCAGACATCTCACGTGGATTCCTTTAGCATCAATCCAACTATTTAATGTCACAACTTGAAATAAAATAGTGGTAGCAGTAATTCTAATTACTTTCTTTTGTCTATAGCGCATTCCTTCCCGAGGAGATTGAGAGTGTAGAATGAGACGGAAAACATTCCCAGTCTGGGACGAGGAATTTGCCAAATCCAGAAATAGTCAGTCTGTGGGTTTAACAAAGCCGGTCATTAGAAGGCCGACCACAGAGAGACAGCGGCGGCCCGACAGAGGGAAGCAAAATCCTGTCCCACAGCATGTTTTATCTCCACACTACATCCCACAACATGTGTGGGGGGCAACAACAGGCGATCAGGGGTGGAGGGAAAGGAAACGCTATGAGAGGCAATGCGATTTAATACGTTGTATGTGTGCAATCACAACTTTTACCATAATATACGGAATCCATTTGTGTAAAAATCTGAGACAAGAGAGTGAGATCCTTCTTATTGACGTGTTTAAAGCTAAAATCTGGAAAAACTTTAGGAAAAAACTGGAATATTTTGCTTGAAAGTCCCAAAATTTAACAATACCTAAAAAAGAATCTAATACACAGTTTCTCACCAAGCTGAGTAACTTCAGGTAAGGATGAGTGAAAACTCTTAAAACTAAGTTATGTATTGCAGTGACATAATCACAACTAAGCATTTTAGGAAAACAATTAAATTTAATCTGAGCACATTAAGTAAGGGGAGAAAAATAATCCACGATTAAATTAATTGTTATTACAAAATGAGTGGCACCCAGAACAGATCATCTTTTATTACTTGATGAAAAAAGGTTTTACATTGATTTGCTAGCATGTTTTTGATCAGTAACCTCCTGAAAGACCCCATAATGACCCGTTTTCATGTCCTCGTATTGAGACGAACTCCATCAAGCCCACAGCATCACAAGTCCTCCACCGTCTGAATAGTGGCTTTCTAACATCTAACATTTCATTGTTTAAGAGTTTGTTCCTGTAAAGTTCAATCTTAGTTTAATTTGACTAAAAAGCACATGTTTCATAATAGTCCTAATAAAGATGGACACATTTCTCATAAAAGGTTTATAAAAATAGTTAGCATGTAGATATCATCAACTGGTTGTTGTGGAGACTTTTTGTTGGGTTTCTTTAACAAGCAGCTATTGTTCCCTTAAAAGAAGGAAACAGCTGGAATCCTTATCCAGCCTTGTAAACAGTAGCCAGGTCTTTGTGTAACACCATATTTATTCCCCAGGGAATTAAAATTGACAGATTACTCATGAAAAAGCCCCAGTATAAATTAAAAATGTCTTATTTTGAGGGTTTAACATGGGCATCAATAGTTTCATGACAAGAATTTTTCTCAGTCATTGAAAGTAACCAAATTATTTTTTTCTTGGGGGAGATTAAGCTGCTGGAAGACGAGATGGAGTCATTTTGAAAGGTTTTTTGGTTGTGGAGGCGGCTGTAAGCAGTCCAGTCTACGGTCATAAGGAAGGCGCCCCATAGGGCCGACCCTTCATATACCGGAGCAGCACAAAGGCAGCATTGAAGGCAGGATATAAGTGGAAGTGCCTCCCCAAGAAGAGTCACAAGCACCACACAGCGAAGATTAAATTGTCACAAAACATGTCTAAAACATTTAATCTAAGTTTCATAATCTTGATAAAAAAAAAAAATGTCACGAAAGCATATTTTCCCTCAGGCACAGCCCCGTTTTTGTGCTCACTATCTTTAAAACAACAAGAAACCGGCAGTGTATGAAAAAGAAACAAGATCCCAAACAGTCCCAGATCATATCAGCGTCCAGATCGGGAGATGAAGGCAGAAGGAGAGAAGAGAAAATGTCTCGTCTTTAGGGAGAAACTAGCCTAGTTTCAGTTTATAGCTATTAAACGAGTCCTGGCTTGCAGCTCTTGCTGCTCGGTTTCATTTAAATCAGGTGAAGCTGCAAGGCAAGAATGCAGTCACATGTTCAATGGATTCCCTCAAGATAGTGACTCTCTAAGGCAGAGTGCAGCCTGGCACAAATATCTACCATCACAACAAGTAGTCAGTCGGCCGATCTGAATCTGTTCTGCACCTGTTTGACTCATGCCCTTATGTAAGCAACGGAGGCAAGCCTCGTTTCTGCTACCACAAATTGATTTGCGTTAAGAGTTAATGGCTGCTGTTGGTCCAAAGCGATAGAAACCAACCCGAAGCCTGCAGGGCAGCTTTACTCTCACTCTTTACCAAAGAATACACAAGCTTGGGCATGACAGCAGCCTAACCTGCAGTGTGCGTCCAGCCACAACCAAACAAGATCAAGGAAATCCAGGCCGATCCAATTTGGAAAACAGCAGGAATTTAAAAGATTTAAAAACTAAGGATGCAAGCTATCAATTAATGAGTTAATCTAAAGTCAAATGATCTAATCAATCAAGTAATGATTAATTAATGAGCAGCCATTTTCTCTGATATCAAGAGGGCTCAGTTTTTCATCATATGCTGAATTAAAACATTTTTGTAATATTTTCTATATATGGAAGGAATAGACAGAAAATTGTGGTTTAAGGTAAAGCTTAAGAAGTTTGTCAAATGTTTATATTTCAAAATAGAACTGCAGAAAGTGCATTTTGCATCCCAAACCAGACTCTGTTTGGACCCGTTTTCTTTCCCGTTCTAGGAAACTCCACCATGGCTCGGCTTAAGAATCACCAGCAGCGCCCTCTGCTGGATGGAGGCCAAACTATAACACTAAAAGAACGCCCAAGCTGTCGTTATTCATTAATCTAATGGAACTAATTTTAATCTAGCAAACCGCTGTTTGATTAATTGTTGGCATCCTTAACCAAACAAAAACTTACAAACGCATACAGCATTGCAGCTTCTGAGCAAACACTGGCTTATGTGTCTAAAAAGAAAAAAGAGCAGAGATGAACTCACCTATGAATGGGATGGAGGCCAGGGAGTCGTCATCTAAAGAAAGGGGAGCAAGGTTGCCATTTGCTTTGCGAGGGGCCACGTCTTCAGTAGAGCCAGAGTGAACATTTGTGTCTTTAGGATCTGGAGAAAACAATGAGGGTTCTAGTTCATCCATCGTTATGCCATAGTGAGGGTGTCTGTTGGCGTTTCTCCGCCCAGTAGGGGGTTTCTGCCTCAACACCACTTCCGGTGTTTGCTCCGCTATCTCCGGCTGTCCCTCCACTACCCCTCGTTCCCTCTCGTGGTTTGTCGGCCTGTATGCCCTGTCCTGGGATTCTGGAGAGACCGAAACAAGGGGTGTAGAGGCAGAGGCGATGAGAGGTGCTGACGATCCCTCTGAGGGACCGCTTTTGGGGACTGGGTTCCAGTTCAAATGGGGGCCAGTGTAAGACGAGTCCCTGAAAGACTGAGCTTGCTGCAGGATGCGGCCTGTCTTGCGGTAAAAAGACGGGCTGTAGCTGCGATATCCCACCTGCTGCTCGTCCATGCTCTGCCCCGCAGGAAGTCGCCTGCTCTGGAGGACGGGCTGCTGAGGCTGGGAGTGGGTCTGGTTGTGGCTTTGGGGGTGGTGTTTAGACTGCGACGGTCGAGGCACTGAAGGAGCTTGCGCCACGACGGTGTGGCACCTTGGTCTTGGGTAGGCGTCAGTCCTGTGGGGTGGCTGTGAAGCCTGTTGGGGCCATGGCTGCCTCTCAGACCGAGACGAAAGCAGTCCAGCTGATGCTCGGTCCAACATCTCCAACGAGCGGCCATGGCGATCGTACTGGGCCAGCAGATTTTCAGAGCGTGTCCGGGTGTAGTCAGAGCGGCCCCTGTCGTGTCCTGCCTCCCAGTCTCCGGCAGACCAATAGGGCTCACCCTGAGGTCCTTGCCCTGACTGCTGCAGTAGGAAGAGGGTGTCCTGCGAGGCGCTGTGTGGCCAGCCGCCTGCCCTCTGCTGCTGCCTTCTGTGCTCGCTGAGCCGGTCTTGAGAGTAGCTGCGGTGGCGGGTTTGCATGCTGCGTCCCGAGCGCTCGGGTTGCTGGCTGTAGTACCAATTGGAGAGAGCCTGCTGGCAGCGATCGCTGCGGCTGTTGCGGACAGGAGCCATCGGCGGACTGGTCCAGGCTGTGCTGGACTTGCGAGGCTGTGCTTGGGACCCGGCACTCTGGTTGTTGGGGTAGTGGACTTGCAGAGGGCTGGATAGAAGACCTCCAGATGAGGAAGACGAAGAGTAGGAGCGCCTCCTGGTCTGACCCTGAGGTTGCTGGCTGGTCATACCGTACTGGATCTCCTCTGTGCGGTGCGCTGGACTGCTGTGACCCACTCCACCTGGCTCACCTGCCCGGCCCTCCTGCCAGCTGGCTGGGCTGGCCACACCTGATCTGTTATCTAAGGGCGACGAAGGGCTTGAAGACCCTGGCCAGCAACTCCAGTTATCCAGCTGGTTCTGGCCCATGGGGGAGCAAAGCGGGGCTCCAGGATGGGGGGCAGTCCTGGTGCGTGGGTAACAGAGGGGAGGCGGTGGCGGGAGGTTCTCGGCTCCCCCGGCGAAGGGTTCGTTCCCGGTCAAGTAAGCATCTTGTGAGTATGCCTGGAGGAGAAGAGGACCATGAGTGGATGACGAAGTGTTTCGGCTTGATGACTAAAACCATTAGGCTCCGAGTCATCAAGCAAAAAAACTGCTCCAAATTTCAAATTTAAGACACTTTATGCTTGAAGACAGTGGATTGCTTCAACATACTCTTTATTTTGTTTAGAAGTTTTATCATCTCTCAACACAAACACATATCCACTAAAGAAATGCACCCAATCAGGAAAAGGAAGAAAACAAACCACACAGCAGATTGCTGCACTGACTTGTACATACAGCATTTTCTCTGAGCTTCAAGCTTAAAAGGCGACTGTTTAGTAATTTACGCAGAAATGTTTTCCACTCCCCAAGAACTTGATCACATTGTGCTCTTCAACATCATCCTAAAAATGATATGACAATTTAACAGAAAGTTGAAACACAAACCGCAGACGATGGGAAAAAACACACCAAAAAACTCCTTACAAGACACTCCTGCTGCTTAAAAAAGTGTCCGTCATATTTCACCAAATCCTTATTAATAAAATCCTTTTTGCCTCTTTTCCTTGACGCCTTCCTGTCTGTTGATCGGCTTGTTTTCTCCACACAGAAATCAGTCTAGATTCCTACTCTTCACCCCTCTGGATCTCGGACTTACTCCACCCTGTGGGAGTGCGGAAGGAGGCGCAGCTCCAGTGATGTCATGACAGGAATGCAGGAGATACACCAGTGAGAGAAGGAGTGTGAGGTCAGAGGAGTAAACTTAAAATGCAAAAGAGAGGCTAAATGCTTTTTTTTAAGTCAAGATCTCACTGTTGGCGCTATTCTCTGGGGAAGCATACAAAGTGTTTCTAAGAGACGTTGCTCAAATGTGGCTCGGTGTGTCGAAACGTTGCTCCAGGTCGGTGGGAGGGGCAACAGCCGATGCATGTCGGATCATGCAAACGAGAACGGAACAACCTGTGGAGCGACAAAAATGTGTTGCTGCATTTCTTGGGCGTTTGTAAGTGAGCGCAAGGAGCGGTTTTGTTCTAGACCTCGACAGTTGAGATACAGGCAGACTTTAATGGACGATGTAATTGGAAAACAGAGCAGAGCCTTGTGAGTCACTCGCCGCATTCTTCAGCAGTGAGCCGATGAACCGACTTTGAAGATAAGCTAAGCACCCAAACAACGTTACAACACTGACCTAAAATAGGAAGCATGGAAGTATATTAAGCTTCTTTCTGGCTTTGTGGGTAGAAAATCTTACAGAAGAAGCGTGAAAGACCATCAAATTATTTAATCTATAAAGGAAGAAGAAAATGTGCATAAAGAAAGACATTAGGACAGTATTCCTATTGCCATTATTACTCTGAACAATAAAACCTCCACTCAGCCATAAAATGTCCCGGTATTTCAACAAGTTGATGTACCGTAACAAGGTAGATATTTGGTAGAGGAACCAAATATAAGCAGTACAGCATCACAGGTCCTCCACAGGTCACCACTCCTGATAGTCCTATAGACTTGGTTCGATTGGGGGGCAAAACTGCAACATTTGTTACATTTTTACACTACACTGTGTCAAATGATTCAAACTGATTGAAAAACCTGTTCACCCCCTGGCCTGTGGTGGAGCTGCACTGAGAAACATCGAAGGAAACGACAGAAAAACCTCCAAAGACACGAGCGCAACCTCTTTCTTTGCAAAACATAAACAAAAATATGGCAGTGTCCAATTTTAGCCGTTGTAAGATTTCTCTTTTGTCTTTGATAAAAGACAAAAGAAAAAGACAAAAGAGAAATCACGCTTATTTTGGTTGTATTTTCCCAGAATGCACTGCACTATAGACCATTTAATGCTTCCTGGTCCATTTTGCATTCGAATCACTTCAACTGAACTAAGACTTAAGTTTTACAGTGGACCAGAGTTTTTTGGTTCACACCTTCCCAAACAAACTTTATAATTAAATGAACTTGAGTTGGATTAAACTGGACTAAACAGGACTGGTGAAAATGCACCGTTAGTCTCATGTGAACAGAGAAATCCCAGTTGTGTTCAGCAAACCCTGCATGCATGGGAAACAGGAAATAATCTGAATTTCCCCTTGATTAGTTGTATCCATTATGTAAGAACTGCTCAGGATACCAATCACAATGAAAACAATCACTTTAAACGCTGGTTCTCTTCCCAATCTAAAAATCCATTTATTAAAGTAACTTGGAGTATGGAACAGCAAAAAAGACTTTCACAAATTTTAACCAGGAGTGGTGGTGCAAAAATCATACTTACCAGCTGAAGGACATCTTCATCTTTTGGCATGATGGAGAGCTCCAACACACTCTCGCTGTCAACGACAAAAACGGAGAAAATCAACAAAATATACTTTCTATAGTCAAGATACAAGGTCTTCACAGGCAGAATCAGCTCTTGATCTCACTTCTACTTTATTTCACTGGGGTACACAAGTTAAAATTTTGCTAATTTTGTGACCAAGTTGCGTTACTCAAGTTGCTTTGGGTAGATTTTAGTGTGAAAAATAAACTGCTAAAAGAGGGTCCAATTTCAGAATTTGGTCTCAAGTTAAACAAAACATAGTCTCTAACAAAACTATTTCTTAGATTAGTAATGCATCACATTTTTACAGCGGTGGAGTATCATATTTATGCATCCAAAATGCATAGGTGACAAGAAGTGAGACATTTTTGTGATCTCAGGTGATCTTACCTGTTCTGGATGAGAGCGATCACCTGCGAGTAAGTCTTTCCAAGAACGCTCTCTCCGTTTACCTTCACCAAACGATCCCCTGCAGAAAAAGAAGACATGCCGTCGAGTCACAACCAGCAGGTTAGACAGCAAAGTCCTAGTTTGTAAAACTTCAGAGCAGGTGGGAAAGACAGGAAAAACAGGCGACGCTGTGCAGGAACTAATTTCCCTGTGAGGTCGGGGCACGGATCAAAAACAGGAAATGTGAAGGTGAAAGAAAAAATGCTGTATTTCTGTCTTCAACTTCAACAGAAACAGATTCATGCAGGCAAAACATTCAGCTTATGATCTTTATTTAGCCTCAGAGGACAGAGGTGTAAACACATATACAATGTTAACATGTTCCTCTTTTTAAATGCCACTAAAAAAGCAAATCAATAAAAATACATTAAACTGCAGTTTCATCAGCAGAAGCTGGAAATCAGGTCAGCAACCGGGGAAAAATTGAAGAGGAGTTTGTGCAAACTGAAATGCATATAGTGTTTTAATTGTGTGTGTGTGTTGTGTGTGTTTCCATAAGTTTGAGTAAGTAGCATGTGACTGGACACGTGCACAGATGGGACTGCTGCTCTGCTGAGGCAACGAGAACAAACTTTAACAGCTCTGACATTTTCATTGCATCAGTTAAAATAAATCTTGTTTTCATCTAGTGGCAGGCTTTCGTCTAACTTCTTCACATTTCTGATGCAACGTCACGGTAAACTGTGCACACGTCGACACATTTCAAGAGTAAATGTGGAGCCTTGTCTCTTTTACCTGTGCACAAACCCGCCTTGTGGGCCGGACCTTTCTCTCTCACATTCTTCACAAATATGGTGTCCATCGGCTCCAGTCGCTCTTTCTGAAACCCTGCATCGCGAACAAAACTCAAGATTAGGGGCCGCACTTGTTAAGCAGTAAACCCTGACATGTTTTCCTGAGGATTTCATTCATTTAGGGAACCTGTTGGAAATAACGTGTGTGGATCTTACAGCTAGAAAAAAAAATCCCTTTGGAAAATTTCCGTGTTCTGATAAAGTATCTGTTCCCATCCATCTATTCAAATATAACACACAAGATAAATTCAGCACAAGTCAGCTGACCTCCTGCATGTTATTACAAACTGAACTGTTTTCATTTAAGTTGGTGTAGTACATTTTCTTGTTTGTTTTTCACAAAATGACTTAAAAGCTTGCGTGTGCTATATAAATATTAATAATTCTGTTGGAATTCAAAGAACTAACAGTTTTAATTTTAAATCCTGACATGAAGATGGAATTTAAGATGCACCAAGATAAGGCAAAACCACTTTATTTCTAAAATAAATGGACACATTTTCGAAATATATGTTTATCTAAATAATATTAATACAAATTGTTAATTAATTTATTATTTCATTTGTTTACAGTTTGAAATGAACATGTCACATGTTGATTTGAGCAAAAGCTTTAAATGAAAAGGAGTAGTTAGAGTCAAAAGTAAAAGTAAATTTGTTACAACTAAGCAACAAAAAACAGACAAATATATAAAAAAAATAACAAAACACACAATAATACTTGTGTATTTTTAAACAAATAAATACACTTAGCATTTTTGATGAAAATTTATAAATTTATCATTACAAAAAAAAAAAAAAAAAACGGTAGTTTTTGTAATAAAAAAAAAAAGTCCAGCGTCAACAAGTGCAGGTGCAGTGTTCCATACAATCCTGCAGGTGGCGCAGAGAAACAACAAAACCAGAGGTCTGTGAGGAGACTGAAGGAGTCCCACCTCATTGCATCATCTCTGTTTGACTGTGCTGCGTTTAACTGAAGTCCAAACGACGGGGAAACAACTCACCCTTCCCGTTGCCGTTCTCCTCATCCTACAGACGACAGGAGGAGACAGAAAGCAAATGTCAAGAAAGAAAGCTGGCAGCACAACATGAGAAATGTTGGCGAACATTAGCAGGATCCTGTCTAGCGCTGCTGCTGTTGCTGTCGTCATGAGCAGGAATTTCACCAAGTGGTGATCCAGGGACTACATCACGCAGGAAAACTGCTCACCCTCTAGGCTGCTGAAACATTTCCTGACACGTTTTTACATTTGTAGCACTGGAGGAGAACGTCGTATCGTCATCGTTGGTATTAATTAAACATGAGTTTCCTGACAGCTGAAATCAAACCTCCTGGGAGGATCGTGTTTGTTTTTAATGAGCTGTTAAAGCCCGATCATATGCAGAAATTGACTTTCATTTTTGACAGACTGGAGGTAAACCTGACATCATGCACTGCAGCAAACACACACACACACACACACACACACACAGAGCGGAGATTAGATAGGTAGATCAGATCACACACACACTTTACTGAGCTGAGTGGGCAGTTTGGAGTTGGAAACACGGTGGGCTGGCTGCTGCCTGGCTTTATGCTGCGCTGAGTGGGCTCATTCCAGGCTCGGGAGACAATGCAGGGGGGTTTAGAGACAGAGAAAGGACAGCAGTCGAACCCAGAATAGAACTGGGAGCCGGGGACACGCACGGATGGACCAGTCCCAATTTGACCTCATCCGAAACCAAACTGGAGACAGCAAGCGGTGGCTGCATGTGGTGCTCTTAAAGAGCTGCTGCTGGGCTGAAAACTTTACATACCTGTAGCCTGCAAACAAGGGAACTGTTGCTATTAAATAATTTATTGCAGGCTTTACACAAAGGCTCATCATTAAAAGACAAAGGGACATTGTTCTCTGGATTATTTTTTATGTGTAAGTTCTCGACAAGTGAAGAGGGAAGTCTGGATTTGCAACTGGATCTTGGATAAACTGAAGAGAATGAATGGATGAACAAAACTCAGTAGTTTATCTAAGTCACTGATTAAAGGGATATATTCTGATCTAAAAAAAACATTTCAAGCATTTTGAATTAATGCTGAATTAAATATGTTTGTTTGAAGTGCAAACAAGAAGTTTTATCAAAATTTAAACACCAAAAACCTGAGCTTTAATATATTTAAGGCATGTTGTACATTTGCAATAAAATAAACTAAAAAAATTGTCTTTTATCTCATTGTGGAAGAAGATCCTTCATTTTTAAGAACAAACATTTTTGTTAAGATATTAGCATGAAGGTATTCAGGCTGCTTCATTCACATATATAGGAGATTGTTGTTATGTGAAGAGCTTAACTATGCTCTAAAGCTGTATTCTTTTTTGTGCCTTTATTTAGAAATGACGCAAATCAAAAACTGTAGTTCAAAATACAAGTTTCACATTTCCAATGCATCTTGACCCTTGAGAACTTATAGTATTAGAAAGACATTAGAACCCAACTGAGTAACACTTATCCTGAGCCCAATTGGACTTTATGTTGATAATTTGGGATATGGCCAAACAATTTCTCCAGATAAGAACAAGGAGTCTCTGTGAATCTGATTGCCCCAAAACACCATGTGACCTTGGCGTCCATTGAAGTAGGGGACAGGAGGACAGAACCAGGGCCAAAGGCCAGCAGTGGACCCATTGTCTCGGGCCAACCTGGTACGTCCTGACAGACAGCGAGTGGTACCAGGCTGCAACAACAGAACCCATTGAGTCTGGCCTCCTGTTTTCTGCAGCTGGTGGCTGGTGGGGTGGAGGAAAAATAATAGACGTCTTGTTTCAGCTGGCTCACCCCACCCCAGCCTCCACATCCCTCAATTTCACATCTGGAGACGTTTGTGCCCGCACCTCAAAGAGCCAAATAACCACTTTGCTCACACAAAGGCTAAACCCCAGCGCAGAAACAAAAAGACACAGGAAAAGCTTCACAGAACAAAAAAACAGGAGTAAAATCTGGAGGGATCTTCCATATTGTAAGTAGGATGAAAATCTGAGTAGCTTAATTAATTATATTCTCCTTCAATGCCCTTCAGCATCTGGAATATGCCTAATTAGTTCTTCCAGTGTTTGTTTTATTCGACTACAGCTGGGTCTGCTTTAAATAAATAATGACACCAAGCGAGCAACAGGTCTCACCCTGAGGTTGGTGTGCAGAGCAGACTCTGGAGGGTAAACGATGAAGTGGCGTAACGTGAAACCAAAACCCTGGGAGTTCTTATGGAGGACCAGCGTCCGGGGACCCTTCCAGCCCACGCCGACCCCCTCCCTTCCCGGCCGGGACGCCATCGGTGGCCGAGGGTTGTCACCTGCTGAGGAGTGACCATCCCTCCGCCCCTTAGCCTGTAAACACACAAACAGGAACAGGTCAATCAAAACGGGAGCAAAAACTATACGATGCTAATACGCTATTTCTTAGCATAGTTGCTAATAAATTGAGCAAAATGCTATTTCTTTTACTTTTATAATGTATCTGAAGAATTTACAAAATTATTAAGACAGAATTTACCTGATTGCAAAATACTATTTATTAGCATTTCTGCTAAAAGAAAATAAAATGCTATTTGCCAACATTTTGTACTGTTGTTTAAAATGACTAAAATATTTGTAAACAAATACAGAGTAATCTATAAATTAAATAATAATTCCCCCCTTCTGTAGTAGCTGCTAAAGCTAGCAACAAAATCCATGAAGTGAAAATGCCAGTAAATAAACAATTCAGTTCCTTTTTAAACAAGAAAAATGTTTTAATAGGTTTTGAACATCATTTTGATGTCTAAAGTTTTAATTATAATTTTTTTTATAGTGCAAAAATAGACATTAACCTTTAAAATGTAAAAATCAAACTTAATGTGATGCATTAGTAAACATTGCATTTTAGATAACACTTCACTTTTTCAGTGAAATTTTGAGTATGAAAAAGATTTTTTTTTCTATCAATATGATATTCTAATCTTTTATTATTTTTTTAGTCTTCTTGACCAGCAAGAATTGACCTGTGTCTTATCACATGAACAAACTTATTCAGGTTTTAATTGCATTTGTCATTTACGCTTTCAATATTAGTGAAATATTAACGTTTTGTGTACATTTGTTAGAAACGTAGCTACAGTCCTGGATTTGTTCAGAGGAGAAACTGCACTAATTAATAGATCAAAGCACGAATGTCAAGTCAAACACAGGAAACGGCCCGTAAATCCTCCGTTCGTTTGTTTCCATTATTAGCACAAGCATTCCAGTTTTCCAGATGCAACACATCTTCTGGTTTCTCTAGGAAGCACAAGGTGACTCTGCACCCTGTGACATTAACCCCCAGCTGCTGGATTTTACATTAGCAGCTTCCTCATGAGCTCCTGAATGCGTTTCGTGTTCCGGTCAATCCCGCATGCCAACCAACCCGAGAACAATAGACCATAAACATAATTTAGAAGGAGCGCCGCAATCAGGAAGCCCTCCAGGCTCCACAGAACCATGTTAGGAATCTGGGATTCCTTTTTAGATTGCTCTGACATTGGACTGAGGACAACAGGTCCAAACTTTTCCAGGTTTGGAGTGGCCACTGAAGGAAGATTTCCACCCACTTTCCAAATATTTCGTTCCTCCTGCTGAGTAAATAAGCAGAGTGAGCTCAGCTCACAGCCACATGTGAGAAGTCTCACCCTCATGCTGCCCTGAAGACCCACATCTGTCAGTCAAACACAATCACCTGACCAAACAGGGATGCAGGGGGTGTGTATACCCGAGGTCAAAGGTCGGATCTGCTGTGTGGAATACCAGAAAGGCGTCATCTGACTGCTGTGACTTCAATTTCCAGGAACTTGTAAAAAAATTAAAGCAAAAGTTTGAGAAGCTGTTGCATGCAGTTATAATAAATGTGTCTAGTTTCGGTTTGACTGGTTCATCTTTTTATTCTTTCTGGTTCTTTGCAAGACTTCAAACCTCAAAACAACAAAAAAATTTCAATAATGGACACAATGCAAATATTGGAGACTGCTTAGTAGCAACCCTAGTTGATTATTCTATTGATTATGTTGACGGTTAATCAAATAATTGGATAAAAAAAACCTAAAGATTTTTAATTTAACCACTCTTGTACAATATTAGAAATTTATTAAAAATGTAAGAAAACAACAACAAACAATTAAATTCAATTTTTAAATCAGAAAAATATTTACTTGCTGGAAATGCAATGGGATAGTGAATTTGAAACAGGTGAAGCTAAAATGATGAAGTTTTAGCTGAAATATTTATGGAAAAAGATGAGTTTTTTTTTATCACAAATGTAAAATGTACATACATTTTGTACAGATTTGGCCCAATTACTGCTCCAGATATGCTTTATTTTCGCTAATCTGCTCCAGTTAACGATTAATCGATCACTGCAATAGTTGACGATTATTTAAATAACTGATTCGTCATGATTAATCATTCCACTCCTACTGGACAGAAAATTATGCATGGATACAATCACACCGAAAGCCGATGCAAAATGAGAACCTGCAGGTGAGAAAATACCTGGACAGAACCAATGCGGCCTACGAGGAGAACATCCAAACTTTATCCCTCATCGAGCTTTGCATCTGTAACTGTTCTGTTCTCTATATAGAGCAAATTAAGCGCTTTTTGTTAGTAATTTCTTCATTTTAATAACTATAAACACAGCGAATTACAGCTTTGAAAGACAAGCACACACAAATAAAAACTCTTCTATGTTCTTCTAAAATACCTGCTACAATTACAGTACACATTCGCAGAGTTAAACGTGTATCATCTCTCTGCAAACAGTTTATTTTCTTTCATCCAAGTAATTTAAAGACAACATCGACTCTCAACGGCTTCAAACGTACAGGCTCTGAAATCACAAGATCAAAAGAACAAGGTGGATATCTTACATTTTTTTAATCCCACCAAGCTATAAATCAGCAGTGAGTAAGTAGCACCTTGTTTCACAAACATCTAAGATCACTGACGTGCCTTGATATGGAAAGCTATGTTCTTTTGCAACCAAATGAAGATGCATTCGGTGCTTATCAGAGGGATCTGCAGCTCCTCATCCTCCTCCACTCCACAGTTATTTGCTCGTGAGCTGTGGATTGTTGTCCCGCTGCATAATCCAATTGTGTTAGAGCTTAGATGTAGCAGGACATTCAGGATTTTCCACCAGAGAAAAGAATTCATGGTTACATCTGATGTGGAAAGTCCTCCCCCATCAAAATACCTGACAGTTACGGTTTTCTTTTCCTAAAACCCTCCACAAAGTTCACAAAACATTTTATCAAAAACCTTGGGTTCAATCGAGGTGTTTTTTGTAATGATTATCAGGTGTGTTCGCCTTTGAAATCTCAATGTTTTCTATTCTGTTACTTTTAGTAACAGATGATTCAATCGATTATTTTGACAATCGTATAAGTGGCACATTCTACCAATTTTTCATTTAATCACATAAGCCTTTCTATACACTATACATTAAAAGATGCAAATGAACAAATAATTCAGTCACAGACATGCATGTCTTCATGTATTGCCTGAAATGTAATAATATAGCATTCCTTTGGTGTACACTTGATTATTTAAACATGTAAAAATATCGGCTTGACATCAGTAAGGCTGATCTGTTGATTATTTTTGGATTAATCAATTAATAATTGGATAAATTTTACAGTATTTGAACCAGATGAAGCTAAAACTATGAGCTCTGGGTAGAATACATTTACAGACATGTTAAATGTTAAATGCAAAACATGTAATTTTTTTTAACAGTTTTGAATTAATTTCTAGTTTATCACAGGTGATTCATGAATTAATAAGAGGAAGCTGCATTTTTCCAGCGATACTGGTCTTAAATAAAATAATTACTTGAAAACATATTTTTGTGTTTACTAGGGTTATTTCATCTGATATAACAATTCGTCTTTTGATTGGAAAATTTAACTGTGAAGAAAAAAACACAAAAACAGAAAAAATCTGTCTTTCACAAGTAAATGATACTAAATCTACATTAGATTATATTTTCTATTTTTATGGATGTGTTATGATTACACTTTTATTATCTTCAGAATTTGCATTTTATCCTTTTTTAAAATGTTTGAAAGTTGTTCCCCTCTCTCTCTCTCTCTCTATATATATATATATATATATATTATATATATATATATATCAAAAGAAAAGGTGGATATCTTACATTTTTTAATCCCACCAAGCTATAAATCAGCAGTGAGTAAGTAGCACCTTGTTTCACAAACATCTAAGATCACTGACGTGCCTTGATATGGAAAGCTATGTTCTTTTGCAACCAAATGAAGATGCATTCGTGCTTATCAGAGGGATCTGCAGCTCCTCATCCTCCTCCACTCCACAGTTATTTGCTCGTGAGCTGTGGATTGTTGTCCCGCTGCATAATCCATATATATATATATATTATATATATTATATATTATATATATATATATATATATATATATATATATAGAGAGAGAGAGAGAGAGAGAGAGACTTTAAAATCAACAATGCTTTATTCATGCAACTCTAGGATTAAGTCGTCATGTTTAATCAAAGCGAATGATAATTAACTCTGATTTCTAATGGTTGATTCATCTAATTTATCCACATTAATCAATTTTCAGAAGTTAAACAATGCCACTATTTTGTTTGTATTGTGAAAATGTGTATTAATTTCTTTATTGTTAGAAGACATGACCCTTACAACCACTTTCTACTTCCTATAAATGCTAAAACCATCAGCTACAACACACATATGTGGCAGGTTTGTGGTGTCGCCACGCAACAACAGGAAGTGCCTGGCTTGAGACAGGAAGTGGAACAACCAGGAGCGCCTATAAATATACTCTTCACCGTTGAGGTACTTCCAATTCCTTCACTCCTCTTTCTTCCTCCTTCCTTCCTTCCTCCTTCTCCTCCTCCCCTCATCCTCTTCCTCATGCAAGTTCATGCAGTGGAAATCTTTCACCTCACAATTTCTTTTCCCTCCACTTTTAAGTTCCACTGAGGAAAAAGATAAATACAGGAAAAGATTTGTTTGCAGATTTGTGTTGGGGAACACATAAATGTCTGCATATTTCCGAATTCGACTTCCATAAATCTGGAATATTTCAAGCCTGGCAGTCTAAACAATGGAACGTGAGGCCTGCTATTTTCTCCTAGAGGAATGCAGAGAGACGCGAACGAGTGTGAGCGGAAGGAGCGGAAGGAGCGACCGAATCGACGCGATAAAAGGGAAAACGAAAGAGCAGCAGGGGAAGAATCGAAACGAATTCCTCAGCAGGAGCGGTTTCTGGTTTGGACGAGTCAAAACACACGCCGACATGTCACAGGGAGGAGAGTGAGGATGAGGAAGAGGAAGAGGAGGAGTATCGCGCTTCAGCAGAGGGACAGGCTCCGGCACGCTAGTATCGACCACATGGCCCCTCCCGGCGCTGGGAATACCAAAACCCTGTGATTACCCAAAACACACGGGGTCTGAGCGGGTCTGGACCGAATCCCACTCGGCTGCTCTGGACCGTGTGGGCTGCGTGTTCCTTCTCGGATAATCGAGTCTGCAGCTGACCTTTCCGGCCGCCCTCTTCCCTCGGGCCGGATAAACACCTCTCCTGTCACCTCTCACCTTGTGGTTTAAAAAAATCCACTCAGACACGCCGACACGGTCCGGCCGGCTCCTCCAGGAAAGGACATTGTGTTTAACGAAGAATGTCCATGGAGTTCTTTTGTTTTTAAGGGTTTTTTCAGGCTAATCTTTGCTTCTCTAACAGACTTGAGGGAAGCAGTTAAAAAGAAATATAACACTGTCTTCTGTCTGAGTTTAAATCTAACTCGGAGAGAAGAAAAGTTTCTTCTCTAAGAAGAAGAAACTCAGAGGCAAGATTACCTGGCATCTTTAGGTAATTTTATCTACAGATGCCATATTAGTCTTCCTTCAACAGGTTAGGATAAGTTTATGTGTTATATAAAACATGTTTGTTACATTTTTTGAACAAAAATCATTCTTACACATTGACATTTAAGGCCTCTTGTCACTTTAAACCTAAATTAGCTGCTGCTGGCTAAAATGCAGGTGAAAATGGCTGCAAGCAGATGCGCAATTACACAACTGTATGTCTTTGAAAAGCAGAAGTGGAGCCTCCTGCATAACCAATAAGAATGCACCCAGAGGTTTCTGGATGGTAAGTCAACGACAAAGTACTAGTCTTTTCCTGCAGTAACAACAGCTGACCAAACGTGCTAGAGAACAGCTTGGGTTGCTAGGTAACAGGCTGGGCTTCATTGGGGTTGCTAGGTAACAGGCGAAGCTTTGCTGGGGTTGCTAGCTGAGCTAATTAATTTTCCAGACACCTAAAAACATGAACTTTTTGTCAAAAACCACATTGGTATGTTTTTTTTTTTATGAGCGCTAACAAAAAAAAAAACATGTTTCCCTCTCATACCAGTTACAACAAAAGAAACATCTGAATATTTCTTAGTACACATCTCTGTGGAATCCCATTCACACACAATGATGTCATCGCAAAAACACACTACAATGGAAAACAACCGAACATGCAGCGTAACCTGTATCGCCACACACGAATTTAGTTTTGTTGGTACCACACCACAGCAGCAGCAGCAGGAGAAAACCCTGCGGTTGTTTCTGCTCTTGACATCAATTACAAAGCCTGAATTCACAGATTATGACCCAAAAATACAATAAGAAAAGCGTAAACCGTTTTATTTCCACCAACTCAGCGCAGATTCTAAACTTTAAAAGTTGCTGAAAGTGATAAGAATGATTCATAATCTTCTTAAACTCCAGAAACAAAAGGGATTTAACACGCGTAAGAGGCTTTTCTGGTACATGATCGTATCAAAAAGCTGAATTTACAGTCATCGGGAGCAGCAGGCGGCAGCCGTCCCTCTGAAAACCCGGCAGAACAGAACAATAATGCTCTTTTAAACAGCTGAGAGCCGCAACCTGTTTGAAAAGTGGAGCTTTAACGGGCCGCTGTATCTGCTGACGAGCCGTTAATCCAGGCCAGACGAGAAAAACGCAGACGGCAGCGTCACGACTTACCGGCCACACAGAGGGAGAACTCCTCCACCTCTGCACGTCCAGACGCATCCTACGTCCAGGCAAGGTCGTCCATTACGGCACCAGAAGCAGCGGAGGAGTCAAGACATCCTTCTCAAACGTGTGTCAATATGTGTTCAAAAACTAGCTTAACCAAGTTGACTGTCCAAGCAGGCTGGCAATGGTGATGACGCAAAATCAGTTGAACAGGGTTTTCTACTCTGTGGGTAAACGTGCAGCTTTCCTGTTGTTCAACTAATACATGTCAGCCGTGGCTATTTTGATTCAAACCTAAAAGTATAAGTGTTTCCAAGAAGAGTGGCAGATTTGGAACAGGTTGGTTGGACAGTGGGCAGAGACACACATGGTCCATGACGCAGGTTTAAATGCGGCCAGGGGACTTTTTCCTCTGGACACGAGGAAAAAAACACAGCTGCAAAATCTTTGTTTGCTTTTGTTTTAAGTCAAACATTTTCGTTTGGAATAAAATACAGATATCAGTCAGGGTTTTTTTTTTTGCTTACAGTTTCTGCATTAAAAAGAATTGGATAAATTGTGTGTAAAAGGGAGGAAGTTGTATAAGGAAGATCAATAATAATCCACCTCTAATTAATATGTCTATCAAAATATTAAAGTTAGTTTTGATTGTCCAAGCAAAACCAAAAAAAATCTTACAGAAGTAGAAGAAAAACACCAAAAATTTGACAGAAAACCTACAAAATGTATTTTAGTGGTTTAAAAACAGTTTTTGACTCTAACTGTATGGCTTTCTGCCCAGAGAAGCACACCACAGGGGGCGCCACAAACACTTTAGTGTAAGCAAAAAACATGTCTTAAATGGCAAATGACTCAGCTATTAAATTAAAGGGCAAAGTTTCGTCTTTTAAACAATCTAGTCTGTTTAAAATCCTTAAAACTTAAAAGATTATTCAGTACTCAACTAAAATCTGTTTAAATGCTGATATTCTCTCCGTTTGACCTTAAAGAAGGACTGAAACTATTTCTGACAAAGCCGCCGCTCGCTGAAAATATAAAGAAATGAAAGATGAGTTCAGACTTTTTCCACCCCCATTGTAAAAAAACTAAAAATAAAAAATGACCACAATCCGTCTCCAGCATGAGCCTGTAAGCCTTTTTTTTTTAGCCTTGCATGAAATGACCCGACTCCATTCCATAAAACTTAATTCCAGATCAGGTTTATTAAAATGAAACTTGTGGGTTGTTTTTCTTTCCACAATTTTACTTCTGTTTTTATTACACCGACCTCAAACCAAGCAACTCGAGTATTTTTCTGCCGTTCGCACATCATAGGCATCTTAGCGATATTATAAACACGAAATTCCAGACTTACGCAGAACCTGTTAACTTTAACGGCATCTGCAGCAGACTGAGACGGAGATTGTGTTTCTTTTTAACCTTCAGAGAAAATGAAACGTGTTTCTTGTTTATCCAGGAGAACAAACATCGTATACAGTGAGTGTTTGTCTCCTGCCCCCACGCTCACATTCCTGATTGTGGCATTTCTTAACAGTCAAGGATGAGGGAGATGGCAACACAGAAAAAGGATAAAAATAGGTAGAAAAGCAGAAGAAATATTCCACATGAAAAATAAAGTGACAATGAGATAAAATAGTGATGTAAACACCCGAAATGTTTGAAATATCTTGGCACAGCTTGCTCCTTTTATGACAAAAAGCAACCAAAAGTGGCACTTAAGCTCCACCTTCATCATTCTTTAGACGCTAATTAGAAGAAGGTCAACACACATAAACTCTTGATGATAAGAAGACTGATTACCACCTATCTTTAAAACACACTCAAACACAATTCAAAAAGTCAAGGGAAATAAAAAAACAACTTTAAAAGAAGGAAAAATGTGCAGTTTTTTTGCTGCAAGGTAAGACGTCGCTCTGGCAGGTAACGCTGAGAGGTTAAGGAACCTGTCAGCAGCTGAGCACTTAAATGACTCCAAACAATGAAGTTACAGCAACGCTGCTGACATGCACAACTGACAAACCGCATGCAGCGGTTTCCAAAGAACACGCAGCTCCTCTCGGAGTTTACAAAGTTAATTCTGACGGATAAAAACAATACACCTCCTATGTTGTTTCTGGTTAGAAGCAACCGGATGACACCTGCTTATTTTAACGCTAAAACGAACAACTTGAGGATTAAGATGAAGGAAAATTTCACGTTAGTTATCCGCTGGATTTGAAAAATAGGTCTGGTGACACTTTGGCTGCAACATGGCAGACTTTAGGACCTTGGCAGAGAGAGTGAGGGGAGATGGAGAGTAGGGCTGTATAATAATATCGATATCACGATATATATCGATATTTTCTTTCCTAGAAAAAAATCGTCTTCATCTGCAAGTATCGTAACATCCAACTGTCACCTTGTTCACTCACGGCTTGCTTCACCAGGTCATCAGGCTTAGAGTGATTCCTTCAGATGTTCATGTTAAAAAGGCATCAAACTATTCAGAGCAGGTACTTGGTTCACTTTATTTACTTTACTAATGCATGTCAGCTACAGTTTGGACTGTTTCAACTAAATGAAACATGTTTTCTCTCCACTTCTTTGATTCATTTTGTCCAGCTGTCCACTTTAAGTCTGTGTCCAACCAGAGCCAGGTATTGTGTAGTTGGTGCTTTTAATCAGTTTTCAGTTAAATTAATTCAATCCAACTTTATAACAGTCACAAAATGTCACCAAAATCACTCTGTCCCTCTAAAATCTTTCAGAAAATCGCAAAAGTGTATTGAATTGTATAGTTTGCTGAATATCGCAATATATATCGTATCGTGGGCAGAATATCGTGTATCGTATCGTGAGATTATTGTATCACTACAGCCCTAATGGAGAGGTCGTCACGTCTATCTTTACCATCAAACAGACAAAAACATCAAATGTTACCAAATATCTTTTATCTAGTTTCAAGTTACCATTTCTTAGAACACTTGAAACAAGACAAGACCAACTTAAAAGATAAAAGAGCTTGTTTAAGATGATGATTCCTCAATATTGATGAAAAAGATACGGGTTCCGCTTTCACTTATAACTTCGGGAAAATATCTTGTTATAAGTGATAATCTGCCAGGATTTTTCAAAATATTGAGGTATTAATGACTTAAAACAAGCTCTTTTATCTTGCTGAAAAGTTACTTGTAAGTTAGTTTTATATAATTTCATGTGTAAACAGATATTTGCACAAGAAACTAGACAAAAATGCTTGGTAAGATTTGATGGGGTTTTTTTTACAGAAAAGAATATACATAATTTAACATGAAAGTCATAATTTTAAAATTACAGTCAGATTTGTGGGCTTAATGTTCTTCCGTAGTTTTGTATTCTTTTCATTATACAATAAAAATGACAGTAGAAGTAGCTGAATTAGTAAAAATGTGTTTACAGAGAGTAGAAATAAAAATTGCAATAGGTTGTGCAAAGGGAAAATGTAAATATCTCTCTGCTTTTGTATTGCTGAAGGTAAATTTAAAGCTTTTATATAAATATAACTCTGCTGTAACCCGGTAAAAGTAGCTGCAGTTCTATTGGACCTAACAATTTACTTGTTTAGTAAACAAATAAATAAATATGGAACAGAAACGGAAACACCAGCCTCAGTCTCCGGCTGACCTCTCCTTACCCTGAGCTGATGTGCGTTTTGGCTGGGCGAAGCCGGTTCGGCGCGCGGCGTTGGACTCGCCGCTCCGTGGAGAACGGCCACCCAAATGCAGCGCGGCTCCGGCGAGCTGCAGTCCACCCCCACCGGGTTCTGGAAGCTCCAGTCCGACCCGGCTGGCGTGGCGCACGGGAGCATAGCGGCAGGCATCTGTGCGCCGAGTTCAGTCAGACCCACATCGCTCACCACCACCATGGACCGCTCGGCGGCTATCAGCGCCGAGTCGAGGACAGAGAAATGGATTTCGGGTGAAAGTTTCCTCTTCCAGTCATTCACTCAAACAGTCTGGACTCCAATCCATTGCCTCAGGAAGTTTGATCCCACATTTTCCACAGCAGATCTGCTGGATCATCAGCAGGCAAGAGGTTCTGGGCAGCAGATGGAGGAATGTGTGTGTGGCATCAGAGGTAGGTCTGGTTTCAGAGGACAACTGGCGGCGTCCCTCTCACGTCGGTGTCCGGTGATGTTCTGCAAACTGCTGTCACAGAGGGCTGGACCCTCCGTCTGTCCTCCCTCCTACTGCCCTCTCTCTCTCTCTCTCCCTCTCTCTCTCTCTCCTCTGTATCTCCACTTCCAAACTAATCACTTCATCTCACCCTCATGTCAATCCCAATCTCCTGTTCGCTTATTCAGAATCAGCCATCCAAACCTTTTTCTCTCGTCTTCTGCTTCCTGTTACTTCTTTCCTGGTGTTTGTTTCCTTGACTTGTATCCAAACCGGTCTGACAGTCATCTGCAGACAAACAGCGGCGAAACTTTCCAAAAAAGCATCAGACATTTGGAATGAAGACTGAAATGGAAAAAGATGATATCTCCGTGGTGGATCCATGCCAGTGCCGCGTTGTGCGCGCAGCGACAAAACTGTGATCCCGACGCTAATTTTCACGAAAGCCGGCACTGCCTCCTCCGCCTCCTCTCCACTCGGAGGAGAGACAGACAGGAGGAGAAAAAACAAAAAACAGAAAGAAGCCAATTTCCAGCACAAAGACAAAAAAAAGCATTTGCCTCTTTTGGTTAAGAGCGGGAAATAAAGAGGAGGGAGGATAGCGGCGAACATGGATGAAGAATGAGCAACAAAAGCTGCTGAGAATAAAGCAACAGCATGTCAACGTGACCCACTCGCTCACATTCCTGTTTTAAAAACACCGGCACCTCAACCTGAAACCAGATGTTTACGTCCACCTATAAAAAGGCAGAGGGTGTAGCGAGTTTACTCAAATTATATTATCCAACTGCCACAATGAGAAAAATGACGCTAATTACTTTCTTCAAAGTCAAATGTTTACATAAAAGATGTTGTAAAACGGTTTGCATGGCAAAAAAGACAAAGTCTTACCAGACTAGTTTCTAGTGGAATTATCTAATCATACTTGAAAATATGATAAAACGAACTTAAAAGTAACTTTTCAGCAAGATATACGGCTTGTTTTAAGTCAATAATTCCTAAAATATTGGTGAAAAAGTCCTACTTCGTTTAGTAAATTATTTCACTTATAACATGGGGAAAATGTCTCGTCATAAGCAAAATAATCCGCCAATGAAACTGACAATATCCGAGTTACCCAAACACAAAAACGTCTTTGTCTAAGAAGACATCAGGAAGAGAATTGTGGGTGTCTGGTATATCCTTCAATATAACCAAACCATAAATGAAAGAAACATGGAAATGTCCAGTTAGTATTTAGGATAGAGAAGCATTCTGTATTCCAGAGATAAAACAGGTTTTGGTAAAGACAAGTGTGAATAATCTTTAAAACAAAAGCAAACACTTTGTAAAGATGATGTCTGGAGCTCATACATGTAATTCGTCACAGTGGAAAAATGTCCTGCACCAACATGAGCTGAATGGTCACTCATGTAGGAAGAAGCTATTACCCAAAATGCAACATCTAAGGCTAGTAAACAGTTTGCAAAAACACAGAAACACAACAGTTAAACAAAGAGTTACAATCTTTGACCGCAGCATCACAAAGTGCAGGAATTTCGTAAAAACACTATTATGTATCAATATTAATACAAAAATAAAAATCCTTCCATGAAATTCATTTATCAGTGGCTATGCTAACTAGCCGTAGCATTCGTGGCATGCTATGTTGTGGTGAACCAGCTGGAGTGTAGCAGAGGATGGGGCAGTGATTGACAGCGCTAAGACCTCCTCCTGGCTGTGATTGGTTGTTTCTGGGAGCACTTGGAGAAGGTGGAGGAGCTTATTTTTATTCACCGATTACCCATCTTAACTTTTAGTTATAACTTTTTAAACATCACCAAAACCAATTCCTAAAAAGATGCATGCAAGCTTTGTAATTTGAAGAAACCTAAGCAGTCCTATCTCATTATTCTGGCATTTAACAAATGGTTGAACCAATATTTGTACCATTTTACCAATTCTATCAGACTGAAATACGTGAGAAAACATTGATATGCACTTTTTCTATACTGGTCATTGCTGCACTAAATCTCTAAAGTTCTCAGCAAACTGCCAGGATTCCTGGACAAGAGCGGCCTACAGGTGCCCGAGTCGCTGCAGACGCCCCCCGCCTCCTGCCGCTTGTCACGTCCGCTAACAGCGCGGTTAGACAGGTTTCACCTGCCACACAGCGGGACAAGTACCGACTTGCCTGCAGAGGTCCGTCATCCACACACACTGTACCCTCCAGGTATGTTGCACAGCGTCAAAAAGGGAAAACACAGCAGGTTCGGACGGCTTGCGCTTCGCGATGGGGTGAAAAGTTAAAGGGAGGTAATCTGATCGCTGAGGAATCCAAGCATCGGTGAAAAGTTCGGTATCGGTTTACAGCTCACTGTTAAGAATTTGTAGCGTTAAAGAGACGGCAATGCCTGATGGTGATACTGGACAATATAAACTCTAATTTTATTCCAGGATGGACTCTTGGGTGACTTCTGAATAATTGGTTACAGTAGATTTTCTTTCCAGGACTTTGAATTTCACAGTTTTCAAATTTGTGTTGGTTTGTCACATAAAATCCCAATAAAACCTAATTTTAAAAAATGGGGAAACGTTTACGAGGTGTAATTTTTCTACATTAGAGTGACATGTAAAATAATAGATCGCTACATATGTCTCCAACAGCAGATTGACATTTGTTTTTGCTTTCATATAATCTTACATGAGGCTAATAAAATGTTTTTTAATAGTAGAACATACCTGTGTATGTTGGTGGGGATTTCTGAAACTGTTTGAAACAAAAACTAAAGTGTCTGCATAAATCACAACAACAACCAGTCGTCAAAAACTACTGGTCTAAACTATGGGGTACCACAAGGCTCCTAGTTGGGTCCACTAAATCATTCATTCATTTTATTATACCACCTGTATTCAAATTACATTCATCTGCATAAGATTTCCTCAAGAATTAGGTGCTTTATTAAACTCTCTTAACTAATGGGGTACATAAAGCAATTTAAAAATGTTTAAAAACTGAAATATACTCTAAGAAGATAGAATGATCAGTGACCTTTTCAGGATATTTCCTCAAATATGATCAGATATTAGTCATTTGAGTTCTGCTGTTAAGTCAAACTTAAAGAATTTGGGTGTTTTCGACAAATTAACCAATCAGTATCTAATCAGAATACTCGAAATATCTCATTCTGGTCATGTGAAAAACAGGAAAACAGGAACTTGAGATTCATATTCATGGTTTTCCTGTCATCTAGACTTTTGTAATGCACTTTTTCAAGACTTGAACACTTTCAGCTGGTCCGAAACTCTCCAGTAAAACCTGGCATCTCTCCTGTTTCACTGTTTTTGTTCTGGTTAGCTGGTTGTTTTTAAAGCCAGATGTTAACTTTCCAGGATGTTCAAGCTTTTTACTGTTTTACTGAAATGTTAAACTACAGAAGCCAAACTCTATCTGAAGTCCCAAGATAATGAACCAGATAGAAAACTCCTTCCTAGACTCCTACTTTAGTTGTTGTACTGTCTTCAGAGTCTTGAAGCTTTCTTATTAAAACATAATTTTATTTAAAATTTTTTGAAATTACAGTTTCTATTTTTTCATGCTTTTTGTGATTTCATCAGTACAAAGTGCTACAACAACACTTACTGACTTAATAGGAGATGTAGCTTAATAGCTTGAAACATTGAGTCACATGTTGCTCTTGGCTTGTAATGCTTGTTTGTATGAGCTAACTTGGCTTCTTACCACAAAAATTAGCAAGTCCCACTAGTTTTCTCCACTTGTACATTTAAGAAGATTAAGTTGTGTGTAATTTCTTTCCAAAAATCAGGTTAAAACATCCATATCAAATGACATGCACCAAAAAAACAATGTTAGACAGTCATTAGCAACGGCTAAACTGACATGAAAGTAGTAACGTCTTTTTCTAATTTGATAATAACATGATACTGTATACTTTAAAAGATTATTTATTCACATTCACAAATACTTAAGGTCAATTTAGAGAGACTAGTTAACCCAACAGTCATGTTTTTGCACTGTGGGAAGATACTGGAGTACCCTGAGAGAACTCATGCATGCACAAGGAGAACTAGCAATTTCCATGCATACACACCTGTAATAGTCTCTTTAGTAAATTAATTAAAAAGTACTTATTGTGGCAAAACAAAAATCTTTTGTTTTTCCCAAAACCCCTTTATGGAAATGGCATTAATTAGCAAATGATCAAATATACAGTATATATGTCATATAGTCAAGAGTGATTGATTTATTTCTGTTAAAAAATTCCACCTTAATGGACGTTTAAGTTTACACCGATTTTCACGCGTTATTGAAGTACTTCATAGAGTAGGTTTTCTCTAAAAAACACCTATGCACACACTGTTACGCCAAAAAACCCCAGTGAATGCATATTCACACAAACAGCCCACACGTCTCACTGAGTCACAGCTGGGTATAAATACCCAAAGCTGTGTAATTATGGTTCCTCTTAAATTCAGAAGCCGGGGGGGTTCTCTTCTCTCTCTGTGGTTCAGACCAGAGGAACCGCCCTGCCGGGTCGCCATCCAGGCAGGATTCTTTTCTTTCAAGGAGGGAAATGTGAGAAACAAGGATATGAACCAAGAGCAGAAGTGGGATTAGGATGGGCAGGACAGAACAATATGGCCGAAACATAAAATCTCATATTTTTCTCTAAAACAGAAATAAAAAAATGACTGAAAATATTTTTGAAATGTGGATTTTCTTTAAATCATTCCTTCTGTGAGTTGAACGTCAGAGAATTAGGGCAAGGCGACAAAAATGTTTCTTTAATCACAAAAATATAGCCACAATATTAGATACAAGACGCAATTATGCAAAAATAATGTTTTAAAATTATGAAAAAAGTCATTTAAATGAGAAAAAAACTTGATTATTTTGTGTTAGAGTTCTCATAAAATTACTAAAACAATGCTAGCTAGCCATTAGCTACAACTAAACATCTTAGCAAGTTTTTCTTATCTGCCCTTGAAAAGTAAGCAACAAAAAGTAATGCTAGCTAGCAATTAGCAACAACTAAACATCTTAGCAAGCTTTTTTATCTGCCCTTGAAAGTTAAGCACCAAAAAACAATGCTAGCTAGCCGTTAGCTACAACTAAACATCTTGGCAAGCTTTTCTTATCCGTCCTTGAAAGGTGAGCACCAAAAAACAATGCTAGCTTGCCGTTAGCAACAAATAAACATCTTAGCAAGTTTTTCTTATCTGCCCTTGAAAGGTAAGCACCAACAAACAACACTAGCTAGCCGTTAGCTACAACTAAACATTTTGGGAAATTTTTATCTGTCCTTGAAAGGTAAGCATCAAAAAACGCTAGCTAGCCGTTAGCTACAACTAAATATCGTAGCAAGTTTTTCTTATTTGTCCTTGAAAAGTAAGCAAGAAATAATGCTAGCTAGCCATTATCAACAACTAAACATTTTAGAAAGCTTCTCATCTGCCCTCAGAAGTTACGCAACAAAAAAATAGTTCTAGCTAGCCCGTAGCAAAAACTAAACAGGCCTTAATGTAGCAAACTGAGATGGATGGATAGACAGAGACCAATGAATGCACATACTGAAACATGCTAAAGCATGTCAACTACCGCACGACCCTCTAGATAAGTTTTTCTTATCTGTCTTCAACCTATCTGACACACTGCAACTTGGTTTTGACAAAGACCTTTAAGTTAAGAAATCAAAAGCCAACATGTGTTACTAATCCCAAAGAAATCCCGTGGCTCCAGACCGGATTTGTCAACAAGCATATCTGAGAAAAGTGAGGAGATAGTTGAAGCAGAATAAAGTCAAGCATTGTTGCTGGTGAAGCAGATAGATTGTAATGCTGATACGTTTGGTCCTCTTTAGATCATTGGCCTACAGATTAACGCGCAGAAACCTTTCTGAGTCACTTCCTTGCCAGACAAAAAGTATTTTTCCTAAATCGCCCACACAGCTGTAAAAAATGAGCTTTCACAGGAAAATAGACAGGAAAGAGAAGAGTGAAGCGTTTCAGTCTGCTGTCATGACCAAACTAAAGTGCAGACACAACGATGGGGTGTTTTCTCTAAACACAGGCTGCAAAACTTCAAGAAAGGGTCACCAGGGGACAGTCTGGGTTTTCTGCTTACAATGGAAAACCAAACGGCGCAGACAAAAATGAAGGATTGTCCTTGTGGAGAAATCACTGCGGGAAGTTCTACATAACCCTTTCACATGTCTTTAAACCTTTTAAAACCTAAAATAAGTTTAATGATCCTGTTAGATCCTGAAAGAAATGCTCCCAAATAAGAGAAAGACAAAATTCAAGCACTGCAGCGTATGGCTAAAATGACTAATCGGATAAATTGTCAACTAATTTAGTGACTGATTAATCAACAACTGAAGAATACAAACTCTAAAAAGGGCATTTTCTGAAAGAACAAAGCTATCAGTATTGGGTAAAAACTGTACAAAAATATTTACATTTTGCATTTAAGATAAAACAAAACCCTTTGACTGTAAATATGTACCATCCAGAATTCCTCAAGAGGCAGTTTTAGCTTCAAACTCTGTAAAACATTTACTATTAAGCACCTTTTGCTATCTAATTATTAATTGGTCATCTAAAAATCAATCAAAAGATCAGACCGCACTGATAAGTCAAGCAGAAACAGTTTAACTTTCCACATGTTGGTGTTAGAAGTATTTTTTTTAGCTGCAGATGCATTCTTCCCCACAAATGATTGAATATTCACAACGATTTAGACGATAAAATGTTTATTTTAAAAAGTTTTAAATCTTTTAATGTATTTCTAATATTAGAAAAATCAGCAAAATGTGCCAATTTTTAACTGATAAAATAATTAGCTGCAGCGATACCGTTGATCTATGCTCAAAAACCTGAGTTGGTCTCTGCATGGTGATAAGAGTCGATGTCTTTGTCTAGACCAGTGTTTCTCAATTCCCGTCCTCAGGCCCCCCTGTTACATGTTTTAGATGTACCTCTATTCCAAAACAGCTGATTCAAATGATTGCATGACTATAGAGTAAGGCAGAAGCCTGTTAATCACCCAAATATTCAATTCAGGTGTGTGGCAGAAGGGAAACACCTAAAACATGCAGGGCAGGGGGACGTGAGGACTAGAATTGAGAAACACTGGTCTAGACGGTCATTTTGAAGTGGATTCTACAAATGCAATTTACCAGTTAAAAACGGGGCGTGGTCATTTGAAGAGAGTTAATTTTAACTTTAATCTCCAGTAAATCTCATTGACTTAGAACCTACCGGTGTAGTTACCAGGTTGTACCACTAGAGGGCAGCCACAACCCAAAGTGGCAACACACCTTATTTTCACAGCAACAGTAAACAGAAAAGTGAAAGTGTAAGGTGAAATATTGCAACATGGTGACATAACAGCGTTCAACTGTGACCCTTTTTTTTTTAAAGGGTCAGAACTAAAATTTAATGGAAAACAGCAGCTGGAGGTCGGAGAGGTCACACCTGCTGGGGGCTTTAAGGGCTATGAAAGGAGGAGGGGAGAAAGGTGGTACACACACAAAGCAGGAATGAGTTACGCAATTGACAATCTTAAAGCTCTCAAACATCCAAAATGAATCTCCGCTGTGTCCGATAAGAGGGAAGCCCTTTGTCATCCCACTCCAGAAAACAATAAACAAATAAGCTTTTTGTTACACGAGCAGCAAATAAAAAATGAACTCATGACACAAGGGAACGTCGGATACACAAGTCAGTGTGTGAAAAAATGCCAGATCGAAAGTGGGAAGGAGAAAACAAGGAGGCGGGAATGTTGGCTGAAGTTTGGATCGCAAGAACGGGAATATTTACTGGACAGAGAGGGTCTAAGCAGATAGAAGACGATAAGGAGGGGACATGTGGACAGAAGACAGAAAACAATCATAAGGATAAACTTTTCTTCAAACCTCTTTGTAGCAACCTAAGACTAAATGCTTTATTATTGAAAAGTGAAAGAAAAAAGGCAAATCGTTTTTTTTGTCAATTCTAGTTTCAATGAATGCTCAGTGGTTCTTAACCTTTTTTGAGGTACCGAACCCCACAGTTGCATATGCGCATTCACCAAACCCTTCTCATTCCAACTGCCCCCCCACCCCACCCTCCCGACACACAAAATACTTTGCGGTATTCTGATTCAGTAATGTAATTATATTACATGTTGTTACCACTGTGTTACCACCCCACGCCACTAGAGGCAGTAACAACCTCGAAAAGATGCGACTAAGGAGCAGATTTAGACTATAGAATTTGGTAAAAACTGTGAGCTTTGCTGAAGTAATTAAAGACACAAGTTCAAATCCCTGCTGAGAGTGGAGCTCCTCCAATCAGGGCTCCTCTGCAGCTCTGATTGGCTAAGCAATGTAACGTGATCCTCTGATTGGCTAAGCAATGTAACGTGATCCTCTGCAGCAAGTGATGGCAAAGCGGGGCGTCATCACGACTTTACACAAGTTAGTCTTTACCTCAGAGGCTCCGCCGAACCCCTGAGACCGACTCACCGAACCCCTGGGGTTCGATCAAACCCAGGTTGAGAACAACTGGTCTAATGCTTCCCACATATTTCATTTTGTTTAGGTCTGAACTTTGACTAGGCCAATCTAACAAGCAAGTATGCTTTAATATTCCACTTTAGCTTTGGCTGAATGTGTTTTGTTGTATTCCCGATTGTCGTGTGTTCAGCTTCATCCATCTTCCACTTAACTCCCAGCTAGTCTGGCGACAGCACGATGCTGCCACTACCATGTTTTACTGTGGCGTTTCCTCTACATTCAGCAATTTGTTAGAATTTATTTTAATGCTTTTTCTTCTTTTTCCATAAAAACCAGATCTGTTAATTGTAAAATTGAAGTTTTCACACCTGAGCTTATTTTGCTTGCACTGGATTTTATTAAGGGATATCAGAGGAAAGCAGGATGTGTAAGTAAGTTTTGAAACCATGACTTTTGTTTTAAAATTATGGGATAACTGTGTTGTAAACTCCTAATAAAATACATTGAAGTTTGAAGTTGACAAATTAGTCCACACTTTATAAAAGCGCTGCAACTATAATTACAAATTCTCTGTTGCTTTTCCCAATAACTTTGCTGCAATTAATACAAACAGAGACAAAGGAAAAAAATAATTTGAAGTACTTTTCTATCAAATCAAAGGAGAAAATTTAACATTTCTCAGTGAGTTTCGATCTGTGAGGCAAACATATACTGGCACAGAGAGTTCACATCATGTTATCCAGCCCACTAAGTGGAGAGATGGTGTTCCACTTTAACATGATTAGCAGGGAGTGGCTCCTCTCCTCGAGCACATTCTTTATGTTCAGGTCTGCACTGAGGCAGCCAGAGATCAAGTCAATAAAAACCTTTTGCAAAGCGTCCATGCATCTGCTCTCCAACTTATTCAAGATAATTACAGAAAAAAAGCAACTAAAGCAGCAAATTCACTCCAAAAGGCAACACAACTTTCATGGGAACCCAGACTGCTTGAATGTTTGGAAAAAAATTACAAGTCTGACTCTCATTTCACAGCTGCTTTTCCACAAGAGTTAAAAACAAGAGTTGGATGTCTGAATGTCGCAGCTTTAATCTGGAAATATGAATTCAGAAGGTTTTCATTTTTCTTTTCATGCTCAAGAACGGATCAAAACAAATAAGTTCCAGCCAGGGAGGCAAACAATCAATCAACTTATGATTAATTATCCATAACTGGCTTATTAGATTAAAATTAGTGCCAGAATCGATTGACTCTGGAACTGCTGCCATCCAGCAGAGGGCGCCACTGGTAATCCTTGAGCAGAATCCCTTGATATACAAACAAAAGTAAGTAAAATTTATTCGTATAGATTCACTGATCCTCATACGGGAGAATTATTATTTGGTCGCCATCCAGCAGAGGGCGCTGCTAGTCATCCGTAATCTGAGTCGTTTACAGAAACAAAGATGACGACCATGCAGGAAAGAGAAACGGGATGCTAGATGAACCTCTCTTTTGAAATATCAACACTTGAAAAGCTCCTTCAGTTTCACATTAACATCTAATTCTAGGAATTGATTAAATATATTGGATTGCTTCTCTTCTTAAATTCAGCATATTATGAAACATTTAACACTTTTTTTAAGAAAATGGATGATCACTAGGGCTGTAGTGATACAATAATCTCACGATACGATACACAATATTCTGTCCACGATACGATATCTACTGCGATGTTCAGCAAACGATACAATTCAATACGCTTTTGTGATTTTCTGAAAGATTTTAGAGGGACAGTGATTTTGGTGACATTTTGTGACTGTTATAAAGTTGGATTGAATTAATTTAACTGAAAACTGATTAAAAGCACCAACTACACAATACCTGGCTCTGGTTGGACACAGACTTAAAGTCGACAGCTGGGCAAAATGAATCAAAGAAGTGGAGAGAAAACATGTTTCTTTTAATTGAAACAGTCCAAACTGTAGCTGACATGCATTAGTAAAGTAAATAAAGTGAACCAAGTAGCTGCTCTGAATAGTTTGATACCTTTTTAACATTCACTGAAGGAATCACTCTAAGCCTGATGACCTGGTGAAGCAAGCAGTGAGTGAACAAGGTGACAGTTGGATGTTACGATACTTGCAGATGATAAAAGATTTTTTTTCTAGGAAAGAAAATATCGATATATATCGTGATATAGATATTATTATACAACCCTAATGATCACTAGACGATGCATAAGATCAACCAACTTTAGGTTAACTCATTAAATGGATAACTTTCATCCCAAGTTCCAGCCAAAACTGCGAGATAAAAAGCTGCTGATGCTTTGCAGGTGAACCATGCTGGCTGCACCAGGAGGCCGCGGCCGAGTCCTGAAGGGAAGAGCCAGCCGGAGGGCTCCGCAGAGCAGATACATCTGTGTGGGGATGCGTGCATCTGAACAACATCAGGTCCGATGACGGCATCTGGCAGAGAGCTAGCGCTGCTCTCCCTGCACTGTACCTCCTCCTCCTCCTCCTCCTCTCCTCCTCTGTGCTGACCACAACCGCTGGGAGCAATCAGAGCGTCACGTCTGAGCTCCGCTGCATTAGGAGACCCCACCCCTCTTCTTTTTCTTGTTTCCTTCTCTTTCTTTAGAGAACCACCGGGCTCCAGCGGCCCAGTTTCACAGGGTTGCCAGATCTGACTTACAGTTTCCAGCCCACGAACAGCGTAAAAACAAAAACCAGCCCAAATCTCAACCTCTAATGAAATTCATGCTGATGGTGCCAAATATTCTTTGGTTGTCCTTTATTATGTTCTGACCAGAACCAAGTAGCATTGGGACTGCAAAGGATTTGACTCTTTGAACACATGAGCCACATTTCCATTACAAATGTGAGCAAAGCTTTGTTGCTATTTTCCTCATCTCAAAATAATACAGTTATACTTTTGTAAAATACACTAACTTTGATATAAAGCAAAAACTTTTTATCTAAAAACGTGATTTTTTTTTAAATTGTCATGTTTTCATTTAGGGAAATTATTTATGTAATTCAAATTTGCATAATTATGTGATAAATGGAAACACAGATGGTGACACTTGACTTTTTTGTGGACATAAGTCCTTTTAAATCATGGTTCTCATGTGACATCACATTTCTGGGAGCTTTGTAGTTGACAGCCATCTTGGTAGGTAACTAACTGTCATGAGAGTTGCTGTGGAGTTGCTATGACAACAATAAACAAGCCACACATTCTCCATCTCTTATGGCTTGATCCTGACAGCAGTGATTTAGTTTATATAGCTTTATCTTGCACATTAGTCAAGAGTGTCAATATCCTGTGCCTGCCTAGCAAGATGGCGGTTCAGCGGTCACTTCGGGAACTATGTATGCTACTACACAGCGACACCTGATTGACCAATGACTGATCATTGATGGTGTCACGTTCCACAGATTCTAGAGATTTCGAAGGGAGCGTTCACACTGCAGCCTGAAGTGGCTCAATTCTGATTTTTTTGATGTAATGCGACCTGCAGCCGATCTTTTCATAGCAGTGTGAACAACACAGGTCGGATTCTTTTTAGAATGTGACCCATATCCAATACGTATCCGATTCAAATGCAACCCAAAGTCTGATACGCGCAAGTGGGAAGACAAACAACCATGACGGTCTAGATGAGGATTAAGTTGTTAATATGTTGCTCTGGCTGGACAACAACTCCAAATATGTAGCTAAGCTCCGCCGTTAGCCTCCATGTTTACTTCCGCAAACTCTGAGCTCTTCTTCTTCTTTTTATGGTGGTTGGCAGATCACTGAGATCGCTGACGCTCTCGCGCCCTCTACTGGGCATGCGGGACACTTTCAGGTCGTTTGCCCGTTTACACTGCAGAGCACATGCAGGTCGAATTTACTTTCAGTGTGAACGGCCCGGCAAAAAAAATCGGAATTGCCAAAAAATCGGAATGGAGTCACTTCAGGCTGCAGTGCGAACGCACCCAAAATCAATTAACCTATAAAATAATTGCAAGAACAGGGCATTTTAGTAAACATTTTGTGCTTTTCTGCCACACTATTTTGAAATAATTTTCCTCTGAATCATTTCCAAAAACCCACAAAATGTTGTCAAAAGCAGCAAAAAATTTTAACAGCCTTCTCAAAACGGCTTTTTTTTTAGCCAAATGTTTTCAAAAGCAGTCCAATCGTGCAGAAACTCGGCCAATCTGGCAACCCAGCCGTTAGACCCTCTTTCCCTCTCTCCACCCCCTTTGGCCCTAGGGAAAAATGCCACCTCGCCCCCCTCTACACAGGCCCATGTGTTTATATTTAGCTCAGCTCTGCTTCTGTGTAATTAGCATGAAAATTATAACTTTGGGGACCTGGAGGTGACGTCACGCTTCATTCTGGGCCGCATCGAGCTTACATCTCGGCCCCTAAAGCAGGCGGCGGTGCAGCATCTGGGGCACGGTGGAGCCGAAGCCAAGCCGGATCGGGAAGCTCAAGAGAGCGCAGAGGTTTAAAAATATAGAAAGAAAGAAAAAAAAAAAAAACGGTAGAGCTTGAGTGTTTATTACAGCCAAACTGCTCACCGCCTCCATCTGCCCTGGAGTTTCCATTTGAGGTCATCTGGTTTTTACATTCCTGCCATCGACCACTGCTCACCCAACGCTGAGGAAGTCCCCCTTTGCTCTGTTGGTCCAGGATTGTACAGTCCACAAATCCTCAAAGTGGAAGATGTGTGCAGAGGAACCATTTAGGGAGCCGCTGGCGGCTGCTACATCCCAGCCTCATGGGATGAATTCAGTGGATTATGTTGGGTTAAGAGTCTTCTAGTAAATCTCACGCAATTAGGAAGAAAGAAAGAGATTTTTAAATATCCCGGGTACAAAATGAAGCAAATGTATCCCATGATGCTCAAAAATAGCCAAAAATTGCACCAGAATTTTAAAAGACGCACAATAATTGTTGAAAAAATGCCAAGAAAATAAAAAGATAATAATAGAAATAGTTTTACACTGGTTGGTGTTAGCACCTTTCTAATTTTTACTCAGACTCTGGGAGCTTATTATAAGATGAAATCACACTTTACTTCTATGTTTTTTTATTTTTATTCATTTATCTATTCATTTTTATAATAATAATATTCTTATTTGGTCAGACGAGTGCTATTACGATAAATTGTGACAATAGGAACTATCCATCCATCCATCCATTTTCCTACACCCTTGTCCCTTAATGGGGTCGGGAGGTGCTGGTGCCGATCTCCAGCTAGCGTTCCGGGCGAGAGGCGGGTTCGCCCTGGACAGGTCGACAATAGGAACTATTTATTACTTATTTTTTAAGTAAATGTATTCAAAGAGTCACAAATACAAATATGAAAAATCTTGAAAATTATTCCTAGTTGTAATCTATTTGTTATAACACATAAAGAAATGTTATTTGTATCACTAAGTTGAACTGCATTTAATCATATATTCCAATTTATTTATAATTTCATTGAACAGAAAGTAGAAAAACCAACAATGCGGACAGTTTTGGACTTCATGGAAATAATAAATCTAAATTCTTATGACAAGAAAGTTATCACAAAATATATACAAAAATATGCAAGTTTAACTTTTTAATTTACTAAAATAAATGACATTTCTGGTGCTATTCTCTTTTACTGAGACACATCTGTCTCAGCTTTTGCTTCACTTCAGGATGAACTTTCCTGTTTTTGTTTTTCTTTTCTGACTGTAATCTAAATTCTCTCCAGCCTGAAGCGAGGCTGATACCACGGCATATTTTGAATACAGGAGGATCTTATTATCTGCTCCTTCCTGTTGACACTACAGACGGCGGCACCCGGCTCAGGCTGGTCTCCAGAGGACGGCGGATGCTGGTGTCCTGGGTTTCTCTGTATCTTAAAGGGATGATAAGATCCAAACGCCCAGCTTGTGATGAAGATGAGGGTTAAGCCTGTGATGCTTCGTATTAGCGTTTCACTGTGCTCACCCTGCAGATACAAGCAGGGGTGCAAGATCTGAAAGAACGTAAACCTCTCCAACTCCAAAAAACCCAAAACAAATGCAGGTCAAATCTCAACCTCTAATGAAATTCATGTTATATATATTCATATATACATATGACTGGAATAAAGGACAACATTCTTGGTTGGCACTCAAGACTGCAAAGGACTTGATTCTTTGCACACACCGGCTTTATAATGTGCGCAAAACCTTGTTGCTGTTTCGATAAAGTAAAAAAACAACACAATTCTGTAGTAGCAGTGTTTCCGTTAGATAAGAAATGCAATTAAAATCAAGTAGTAAATCATTAAAGAACGTGCTGCGCCATCATTCTTCTACTACACGGGCGTCAAACTCGCTTTCATTTTGGATCTTATCAAGAATCTGAATGTTCTTAAAGGGCCGGTTGGACCAGAATGTTTTGATAAATCCCACTATGCTGTTAAAATATCAATGAATAGTTGTTTGTCTCATCGTTCAGTAAGCGTTTCTTAAAGTTAGATAATATTGAAAGTCTTTTCACTCTCATCAGTCCCTCCAGGATCTTCTGAATGTTTATGTAATTTTTAAAAAATCAAAATCACAGAAGTTTTTTTAGAAATATTTGTGAGGAATTTTTGCGATATTTGTGCTAATGTATGACGTTAAAAGTGGCTTTTTATTAGTCTCCATAGCAGTCATGAACTATAATGTGACATCAGGTGAGGCTGAGGCAGCAGTCACTTAAACTCAATGTTTTTTGGCCAATTTTGAGAAAAATCTGCAGTAAAAATCAAAAAGAAATTTTGATTTTGTGTGAATTTTGCGGCTTTGTGAAAAACTGGAGGGACTAAGGCCACAGAAAATGCTCAGGCGGGCTTGATTTGGCCCCCGAGCCTTGAGTTTGACACACATGTCCTAACTACTACTTCCAGTTATGTGTTTCGTCTTTTCCTCCAGCAGTAGCATACTGTTGTTGATGACACGACTCGTGTGATGAGGAAAAAGTATTTGAGTTTTTTCTGAAATTGAATATTTCCATTAATCAAATTTAATAGAATATGCTAAATTATTCAGTCGATGGAAAAGCAACTATTGAAACTTGAATTTATTTGTGCCCACATATTCTTTTAAATCATGATGTGACCTTGGGACAATTTATTAACCAATGACTAATACTGAAAATGTCATTATGCGACAGAAAAGCACAAAACTTAGTAAAATTCCCTGTTCTTGCCCTTATCTTATTAATTTATTTCAAAATCTCTGGAATCTGTTTAACCTTTGCTCTGAAACGTCTAGAGAAATGTTTTAAACACACGCAAAGCTGTTCTTTCAAGCCGAACATGTTCAAAATCAGCACAACTGGGCGACACTGGACACAAACTGACCTTCCACAAGATCAGACTCTCATCCTCAAATGGAGAGGGGTCTCTCCGTTTTAATGACAGATAAAGGGTTGCGACACAAGAGGCCCACCCTCACATATGGTTCCACTCTGTTTTGGAGATGAAAGCCAAGCTGGCATCGCTCAGAGGGATTGCACAAACTGCAGAAACATACTGTACTTTTAGGTTTTTGTGCAGCCCTATTAATGGAGGAAGTGAGGTAGAGGAATCACACAGAGAAAAACCTTTTATGGCACAAATAAAACCAGGGTGACAGCTCAGGGGGAAACGGCGCGCTCGGACATAACGTTCCGGCGAAACTGGAAAAATGAGAGCAACAACAGGAGAGTATCCTTAAGCAGATGACCAAAGAAGGTAACAAAGAGGGGGTCTGAGCAGAAAGCAATCACTCAAAGACAGGAGGGAGGATAAAGGGGAAAATCTGAAGCTTTGAAGAAGCTTCAGATTTTCAGCTGCCATAAAAAAGGAAAAACTTCCCGCTTTGACAGTGCAGCGATGCAGATAAAGCAGCAATAAGGAGGAAGAAGCAGATATGAGCGAGAACACGGCTCTGTCAGTGTGTCGAGTTACTGCATTCGAATGTGTGCGGCGCGCCTCGCTCTGCTGCCGTTTCTAAGGGTTTGTTTTTAATCCAAGCAGATCCAAAAAACCCACAAAATCTGCCTACAATTAGCAATTAACACACATTAACTACTGCAGAACTGCTCAGAGTCGAGGCAGGTTGGAAGATTTATTCTGACACAAAGTGAAACGCGATGCTGCAAGTTTCAAATTGACATGAGTTTATAGAAACAACGCCAAATCTTGCCAGGTAGTAACTTTTCAGCAAGATATCGGAGGGTGTTTTAAGTAAATAATTCCTAAATACTGATGAAAATGTGCCTGTTAAATTGGAAGATTGTTTTAAATCAGCACTTTTTCATCTATATTAAAGATTTATTGACCTAAAACAAGCTTCTACATCTTTCTGAAAAGTTACTTGTACGTTAGTTTTGTGTTATTTCAACTATACCAAGATATTTGCACAAGAAACCAGACGAAAAATACGTGGTAAGATTCTGTGCTTTTGCAGTGAAGACGGTGCATTTAGCTCACCGTCGAGTCCAAGTTCATCCTCGAGACGCGACATGATCAAAATGATCTGGTTTCTACCAGCAATGTTTAAATCTAAAGTCAAGCGTATGAAAGCACACTTTCATTCCAGACTGTCACTATTTATTAAACAAAAACAAAGCCAAAATAGTGGAAAGAAACTAAGTCCAGCTTCCCGCAAGATCTGGTTGGAAAGAATGACAGACGCTGCTAATCGAAGCTGATTATTGGCTGATTAACAGTTTTCTGTTCTGGATGAATCCTGGTGTCGGCTTAAAACGGACTCAGATGTTACAAAGTTACATCTGAGTGAAGCACGAGACTGCTGGAGAGAAAAGGCCAAAGAAAACGGGAGAACATTTTAAAAAGCAAACACTGCAAAAGCATTTTTGATTGAGATTTTAGTTCAAATATCGTAGCACATTTGGAATAAGACAAAACTATCATGCAAGTAGCTTTTCAGCAAAATATAGAAGCTTTTTTTAAGTAAATAATTCCTTAATATTGATGTAAAAATAAATACCAACTCCACTGGCAGATTATTTCACTCATAAAAAAGGAAGTTTTCTCATATTATGAGTGAAATAATAAGCAATATGTATTTATTTATCAATATTAAGGAATCATCATAAAGCAAGCTTCTAGATCTTGCTGAAAAGTTACTTGCAAGTTAGTTTTTATCTTATTTCAACAGTGCTAAGATATTTACACTAGCAACTTGACCAAAAATACTTAGTAATCTTTGTGTTTTCATACCTTATATCAACAGCTAAATAAAGGGGTGGACTGATGATGATGAGGGTTTATTTTTCAAGCTCAGAAACTCTGAGCTAGAGTCAACCATAAATTTCAAGTTAGATTCAAATATTTTAAGATCTTGGATCACCTTTACTAAAACAGAGTGCTAGTTTTTCCACCATGAGAGATCACAAACAGGAAAAATAGATCCTTCGGTTTTTCTGTGAATTGCTTCAAAAAACTGCTGGTCCGACTTTAGGATTGTTGCTTTGAACATAAAAGTGCAAAGTTACGGGTGAAATAATTTGAACTTCTTTCATTCAACTGAAGCTTTAATAGCATGAACGTGGGCAGCATCAAACAACTCAAACTGAAAGGTCTGCACAGTAAAAAAAAGAATTAAAAAAATCGGAGCAACATTTTTGCACATCAGGTCATACCACATTAAACACATGACCAGCTTTATCCTTTGAGAAAATCTGAGCAAGCATGTAAACAGAGGCCGCGTTGTTCTGGAGCAGCAGGCATCAGGAAAAACCGCAGCTCTACGTCTCCTCCCAGCATCCTCGGCTCCTCATTAGCCTCCCCGATAATCTCTGTCCCGTGGTTTCGCCTCCCTGTCAAAACAACCTCCTCCATCCCTCTGCGCCTGCTTGCAAACAGAAGGACGGACTGTCCCTGAAGGCGACGCCGATCTCTGCAGCTCCGCCGTTGTGAAAGCGGGGACGGAGGTCAGAGCGTCGGGTTCGTGACCCTGGCGAAACGTTGCTGCGTGTGACCTCCTGTTTGTAGTTCATCACATCGCGAGCGGAGCTGTGATGGATGGAGGCTGGCCGGCTGCCACTTGCAGTACAAACAAGCCCAGAGCATCATTTGTGATGCAGAGAAAGCAAACAACATCCTATGGTTAATAAGGCAAAAATTCTTCTCTTTGTTGGGGTTTTCAAACTGAGGGAGGTTCTTTCAGGGACAAACATTCAAACTAAAACGATCTTTTAATGCTTTTTAATCAATTTAGTTTGTTCATTTAGCTTAATTCAACTTTGATTTGCACTATTAAATGATTACAATTTAAAGACACTATACCTTTGAAACGCAGAGAGAGAAAAATTCCCATGATAGCATTTAAAGGGGAAGGACCATAAATTTTCCAGGCAGACGGTGTCATTTTATAGCACAATCGTGTAACTATTTTAACTCCAGTTGTTTAAAAAAAGCTATATATATATATATATATATATATATATATATATATATATCAAATATGACTTAAAAGAAACGTTACTTTGTAATATGATGCCTTAAAATTGGGCCTCTGTCACTTTAAAAACTCCCACTTTTTCTGAAACTCTGCTTTCAGGAAGTCATTGTTCCTGCATTACTTTCAATACTTGTGTCTGAAATACAATATACCTCTTGATTTTTCTAAAAATTGTTAGCTGAAAATGTCATTTATAATTAATTAAGAAACAGCTCCTTTTAATACTAAACAGACTGGAAACACTCAATGTTCTTGCTCTAAATATGAGTGTAAATAAACACAGTGAATGCCTTAAAACAACTTTATAGTAACAGTAGAAATGTAATATTAATAGGTTTATCTCAGATTCAGCCTTTATGTTTTGTATTTTTGTGTTTATCTCAAGAATTTGGGTTTAGTGTAGCTAAAAGTGTGAATATTTTCTCGAGGCAGAGTGGGTCGGGAGTCACGGAGGCCAGTTTTGTGCACAACTTGTATCTGTTTAGAGACGGGCTGCTAAACGTTTCCCAGTTTCCCAGCTAAACGTGAACGTTTTCACATGTTCACATGTAAAAATCGCAACTCAAGAGATCATGTTACACAGTGAAGCAACATGGTGAGTTGTGACATCTAAAACTAATCCGATCATTTTTAAATATGTTTTTCTATTACTTCTTTGCAAACGTTTTATCACATCCGTCCCTCATTCAAAGATCTTTAAGTGAGTCACTGAGCAAAGACTGAAAGGACGACATGCTTCCTACTTGTTTGTGCTGCTCACCTTTTATTTCTTCACTGTGGCCTCATTGTCTTCTGATGACTCATCGTGATTCTCTTTATTTAATTTTCCTGTTTTTCTCCTCACTCCACCTCTCGTTCTCCTTTTGCATTCCTGAATAATCCACACTTTTTATCTACAAGAGTTTTCTGCATGCGCTGCTGCAGAATCGGGTTAGAAACGTGCATCTATCGCATCGATTTAAAGACGAATCAATGTAGGTAAAACAACAAGCAGGGTCACATCGTCTGAATGCAAATGAGGCAAATAACAGCCCCGTTTGACCTCTGTGACCCCCGACGCCCACGGTGACAAGAGTCCCCTCCTGCCTCCTTAGCTGCTTCACTGGAAGCCAAGTGTGCGACAAGTGGGGGACATAGGGGCGTCCTAACCTTTGAACTTTGTCTCTGATTCCTGCCTTAGAGCCAATCCAGCAAACAGTCTGCATTTTTGAACAAGACCGAACTCGCGCTCTGAGATTTCTATACGCAGGGAATCCATGAATTGTACATAATCCTCATATGTTCCTCAGTAGATTCCACAAGCGGAGACACTCCCAGGATTCTGCAGCAACAAAGGAGGCACTAATGCATGCTAGGACCATCAACGGGCGCAATCTGATCAGCTCCAATGTGTTTCTGAGAGAGGCTTTTGTTCCACGACGTAACCTTCACAGCGCCTGCCCGCGAAACGCCACATGGAAATCACCAGGATGGATGGAAAGACAGATGGATGAAAGACTACATGAGGGATAAATGGATGGACGGACAGACGGATGATGGATGGATTAAAGACTAAATGAGGGATAAATAGACTGACTGATGGATGTGATGGATGGATGGATGGATGGATGGATGGATGATTACTAAATGAGGGATAAATAGATGGATGGATGGATGGATGATTACTAAATGAGGGATAAATAGATGGATGGATGGATGGATGGATGGATGGAGAGGTAGATGATATTATCTAAAATTAGGATATAGATGGTGATGGAAGGATGATTACAATAATGAGGATAAATATTGGATGATGGAGGATGGATGGATGGACAGACGGTAAAACTGTTTTATCCTAAACACATTTTCAGGATTTCAGCTTCACTGTGTGGAAAACAGTTTTACACACTAGATCCGGAAAAGACTCCAAACTCCACTCTTTTCTGGCTGCATCTGCTAAGCACCACTTACAGATTAATTTCACATGATTTCTTTTTATTTCAGGTCTCTTTCCGAGTAAACGGACCGACTAAAGAGAATCAATGAGGAGCCATTAGCTAGACAAACAGCGCCTGCTCAGAGCCGCGCTGCAGCAGCTGCTCTCCTCTTCCCACAGTAAACAAGGTCAGTGACGACTGATGTCCTTCGCCCACCGATATTCTGGCAGCCCCGTGTTTGTACAGCATCAAGGACTTCCTCGTGTAAACACACGGCGAGAAGGCCAAACAGTAAAACTCTCCACAGAGACGATTTTCACTCAGATTTTCATCCATGTGTAATTTTCCCTGCACTTGCATCAAGGTCACAAGGTCCACATGCAGCTCCAACCCCAGGTGAACTTCCCAGAGTTTGTGTTTTAAGCCTCCCACATACAGAAAGTTGGTATTTGTGTCCGAGTCTGATTGGTGCTGCAGCTGCTGTCCCCACAGTGGAAAAATGAAACTGAAACATGGGATTTAAAGCTGCAGGGTTTAACTTTTATAAAAAATATATGTTTTTTACATATTTGTTAAAACTATCACCATGTCATACCAGCACAATATGAGAATCAGATCGTATCTACCTTTTCCCTGAAGCTATTACTGTTATCTGAAGAAAAGCAGATAACCAATCAGAGCCAGGAGGCGGGTCTTAGTGCTGCCAATCAACTATGTGAACCCACAGCTAAATGTGCAACCGCCAATTAACAAAGAAGAAGAAGACGACGAGGACTACTTCACATCCAGGTGTTTTAAATGCGACACTGAGTTAATATAGCGATCATGGTGAAATTGGAAAATAATTAACCAATATTTTTGCCCACTCCTACTTACAAGTTAGATTCATTTTTACTGTATTTTCTTTATTCATGTTTATCAGGATCTGCCAACTTCTCAAACAAGATTCCAGACTTTTCCATTCTTTTTCCAGGCTGTGCGGGAATCTCCAAAGACAGAAAGAACTGATCCCAGGCCAGCTGATTCATCTGCAGTATGAAGTCAGGCTGCAGTGCAACGACCAGATAGAGGAGACGCAAGACACTCGGTGCTCAGCAGACCTCATAAATCTTTGGAAGATTCGAGACCGAAACTGTTCGCACATCAACAGATAGAGCACAGCACAGGATCCGAAGCTGATTTAATGATTTAAACATCTGCTGGATCAGCTCGAAGCAAAACGTTCATAAAAACAGCCTCGTGTTTCCCATCATCGAAGTGCTGAGGCGGCACGTGACACGATGCAGCACTGGACATCAGATGCACTGCTCACCCTGCCCTCTGCCTCTATTGATTCCCTCATAAAGCACAGCACTGCTACATTAGAGACGGACCAGTAACAACGTTATGCAGGTCCCACTGGACGCCATCAGAATCGCTCTCATCGTCTCCCTTCCTCCACAGGTTTGGAGGAAGAGCCAACACCCTAAAGCCCGACTCACTTTGCCACAAACATGGGAAGATTCTTGTGTTGTTCTGCATCTAATCTGATTTGTTCCACTTTATCCACAGTATTGTCGAAAAAGTATGCGTCTTCTAAGAGATATCCTGCCTTTTTTGTGCAGATTAAATTCACACGTCAATTGTTTTTAAATCCAGACATTCAAAATTCTTCATTTTTTTTCTTGTTTTTTTTAGCCATTCAGAGGCAAGTCATTGTCCCTCTGTATGACTTCAGATTAAAAACTTGGTGCAAAACTTTTTTTCAACTAATGTTGAAAAAAACACAATTTCACAATTACAGTGTTTCCATCAAATAAGAAATACACTATCGCACATGAAAAAGTTTATAAGCCATAGGCCTGTCGCGATAAATCGATTAATTGTGCGATAAAATAAGTCATGAAAAAAACCTGCTAGGCCATCATCCTCCTACCACTTCCTGTTGTCCTCTTCGTCTTTTCCGCCAGCAGTAACATCCAATTGTTGATTACATGACTTGTGTGATGCAAAAGGAACATTTTGCAAAATACACTTGAATAAAACCAAAATCAAAATTGGTGTGTTTCCATTATGCTAGTTTATTTTTGTGATTCCAGTTTTTGCACATTCAAATATGCATTCAAACCACCCCAGAGTTCATTTCAAACATACCAAATTTTCGTTTTATAGGCAGACCAGAGTTTGGCTTTTGGTTGCTCACTTGCACATTCACACTTCCACAAACAAACCAGACTTTCTAGGCAAGCAAACTACAGTTATTAGTCATTAAAATACCACAAATGAATACAGTAAATTAAATAAAGTACTGAGAAAATGCATATAACTACAATATGGGGATTTAGAAAACAGGGGTACACCAATTTATTGGCATCGATTTCCTTAATTTTCAGAAATTGGTCATCGGCCCAATTTCTCCCCACCGTTACCAACTCAGCCACCTTCGTGCTATATTTAACAACATTTCAGATTTTAAAATTGGCAATGGCCAAAATAAGAATCAGTCTTTCTAAAATTGGGCCAGAAAACTGCAATCGTTGCACCCCTACTTTGAAAAAAAGCTTGAAAACTTCCTCCTAATTGACAACGACAGCTTCTGTTTCCTACAAAGCATTTCATCTTCACCCAACAGGCAAAGTTGAGCAGATGAAAGTGAATCTGGCACGTTTGAACGAACAGCTCAATCAAAGCGCCCACAGTGGGTTCAATTAAAGCGTGACCACAGAGGAGGAAGTGTTGGTCTTTGCTGGAGGGGACAAACTTTGCAACAACAGATAAAAAGGAGGTGACTGGCGAACAGAGAAAGCAAAACAGACAGAATCCTAATTACAGCAAAAACTGTGCAAACACACAGGCAGGGAGTGGTAAACATAACCTCCTTTACCCCGTCAAACGCACAAACAAACAGCTGAACGAACTCAGACAGCAGACGACACAAAGGAAATAATCTCTGCATCTGCTTCGCACATTCACTTTATTCTAGAGAGAATATACTGTATATAAGCAGGCCGGGATAGTGAACCACATGGCTGCTTCAACAAGCACATCAAAGCCCAGACTGACATGTTGGCTCATAGCTTCACTATGACACATTAACTGATCACTCTTGAAACTCTCTCTAGTAAAAGTTCTTTTTTTACTTTGAGAAATAAATACTTTAAGTAAATATGGACACTCAAAATGTTAATGTGTCATTTTAATCCGGTCAGGAAAATGTAGCATTTGGGAATGTTCATCAGGTAACTGCATATTTACTGTGCTGTTACACTGAATGGTGCTTTCTGCACATTTCACAATAAAAAAGATGCAAAAGACAGTTTAGGGATGCCAGGTACAAATTATGATGCAAAATATGTAGATAATCTAGCTAATAAAGAAGATAGTTCAGTATTGACTGATTCAGCTAATCATGGATTCTTCTGTGGAACGCAACACCAAATTATTTGCGGAAAATATAACTAGTTGCAGATTTTTTATACAGCATATTTACATATTTTAAAGGAAACTGAAATATCCTGGCACAATGCTATTGGTTGTAGCCCTAAAAGCGGAAATGACTACTCTAGATGTTAGCTTCAGACAGTTAAAATGGTTTGCGCTGGCTGTGCCTATTAATGCATATTTCTGTATATTTGGTGTTTTAAACTATTAAAACAGGTAGTTATGAGTGTTGTTTCAGTAAAACAAACATTGAAGGTCATCACTGCTCTACTACTCTCACAAATTAAAGCATTAAACTGGGACTTACCACCAAATTTAACCCAATTCCAGTTGCTAACATTTTCAGCTTTCCTATGTCTTTTAGTCAATGTCGCCCTCTCTTAATATTAGATAAAGGTCAAAACAAAAACTTCTGTTTTGAACTTACATATTTGTTTAGCCAAATTCAGTTTAAGAAAGAAAATTAAGAAAACTATGCGGAATACCATCTGTGATGTCTTTATTTTAATATTTTTTGGCAATATTGTTTTGAATTGTAATGCAATTTAAAAATATAGATGAAAACGTGAAATATCGTCCGTTTGTCGATATCGTTATCGAGGTAAATTTAGTGATATCGCCCATCCCTAATGTTATGTAATGTTAAAAACCGAGAACCAGAGATCGACCCCTGCAGCATCCCGGTTCGGGACGTCCCGCCTGCCTCCAAAGGCAGAGACAAAAGGCTGACCCAACCCGGGCTGGAAAACCTCTGGACCGGTTCTCAACACACACCAGCGGATCGAAAACGGCAGAAAAACTCTGTCCAAACACACGATTTCTTGTGCAGCCTGTCGATGAGTGCGTGTACACAGCGGCTGAGTAAACAGGAGTTAGTTAAGCCTCTTAGTAAATCACGCTCTCTGACCAAACCGCGGCGCCGCCGCGCTCCGCCGTGTCCAAACCAAAACCAGCAGCAGGACGGAACCAGAAGCGGGTAACTTACGTTGTTCTCTGAGAAGGGAGGTATTCCAACAAGGCAGAAAGCAACTCCATTCATTGGACGGCAGAAAGTGTTGCTGCTGCAACGAGGAGACGCAGTTTTGTTGCAGCGCAAGCGGCAACAGAGGCGGTGAAACTGAACAACGCCCCGCTCAGACGCAAACTTATATATTCAACACTTTTCCAGCTTCCTTCCTCCTAAAGAGAGAGGGGGGGGGGGGGGGGGGAGAGAAAAAAAAATTCCCAACTCTGTTCCCGTTGTTTTTGGGACGTCCACTGCGCTGCCCTGCCTCCACCTCCTCCGCCTCTTCTTCTTCTTCTACTCCTTCCGCCAGACCGCATCAGTTGTGCATTTCTAAATCCCTGCCTGGAAAACGGCAGCGGCGGCCTCGGGACGCAGGAAGCGACGAGAGGCGGCCTTCAAAGTAAAGTCATGGGAAGGGGTTTGTCTGGAGCTCAAGAAAAAGGGCCGGAAATAAACGTTTACACTAAATAAAAAGTGTAAAAAAAAAAAAAGATGAAGTCACTTCTGGTAATCTTGCTTCATTTGTAGTATTTATAGACGTGAATAAACACTTGAGAACTTGAGAAGCAACATTTCTGAGAACTGAATTTGAAATGCTTTTATAGCAATTATTCTCCGGAAATGCACCTTTCTTGCAGCGGTTACCTTGACGCCTGAGGACAGAAACCAAACGGCATGAGGTGCGTTGAATAAATCAGTGCGCTCCGCCCTGCAGAGCGGCAGCGTGCGGGCTCCCTCTGGCTGCACCAAAACCCAGCGAAAGGAGCTGCTGGGATTACGTTGCTTGTGCAATATTTCTGTTCTTGCATTCTTTTCGCTCTATATGTTGCAAAAAAAAAAAGAAAAAAATGCTTTATTGTTATTATTTATAGCATCAGATCAAAGGAAAACTCCTCAAGACAAATGAGCAACTCCCAATTAAAAGAAATATTGTTAGTAGTAGTAAAAAAATAGTTGAGTGATATTTTTTTGTCATTACGTTATCATTTAAAAGATTTGTTGTTAAATAATTACACAAAACTAGTGTTAAGTATATCATTATATTATATAATAATAGATCTATTTCTGTGTTGTTTATCCTGTGTATGTTTCTACTATTTGAAAGTCTTGTGAAATCTTGAAAAGAGTTCAAAACTCAAGTAGTGATTAGGTATGGCCAGTCCTGCTTAAAAACAACATTGTTCCATTTAAACTGCTTCAAATTTAAAGCATTGCTTATTCTGTTATCCATAGTTATTTGAAATGCAGTTTAAACAAGAATTTCAGTTCAAGACTCAGCAGCAGTTTACACAGAAATGCTTTTTAATCTATGATCAACGTTTTGACAGCATCCAGTTAACTTAATTATTGCAAAATTAACTATTAATTAGTCAGACAAAGGTGTTTTTTTAATAAATTGTTTAAGTCCCAATGTTGTGATATAAAACTATTTCTATTTCAAGCAAAAGTGTTGTTCTCATAAATGTTGAATTTTTTTGTTTGTTTTATTTTTTATCCCAGATTTAGAGACCGAACCCTTTTGGATTGAAAATTTACACATCTTCCCCCACAGTCACAAAATACTGTAAATTGAGAAACCCTGGCTGAAAAAAAAGAAGTAAAGTATGTAAAATGTATTTCCAAATTTTATGGGAGTTTATAATACGTTTCTGTATGTGACTATGTGCAACTCTTGTGCAAAATATAGAATAGTTAATACTATATTTACTATTACAAACAAAGAAAAACGTATAAGGCTGAACTTTCTTTTCACATTTTGCTATATCTGAGTTAAAATTAGCTAAAAATACACTTATCTCATTATTCTACCATTTAACTAATACAAATAACTTTGGTAACCTTTTCTCTCAATTAATGTGAGACTTAGAATTAAATGTTAAATATCTTTTTGCACTAAGCAGCTGCCTAGTTTACTTATGCTTTGAGCCGACCCTGCTTTACTAAGAAACATGTTGCGTATAAAAATGAATTCGAAATCTTCAACTAAAAGTGGTTGAACAAGCAATTTTATTGCACTTTAATAAAATGTGATTATCTTTAAAGGATTAGAAAACATCCTCATAATCCTGTAAAGCTTTTTCTGCAGCTGCTCTAAAATCCCACAAACTCTGTTTAAATTAAAAGAACCAATATTTCAGTTAAATTTTAATTTTCAAATAAATCAGAGAGACTAATCTTCTCACACTGATCGGCCTCATAACTCAAGATATATTACAAAAGAAACCGCATGGTTGTGAAATTGGGCGTATCAGACATAACTTTAGGTTTACAATGACTCCCACCACCAACCCATAAGCTGCAACTCATCATAAACAGATGGATGGAGCAGAAAATGGGCTGAACAATGAAAGAAGCCAGAAGAGCTTTAAAAAGACACCAAAAATAATTCATACGTTCTCGGAAAAGTGATGAGAGACGTGCTGAGAATAAATTCTGTCCATGAATCAACACACAGTCAGGAGGGGAAGTTAACTCACCACCAGAACAGGAACTTCAGTCTGCTGCCAAGAATTTACACTACATGGCATAGTATAAATAATCCTCATGGCTGCCCAGCTATTATGTGAAGTGGGTGAAAACAAGAGCAGAAAGAAAAAGAAAAGATTTTTTAAAAGAAAAACAAGGAGTTGCTTTATCGTCTCAAAGATGGAGGCCCATGTGGCTGCCATTACTGCAAGAGATAACAGAACCACTTCAACACCGACCAAACAGAGAGGAGTCAGGGGAATCTATGGAGCTACATTGGGGCCATGAAAATTGTTCAAAAATAATTTAAAAAAGATCAACTGAATAAAAGAGATTTAAACAAAAAGAAATTAAACTACAAAAAATAAAATCTGAAAAAAAAACATCATTTAGATTTTTTTTTTCCTGTTTCAATTTTTTTCAGTTTCATTTTTTAAATTTAAAATATTTGTTGAGTTTTGAGCTTGCTTTATCAGTTTCAAAAGTTTCAAAAATTACTTAGAAAGTTAGAAAAAAATGTAAATGAAAAAGGTTTGAAATAAAAAAAATTGAATCTGAAAGAATTTTGAAAAATTTTTTCTTTCAATTTTTGTTCGGTTTCAAAACATTTTCTCAGTTTTGAAAAAGTTTCAAAAATTATTCTGAAAGTTAGAAAAAAAGAAGGTTTAAAATAAAATAGATGTGAACTGGGCAAAAAGTTTGAATCTGAAACGTACTTTTTTTCAATTTCAGATATTTTTTTTCAGTTTCAAAACTTATTTACAAAACTGACAAGTTAGAAAAAAAGACTACTTTGGAAATTAGTTAACAAAAAAAATTTATAGTGAAAAAAATGTGAAATAAAAAATCTAAACTGAAAAAATCAAACTGAAAATAAAATTTGAAACCCAAAAATATTTTTTAATAAGTTTGAAAAAATTATTTGAAACTAAAAAAAGTTTTGAAACTGAAAAAGAAGATGTGAAAAGAAGAATAGTATTCAAAGTTATTTTTCAGATTTCAGATAACTTTGGTTACCTAACAACAGCATGTTCAGTAACTTCCCCACCACGTCTCATAGCTGCTTACAAATAAAAAAACAACAGCATGGAGTGAAAAATGGATAAAACTGGAAAGCTTTTTCTTCATTTTAATTTTATTCTTTTGAACAAACTTTTTGGCCTCAATTTAGCTCCATAGAGATCCAAGAGGAGCAGCTGCTGGCTTGGCTTTCATCCGGTCTCTTTCCTTGCAGAGAGTAAAGTCGGTTTCTGTCGTCCTGTAAGGTATAAAACCTCCTTTACTCTGACGCCACTAATTAAAACCCAATGCAGCCTACTGTCTTCGGAAAGACACATAAATAGTTAACCAAGTCTTTTTGTGTTACACACAGTATGCAGGTTTTCCACATTTTGACACGGTGTGGAAAAGTTCAACAGATTTACTTTTTGTGCAGTTCAGCCAGAGATCTCATGTGGTGTGGATTTGAAAACACATCCTGGATTTAACAATGACTGAACTGTGATACAGAGAGAGATCACAAAGCTGCCTTTTCTTTCAGGGGTCAAACAGTGAGAGGGGACGCCACAGATGGACATTTTATATCCTCTCTGTTCGGAGTCTGACTCTTCAGGCTCTTTTTTTTTTTTTTTTTACACCCAGACGGTTTCATATTGCTGGATATAAATCAGCTTTTATCTTCTTTTTGTGATCTTACTCAAACCTTCTGTTTTTGGTGGATTGTTGTTTACATTAACTGCTAAATTAGATGCAGATGCAACATCTTTCCCCACACAAAACGGGAGCAAAAGGGGATTTCTGTTATTGATACTTCAGCTGGATCATAACCAAATTTATAGCGTAAAAGTCTTCAATCACTTTGTGTTTTATATTTTTGATTTGAAAACTTCTTGAAATCTCTCAAACTCAGGTTTCTGAATGTTTCTTTTATTCTGGCACTATTGTATGCCACCAGACTACTATGTTGCTCCCATGACTAAATTTATAGTGTAAATGTCTTAAATCATTTCTCATTTCTTTATATATTTGCTTCCAAATCTTTTTCCATTTTTTAAAGATTTTTCGGTTTGGACTTGACAGTATGTCACTTTGTTGCTCACATGACTAACTTTAGAGCACAAAACTCTTCAGAAATTTTATTTATTTTTCATAGTTTCTCCTTCAAATCTTTTAAACTCGTGTTTTCTGAAGGTATTTTTTTATTCAGACATAAGTGTGTGTCACTTTGTTGCTCACATGACTAATTTCACAGCTCAAAATTCTTGATTCATTCCTCATTTCTTTATATTTTCCTTTCTAAATCTCCTTGTGATCTTTCAAACTCACTTATTTTCTGTAGATTTTTTTTGACTGTCTGTCACTAGACTGCTCACTTCGCCCCTCTCGCTGCGTCTCTGGGTCAGGCCTCCTCTCTGACACACACCCTCAGGGTGTTGGGTATGTCCCCCGTGACTTACAGAGTCAGCCCCCCCCCCCCCTTTCGGTCTGACGATGCTGATGCGAGGCGACACGACCCGATCCTTTTCCCCCTCCAGGGCCACAGCCGGCTGGGGATGAGCAGGAAGCATCCAGAGACTACAACTCATTGCATAATCTCACACACACACAGCCCATAAACAACCGTCATCTTATTGTCAACCCGCCTCCCTCTTCTGACCTGGTTAAGACCGTTTTCTGGGCATCCCTCGTATTTTTCTAGGCCACTTCTCAGATCTTGTGAGATACTAATTGTGATCACTCCACTTACTCCCCCGTCTCCCCACTTTCCTCGTTCAGATCTCCTCTGTTTCACTCCACTTCCCTCATGTTATTAAGCCTGTCCTTTCCGCAAACGTCTGTACAGTCCTCCAACACTCAGCTCTGTGTTCAAGAGGGCCACACTATCCCTCTTGATACAGTGGCATTTAATGAAGATTTTCCTGGAGCAATGGGAGGGAAAAGGACACAACGTGAAACCTCTGCCAAGCTACGGTGTCGTTTTTCACCTCTCTCTGATCTGATACAGGAAGCAGTCCTGTTTCTGGAAGAACTGCAGATGTAATAAGAAGCTGGGTAGAGATATAAGATGAAGATAAAGTGTTAGAAGAAGAGGATCTTGCAGAGAAGTTTTATACTTGGAAAACAAAGCAAAACTGACTTACGAGTAACTTTTCAGCAGGATACGAGTTGTTCCAAGTCAACAATTCCTAAATATTGTTTAAAATAGTTTCACTGGCAGAGATATTTTTCCACATTACAAGTGAAATAATCTGCTGGTGCAACAAGCCATTTTTCATCAATGTTAAGGAGTTATTGACTCAAACAAGCTCCGATTTCTTGCTGAAAAATATTTTGTAAGTTAGTTTAGTCTTATTTTAAGTGTTTGGACTAGAAATAGTTGGTAAGATTTTGAGTTTTTGCAGAGTAATGAAGCATTTACAAGACATTCAATGTATCACTGTAAAGACAATGACACAGTTTTTGCAGTGCATCATGGAGTGATAATATCTTAAAAGTACTTTACAGCTAGATATGGGTTGTTTTAAGACAAATATGTCTTAATATTGATGAAAAAGTTCTAGTTATAAGTGAAATAATCTGCCAGTGGAACTACTAAGGAATCATTGACTTAAAACAAGCTCATCTTCTTGCTGAAAACTTACTTTTATGATAGTTTTGCACTAGACCACAACACTTTAGATTTAGTGTTTTTGCAGTGATTTGTCAGAAGTTGTGTGGCTTGGAGGCTCCTGGAGGCTCACAGGAGGTTATGTCGCAGAAAGCTGCAGTCGTTATGTGGATTAAGCGGCGCTGCAGCCCCCCTCTCTGGGTCCCTGTGTGAAAGAGGAGCCTCCTTTGTCCTGTTGGACAACTGGCACGAGAGGAGAGAAACAGCTGACCAGTTCGGCCCAGACAGGAAGAAAAACTTCGAGCCGAACTCCCAGGATCAGACTTTAAAGTAAACAGCTGTACTCAAGCAGGAGTAGCATTAACTCAGCATATTTCTACTCGAGTAAAAGTAAAAAGTAGCTGTCCAAGAGTGAAAAAGTATTTGGTAAAAATGTCTACTGGAGTGAGAAACCGATCAAATCTTTTAATATTTAAAAATTACATCAACAGAAGGATCAAACTACAAGTTCTGTGGAAATGTTGGGATTTTAAAAGTCAAAATGCAAATAAGAATAATTACAAAATAACAAAAGCAATCAAAAGAATCAGTTTATGTCGATCTAAAACTTATGAAACTTTAACAAAAGCTGTCTGGTGAATTTTTGGTTATAACAAGATTGTTACTCTTAAAGTAAAATTTCTGGATTTTACTCTAGAAAACATATCATATCAAATATATTACATTTACTACTTACTATCCAACTTTGTGTTTTATACTTCTACATTCAGACCTTTGTGGGTGATTTTTTAACATTTTGTCACATCGCAGTATTTTTTCCAGAACAGTCTAGTCAAAGTCTATCGTCATGGTGACCGAAACGAGCCCTAGAGGAGTCATTAGGGATATTCTGGACCTGAAACCCAGAAAGAAATGGTTGATTTCCCAATTAGTAAAAGACAGGTCAAGAAAAAAGATTGAGAATGTCGACAAATTTTTAACATTTTTCCTCATGTTGTACAAGATCCATTCAATAAATCAGAATATTACTGACAAGCCTTTTAATTTATGAGACTTTATCAGAAATGTTGTCACTGAGACAACACTGAGACTTACATGATGAAAACATGACAGTTGGAGTTAGAATATTACATCAGACCATTAAAAAATATTTTAGAGAACCTAAATGTGAGTTAATGAAAAGTGTGTTTAGTTTTTAATCTGATAAACAGATTTCATCTGAACAAATATTTTAACTATAGAAGGAAGAGAAAATCCCAGACATAAATGGACATCCTAAATGAAGGGAAACATTTTACATTTCACACAGAAACAGGCTGGTTGGGTTTCTTCTCTAAAATAATTCCATCAAAATCGACATTTTGTGTTTACCTTTGATTTGGTTGGCAAAAATCAGAGAAACGGGTGCAATCACGTATTCACAGAACCATATCTCATCCAAAAACATGAACTCCTGAACCTCCAGTCTGTGCAGTTTTTTTTCTGTCTGGCATGACTCAACATGGAGAGAACCGATTAGAAACGTACATGTGGGAAAGATTTAGCCAAACGAACAAAGAGGAGGAAATACCCAGAGACGAACATGGACAGCAATGGGCATTCAGGTGTCGCCCATTGCAAAACAGCCGCTGATTCAACCCTAGTAAAACGCCAGACTGTCCTGAGCGAAACTCCTTAGAAACTCCAGACAAACACAGAGAACAAATGAATCACATCCAAGGAATCCCACTACTGCTGTAAATGTCCGTTGTTACTATAAACACTTGGCACACATTTCTTAAAGGACTTCCCTGCAAGGCGGTCCACCTTTTCTCATCTCCTGAAACTCCATGAAGGCGCACAGAGTGATAAAGTAAACAGAGTCTGCAGCTTCCAGTAGCAGCTCAGTGGGTTTCCTTCCTGCTGGCCGCCGCTTCACAAGGCGGCCTTTTTACCTTTCACAGCTCTGCTTCCTCGTGGGGCGGTTTGTTGGAAATAACTCTGATGGATCAGTCGTATCCTTATCCTTACTTTTGGGAAACCAACTGATGCAAGTGGAAATATTTAAATCAGACCTTTCTGCTGGTCAGTGGTGAGTCAGGAACGTCCTAAATATAAAATGTGAGAGAATGTTTCCTTTTTTTACTTTTTTGCACCTTCCGGACAGACTTTATGGACGTTATTTGCGACGGCAAGTTAGTTCCATTGTTGGAAAAGAGTAGTAAATACCCACCAAAAAGCTCAGAAGTATTGAGATTAATTTTCTAGAATTTGTTTTTGAAAATTTCTGAGCTCAAAAGTCTAAAGTTTGAGAGGAAAAACTTATTGATTAATATTGAGATTAATCTCTGAAAGTGTCTAGAAAAAAAACGTGGATATGTCTGAGCTGTAAAAGTCAAAGATTTGCAAGAAGAAAAAAAATTAATCTCTGAAATTTTCTAGAAAAATCCCTGGAAATTTCTGGACTCCAAACATCATAAATAAACTCTGAAGTGTTGAGATTAATAGCAGAAATTTCTTGAAAGAACTTTCTGAACTCTTAAAAGTAAAAAATTAGAATATACTCTGAAATCTTCTAGAAAAAATTGGGAAATTCTGAACTTCAAAAGTCAAAAATCATTTTTATGCCAACAAATCTTCATCCCTAATGAGATCTTAATAGACGTTGGCATTGAGAACCTCCTACAGCATTTATTAAAATATTCATATCATCATTCATGCTATAACTGAGCTCATAAACCAGCTTTCTCACCCAGTCTTCCTCTCAAAATGACTAAAACCTTTAAAAAGATTTAAATGCAACACATTATCTATAACAGTGGCTGCACAGTGGCGCAGTTGGTCGAGCTGTTGCCTTGCAGCAAGAAGGTTCTTGGTTCGATTCCCGCCCCGGCCTTTCTGCATGGAGTTTGCATGCTCTCCCTGTGCATGGTGGGCTTTCTCCGGTTTCCTCCCACAGTCCAAAAACATGACTGTCAGGTTAATTGGTCTGTCTAAATTGCCCCTAGGTGTGAGTGTGTGTGTGCATGGTTGTTTGTCCTGTGTGTCTCTGTGTTGCCCTGCAACAGACTGGCGACCTGCCCAGGGCGAACCCCACCTCTCGCCCGGAACGCCAGCCGGAGATAGGCACCAGCACCTCCCAACCCCATTAAGGGACAAGGGTGTAGGAAAATGGATGGATGGACAATATCTATAACAACAACATACATTTTGAGCCACATCGCTGACAGTATATGAAGTTAACTCAATAATCTTGTTCCCCTGAGGAGATCATACCCTAATCTGAGCCTTTCTACGCTCTTTAAGCTCACAGATAAATTCGTCTAGACATGGCCTTAGAGCACAGAGTTTTTTTTTTGACGGACAAGAGCTGTTGGCTCAAAGGTTTCAATTCAGAAATGTGCAGAATTTCCTTCAGTGGAGAAAATAAAATCCCACACAAAGCTGTCAATCTCAGAAAGATTCAAAATACTTCTTCAAATGATTTATTAATAGTTTCTGACCAAAAATCACACAGGATCACATTTATTTATTGTTAATTTGTTAATAGTTATGCACTGTTTATCAGTAATGTAGAAAAATGTCTCATTATTAAGGGATGGATCCTGCATGGATCCTAAAAGGGTGACCATCTGCTCCTCTGCTGCACATATTTATGCAAACAAATAATCCTCAACCCTCCTGAAAGCACAAAGCTGCAGTTGCATCAGAGTACCACAAGAGGGCTCTGTGGCTGGACACAGGTGAGGATATTTTCTCAAAACTGTGAAATGTAAAAGAATTTATGAGTGAACAATGGTAAAATATTTTTTTTAAAGTTTCAGAAAAAGGGAGGAAGTTTTAAATCATCCATCCTTTATGTCTCTGTGAGCTTTTGCAGTAATTAGAGGTCTTCAAATCCCAAAATAATCACGTTTATTGGCAGTAAAATCAACATTTGTGCATCCCTGCATCATTTAAGGCACAAACTGGGTCAATATGACGCTGAAATAAGGCGATCAGAGAAGCAGAGTTGGTACCGGGATGCAGAGATGCAGACTAAAGCTGCTCTAACGATCAAAGCAATGAAACTACAGACCCCATCTGTCTGTACGAAATACCTGGATGCTGATTTCTGCTGCTCTCAAACTCAAAAAGGCTGGAAAAGTCCTGCAAGATAATCGATTTGGCTCATAAGCTGTACATTAAAAAAGGCCCATTTGGATAAAATGGGCTCCTAATGAGATTAATCTCATGAAGCTCATCCTTCTGTTGTCCTCCTGCATTTATTTCCCTGACATGGCTAGAACTGCTCCTAGGAGGAGGTGCTTTAACCAAATGGACTGACCTTTAACCCTAAGGAAGAGCATGGCCCCTCACTCCCTCCTTATCCTCTGACATCTGCGCTTTTTGCTCGTTTGTGCCGAGGTTAAGGCTTCTAAACAGCTAGTAGAAGATGTTGACCTCCAGGGTTTGGGTGTCCTACTTTCTCCCATGGGACAGCCTGCTCACTTTTCACTTGCAGGCATCTGCATATTAATTTGGCTGCAACACAGAGGAGGATCTAATATAAATCCTTTGGTACATTTTTTTTTTGCGTGTGTACAGTAAAACTTGCAGAACCTGTTTTACTGTCTGACTAACATTTCTGCAGGAAACGTTTATGAGTTTTCAGTGCAAAAACACAAAATCTTACCAAGTAATGTTGTCCGGTTTCTAGTGCAAATATCTTAGAAATAAGACCAAACTAACTTGCACGTAATTTCAGCAACATACAGCAGCTTGTTTTAAGACAATTCCTTAATATTGATTAAATGTACAGATTATTTATCTTATCATAAGACATTTTCAGAGACACGTTCCCATGCCTTTGGAACTAGCACTTTTCAAATTAATACTAAGAAGATATTTACCTAATAAAGCACACATATGTCGCTGGAATTTTACTTATAAGTTATTTTGTCTTATTTTAACTTTAGTAAGAAACAAGACCAAGATTACAATGTAAAAATAGAAAATATGAATCAATGAAACACTTAAAAGCCCTTTTTTCCACATATCTACACATGTGTTGGATACATGCTGCACAATTCAACCAAAAAGCCAACAAATCTGTTGGAAGGAAAACTAAAGTAACCTCAACCCAAATTTCCTCAATCCTTAAACTCATTTAAAGAATAAATATTTTAATTAGATATATCAATTGCTACATTATATTGCTGAAGGCAGAAGCTCATAAATAAAGTAGGTGACTGATTTTCCAGCATGCAGTAGCTGCTCCCTTCATCCTAATGTAAAAATGTTGAATGATGCCTTTCCTGCATGCTTCGTCTCTTACAGAAACGTTTTAATGGTGGCCAAGGTCAGACGCAGAGTCCCACACGTGTCCCGCAGAGACCTCTGAGTGTTTTCCTCTCCACGTAGAAACCATTTGCAATGATTGAAACTCTTTTCTGTGGTCTCTAATGTTTTCTTTTCGTTCTTTTCCTTGTGCGTCAGCAAAGTTGCTGCAGGTTTTATTTTAGATGTCTCCTGCTTTGCGTCCTGCTCTGGAAAACGAAGGGAGGAATTCCTAAAAGTCTGACATTTGTCGTCAGATTAGACCACCTGTTGCACAACCGTTCCCTCCTTTTGTCCGTCCCTCTCTCACACTCGCCGTCTTTCACATTCCCTCTCACTATCTCGTTCGTAACCCAGAGTAAGACCCTTTCTTCTCCAGCACACACACACACACACATAGTTTCACTCCTATAAAACATCTCCCTGCATAGCTGTTTTGCTTTGAGCTAATTCTGACTGCATTCCTTTTCAGTCACATCTATGAGAAAAAGACAAAACAAACTCTAAGATAAGTCTGGGCGAGAGTCGTAGAGACACACACACACACACGCACACACACACACACACACACACACACACACACAAATTCAAAGATGCACAAATACACGAGTCAAGCCTCCAGGGAGTTTAGTCCAGACGACAGCACAAACACAACAAAAAAAATCCTGCGTGTTCCCTTATGAAAGCTTCCCCGCTGATGCTGGGACACACTTTCAACAGAAACAGGTTGTTTAAATAGTTTATTTATATATTTTGAGTTTTTCCTCTGACGGATGCGGTTGTGCAGCCAAACGCTCAGAGTTGCCACATCCTGATTTATCGCTAATGACTATTGATCACGGAGCACTAATGACCCCGGATTGACGTTTTAATCGTTCCCAGGAAAAGGTTCTGCTGTGGAAACTGTTACTAACCTGTGAAAACAGGCGTAGCTGTACACAAAGCGAGAAGACCAAATCTTACCAAGCATTTCTAGTGCAAACGTCTCAGCACACCTGAAATAAGACAGAACTAACTGACAAGTAGCTTTTCAGCAGGATCTACAGGCTTTTTTTAAAGTAAATAATTCCATAATTTTGATGAAAACGTACTACAGTTCCACTGGAAGATTATTACATTTTTAATCTTGTCTTTCTCGTTATAAGTTAAATAATTTGCCTCCAAAGCTAAAACTTTTTAAAAATCAAAATTAAGAAACTGTTGACTTAAAACAAAGTTATTAATTTTGTCTTATTTTAGGTGTAAGAACATATTTGCACTAAAACGTTGTGTTTTTGCAATATATTGAAGCATTTATGAAAAGAATAAATAGGACTGAGATTATTAACTGCAAAAGCTCATAATCTTACTAAGTATTTTTAGTCCAGTTTCAAACAGTTGAAAATGTTTCCAAAGATGGAAATTAGACAAAATCAACTTGTACGCAGGATATCAGAGCTTGCTTTAAGACTATAAATCTTTATATATTGATTAAAAAGTTTTCATTGCAGATTATTTCACTTTTAACATGGGGAAAATGCCTTGTTATAATATTGACACTCAATATTAGGGATTATTTACTTAAAACAATGTCCTGTATCTTGATGAAGGTTATTTGTACGTTAGTTTTGTCTCATTTCACGTGTGATGAGACATTTGCACAAGAAACTAAAACTGAAAATAAGACTCCATGTCTTAAAAAACATGAATACATAGACAGGTTATCAGTATTTTTGCTGGTTCTGTTCGGCCTCTGTGATTATTATCGCAGAAATTTGCAATCAGCAAACATTTTTATACGTCTTATGGATCCTGCAGTCTGTGTTTTGCAACATCTTAACCTGAACTTCATAGATAATTGTCTCCCACTGGGAGTTTATGTCTATAAAACTAGAAGAGAGGAGCTTTGATGCTGCATGACAGTTTGCTTTAAACTTTCCGTGGCTGTAGTAAACACCCCAGGCCTGTGTTTACACTCAACGCCAGTGCATGTTTGGGCTTCACATCTGACAGCCGGTCCTTGGCTGTTTCTCGGACACTCTGCTGTAATGGGCCCTGTAGCAGGAAACGCACACACACAAAAAAAAGAGATAAACCCTCGCAGCCAACCGCGCGCAGACGACAATAACACAACGCCACGTGACGGACAGGAAGCGCTATGACCATATCATATCACAACAACGTGCTCCAGCCGTTAAAATGACACCGGCCCGGCCTCAGCACTGCACCAAGGCCGTGCCGTGTCAGCATTCTGCAGCGTTAAAAATGGCTCCTTTGTCCTGTGGGTTACGCTGGGACAGTATCTGCTCCCTCCTTTCGACTGATTCTGGTGTTTTTAAGGTAACAACACCTTAAGAGGCACAGAGACAGGAGTCTCATCACTGCATTCATACCGCTAGAACGTTTTCATATCCTGTAACTGAATAACTATATGAGGTGGAAGGTGAATAATATTTTTTTAACACTGACAAGCCAATAGTCTGTAGATCCAGACTTAAAGAGGGAAAACTTTTATCCTTAAACTCAGATTTTGACCTCTGGACTTTGACTAGACCTTTCCAACACGTGGACATGCGTTGATGTAAACCAGACCATGATGCTGTCACCTAAGCAATGGATCAATTCATCGCATCACAAATTAAGATGAGATTATTTATATTCTGATGATTACTATTTTTTTTAAAGGGTAACTTTATTTACAGAGATATTTATAATACATGGTTTATTTTGGATATCTAAAATGCATTTAGGTTCTCTTTACAAAATTAAAGTTTATTGGTCCTTGAGAAAGCAAATCATGATCAAAACAATAACATTATTGTTCATCGCAATAATTATTGCAAAATTTTTTTCACTGAATGTGGCTTGACCAACTGTTTTAACTAGGTTTTATTTAGAGATATCAAAGTAAAAGGGGCTGAATACAAATGCAGGCAACACTTGTCATGTTTTTTAATGTGCAAAATGTTTTAAAATGAACACAGTAAGACGCGTAAAACATAATTAAAACGACACTTGTCCTCGTTTTAACCGCACTCAGTCAATGGGATGACATCATGCTCGTTCTGAGAGGCTTACTCAGATCTCATCAGGTGGGACAGAGTGGAAGACATGAATTATTCATTTAAATCAAATGTTTGGGACGGGTTACCTCATCCCCCTGTTCTGTTCGCTTCTACGTCACAAACGCTGCTGAGAGAGCATCAGCGGAGGAGGAGGAGGAGACGTAGGGAGGGAGCGAAGGGGAGATGAGGTAATCGTCCTCCAAAACATTCATGAGTTCAACCTCCTGCGATGGGGAACTACACTGTAAAAAATTAAAAGCAATAACCTGTCAAAGCAAAAAAAATAATAATTTCACTGTGTTATTGTAAATATTTAAATCACCAGGTTTACTCAAATTTCAAATTCAATATTTAGTGAGAAAGATAAAAGATTGTGTTTACAAATAAGTGTTTAATTTGCTCACCAAATATTTAGTTTTGCAAAGAAAATATTTTATTTAATGACCCTGACATTCAAACTAAGCATATATAATGGTGAAATTAAACATTTAGTTTCCAAACTGAATATTTATTTCAGACCTAAATATTTAGCTTGGGAAAGAAATATTTAGTTTGAAAATTAAATGTTTTAGTTTGCCTGCTAGATGTGTGCCTCGGAGAATGAATATTTTTGAAAATTAAAACTTTAGTTTGGAAAGTAAATAATTAGATTGAAACAAAATTTGCAAAATACATATAGAATTAGTGGCAAAAATATTTAGTTTGAAAAGTAAATATTTAGTTTAGCTTCCTAATTAAATATTTAAATTGAAAGGTTAAATATTTAGTCTGTTAATTAGACGTCTAGTTTGGAACGTTGACATTTATCAATATGAAAATCTGCACAGTAAAAATGCCAGTGTTGTATTACCACCCAAAAGTGTCTATAAGTGTCCAAGTCAGCTGGTGTCAAATTCAACAACACAGAGTGTCACATTAACATTACAACGGTGTTAGTGTTAAAATATGTTAAAAGTAACACCAGTGTAGTGTTAATCACAAAACATAATATGGTGTTAAAAAAGCAAATAATTGACCCACAAAGTGCCAATATCAATCAAATCCAGTGGTATTCAAAGCCATACACAGAAATATAAAGTTTAACTTTTCTTAAACCCATTTCAGTATTATAGACCAATGTTAATTTAACAAAAAAAATGGGTGTCAATCTTTTAACACTTTCAAAAGTGTTACTTTAACACCAGCTGACTTGGACACAAATAGACACTTTTGGGTGTTAATTCAACACCGGCATTTTTACTGTGTGACTTTTTTTTTTTTTTTTTGCTATGACAGGCTAAATAAGCCAAATATAACTTTAGAAAACTCCCAAACACTGGTGGAAGGGGGAAATGAGCCCAGTCGAAGTGAATGCATCCTCTCTGTCACACTGCAAACAAGCACAGCTGCAGGCGACACTTTGCCAAAGTGAAGTCCTACAGTCACTTTCTGTGACTGAATGGACTTGATGACAGCCACACCCCACTTAGACTTCATCTCTCCCAACTGCCTCCATAGTGTTGGAGCAAACTGGAGGATGTTGTGTCATCTCTCCAGCGGCCTGCTGGCATCACCTCCACCAGAGATGAAAACATCCCTGCAGGATGAGACGCGCCTCACCTAGATGGATGTTATAAAGCCAAGGTGTGGCTGCCAGGATGAAGGTGCTCCCCGTTTTACTCTCCCCCCCATCCTCACCTGGTCCATGATTTCACTGAGCCTCCTCCCTCCTTCTGCTCCCGGTCATCTCCAGCTGTTTCTCTGCTTCCCTTCCTGTCCTTGTTCAGTTATTCCCAGCAGAAATCCAGTGTGGTTGTCCTCAAACAGGCGAGGCAGCCTGGCAGCCAGAAGCCGCCGCTGCGCCTCCCCGCAGAGGCTTCATGACTCTGAGTCTCCTTGACAGGTGACACCTCCAGCTACACATCCATCTTCTGCAGGGAGGGAAACGGGGAGACCTTCCTCCTGGACAACATAAGCAGAAGAGACTCCCGCTTTTCCTTCTCAAGCTCTTTCACTCCTTCCCTCTGTGAGATCCCCCCTCGCCTTCCTTCCTTCCTTCCCTCCCTCCCTCCTGCTCAATGCAACTTCCCTCCTCTCTTTCCATCTCCCCTCCCCCTCCTGCTGCTGAAAGGGAGCCAGAGTGAGCAATGGGTCCAGGGTTGCCAGATCTGACCGACAGTTTTCAGCCCAAACACAGCATAAAACCTGCCCAACTCCCAAAAACAAACAAATTAAAAAAAAAAACCACCTAAGCAATGAAGCTCTGATGAAAATAATGTTGACATCATGTAACCTGGTTGTAATTTTCTTTTGTTATAATTACACAAATTGTCTTTTTTTTTATTATTTGTCATGTTCCTTATCTGACTGAAACGCCTCTGTCGTTGTTTTAACCGTGTTACTTTAAGATCAGAAGCCCCTCCCTTTTATTTCTTCTTCTGTGGTATGGACCTTACCAAGTTCCGCCCAGAAACGCCCCTCGAAAGTCCCACGTGACTATATGTCTCACAAGCAAAGCCTCGCGGTGCTTAGCTTCTATGTGTAAACATGGCATTTTTCATTTTGACTGACTCTCTGCAGAGTTTTTCTGAATCAATTAGTTTAGCATTTCTGTCGGATTTTCACCAAATATCAGCCACGACAATGGACATGGGAACCAACAAGTTCATGTCATCTTTTTTGGACCACATCAAGGTGTTTGAGCCACGCGATGCCTCCAACATTGTGCGCGTGGCAGCTAAATGCTACCGGTTGATGAGAAAAACAGCAGATCCTCACATCCTCAGCATAAATATAGCTGTGGACAAGATCACTGACGCCTGTTGTTTTTGCAAGGCTGGGTAAGTCGGGCATATTTATGATTTAGAGGGTTTGAGTGTATCTAGGCCTGATACGTGGTACTCGGTGCTAGCGTGGCTAACACCATTACAGTTTAGTAAAAAGCCTTTTCAGGTAAAATGAAATCTTTAATGTATGTCAGATACGGTACACATTGCAGCTAATGTCCAGCTAACGTAAGGCTGTAACAAACAGGCTTCAAGGTGTAGAGGTTGCATCGGTGCTGCCATTATGCTGTACTTGGCTAAAAGGTTTTTATAATGGATGTGTTTATTATTAACATTCTTTTTTTTCATTCACTAAACACAAAGAAAGCGAAGTAATAATACTTACACCAGCAGACAATCCTTTGTTCTTATTGATCCTACAACGGTTGAGCTGCAAATGCGGTCGTGAAAAAGTTTAATCCAAGCAAGGCTTTACGTTTCAGATTTTGGAAATCTGTGAATTTTAGTTCCACGAACATGATCAGGATACCTGATACAGATTCCCCACTGACAGTGGAGAACCGTTTTTTTTCGAGTCCTGACACAAAAACTTTCTGCCGGTCTGCTAGTCCACAATGTACATTAGCATGAGTTTGTGAGACGGTGACCCACTGATAGCTGCACTGTGACGTAAAATGGGCATTAGCCAATGAAAAGCGGCCGCTGTGGTAAGGTCTTTAAATTGTTTGCGCCCCTCCCCTTTTGTCATGTTGTCCTGCGGGAGAGGTGTGTGCGTTTTATTTTTCCATCTAAATACATTCAGTTTATTTATAGATCTATTAAGTTAATTTTTGTTATATACTTTTATTTTGTGTGGGACTTGGAGCGGGCTGCCTTTAACACGATTGTTTTGTCTGTATCCTAGTCAGAAATAAACCGAGAATCATCTTTTAAAAGATAAACTGCGTCACGGCCTGTTCAATCGATAACCAGCACAACGCAGGAAAGAATCTGGTTACAATCACATCACCTGATTCAAACTTAACTTGTGACATTTTTGGTTGGCATTTATTATATTCTGACCAGAACCAGATAACGGATAATATGACTCTTTGAACACACCACCTACGTTTCCATTACAAATGTGTGAAAAAAACACAATTTTGCAGTTGTGATGTTTCCATTAAATAAGAAATGCATTAAAATTCACAAGAAAACTTTCTGCGCCTTTCCCTCCAACCACTTCCTGTCATCTTCTTCGTCTTTTTCGCCAGTAGTAACATCCGGTTGTTGATCATGTGACTCCTGGCAAGGAAAAAAATGTGTTTCCATCTCAGTTTTGTGAAAAACATTTTTTTTGAAGCAGTCGAAAAACCACCTCATCCTATCGCAAAAACTTTTTATTGGAAATCGTGAGTTATTTTCAAAACTGCGGTGTTTCCATCAAGCTAATTTATTTTTGTAATTCCAGTTAGCACAATTTTATGGTCAAGCAGCTCGTCAGACTTTTGTTTTTTTGTGGTATGTCATTTTAAATCTTGATTTCACCTCCTATTTGGGCAGATTACGGAGATTTCAAAAATAAAATACTATGTTAAGTGCAAGAACGAGGCATTTTATTAAATGTTTTGTGCTTTTCTGCCACACAATGACAACTATTTAGGAATAATTTTCATATGAAACCTTTAGGTTGTAAAAACAACACACCCAAACAACTCGCCCAACCTGGCAACACTGGATGGGCGCGAAGGAAGCGGACGGAGGGTTGGGATTGGCCGTCATGAGATCACATGACCCCGTGGCGAGGGGAGCAAGAGACCCTGTACCAGCTGTCCAGCTCGTGCTTCTCAGCAAACCTCTGTTGCCATTGACAACAGCTGCGGTACACGCAACTCACCAACCACAGATCCCCGCGCGACGCCATTGGCTGGCAGGAACTGCGGCGGCGCCTCCTATTGTCCTGTTGCATGTTGGGACGTGTAGTTCAATCTTTGCTTTCCAGGAAGAAACATTTGTTTCTCCCTCATTGCATGAATCTGAAACGCGTCAAGGTGAAACCGGGTCAAGATCCAAGAAAAAGGATGAGATGGTTGGTTGCCACAACAGAGGCAGCAGGAGGCGTCGAGGCCCGGGCGTTCTGGTCCGACAGGAAGAAGACATCCTCCGCTGTTTCCCTCCGGCCCACATATGGGGGGAGACTCCCACGAAAACTGAAGGCCATCGCTGCACAGGCGACCCCGCCCTACATTTTTACTCTTTCATGTGGTCAACTTTTTCTTCATTTGCGTTTTCTCTGACCTGTGACAGGGTTATTGTTAAAAAAAAGGAGTAAATTTCCGTCAAAAAAATTAATTAATTAGGTAATTAAAAATGTTGAGATTTATGTGTGAAATGTCCTTGGAGACAACTTGGAAATTTCCGAGTTTCTTTTGAAACTCTGAAACTTTTTAATTAATCTCGTAGAAATTTCCGAGTTCTAAATGTTTGACCTTTGAAATTCAATTGATTTCCAAAAGTTGAAAGTTCTGACTTTTGAAACTCCGGTTTATTTTCTAGAAAATTTCTGAGAATAATCTAAAAATTTCTGATTTTTTTTTTTTTTTTTTTTTTTTTTCACTTTTCAAGCTCAGAATTTTAAAAAAAAATTTCTAAAAATTTCTGTGGCTTTTTTTTCTTGAAGATTTTGGACTTTTTAAGCTCAGTTTTTTTTCCAATAAATTTCTGAGTTTCTTCCAGCAACATTTTTACATTTCAAATCCAGAAATGTCCTCTTTTTTCTAGAACATTTCTTAAATTAATCTCAAAATGTTTGATGTTCAACTTTTTAAGCTCAGAGATGTCCTTGTTTTTTCTAGAAATTTCAGATTTTTTTCCAGCCATTTTTTTCCTTTTCATGTTCAGAATTTTTCTTGTTTTTTCTATTAATTTTCGTAGATTAATCTCAAAATTTGAGGGTTTTTTTTCTTACAAATTGTTTACTCTTCAAGCCCAGAAATTTGAAGCTTTCCCCATTAGCTGTATATCTTAGGATGGATTGCAAAATATGTATCACCCCGTCCAATTCCCAGTTCTTAAAATGCTTATGATTTTTTCGTTTTATCAAAAGTCAAACAATGACGTAATGTGTCTGTCAGATCATTACAAATCAGATGTAGGTCATTCAGTTGATGAATGGTGATTATTTTTGCACATTTTCCAACAATCCAGAAAATGAGTATAAATATTAGAGCCAACTAAATGTCTCAGAAGCATGAGGAATGTTGCCAGAAGTTTTAAAATAGCTGGGAAATTTTTCCTTTACAAGTAATGATAAACACATGAAAAATGTTACTTGTCACACAGCAAAGTATGGCTTCTGGAGAAAACTGAGGTTGGCTGTGATATAATCTGATGCAACCAATCAAAGACCTTCCTGTTTTCTGCAATCCAGACTTCTTTTTCTCCCAAATCTTCTTTTTCTCCCTGCAATCATACAGTTAGTTTGCTTCATTTGACCAAACTAACGGTGCTTTAAGTTTGATGACTGGATATCTGTGTGTTTGCTCTTAGCTGGAACAGTAAGGCTATTGTCCGAGACGGAGATTATGTTATCAGCAAAGGAATTTGGATTATTTACCAAACGGTTCCTGTCTCCATACATGTGGGAAAACTTTAGAGGAGTCATTAGGGAATAGAAATGAAGTTTTAACGTTTTGAAAAATATGCTGGTAAAATTGCCTTCTCAAATTTATAGCACGAGGTTTGATATCATTAAAATGTTTAGCTTAATAGCAAGACTAAAACAAGTAATGAGGTTATTTATGATCAGTCGATTAATGTAGATATCAAATATTAACCAGAGTATACAGACTCAATAAAAAGCCATTAGCTGAAAGAGCAACACCCTCAGACCAATAAAACCAAATATACAGTATAGATAGGTTACATTTAAGATTAAAAACTTTCTGTTTCTGTTCATTTTCTACCCAAAATCAACAGAAACAGAGGGCTTAGTCTTAGCTTCAGTTACCCGTGTAAACCACTTTTGCCAAAGGTTTATTTAGGATCAACAGCGGACATTATCGCCCCCTGGTGAATTCTTATGGAATAGCACTCAACCATGTTTGTTCACAGTTTTCACTCATCGATGTGTTTGGCACAAGGAAAACACACAAAACAAAACAAATAAAGAGAGATAAAAATGAAAAACCAAGGAATTATTTTTCAAATTTAAAAATTGAACAAGATAAAAGAAGTACCAGTCTTCTATCGGGTCCTTTTGGACAAGGTTGAACGTTGTACAGTACAACAGCACCACCTGCAGGACAACAAAAGACATGCAGTCAGTCCATTAGTAAATGGACACTCCCAAAGCTTTGTCAGAAAACTCTTGTGGTTAGAGACATTAAAACTGAACGGGATATAACACTAAAAGACCGAGAAATCTTGTTCTTCGTAACACTTACTGCTTTAGCTTCAATTGTGGTGAATTGTACCGAGTCCAACTTGTTATGTGGAAGTACATTCTTCAAAAATTATTGAAACAAGACAGTGAAAATGACATCACTGTGTCTTGAGATCATTTATGTGTGGATTTGCCTTTTGTCCAAAAAAGGAATCAAAAAAGCAACACATTGTTTAGGGTAAACTTAATCGATTTCTCAAAAAAACCGGAAAAGTCAGACATTAACTACAGGAAACATGAAATAAAATGATGCAAAAAGCTTATGTTGATGTCAGAAATTTGGAGTTTTAACTTTTAGAAAAGAAAAGGCTAAATCGTTCTATTTTAATATAACATTCTCTAATGCTACTTAACATTAGCTAAGTAACTCTGTATACTTAGCATTAGCAAGTGCTGAACTCAACGCTACCTTAAAATTAATCAATAAAGAGGCAATTTATTGTATTTAAATCATCTTTAATTAACACCATGTTGATTATCAGTGCATCTGTAAACACATCACAAATACCAAGGAACAAGGATTTGTCTGCCAGATGGACCAAAAACAATAAATAAGCTATTTTTGAAGCAGCATAATGAGTGATCTGTTGCTAATATTAATAAAGGAGCGGGAAAGAAAACATCCTGAATTCATATTGATGGATTAACTGGATTAATGTTGTTGCGGGAGGTGAGGTGAGGCCACAGACGTTGGAAAAATAGTAGTACTAGACAGAAAGGTGTTGCCCGTTCGTCTCCCTCTGGGTTCCCCATGTTCCATCTGAGAGCTGAGAGGGGAAACATCATGACCTGCATGAGGTTCTTCAGTCTGAAAAGTATGAAAAGGTTCAACTTGACATGAAAAAACAAAGATTTGAGGTTTGTTGGGTTGATATTTTCATATGATACGTCGAGTTGAGTTTTTAGAGCAGAATCCAGAGATAACAAAAATTTAAATATTTTGTTTAATAAAAACATTTTATTTTGTTTCTTCTCCTCTAGCTAAAAATGTAGAAGAAATTTAAATTGAGTTATCTTTTTTCATAAAATCTTAAAAGTCTTATTTATTTCCAGAAAGTCTTTCTTTCTTACAGTAATGAAAACATGACCTTTAAAATTAGATTATACTAAAAGATTTTTAAAAAAAAAAGTAGTACATAAATGTGGGCTTAAAGTCTGTTTAATACCTGCTTTAAAGTTATTTCTAAAGGCACCATTAATCTGACAAATTAACCTAATCTGAATTGCAGATATTAAAAAAGATTAAAAATTAGATAAAAAAGCTTAATTTTGAGATTAATGTCAGAAATCTTCTAGAAAATAAAACAAGGAACATTTCAGAGATTTTAAAATCAATGTAAAATATTTTCTATACAGTCAAAGAATTTCAACACTTAGAAACATTTTCGAATTCAATAACAGAAATTTTAATTCTGTTATCCTGTTGGACTTCTAAAAGCGAGAAGCTTACTTGATATTTTTTAGAAAATCTTTTATAATTTACTAATTTTTTTAAATTTTATTTACAACAGCCCTAATACGGCGTCATACTTTAAACCTAAATCTGCCATTTCGCATAAATGAATTTGGGATGAACTCTAAGGACACAAACTATTAGTAGTAAAATTAATGATTTAAGATGTAAATAGTCATTAATATTAACAAATATTAGCCTATTCTTTTGATGTTCAGGTCCTGGATTAGCTCTGATCAATGTTATGCATCAATAACATTAAAACATGAAGTCAAATAAAATTAACTGTTCAATACTAGGAGACATTTTGGACAGCTGAGAAATGTATTGTGGAATAACTTAATTTTTACACATCTCTGTTAGTATTTAAGTGAATCAGGCCTCCTACATCATGCATGCCATTTGTTACGCCTTTTTTTGTTTTTAAAAAAAAAAAACAAAACAAGCCGAGCAGCAGCTTACCTTTGTGCATGGCGGCAAGCGGGGATGCAGGAGGGACAAAACTCCGCCTCCGTTCCGCGGATCGTCTCATCACAGCATGTAGATGATGTAGGAGAGGAAGACGAGACCCATGACGGCGAAGAACATCAACACCAGGATGTCCACCATGGTGGAAGGAAGCGCTGCGGGATGGAGAGCGGAGATGCGAGAGCACGCAGCCGCAACGCCTGGGAACGAATCGGAGAAGATCGGAACACTTCGGGTGGAACTCGGGGAGGGGGAAGGCCACGCCCACTTCCGGGACAAAGAGAAGCGTTCATTTTTCAAAGTCCGGCTCCTTGTTTTTAATATTTATTGAAGATCTGAATAAACGCTTGAAAGTTTGATAAAACATAAATACAACTGTAAACAAATTTGTGAATATTTACAGCACAAGTTGCTGAGAATCCAGGAAAAAATACGTTTTGGTTAAAATAATGTTTTATACTGTTAGACAAATTATTCTTATATATTTTTAGCAGCAAATCTGAAATTCTTTTACAATAATGCCAAAATAAGCAATAACTTTTAACAAGCGATTACTACAGTTATATTTAATGCCAATTGAAAACAAAATGAACTGACTTGCATCTGGGTTTTCAATTCAGTTTATTTTGAATGCATGACTTTTTTCAGTGTGGCTTTTTTTTTTTTAACAGGCCTCATCTTGGACATTTCTGTAAAAAGATAAATTGGTCATTTAAATTTTAATTTTTAAACTATAATTACATAAAAACAAAAATATACCAAGTAAAATACAACAGTGGCCATTTTCCTCTGACAGTAGATGGAAGCAGGCAAAACATTCCAGTGATGTTAGGTGAATAAAAAAACCTCAAAGATTAAAAACAATAACTTCCAATGCAGGATTTTATCTGCTTAATCAGAATAATAAATTAAGTAATCAATTACAAAAATAATTTAAAAAGGGAAATTTATTTGGCTGTTCTGAGAGCAAAATGTCTCTTTAGGTTGTAAAGTTTGCAGATCCTTCATATAGAATGTTTTGTGTTGCAAAATTAAAGCCATAACTCATATTTTACAGAGGGAACTAATTATAACTTTGTCCTAAAATCTATTAGAAATTGGAAGGAGTTGCTCTGATCAAATGACACAAAATTTAGTCTTTAGCCTACATGTAAAATTGAAAAAAAAGATAAAGATAATTTTTTTAGAAGAGTGAGAGCTGTGACGAGGCACAAACAGGAGTCTGAGAAAAAAAATGACATTTTATTGAGTCTGCAGAATCATAAGTACAATTTGAAGTGCTGTAACAGGGCAACAGGAGATGATATCAGGTCCTTAATCTGAGTATTCTGACTTTTCAATACACACGTGTATGACAATATGCATGAGATATCCTCTTTATTTTTTCCCCATTTAATAACAAAATCATACCAAAAACAAAAAACAGTTTAATATGGAACGCAGAAAATTTGTCCGGGGTGCTAAACCTGCAAACTGTGGATAAACATGATTTCACTCTGAGAAGTCTACAGTATATAACCAGTATGATAGACGAAGGCTGAAGGAAAGAGGCTCTGCAGGAGGAAAGGAGGAAAAAGACCCAAACTGGGAGGAGCGGCTTACGGATCAGTAGTGAAGTCAGGGTGCAGGAGAGGCATTTAGCTCAACTTGACCTGCGCCACAAGCTGGGAGGAAGAGGGCGTCCGTCCCCCATCAAAACCCCAAACGCTTCCATCACAACAACACTTGGCAAAATCCAGCCTGAGCCACATTCAAACCAGCCCGTCATCTAAACTGACAGTCGCACCCTGGGGGACAAAACGAGCCGGACTCGGTGTAACCAGCAGAGAAATGGAGAAATGACTGGGCAACTATTAGGCCTGAAATCATGTCGAGGAAAATTTGAGTTCAATCACATGATCCAAAGCCACGGAGGGTGGAGATGATGTTTCTATCTGAGCCGTAGCTCGTTTTTCATCAGTGACGTCGTGCCGCAGATTTGTGAGATCACTAACTTTTCCATAAGTCGACTTTTAAAATCAAATTACTGCCCCACATTTGCAAAAAAATATATATAAACCATCTTCTCCTGCAGGCAAGCCACTTCCCAGAGCACTTTATGATGCATATACATTTATACAATGTCATCTAGCTACGTAATGATGTCAACAAAGCTGAACAAGTTTGACCCCTGACCCCTTCGCGCCTGCCCCACTCTGATCGCTCCGATCTGTGACGCTCACAGTGCATCATGGGAGAGGAAAGGGGGAAGCCGGACGCAAGCAAACATCTTTCTGTTAAAGTTTGAGTGTGAAAGACTCAAAATTGAGCTCATAAACAAGAAAACTTTTATCATTTCATTCGCAGACAGAAGATTTAAAAATAAAATTTTAAAAAGGTTTAGGATCAACCCGCAAGATAGAGCTGAAAAAGAACATTTAATCAAAAAAAAAATTATAATCACAACTCCAACATCTGATCTAATATCATGATGACCTCTATTGTTTTGGGTCCCAAAACCAATTCTTTACTTTATTTAAACACACCAAAAGTTTCAATTAAAAAAAAAAAAAAGATGCGCAGCAATGAGATAAACAACATTTAACACAGCAAAGGATTTTTCTCACATTAAATAGAAAGAAATGATTGGAATGTTTCACACAAACAGTGGAGAAAAGCAAATCAAGAGAATCACAATAAACAGTTGTGCTTGGCCCTCACTTTTATAAAACCATTTATCAGTGATTTTTCTAATATAGGGGGAAGTTTTTCTTCTTCTTCTAATAAACGGATAAATATGTGGAGGTCCAAAAACGGGAATAAGGGCGTATGCACAGTGTAATCGCACTAGGTTGAGGTGGATTTGAGAGGTTTTGTTCCCTAACTTGTCCCTGATCCCTCCTGAGTGTGAGCGGCAGGAGAGGCTCTTCAGTTAGGCTAATGTTCCAGTTTCACAGCAAACCCGACACCTTTAAGATCCGTCTAACGTTAAAACCTCTCTGTTCTGCGCGGCCGATTGGTGCCACAGAGCTTGAAGTTAAAGGAATGTACACAAGTCAAAAAAATCCCCCCAAAAAATTAAAAAGAAAAAAATATTCAAGCTTATTACTGATAGACTGAGATAAAACATTGTTTCCAGTCTGGCAAAGATTGAGCTCCATAATTAAGACGAAAACTTCTGTTTTTACAGGATATTTGCAGTTTGACGGACTGCTGGGAACTTTATTTTGTCTTTCTGTCTGTGTTCACGCGCGTCAGGATCGGTGAGTGATGTCGCCGTGTGACCTGATGATTTTTCTGTAAGTGACGAGTTTATCTCAATGTGAGCGGACAGAGAGGAAGCAGAGACTTCGGCACAGACGGACAGACATGAAGCAGGCTGGCGGACAGCGAGAGCAGAGCAGGGATGCAGAGCGGAGGAGGTTAAAGGTCGCAGGACAAGGTTTTTTTTTTTGTTGTTTTTTTTTTTGTTTTTAAGGAACCAGAGTAAAATTAAGAGAAAGCGGTGTTAAGATGAGATGGCACTGGGCTTTTCCTTTCATTCTTTCCCTCCCTTCTTTCTTTCTCTCCTCTCTTTTACTTTACTTCTTCCCCCGGATCATTCAAAATTCATCCACATAGTTGGCGGGCAGCATGCCCTGCTGGCCGGTGCGCTCCACGCGGCCGTACATCCAGCCGTCGTCGATCTTCTGCACATCTACGATCATGTCTCCGTCCAAGAAAGACACCTCGTCCTCATCGGCAGCAGTGTAGTCGTACACTGCTCTGTATCGCCTCTGCAGGCAAAAAAAGACATACAATAAAATGATAATAAAGTAAAAGTCAGTTTGCTGGAGAAGAAAATGTTCTGCGTGAGAAACTTGCAAACATGCAAATATGAAATGCTCACTTCCTGGTTCTAAGGGTTAACAGACTTGCAATTGTTTAAATGGAAATTAATTCAAAAAACATGTATTAGTTGTAGAGTTATGACAGCATCACTTTAAAATGTGTCAAAAGATTGAAAAGTATGAAACAAGCCAATTATAGTCAGGTTTTCCATCTGGAAACTGGATAGTCACATTCTGTTTGTTTTTCCTCAGAAAACAACCTGTGAAATAGAAAACTTGGTAGTTTTCACCCTATCAGGTAAAAATTTGTTTGCAAAAGGGAACAAAACCCAGATTTAACAAGCTAGTTGTGCAAGAAGGCAGAATAAAAACCAGAATTCTGCAGCATCATTTAACGTAAAGGAAACATAAACGAAGCTCTAATATTTCACGCCAATCCCTAGCAAAAATTAACAAAATAAAAATACTTAGGGTTAGAGGTTAGACTCCTTTCACATCAACAGGATTCTCAAAAGATTTACTTTACTTGATTAATAAACAACCGAACTAAGGCTAAAAATGATTAATCAATAGTTAATTAGTTTAAATAATTGTCAACCAATTTAGTAACTGATTAATTGTTAACTGCAATATGACACTTTGCTGATAACTTACTCAGGGCTGTAATTAGGCCAAAACTGTACAAAAACCTTCATCTATAAATATTTTCTACCAAGAAATCCAAATAATTAATCAGAAACTAATCCCCAGATCAGCCCTATATATATATATATATATATATATATATATATATATATATATATATATATATATATATATATATATATATATATATATATATATATATTTATACACACGAGAAGTGAGTTTTATATATATATACTGTATATATATATATAACTGAGCATTGATGCTTGGGGTCAAGCACTCAGCTTTTCACATATTAACGTTAAAAGCATTTTTTAGTTGCAGATGCATCCTTTGCTACAAATGATCATTAAAAGAATGCTTATTTCATTTTAAGAAATAATATTTTAGGTTTTTTAAAAAAAGGAATTTAGTTATTTATTTTAATTTTTTAATGTACTTCTACTTTTGCATAAAAAGGCTTAAATGGCAAAATGAAAAAGAAATGAGCAGAAAGTGCCAATTTTTATGCAATTAATCGTCAGGATAATCGATTAATCGTCAGGATAACCGATTAATCGTCAGGATAACCGATTAATCGTCAGGATAACTGATAGATTAACTGATTAAAATCCATCAGTTGCAGACCAAAACGGAAACCAAACATTTTTAAATGAAATGTGCGAATGCTTCTCACCCCAGAACTGGGACGGGTAGCAGGAGCCTCGCGCACTGGTTCAGGAGTAGGCTCGCGCTGGTGGTAGTCCTGGGAGGCTGCAGGCTGCTGGTAAGAGCCTGACAAAAAGGAGGAGAAGAAGAAAGGTGAAGGAGGGCACTTTAATGAGCTGCAAGCTGATTCCTGAGAGCTAGAGCTGAAGCACAGCACCTGCTGGGAGCTGTGCGGTAGGAGGCTATAAATGTGCACATTCAAAGAAAAATACCTTCCATATATATGCATTACAGTTTGGATGTACTGCTTCTTTTAGAGAACGATAGATTGAAAAAAAATAAAAAGACAGCAAGTCAAGGCAAGCTGTTAACTTCCCTGTTGCTCAACATCTAAACAATACATCTCTGTTTGAATTTACAAATCAAGCAAGTAAAATAAACCAGCCGTCTGACTCATCGTACTGGATCTTTTCCATCGAGTTGCTGCTGCTGCATTTTTTCTTTTGCTTTCCCTTGCAGTGAATTAGCAAATGCACCCTGATCTGGTTTGTATACAGCCACAGCAATAACAAATGTCAATTTAAAACTGCACAGATGTTCACCTCTGAAAATGTGTATTTACATTCTTAAGTCTTTGGTGCAGAAACTGGTTGAAAATCAATAAATTAACTGTGTGTTCTTGTTTGTTTGTGTAAAGTGGAGATGGGATTGTGCATGAAAACGGACCTCCGTTAACCATTTAGACTAGGAGTCAAAACTGTTTTCCTTCTTACAGACAAATTCTGTTTATGTCTGAGACATGACTGACCTGTTTCACTTTTGCAGATCTGACACTTCGGATATCTCACAAATATTCATGTACACAGAAAAACTTTACAAAAATTTTATATTGCAGCAGAAAGACTTTCAGTATTCAAGATGCTGCATGATAGAACAGGGACATTATTGCATGGGAAATGCAAAAAATGTGCAAGGTAACACACAAAAAACCATTTATTTTCCACCAGATCCCCTAGGGGGCTCCAAAAATGAGTGAACTCAGCATTTTTCATGTTTATTATCCCAAAGTTTCTAACTGAACACTTGAGTAATAGGTTTAAGCAATTTAAAGTGGTACAATGTTTGCTGTCCGGATTGTGAAACGACTGTAGCAATGCAGTTATTTATAGCTGGGCGATGAACATGTTGCAACAAAAACTCCTGAAAGACGAGAAGTGAGTGAATCCATAAAAATATAAAAAAGCCGTAAATTACTCTGAAGCTACACTTCTGACTGCTTATGTGTCTAGTTGCAGGATAAATACCTTGGTTGGGGTTGCTAGGCTGATATGGAGCATCTGCACCAGTCTTCATCTTCTCAAAATCCTCATGGTATTTGATCTGAAACACACAAAGGGTGAGTCAGGTCACATCAGGCATGGACAATGAAACGTCAAATTCAATCTTGCATGGAGTTTTTCCCCCTCCTGCACAGCCTGTCAGTTCATTCTCCAGCCACCAGAGGGCTCCCACTTCCTGTGTTTAAGTTTCTTCCTCTGCTGATAGGTGGGATGGCTACATGCTGCCACGGCTGGGGAAGCAGCTTGATGCTTAGAGGAAATGACATGTCCACAGCCGGAAGTATTGTGAGGTCAGAGTTAAACGACAACCCACACACATCATGAAGCAAAACCACGTCAAAAAAAAAGAAGGTAGAAATGCAAAAATTCAGGGTGAGAAAATGAGATTAAGTACAGGAAAACCAAAGATACACAAAGAGAGGTGCAGTGACATGTAGCGCCTTACAAAACTTCTTATAATACAATACAGAGAATGTGCAACATTCTGTGGGTGTATGATGAAGAAAAGTCTGTCTACTTTATTTGTTGGATCTTATTTATTTTTTATTTTCTTGACTCCAGTTTCAGGGTGTTTTATCAGGAACTACATTTCAATGTATTTGATACATGTGGCACTTTTAACAACTGAAGTTAACAGTTGATTATGCTCTAAAATGACACACATAAATAAAACTGCCCTTGCCCAGATCGCCAGGCAGGAATTCACACATAATTTTATTTAATTGCTCCAGTGTAAAAGGCAGTAGAATAAAATGCACAAGAATAGTGAATTTTGTTGATTTATCACTCAAAATCCCAATAAAAATGCGCTGAAGTCTAGAATGCATCAACACTTCTGCAAGTCAATAACTGCTTAATATTGGCAACCTCTGCTTTGCATGATAAAAAACACAGTAGAGTGATGACACTGGGGCTGAATAACCCACCCCTCTTATTACCAGGCTGGTAACAGACTGACTCACAGTGTCTGGGTCAAGATTCAAACGCCCCCATCTCAAAGGGCCCACTGTGCTGCCGGCGTCCGCAGCGAGTGTATTCACAGACTGGATGGGATGACAGTGTTTGTCCAAGAACAGTGAAGCTAGTGAGTGAGACAACACAGTCGCTGTTCTTGAGAGCAATATGCTAAGAGAGAGTGTGTGAGGGAGATTGTTTTAGCTTATTTTGAGGGAGCAGGTTGAACAGATAGAGTCTGTGTGGATTTAATGCGATAAGTAAAACTCCTCAGATATATAGATCTCCGTTTTTGCTGTTTGACAACAACTGAAGATGCGTTTCATGGAGGAGAGGAGGAAAGAAAACCGCAAAACAGCAGGAAAGTGTAGCTCTTCCTTAATGATCGGCTGCAAATGACGGACTGATTGCAAGCAGATGTCTGATCAGTTTTAACTAAAAGCACTTCACTCAGAACCCCATCAGTGTTTCTGTTAAAACAGATGTGGCTTGTGTGTGTTCATCCATATGTACATGTCATATATATATGCATAGTTCCCTCCCATAAACACTTCCTTGATCTTGGACAAGCAGGATCTTTCATTGCATGAAAGCAGCAATTACCCATCACCCTCAACACTAATTATGTCATTAGTGAGGCCGGTGCAGAGCTGGTTGTATGTAATGATGTGTATTGTGCGCGAGTCTGTTTCACATGAAAATAAAGGCCTTTGTGGAGGACTTTGAGGAGAGACTGGGGAAAGGAAGTCAACATTTGATGCACTTCCAGGCTTGTTTTCACACAAAAATGGTAAATCAACAATTTTAGTGGAAGAAAAGAGTTGAGAGAAGGTACAACTTATGAAAAAGCCTAGATGTTCATTTCTTGAAGCAGTTTTAAAAGTACTAGAGTGCAATGGGTTCCCATCCATTTCTGGTTCAATAATTGCAGATTTTTCTGTGAAACGTGACTAAATTATTTGCAAAAAAAATTATTTTGGAGAGCATATATAAAATATGCTGAAATACTTGACATGCTGCTGGTCGGCGTTTGCGTACTACCCATTTGAGGCGCATCATTTATTTTCCCTGGTGTTGATTGGCTGTGCAGAAATAAACACTGTAGATATTAGCTTTTGATATTCGCTAAAATGGCTTCTACTGTGCACATATCTGGTGTTAAAACAAGTAAAATAAGTAATATTAAGATTTTTAGAGGATCTCTCAAGTATTCACTGATTTCTCAAGGGTCCACTGTAAATAAAATCCTGAAACACAACAAGAAATGTCTGCTTCTGCAGTTTCCTCTGATGACTCAAAGAAACATAACACCTAGCAAACCTAATTTGACAGCTGAGGTTAGAAAATTTAATAAAACAAAACCAACAAGCTCATTTTAGCTCAATCTGCATAATCATCTACCACAAATTGAATCTTCTATTTTGCAAGAAAAACAAAATTAATCAGTTCATTACATATAGTCTTCAAACGAGTATAAAAGTGTTTTCTCAAGTTGATAGTGATTTGTTTTAGTGGTCCTTGCTGTAAACACTCACATTGCTGATCTGGTCCTGCGTTTTCTTAATTCTCTGCAGCTCTGGCGTGTCGGCGACCACGCTGAAACCTTTGCCTTTATTCTTCTCAAAGTCCTCCTTGTAGTGAACCTGCGCGACAAGATGTCAGAGAGGAGGAAACGATTAAAAATCGGCAAGTGTGGAACATACGTTTGGGGGGGAAAAAATAGCTCCAAATGGATGCTTGTGAGTCAACAAATACAGAGCAGATTATAATTTATGGATGCTTTGACCTAGATTCTTTCAGCATAAGAAATTTCCAACAGAAAGCAGATAGTTGGGATTAGCTTCCACCTCGTAACCACTTGGTTCCAGTGTTTGTAATGGTTTTATTGTGCTAATAAAAGACTTTTATAGATGCATGAAAAATGTTCTCTGGCTGCATTTACTACCGCTTGACACCATTAGAAAACAGCAACAAGTTAAAATGTTACAGCAAAGTGGGACACTTGGCAAAATGTTCAAACTAACAGCCGTTTACAATGAAAAAAGCAAATTATTGAAATTGCTTAGTAGAACAAATATGACAAAATGTTTCTCCAAATTAAAACAAAATCCTGTGATCTTGGGGTTATGTGGGTGACAGACATTTTTAAACCCCAACAGATATTTTTCTAAGATTTCAAGTCCAGGACTTGTTCTGAAACAAAGCCTTAGTTGCCTGGGAGATATTTCAGCTGGTGCGGTTCATTTTCACACTGTACTGTGTGAAACAAACCAAAACCTCTGAAAAACCTGTTCCCCTCCTCGCCTGCGGAGGCGCTGCACCACGAACCACTGCAGGAAACGACAAAAAAAACTGAAGAGGAAGACATGAGCACAACTTCCTCCTTCATGAAGTGTAAACAAAAATGGAGTAGACATCACGTTTTAGCGGTTGTAGGATTTCTTTTTGGTCTTCAGTAAAACAATCATTTCTCCAGCATTTGTTTGGTTAGCATTTACCCAGAATGCCCTGTGCTGTCGTCCACTTCCTGCATTTGGAGCAGCATGTATTCATTTTATTTAAATAAACTGTCCTTGTGTAATTTCCTTAAAACACACACCCCTTAATAAATGTGATTTCTGGTAATAAACCTAATTTGCAGTGGGGGGGTTTGAGTAATTTTAGATAAATTGAAACACATTTTTGCTAAACACATTGTTCTGTGTTTTGTCTTTGTCCTACATGTATCCATTTTATTTTATTCATTCTGTTATCTAAATAGTTATTTTGTAGATAAATACTTTTGTTTGTAAGTCTGTAATGTTTGTTTTGTATGGACTAATTGGTGAGCAATAAAACCAAAAAACACCCCACATTGTTGCTATTACAGTTTGATGTTAAAGTAAACATGCGTATGACATTTCTATTAATCCAGGAAGTCGTGCCGCTAAAACAGCCGTAATTTATGTTCGATATAAAATGCAGATAAGTCAGCTGAGTGTGCTTCATGTGTGCAAGCAGAACAAGGTGGGTCCTGCGCGTATCGCTCATTTTTTCTTTGATGACATCAACTTCCTGTTTGCTTAGGAGTGCAGGCCTTCCATACAGGACATGCTGGCAACCATATATGGTCAAAACGAGAGGTAGTGAGTGACAAACGGTGTTTGAGTGAGCGTTTCCAACCCCGCCCACCCGTTTCTGACCCTGAGGGCAGAGGAGGAAATGTCCAGCCCAGGCAAAACTGTTACCCGTGCCTCAAAACGGAGAGCTCCAGCTGAAGATGAAACAGGAAGGCATTACCAGGTGTTATTTTTGAAGCACCCAGTCTCGGTCTAAACTCCCTGTGAGAGATAGCTGCAGTTTGTAACCAAGAAACAAATACCTACCCCCCCTCTCGGATGTCTAAATAATGTTTGACACGGCCTAATAGACTGCTGACTGATCCACCTTTAATCTTCTGACGCCTTGTGATGAGATGACACGGCTGTGATTCACACATAATCTGAGCGCGTACATGATTCAGCGTGATACGCCCAAGCTTCAGTCAGCCTTCTGTGACGTACGGAACCACGAGAATATAACTGCAGCAGTAATTCAAACCCTGAAAAAGGGACACGTTGGGAATAAAGCGGTCTCGACTCGCACTCGTTTGATTTCCCAAACCCATCTCCTTTGTCGCTTAGGGTCAACACCCCTGCTTGCTCTGCGCCAATCGCATTTTTGCTTTCTTTCCCCACCCACGACTTTTCCTCTTTCATTCATTCGTTCATTCATATTTTAAAGCTTTAACAGCGTCAGAAACTCCTCCTAGAGATCTAAAGCTTTCATTTCATCCTTCCTCCTTCCATTTGCATTCCTGCAGCATTGTCTTTCTTGGGATTTTGCTTTCATCTCCTCCTTTAACCTGCACTCCTCTTTTTTTGCCTCGTTCATCGCTTCTTCGATTCATTCAGTCTGTTTTCTTCATTTCTCTCTTTCTTGTGCCCTTTTTCCTTTCAGTTTTCCCCCCGCAAAGTCTTGTAATGAGGTGTGACAAACCTCTACCCTGCTGCCATAGCAATAGGGTTCCTCTAGCAACACAGCACCATGAACGGTGGGGATGAGAAGCTGAATACAGTTACTGTTTTCTTCAAGTCCTTTCAACTTTCTGCCAGTGATACAAAGGCAAGTTAAAATATTGTATGCAACTGTAACAAACCTTTTGAATTAAAAAACGAAAAGGGGTGTTAAGAGTTGTTATTCTGGTATTTTCATAGAAGCTTTTCAAAATCCTTCACTTTTATTTTCAGAACAAATGTATTTTGACACCTCAGCAGAAAATGAAGTTCCTTCTTTTAAATGTTGGCACTGAAAACATTTCTAAGTATCGGTTTACCAAACATTTAGAAACGGCAAAAAGAAACTTTGCAATCTTCATATGGTTGAAATCAGATTTTACGTACAATGAATACAAAGATATACACATTTTTCTCACTGAATAAAAACACTTTTCTAAAGTTTTTTTTATTTATGCAAACAGAAATAATTTAGGTAACTAACTATGCTAAAACAATAAACGTTTGGTCCGATTTAACTTCAGTGAGGGAAAAAATGTGTCTTTTTAGTCAGTTTATGTAAATATCTGGTTTCTGTACATGATGTCTAGATATATGGCCCACATGGAAAAAACACCATCTGTCCCTCAGTTTCTTAACTAACCCCCCTCTCTCCATATGACCAACATCCCCACTCCACAGAGCACCCTTCTTTCACACACACACACACACACACACACACACACACACACACACACACACACACACACACACACCTCGACTCATCTGTAGTGTCTGACAATGACATTTGGATTAGACCCACGCTTTGATAAGCCCTGCCCTCCTATCAGCACAACACTCTCTTCTCTGCTACACGCTGAGAAAACAATCCTCCTCCACAGCTTCTCACACATCTTCTCCTGCTTCTCTCCATCTAGATTAATACAGCAATACTTCTTAAAGTTGAGCTATTTTTTGTCTCAAGAGGAGGCATTTTTAGCCAGTTTGTGCACCTAAGCTCCCACAATCACAAACAAGTCCCTTTAATACCAAAGAAGTGAAACCACAAACGACAGCCTCAAAGGTTGTTGAGTGTCAAAATAGTTTGACACCAGATTTAATTAATTGGTTTTTAGATACTTTAGGTGCGACTGCTAGAGATGGACACCAACCCCCTGCAATAGAATATGGATAATTAAATTAAAAAGATATTTTGGTATTTACGTTTTTTTTTATTCTTCTCTCCTCCAACTGTGTGTACATGACAATACGGCATAAAAATGAAATCTCCATTTTTTTCTTACCAGATTTGATTTTAAATCGATTGTTTTCTTGATTTATCTTCTGCAAAAATAAACTAGAAATGACAGAAAATGTGGCTTTTATTTTGATCATGCCTTTTGACCAACAATGAAGTATTGACCAACATATTTGATGTGTATGATTTTGGTGATGACCCTAATCAAAATGTAATGTTTGTTCAATTATTGAGTGTATTTATTTTGTGTTTATTTTTTTACTTTGAACCACCTCAATGCTGAATGTGCTCTACAAATAAACTTGATTGATTGATTTTGTGAATTGTACGGTGGCGTATTAGAGCAAGGCTACAAGTGTTTATCAGAATGTCTTCAAATCTTAAAATTAAGGGGGAAAAAGTTGTTTTAGTGGAAAAAAGTGTGTTAGAGGAAATATTTCCTTATAAGTATAACTTCACATTCTTTCTTTAAATTCTTTTGTCATTTCTTGTGTTTGAATTCTCATAAAATTACAACTTTATTCTCTGATCACATGACTTCATTCTAATGAGCCTTATTGCCAATACTCCACAGATTGCGTAGAAAACCTGAGTAAATGAAGCAGCAGATGACACGGAAAATCATCTGAAACGGAGGAAATTTCACACTGAATTTCAAGCACTTTGAATTGCGTTTCTCTCCACTTTTCCCCTAAAATCTGCGACCTTGATTTTCAAACCAAATCTCAGTCCATCCTTATTTTCTGGACCCAGGTAAAAATCTTCTGAAGTCTCTGGTTCAAAGCAACTCAACACACCTTCAGACTCGCTCTTAAATCTAAGTTATGTTCACAATTCATACAAAACGATAGCTACTTTTTGCTGTTTGTGCTTATTCTACCACATTTTTCTTTCCACTCAATGCAAGTGTGCGTAATGAATCCACAAGGAAATAAATAAATCCACTCTTTACTTATTTCCCAATTTACTAAGATGGCAGCTCTTCTGGCTGCCGACTGAATCATTTTATAGACTTTTGAATTATTACATTTTTAGGTACCTTTTTTGATGTCAAACACACTTTTGCAGAATAAAAATAGATTCTCCTTGGCACTCTGATGTGCTACTACTAAAGCTGGGTGCTGTTGCCAATGAGGGGGTGTGTTGAGTCTGTAAAAATTTTTATTTTGCAAGTATAAAAATAATAATAAATGTGACTCATGACAGGATGAAAGCTTTTGCAGCAGAACACAACCTTTGAACAGGAAGAGCAATGTTTATTACGTCAACCCCTCGTCATGGCAGATTGGAGTAGATAGGATAATTCCAATACGTTCGAGTAAAACACGTTTATTTATCAGTGGGAATATATAAAAATAGACCTGATAGAGAATTTTCCCACAAGGCTTTCAGGCAATGTTAATTCGTTGCAAATAGGGCACTGGACTGGAAAATTACATGGAGGGAAAACTGCAGCAGTAAAATCAAAATCCATCTGGTGACGGCATTGCAAAAACGCAGTGATAGGTCAAACATTACGACGACTATGACGCAGTGAAAGCAGGAATGGAAAAATCACCTCTACGTCATCCAGGTAATTCCCATGGAAATAAGCAAAATTTCCCTGACTGCTGGTGTGTGGACAAGTCTTGATTCAGGATGAGGCTAAACTACAACAACCAGATAAAAACCAAGGTTTTCTGCCAAGTTATAACATTAGACTAAAATGTTCCATGTTTTAGACTCCATAGTGTCTAAAAGCTGCAGGATTGTTCAAGAAGATTGATGTTGATTGTACATATTTAAGCTAAGTTTAGTTTTTTTAGGATCAATTTGCCCTGTATCTTTTAATGTTAAATTTGGTGTTCATGAGAAAAACGCTAAATTCAACAAAAAAACAATTCTGACTTGTTAGATTTCTGTTTCTTTTTTCCTGATTTAAACGTTCCAGGTTAAACTAGTGTCAATATCAGTCAAAGATAACCTGAGTACATATAAAACATATAAAAAACTGCTCCAGTTTTCTGTCAGTGAAGTTTTTTTTGTCATTTGCGTTGATTGGCACAATGGGGCTGGAGTGTGGCAAGTAAAGATGACCTTATCTTTCCAAAATGTCTGAATTCATGTTTTTAAATTATGAAACATCATCTTTTCACATGAGAGCTGCTGTTTGAATTAGTTGTACACCAATATATCCACCCCGAGTTCCTTAATTTTGGGATTTCGGCTGATGAATAACAAATTGATCATATCTACTAATCTTGTCTACATCCGGAAAGGTCTGAAAATCAGCCACTGTTGCTTCTTGCTATGTTGGGATAGAGGACTGACTCACCAGGTCACGTTTGCAGATGCGCTGTTAATAATCAACGTACTCTTGCCAACTTTGTGACTTTGTCACTATAGTATGCGACAAAAAAGAAAATCACCAAAATTTGGTGAAACACTGCAAATTGTGGGTTTGCTTAGCTTTTGGTTTAGAAGTTGACCACTTCCAAAGTTTGCAAAGGCTCAACACTGAGACTGGGAATGAGAACTATCCAACAAAGCGTGATTTCTTAGGACAGACATGTGTGAAAACACCTGCATAACTCAACTCAAACCAACCAGCAACTTGCAAATTCCTAAAAGGAGAGTGATGGGTCATTTGGTAAATAATGAATATGTTGCTTGGCTAAGTTCCAGGTTACCTGGCTCTGCATCTTGGTCTGCTGTTTGAGGCGGAGGTTCTCTGGAGTATCAGCCACACAGGTGAAGTTTGTCTTGGGGTAGTGTCTGTAAAACAAAACATGGAGGACACCAGTGAATATCAATGAAGTTACCAGCTTCCACTCTGACTCACAGCAAAGCTCAAACCTCGCCTGCTAAGAGAAAAACGGCATAAATCAAGCAGCGTGCAGACTGTGGCCCCAACGTGGAGGCATTTGTTATTCAAGGTGGTCTTGACGTTGAATTAGGAGCGCCTGTAGACAAAAAGCATGTCAGCATTAACAATGGTTTGTCAGTGAGAGCCAAAGAAGCCTGAAAAAGCAGAAATACAAGAAAGGGGCTGAGATGGGGGTGGAAACCTCAAGGTTCCAGAGTTGGGAGACAAGCCATAGCAGGTGTAGGAAAAGCTTTTCAGAAACACAAAGCACAGGAATACACTCTCACACTTGTGGGCACGGTGCCATGGGTACAACAGGAAGACAAACAGCATGCAGCAGACACAGCAACGAGGTCAAACAGACAGTGTGAATGATGCTGTGGGCCCCTCCATTCAGTAGAGCATGAAGGAGACTTTTTTTTTAACGATTTTAAGATGCATCTTCCTTTCATTCAGAGAAAATACTGTCTGAAACCTGATTTAAGCAGTAGACTAGCTGTGTTTCCATTGACCATATAATGGAAAAATGTTGGGTTTCAAAATAAATTTGCTTAATTGAAACGCACCAATTAAGAAGAAATCTCTCTTCTCTCAAGGTGGTTTTTTTGTCCATATCAAAATTTTAAATATATTTCACAAAAATGCAATGTAAACACTTTTTTTATGCGTTGCACGAGTCCCATGATCAACAACAGGATGTTACTACTGGCAGAAACCATGAAGAAAAAGGAAGTAATTGTTGGAGGATGGACGGCATGTTTTTTAATGACTTATAGCATGATCAAACTTATTCACACGTGAATCTAATTACATTTCTTTCTTAACTGAAACAATCGCGAAGTTGTATTTTTTTCTATATTAGTGGAATTTATTCAAATTTCTGCACACATTTGTAATAGAAACGCAGCTACTGACTGCTGTGGGCAGAGGAAAAACTTTAGGACTTCTCTTAAGTTTCTAAGACTTAAATAGGGAGTGGCATGTGTGCAATGCAATTTGCCAGAGAACTTTTTATTTCCACAAAAGCACATCAAGTATGTCTTTATGGAAAAAAAACAATTCCAGTGAGTGTAAAAAAAACGATTCTGTATGTTCTGTGATTGAGCCACCATTCAGCTTTTATTCTTCACTGGAGACAGACTGTCTGAACTCCCATTAGTAGGCAGTATATGTGAGGCATCAGTGTTATTCCATAATGGAGGCTTTCAAGGAAATGCAACCCTGGGTCAACAAGTAATGGTGCCTGCCAGCTCATTCAGTCCTAAAGGCAGAAAACCACATGGCGCATGTCTAGTGGGAGACAAAAACCCCCAACAGTGCATCTAGCAGCTTATCTGGACTTCCTTTCCCAGAGTGCCTCAGGTTACGCTGTGTCCCTAAAAATCTTTAGATGCTACCAATGCCTGAGTGGCCCACTTTGCCAATATGTTTACAATTTCATTGAAAATATACTCAACTAACTCAATGAGAGTTTTCTCAATGCAACAACCATAGTTGGTGAATTGCTAAAAAATAATTTGGGGAAAAGTTTTACACAGTAGTTAAAAGTGAAAATACTTTAAACCCAGACATTTGATCTTTCTCTGCACCCGTCTTGCTCACTCTGGCCTTTTTAAGGCAGCGAGTTTAAATAAAGCAGCTGCTATCGGTGACATTCAGATGCAGTGGTTTGCAAAGCTAGTAGTTTCATTGTTCAAATATCTAATCATAGAAGCACAGACATTTTCCTACACCGTCACGTCAGTATTTCATGTATGATCGTGTCTTACAAAAGTATTACTGTCATTTTGCAACTGTAATTGTTTGTATAATTCATTTAGATTTTTTTGTGATACCAACACTAAACAGTAAATAGCTATGAATTTGTTTTTATAATTATTTTATCCTCCAGAAAAATGAAATCTACAGGGTAACCTTGTATTCAATGTCCTTGAGTCAACCTACCTACTATTGAAATTACAGTTTAGTCTTTTAGGGCATGCCTCCACCATTCCACATTTAGGGAGCATTTATCAGTTTTTTATTGGAGTGTGTCAACAAACATCTAATTTCAGGTTTTGCTGCAAATTCTCAGTTGAATTTAGAACTGAACTTTGACTAGACAAATGTAGTGCATAAATATGCTTTGATCTAAACTAGGGGTGACCCACTCCAGGTTTCCAGAGTGAGTGTCCTGCATGTTTTGGGTACATCTCTGAACCAACACAGATTCATAAATACTGAATTGCCTCCCTGGTTTTCTGAAGTTTTGCAGGTGTCTCCTAATCAACCAATCATTTCATCATGTGATTGGTTCATTACGGGAACCAAGAAAAACAAGTAAAATGTGAAGAAGAGTTTCACAAAGCTCGAGTTGAAAAACACCATTCCACTGTAGGATTACAGAAAGTTCAATCATTCTTTCAGGAACCATACAGGTTTTTATAACTTTAAGAAATGCATTCTTAAAAACTTCCACATTGGTTTAATCAAACCAAAATTAACTTGTCTAGAAAGTCCGGTTTGTTTGGGGAGGAGTGAAAGCGTATCAGCACTCCGATGGGACCAACAAAGCCAACTCTGGTCTCTGTTCGGCTGAAGTGAACACCGGTGCGGCTCAAATGTATATGTGAACACCGTTCCAAAAGCAATAAGCAGGATAGTCGTTTGTAATGTCTGTAAAGGAAGATTTAATTGTAATGTTTGTCTTTGACACCCAGGAAGAATAGTCTCTACTGTGGTAATGATTAATGGGGATTCTTAAATAAACAATACAAACAAAACAAATGTGTGAATCTAGGGCTAGCAGGAGAAATGTCTTTGTGTTTTACCAAAGACAATAGAGAGCTTTCACCCACTAAAATCCACTAAAATCACATTTAACTTAGAAGGAAGTTGCGCTCTTGTCTTCTTTGAAGATTTTTGTGATGTTTTCTTCAGTGGTTCTTGGTTTTTCCAATTGGTTTGGATCCTTTGACACATTTAACAAGTGCAGAAGTGAACCGCGCCAGCTAAACATTTTCTGGTACCCACTCAAACTGATTCTACTGTACTAGCAGGTGTGAAAACACCAAAACAATGTTACATGGTGGCAGCAAGAGACAAAATCCTCTAGATTATAAAAGTTGGTGACCCCTGTTTGACAAGGACAGAATGTCATGGTTTATTTTCTCTGAAGCTGGGTGATTTATGGTGAAAGGCTGCTTTTCATAAAGCATCACAGTCCCTAAAAATCCCCTTCTTGTTAGAGGTAGTGGGTGTGTAGCTGAGCTCATAATCAAAATCAGTGTTTCTCCCACTTTTGATGAGTCTTTGGAGCCTCCCGTTGCACTTAGGAGCCAGTAAATACCTTACATTTGCAACATGCTTGGATATTAGAGTCATACCATCAGATCTTGTAGCATTTGTCAGTGTGAACACTCATTTCTTTGGTGTTTTCACATCCGGTTAATGGTACAACCATGTCCACAAAACCACTCATCTACCTGTCAGGCAGTACACTGGGTTAATAAGCCGCACACAGGAAACTGGTGCGAGCACAAAGAAGAGTGATAAAAACAGAGGGGATGTGAGGATGGGGGAGGAGAAGGGCTCATGCATGTGTAATCACAAACACAAGCGGCCTACTGTGCGGGAGGAGAGGCCTGTTTTCAGGGAAGAAACAGGAGATGATGCGGTCAGCTCGCCTCAGACCTGGAAAGGTTGTTACATGTCACTCAGCTGCAACATCTCATAATATTCAACTGGGTGGAAGAATGACGCAACATGGCAGGAAATGTAGAACAGGCTTTATCAGACACAAGGCTGCTACAAATTACAGGCAGGGCTGAGTGTTTTATGAACCTGAAGATTACACGTCATAATTCATAACCTGGATATTCTCAGTCTAGTCTATTGAAATGAAAAGTAGCCATTTCATTTGCAGCTATCAATAAACACTTGAGTTGCAACAGGGTATGAGAAGCTGTTTATTAATAATTGACCACAAGTGCTGTAATGATGAGAACACAAACCAAAAGCAATAAATCAACACATTATACCAAAGTATGACAATCGATTAATTGTGATTAATGTTACTGTAATAACCGTCTAAGAATTTAGTACTCGATTAATCATTAACTGAAGTAAAAAAAACAAACCAACATATCTAGAGGAGCTGTAGAGAAAAATAACATACATCTTGCATTTAAGATAAAAACACTATCTGCAAATATGTTCTACCTAGAACTCCTCAAATGTCTTCACTCGGTTCAGATTTACTAAAGAAATGCTAAGTTATTGGTTTTTAGGCAATCAAATTTGTATTTACCTATTTAAAAAGGAAGGTGGTTAAAAGAAAAAAAAAATCCATCCAATTAATCAGAATAATTGATAGATGAATCAATTGCTAAAATAATCATTAGTTTAGGCCCTGAATTAAATTAATGCTCAACTTAATGGAGACTCAGTCATTAAGGTAATTTACAACCATCAGAGACCGAAGACCGTCAGAATTTTTCCAATCAGCTCATCGCCTTTTCTCCGTCTCCCACAAGCCACGGCGACTGCATTATCTACCGAAGGGCGACACTCTCAGGGAAGAGGGTGGGAATCCAGAAAAAACAAACAGCGCCTATATCAATTACCAAGGTCAAACATAATGGAGTAATGATAAAGTAGTTATCCCACAGGCGGACGGGAACAGAACGTAGCCTGCATTCCTTTCCTGGAGCTGCAGCCTCTTCAACTGATGATGTTTACTCTCACAAGGCTTATATTAAACAAACAGAGGGAGGCATAATAAGCGCACTGTGAAGGGCCTTGCAGAGAGAGACCAGCGGAGGAAGGAGGAAAAGCAAAATGAGATGATTTCTTTTACTTTTGGAGAAGTGTAGAGGATTTGACACCTGCTGGAATTTTACACTTTAATGTAAATATCCTTAAATTTTAAATGTCTGATTGTGGGTATGGCACTGGGACTGACATATTTATGGCAAATAACTTATTAAAATATGCCAGCATAGCTTAGAAAACCTAAATTATGACTGAATTTTGTTTACCCAATTCAGTTTTATGATGTGTGGATTGCATGTGTATGCTAGAACAATAACAGTTTCCAACTGGAGTAATCTCAACCGTACACCAGTTCTGACTGGGTAAAATGCAAAAGACGACAAAATTAGCTCCTGGGAAAACCACAGAGTCATTTACCTTGGAAACAACTCTGGAAATTCATGGAATGAGGTTTTGTTTGTTGGTTTGTTTTTAACTCTTCCCCCCCCCCCCCCCCCCCCCCCCCTCAACAGTATTGCTGGTGTGTCTAAAAGTATGTGGTATGAAAATAGCACTTCCTGTTGTGAAAATGCAGAGCAAACTGAAGAACAGCTAGATGTTATTCTCCAAGCAAATGGTCTACTACCACAACTCAACCCGTTTCCATTCAGACGCTACATAAGTGCTACTCTGCGATCAAAAGAATGCATTTTAAAAAGTGGGAGTTTCTGTATTTCTAAAACTTTTCAGTCATCAGATTAAACAATCTTTCATTTTTATCTTTCCTTTTAAGACTTCCAGGCAGTTCTTCTGAAAGCTGACATCTTAGGAAATATGACTCACTAATAAAATTACTAAGACACAAAAGTAAGTTACTCGATAAACTTGAAGTTTGAGTTTTACGCCGAGTTAAAAAGCTTAGGCTCTTAAGATTTGAAAACCAGTCATCCCGTTGTATTGCATCGACGTATCAAATTGAGCCTAAAAGAGCATCTTCACGCCACACTCCTTAAACCTTTTCTTATTTTGTTACAACTGCAAACTTTCATATATATCAACCGAATAATTACTAGACTGTAGAAAATGATACAGTTTTAAAATGTTGTACACATAAGAATCAGAAAATTGTGCAGAATGGATGGAGATAATCTGTAATCATCAGATTTAAACCCTTTTGTTGCAGCTCTGACTGCATGTTTACGGTCGCTGGCCTTTTTTGGAAAGTTAAACATTAACCCTCGTTTTAATTCTTGTTTTTATCAGTGACTTCCCTGTATTCAGTGTCATCAATCATCTCCTATGACCAGCTTTAATGCCCTTGAGGAAGAATGCCATCCCCAAAGAACAATGCTGCCATCACCATGCTTAAAGATTCATATGCAGTGTTGATCTTAATTGGGTTTTTCTTTTGCAGTTTCTTCTTAGCAGTGATTCTCTTCCATTAAAGTTAGATTTCCAGAGCAGTATCTGCAGCTCCTCCAGAGACACCAAGAGCCTCTTGGCTGTCTCCCTGAACAATGATCTCCTCGACCTGCCTGCTGGTTAAGGTGGGACGCCATGATTTTGTAAACTAATCCTTTTTCGGTGGAATTAAGACAATTGTTTGAAAACAAAATGCCTTATTTTCTTTTTATTTCATAATTATTTACTACTTTGTGTCATCACAGATCACAGAAAATCATATTAAAACAACTGTTAATTGTTTTAATTGTATTTAATTGATTACTGAAATAATTGTCAGCTAATTTACTAATCAATTAATGATTAACTGGAGTACACAGACTCAAAAAAAGGCCAAACTCGGAGCAGTAATTAAGCCAAAACTGAAAATTAAGATGAAAAACTATTTTTTCTGTAAATATGTTCTACCTGTAACTCATTAATTACACTCTTCAAATTCTGGAAAAAATCTATCAACTTTTTGTTATTCAATTTGCTAATCCAGAAAGTAAACAAATTGTTTCCACACTACATTAATATTAAGTCAAGCAGAAAAAGTTGGGCATTTTTCATGTTGATATTAGAAATATCATTTTAGCTGCACATGTATCCTTTGCTACAAATGACCAAGCGTTCACTAAAGGAATGTTTTTGCATTTTAGGCAAAATATTCTTATTTAAAGAAAAAATAATTCTTTTTTTTTGCATTTGTTATATATTTAGTAGGTTTTTTAGATATATAAAATAAAATTAAGGGTTCTAAAGAAAAATCAGAAAAATTTGCAAATTAATTTATCTAATTAATCACCAGAATAACTTGATTTATCACCAGAATGTTGGATGCAGCACTAGAAAATACATTAAGCTTTTCTGTTATGACATGACAAGATATGAAAGAAAAAAAATCAGAGGGTATCAACAGCTGTCACATGTCAAGATGTCGAACTTGCAGCTAATCTTTGGCCTTGCACAAGAAGGGAGAAAAAAAGCCTCAAACCTAATGTTTACCTCTGAAATTATTCATGACAAGGGAGAAGTCGCACATCCCATCACCAAAACGCGAATGTCTAACTGGGATCAGGCCAACAGTAAAAAAACAGCTCCTTTATTCATTTCTCACTCAATAAAATGGCAGCTCAGCAAATGAGCTCGTCAAGACACAAAGCAACGCCTCTTTCCCTCGCTCCCTCTCTGAACGTGCACACACTCTCCCGCTCTCACACACGGGCTCAAGAGGAGGAGGAAGTTATTATGCGTAACATGAGAGGGGAGGGGATTCCATGGATTCCTGTTGGGAACTTCAGCATGTACTGAGGCATGAGGGAACATGCTAGTTTCTAGAGTCCAACTCTGTCACTGTAGAGGAACTTGCGGAATTTCCTTTGTTGATACCCTTCTTCCCCATTGAGAATTGGGAGGGAGGGAAGCACTTTCCCACACAGGCCTTCGCTTTGAGGGGGGAGCCGGGATAGACGCACATAAATAGGAGAGGAGGAAGAGAGGGGCCGTAGTTGGGTTGCACCACTCACACAAACAGTTAGTCCAATTTCAGAGCTACGTACAAATTAAATGGAGACTTCAGGCTGAAGCCCTTGAATGTAAAGTGTGTGACATTCCCCGAGACGTCCACAGAAAGATGATTTGGTTAGAAAACTTACGCATTGCAGTATGGTCTCTTCTCGAAGCCTTTGTAATTCTTCATGTTTAGAGTCATTTTGCAGATCTCGCAGCTGAAGCATCCTTTATGCCAGTACTGTAAGAAAGACAAGACAACAGGTGGAGTTTTTATTTGTAGTTAGGACAAATTCATTACAGGCATGATTTTCTTGCAATGGAAGACATACAACCATGTTTATCCATAGATTTTAATTGAAAAGCCCATTTTGCAGCACCCAAATCAGCTTATATTCAACTTTACTAAATATAGCAAGCACTTTGAAAGAAAGTGACCAAAATCCTGGTCTTACAACCAGATATAAATTTGCTCAGTTTAGCCCAAAATTATTTAGGAAGTAGTAGAAGAAGTCTTGTTTTATTACAGCAAATGTGCAAAATACATATTATGGATCTACAATAACCAAACATATTTTTCTTTTGTTTTTCCTGAAAAAAAAGATTTTAGTTATTTTTATTTTTCACTTTTTGGACAACCTTTTCTTAAAGGATTTAAACAGTGAAACTTTATATCATTTCAGAAAAATGAGCAGCTTGAACTGTGTCGCACTAAAGTGATGCAATCACTCTGGTATTGAAAACTTGTTAAGAAACCAACTTCCTCTTTGGGTGCCAACAAAAAGCTGGCTGCCAGTGGTGTGAGAACCAGTTAAATTGTATTTGATGAGAACATATCACAGTTTGCACATCAGAGTCACAAGGTTCTGCATTTTTACTGTTAAGGTCTTGAGAATTGTATCAAACATCTTCAATTCATCTTCATAGGCGGTTGGACCAATATATACACTAGAGAGTGTTTTCCTCTTCCCACCCTCACACCCCATTTCCTGTTCTGGCGTTAGCTTAATCTGTAGTCTGTGGTCTCAAAGGGAGATTGAAGGAGAGGGAATTGGACAAACCCAAAAAGGAGGGAGGAGAGCATGAAAGTAAGGAGCTGGACAAAGCAAGAGGAAAGGCTGCAGCCAGCGGAGGGTGGGTGCGAGAGAGGAAGCGCCGGGGAGTGAAGCAATGATCTGATCCCGCTGTCATCGAAGAGAGGGAGGGAGGAGAGCGAAGACACCGAAAGAAAGAATAGGGTGAAAAGAAAGGGAGTGCTTATTAACATGGCCTTAGGGCACCCTGCCATCCGTCCCATTCTTTCTCCCACTCTTCATTGCCCACACAAAAACGAGAATCCTCCGAACAGAAAAAGGCGCAAGAAGATTAATCTGAACAGCAGAAACATGAGACTGCGACAAACATTTCTGAATGTGTCTCAAACAAGACAGAGACATACCCCACATGCACAGACATTCATTTACAATGCAGCATGTGTAAAAGGAATATAGCCAGAAGGATGACTTTTAGACTTGAGGTATGAATTGAATCACAAACCAAGAAGAAAAAAAACTCAATGGGAACTTCTTTGGACCACCCAGGATGGTCGCCACCGACAAATGGCAAGAGTGTGCATATGTTTGTAGCTGCGAGCCAGCAATATTGTACTTGGGCATAGAAGAGACAATGCTAACAGTGGAAACAAGACCATGGCTGTGATCTGGAGAGCTGTGATCCACAGCCAAAACACAGAGCCAAACCTTCAAGTCCAAACTCCTTAACCAACCACAACCCAGCCGGGCCAGAGGGAGCTGCAGATGGACACGTTACTCTCCGTTTCTCTTTATTTGAAACAAATCGCTTTAAAACAGGACGATTACATGCTGTCTGGATACAGTTGATCTGTTTCAATGAGCAAAACAACAACTAGATCATCTGAGGGACAAATGCACACCCATGTTGGGAGAAAATGATTGAAACAGAGCATTTACTGTTCTCAGGAGAGTCAAAGAGGCAGGCATGGACTTTGACATTCATGTTAGACAGGTTAAACATTGACTAAGTCTAAATTAAAGCACAAATCTGAGGAAGTCAACCATTTAGCAAACTATTTCTATGGCTTCCCCAACCTGCTAATCCACATTACAGGACTAGATGCATCACCCTCTAACCAAGCATGCCTTGGAAACAATACTGCTCTCTGATGACAGGAAAATGTTTCAACCTAACCACAACTTCTGAATTAATCATTAGAGGGCATACCTGAATAAACATGTGCTGTAGTTGGAAGAGGTAAGCTGATCCCATTTTCAGGTTGACAATTACAGGAATTCTCCCCCCCACACACACTTTTGGCTACAGTCGATTGTATAATAATAATAATTTAATGGCCCAATTGTAGGGCTACTTCTTTTCCTGATATAATTTTATTTTCTTCAAAAGTCTCCAGTTTCACACATGTAAGGTTGCAAGTGTCTGTATAAGGAGAGGTCGGTATAAAATGTCTCCAGTTTTGTACCTGAAAAAAGTTGTGAATGCAACAAATAAAACTACAAAAACATAGTTGGCTTATTTGTGTGAATGAAAAACTTTGGATCCAGTTTGGTCAACATTTGCTACTGGAATATATCAAACATATTTTACTTTAATCTCCCATTAGATTAAGTTTGGTTCTGCTACATCTGATATGTACAGCCATTTTAATGACTTCAGTAAACAACTGGGAAAAACCCCAAACATGTTTGGATCCAAATAAAGGCTGGTGCCATCATAATGACATTACAATTGCCATTCTTCATAAAAGGGTGCAACATGAATTTGATCATGAACTAAAATCTCAGACTACTCCAAATACGTGCAAGTTATTCTTCTCAGAGTGTCGCTTACTGAAAGCTGTGTGCCACCTTTTTGTTGTTACTATGCTGATTCATGCCAACATTCCTCAGAAAAATATAATTGATGTCTACTTTTGCAGCCAACAACAGAACAGCTGGTGTGATTTGATTGTTGCTGAGACATTGTAGGGTTGGCAGAGGCGGCATGGCAACAGTCCCCACGACGTTCCCACAAGGCACTTCTAAAACACTGTGCTACTAACTGGAGGTCTCGACATGCAAGACGTGGCCTGGAAGAGGGTGGAAATGTGCAATTTCTCAATTGAAGTATGTGGTACTCCACTAAAATAAGCATCTCTTTTCAGAATGCAAGGATCGGCCTTTACCCTTTGACCTGTAAGGTTGCAGACATGCACTGAGCAGTTAATGCAGCAGTATGCAACTGTAAAAATATGTATTACTTTACTGAAACGCTCATGCTGAAACTCTCACTACATCATCACAGTATGGTATGAGAGATAATCTGTGAAAATAAAGCAACAGCCAATCACAGCCAGGAGGTGGGTGTTAGCGCTGTCAATCACCCTCCGTCTCATCCCCTAACTTTCCCTGTCTGCTCCGCTGCAGCTAACAGATCATGTTGTGGATGCTCAGATAGTTAGAATGGCCACTGATGATGGTGGATACACCGTTTCCTGTAACGTTGGGTTACATTAGCACATTTAGCAGAGTACATGAGGATGATTGACAGTGCCAAGACATTCCTTCTGGCTCTGGTTATTTTTGACTGGGAGTATCAGACAGCAATAGCAAATTAGAGAGGATGTTTCCACATATTGTCTGTAACATTATACTGTCACAACAGTGACAGATAAAAAACATTCTTCTAAAAAGTTACATCATGCACCTTTAAACAGGAGGCTCTGACTAATAGCTGTGGTTTAATCATGGAGCCTGCTCACAGCGTTTTTCCTAGTTTGGATACAATTCAAAGCTGCTGGGAAGATATTCTGCATTACCTGAATCATGGAAATGCAGAAATGTTACATTACCATGCTGACACGTCAGAAACCGTACAGGCTTCAACGTGTCAGACTGTGTGAGCTCAATAAAATAAAATCCTTAGACAAGCTTCTGTCACACAGTATGATGGAAGATACCATTTTGCAGTAATAGTTGGTGCAGCAGAATCAAATCAGAAATCTAAGACAAGTCCAGGAATGATTGAACAGCAAGTTGAAGGTGTTAAAGCTTTTCCAGACCCAAATTTTCAGAGTGTTTCTCACTTTTACAACACATTTCAATCTGAATTTATAACCCGCATTTCTATAGAGGTCAAGTTTCACAGAGTAGCTGGAGAATACTTGAACTACATCACATACACATGCATAGAAATCCTGTTCGACACAGAAAAGAGAGAAGATGCAGAGGGAATATCAAAGTACTCATGACTGGACAACATAGTCACATTTTGGCACTGATAATTGTTGTATGACATCTTTAGTTGTTAGTAGGGCTGTATAATATCGATTTTGCGATATATATCAATATTTTCTTTCCTTAAAAAAAAAAAAAAAAAAAAAAAAAAAAAAATCGATATTCATCTGCAATTATCGTAACATCCAACCGTCACCTTGCTCACTCAATGCTTGCTTCACCGGGAGAGTGATTAGGTCATCAGGCTTGGAGTGATTCCTTCAAATGTTAAGTGCCAAGGTTAAAAAAGTATCAAACTACTCAGAGCAGGTACTTGGTGCACTTTAATTACTTTACAAATGCATGCAAGCTACAGTTTTAATTAAAAGAAACATGTTTTCTCACCACTTCTTTGATTCATTCTGTCCAGCAGTAAACTAGGTCTGTATCCAACCAGAGCCAGGTATTGTGTAGTTGGTGCTTTTAATCAGTTTTCAGTTAAATTAATTCAATCAAACTCTTTAACAGTCACAAAATGTCACCAAAATCACTCTGTCCCTCTAAACTATTTCAGAAAATCGCAAAAGTGTATTGAATTGTATCGTTTGCTGAATATCGCAATATACATCTATTGAGCAGAATCTCGTGTACCGTATTGTGAGATTATTGTATCACTACAGCCCTAGTTGTTAGAGCGCTAAAATGGTGGTTAGAGCATCTTGTCACACTGAATGACCACAGACTCTAGATCACAACTCATTTTCTCACGTATCATGTACAACAATAGATCTGGTCTGACATAGCTGATCATGCAGTTTGAACCTGGATTTAAGAACAATTCTCATAAAACACTAAACATATTAATCCCCTGAGCTATAGTTAGCCACAGCAGAGTAATGACCGTCTTATGAAGGGTGGAGTGATATACTCATTTCAAGGGTTGGATGTAATGCTTGCAGGTGTTTTGTAATGCTTCAACCATTGACTGTGTATTCTATGACTTTGTATTTTTATGATGTAAAGCACCTTAAACTGCCTGGTTGCTGAAATATTATATACAAATAAACTTGATTTGACTTGACTTTGTAGTTTTGCAAGAAAAGCGTGCTGGGATGGTTTTGGATCAAGGTCCCTCACAAATAATTTGCCGTCACTAACGCACACTTGAGGTTACATGTTGTTTTAAAGCTCATTTGTGAAAAACATTGCAGCCTTCCTTAGTGATTTTTAAATGAGATACGCTTACCTGTTTGGGTTTATACTGAATCTGCACGTTGACACAATGTAATCCAAAGTGCTTCCCACTGAAACATCCGAGACGTATTTTAACTCCATGCACTAATTTCAACCACTCCCCAGACACTCTGCATTGTCTGTTAATGATGTGCTCATTGTGAGAGTTACACAAGAGGGGGACAAACAAAGCTGTGGAAATAAATGTGTGTCAGAGGGGCTGTCCAGCTGTTAGCCTTGTCTGGTTCCCGGAAAACCTTGCCCTGTAGTGCCAAGGCAGGATCTGACAGTCAGCTGGAAAAATGAGGACACTGCAGAGATGGAGCCCTAGAAATGAAATACTCCAAAAAATGACATCTCTGTCTGCCTGCAGCTCAAGGGCAAATGTGTATGCATGTAATACACGCAATTGTACATGTGTGCAGGGCTGGATGTGGGTTAAATGTCTCAGTCTGAGAGATGCGTGTGTGTCAATGAGGGTTATAGCCTCCAGATGAGAGAAAATGTCTCTCGGCATTGGTCAAGTCAAGTAGTTTAGGAGGAAGAATATCAGATATACCAGTAAAAATAATAAAATAACAAAGAGCTGGTTAGTGAAGTGAACACCTAACTTAAAAATGGATTCAAAAGGATTGATTTCACAGTACATTTTAAAAATAAATGTATGAACATTCTCACTGTACAAACAAATCATTTAGGACAGAATGTTCTGTGCAAACTAATATGGCCTTTTAATAATTTTTAAAACATCTTAGGATTATATTCCAGTGGCCATAAATACACCCAGAAGGACCATATTTTGAGAGATACGAGTGTCTTGCATGCCAAAAAAAAAATCTATTGCTCTCTTTTGGAAAAGAACAGATAGTCCAAGTGTTATATTTTGGATTAGACAAGTGTGAGCAACATTCCCCCTGAAAGAACAACATGCATACAGAAAGAAAAGCAAGAGAAATTTGAGATGATTTGAACTTCCTTTTATTTGTCAAAAATCAAATAAAAATCATGTTAAAAAAAAACAAAACAACTTTTCAAACAAGTATATGAAAGTCAGTATAAATAAATTATTAAAATAGTAGAAGCTATTATTGTCAGGCAGTTATCATGCACTGAAAATATCATGGAGTGACGCCGCGTGAGGTTTCAGGCGTAAAGTGCGGCCCATCTTCTGGTGTTAACCACTTCCTGGGTCGCCATGTGAAACATAGTTTAATTTGAGAACCAGGCAATGTGGTGCTGGTACGCCTAAAGACACACATCTGGATAGTGCTAAAAAGGATAATAAAACAACTCATTACCATATGCAAGTCAATTAAAACTCAATGCCACTTTTTTTGTTTCAACCCATGGCATTGTACCTCAACTACAGGCAGACAGTGATTTTCACAGACTTGCTGGATACGAGGTGAAAATTTACTTTCCTAATTTGTCCATCCTTAGACGACAGACAAGATGTCCAAAGTATGTCCCAGCAGAAACATAAAAGAGGAACATAATTAAAGATCTTCCATGTCATGCTGCAAATCAAGCAAATAATAACCCTGTCATAGCTGTAAATTGCAATGTGGAACCATATTTGCAATGGTATAAACTGTGCAGTAAATAAAACCCAACATGCAAAGTGGTTCCTTCTTCCTGATCGTTCACGCCTGGCCACTCAGTGAAGCCGATGGCTCGGGTGATTCTGATGTGTTTGGAGACATCAGAGGAAAGGTGGTTGCTAAAGACGCCTCACCTTCGTGGCATTTCGACAACGTGACTCAGCTCTCAAAATAACCTGACTAAAGATAGAATGCCATTCCTAAGACCAGGAACAAAACATTCGAGAATGCCTGATTCAGGTCTAGAAGTGTTGGCAGTTAAAACATAAGTCAGGTGATTTTTTTTTCTCTGTGAGATTTTTTTTTTATTTTGGATGCATGCAAATATGAATGGGATGTAGGATATATTGTTTTACAAACAGTAAAGACTATACAAGATGAATATGCTTTGACCTTTAGCCCTTCCTTACTGCAGTTTCCTGTGATTGAGCAGAAGCAGCACAATAGACGCTCAAATCTTACAGGAAAATCCTACAGTAGCAGCCAAACACATTGTTAAATAACCTAAAATTGGGTTAGCCATAAAATGGAAGACAGGACAGAGTATTACATTAAGCCCTGAGCCATTTTATTGCTTACTATATAGTAGCACTCCAGGCTCTCTGGAGGTCTTTCAGGATATTAAAGAACAAAAATGTATATAAATAAAAGGAGAAATAGTGTGTCTACACATTATTTCCTTCTACAAAAATGCATTTTTACGAAAGCCACTGGTACAAGATGATTTCTGTAGATATTGTCATAAAAATAGCATAGATAACAGTCTGACGTGAATGATCTGCCGACAGTTTAAAAAAGGATCATCAGTGTAGCAAACCGCTTAGAGAGAAAATACATTTTTCTGTCTAGCAATGCAATCTTTAGCCTTATGCAACTGAAAACAGAAGCAGGTGCTGGTCATGTTACTTGACTTGGAGCTGTCTGGCATGGATCAGTTCCCCAAAATGATCTGATGATGTTTTAGAACAACTGTAATAAAATATTTTTCTTTTTTCTACCGTTTAAAAAAAAGATCAATTGGAGGTGAATTAGTTGTTTTAGTTTAATCAGGGGTCCTAATCTCTCATACTTTTGAAGAGTGAGCTGATCCAAAGGGAAATGAAATTTTTATATTTATTTGTATTCATGTCAAATTCATGTTCAGTGGTAATGAGGTGCGGCGTTTTGTGGTCATTTATCTCAATAAATCATGAAAATACTTACTTACCAAGCAAACTAAAATGATATGCAATGATTAAGAGCAAGTGTATGGAATTGTTTAAGGTCAGGTTTCAGGCATGAAGTTTAACGCCTGATGGAACTAAACGATAACAAAAGAGTGCATTGGGAAATCATTACCTAAAGGTTTAGAAATAAGCCGTTATGGCCAGTGGCCTTTTCTGTGTTGTTTTTTTACAGTGGCTAATCAAGTTGGAAGTGGATGCAGCCCAGTCTTCCTGAGCCACTCCCTGAGGCCTACAGCGATTGGCTCACCAATTGCCAGCTCCACCAATCCCTGAAGAGGCCTCCCTTTTAAAATCCCAGACTTCCTGGAGGAAGGCACAACTGATTCTTTGTTCAGACAGCTTCCCACTTTGTTGGGTGTTTGGTTGACTGCTGTAAACTAGCTTTGTTAGCGCTGAAAGCTCTGATAGTTTTTGATAACTTTTGATAGCTTTGACAGCTCTTGCTAGCTCTGACAGCTTTTGTTAGGTTTGATATCTTCTGTAACTCCTCTTGTCCCTGTGGGGGATCTTTGTATCTCTGTTAGAGATTTGTAGTTTGTTTTTGTTTAACCTGTACTGAAACTCCATTTTTGTTTGGTTAAGAGCTTTAATTTACAACTCTGATTGTTTTGTGAATTTTGTTTTAGTATATTTTTGTTGTAGTCCCTACATTTTGATTATTGTTAATTATTACTTTTTATTTTTGTCAAAACCAAAGCAATACACCTCTAAATTGTTAAATCTCACCACCTAGGGTTCTTTAATGTTACTTCCCTTTCCCCTGGCCAAGCCGGGTCGTAATAAGCAAACATTTTAAATTTCTTATTTGTTGTAGTGTAGTGACAAAATTATTGTTTAGTTTATGTGCTAGACTGAAAAGTTCTCAATCAAAATAAGTAAAAAAATAAAATTCTGTTTAAGTAGCGAAAAAGACATTCAAATCCAAACTTGGCTAACCTGAGGCTTTGGTTGACCATCTGAATTTGTAAAGCAGGTGATAAATGGTTGCATAAAAGCCAATCAGCAGGGCTGAAAATAAGATCTCAACTGTTGCAACAACTACCCAGAAGCCTAGAAACAGCAGCACACCTCTGTTGCGAGAAAATCCACATGAGGAAGGAAAGCACAAGTCAGTTTCACAAACTATTTATAGACCTTTGAAAGCAGCAGGTTAACCGTCCAAGAAGAGAGTAACCACCCAATGGCCTATATATCAAATTAGACTATTAATAAAACGTGCAAAAGATTTGGAACAGAGTTGTGTAACCTGCAGGCCTGGTTAGCAAAACCTACGGCAATATGCAGTAACGGGAGACACACTAAGAGCAGAAGAAAAGCTTTGCACTCTTTTTTTTTTTTAAATCTATTCAAAAGTAGAAAACTGGGACACATCACTTTGCTCACACAGCAATTTCTGTTACACATCTCATTGGCTGGACTTCAAAGCCTTTTTGTGAAACAAAGCCACAAAACTGACAGGCATGCTCTGGATAAATGAGCTAAATATGTTCTTAATAACTTTGTGCAACAAGCTGGTATGTTAAGCTTCAAATGAAAGCAAAATGAGAAGGAGAACCGGTTGTATAGAAGAGCCCAGACTAAAGTTTACTTCCTGTCTTTACCTGCTGCTACTACCAGGCCCAGTCCTGCTGTAAGCAGAGGAATCCAGCACAGACAAAAGGCCTGGTTGTTCACGTCCTGCTACAGAAGCTGAAAATGATAGTCGGAACCAAAGCACAAGTGGAAGAACACTGAGCTACTCCACATGTACACCTGAGCGGGTGGAAAAATACTCAGATCAGCCTTGGCTGCTTTAAAACAAAGATGGAAATCTGTGCAGTTTGGAGAAAAAAAAAGTGGGGAGTCTGCCACAGAATGGCAGAAAACGTCAACATACGGAAAGCTAGCTTGCTTTGGGGGCTCATAGCAGAAAGATGGCACTGCAGGCCTGGAGCGGAGCATGCAACATGGGAGTGTCTGTCTGCTGGAATGCACTCTGCTTCGGGGAGGATTCCACAGCGCATTCAGGCTGCACTTGTGGCAATTTGATTTCTATCAATCCAAGCGTTTTACAAACCAACATTACTTCTGTGGAGATGTCTGATCCGCCCTGTAATATGGGATGGCTGCGGGTATGGAGGGCTTCTGAGGTAAATCAATTCCAATGGGAAAATACCATTCATGTCCATTCTGCAGAAGAGTGATGCATCCAGTCTGGGGATGATGTTACTTTAGATAAAGTGCTTTGTGAGCTTTTTCCACCACTTTCTTGTATCTGACAACCCTGACAGATAAGCATACCTCAACAGTGATTGATTTTCTCTAGACTTTGAAGCATCCATTGCAGAAAATATCTAATTGGTCGACTAAAATATGCTTTCCACCTTACAGATTTCTCCTGTTTCTACTTATTTGTCGCACCTAAATGCTTCTGAACAAATATTAACATCCAATTTGATTTTATCTAAGGGGGAAGTATTATGTAAAATAAGACTTTTGAGCTTTAAATTTTGTTATTTCCTCATCAAAACCACCTGGCGTGCTGCTTTGATTCAAGCATGTTTGAGAAATACTTTTATCTCCGTGAAAAACACTGTGAAGAACACCTGGGTGGACCTAGCTCTGCCTTCGAGACGTAGCCCTTCCCCCGAATCGGCTCCTTCAGACTAGCCAGCAGCAATTAGCAAACACCTGTTGGAACTGCAAGTCAGCTGAACTCACAAAAGCTATTTCTCAATGTAAAGTTGGTAAAAACATTGTTAACACCTTAATAGCGGAGCCATGTTGTGATGACTTACTGAAGGCGGAGTTTCAGAAAGAGATGGGATTTTTAAAGAGAGAGAGAACCAATGTCAATGGTTAAATTATGAAGTCAAATTTGATATATATATAGCTTTTTTTTATAACAACTGAAAGTTACAGATTCTTGATTAATTGTGCTATAAAATGGTGCTAGATGCCTGGGGGGAAATATATAATACTATCCTTTCATAGGAGAAGTAATACAAACTAACTTTGATGAAATAATATTCTCCTTTATTTTTAAAATAAATGATGTTTTACCACATAGTTTTAGAAAGATAAGTTCCATTTCACAAGCCAGACCCTGACATGATTACTGGCAGACATGTACAATCAGAAAATCTTTTCATTAGAAATGACGTTAAAACTAAAGAAATTCATCAACATGAGAAACAAAGACTTCCATCAGTCATGATTACAAATCCATTTCTAAGGTTTTTGGATCCCAGTTAACCACAAGACGACTCACCCAGAACAACCAACATCTAGACTCCCAAAAGTCTCAGTTATGATCAGTGTTTATGATTCAATTATAAAAAGGTTTGTCTTACATCCACCAATAAACATATTGGCCATCATATTGATCATACTCAGAGTCAAACTTGGTCCATAATTAATGGAACCAGTGATTCTGTCATCTACCAGGAAATCAGGAAGGAAAATGTCTGGCTATCAGTTGGTGAAGCCACACAACTTAATCTTGAGTTAATTAATACAACAGGACAATGGGAAAAAGTACAGTACTCAGATAGGACCTTGTTGGTTTTCAGAGCTTTAGTCATCATTTCAAATGTGTGTTTTGTATTTATTCAGCTTACCATTCTCTGATAATGAAATTTGCTTAATTTGAAACATTTAAGCATGACATTTTTTTTCCAAGCAGAGAATGTGGAAAGGCTGGAAATTTTGTAAGTAATTGATAATTAATCAGGTGATGAGATTGAGAAACTAGCTGGTGATGTTATCAAAACCCAACGTCAGTTGCATAAACATTTTTTTAAAAAAGCTGCATCATTTTGTCAAGACATGATCGACATCACTGTAATTATCATGTCCTGTTTAGCAGAATACTTCCACTTCTAACTTGAGTTATGCTGATCAGGCTTTGAATGGCCAACCACAAATTACAGTTTTCCTTGAGGTCTGACCCACGGATTCAATTTCTGCTTTTAAGACTGTAACACATAATAGAGAAAACAAGAAGTGCTGCAAATGCTTTAACTTTTGGGAATAGTTTTGAATTCAATAAAATATATATAGTTTTTTAAATCTCATTTGTTTCATCACCTGTGACAAACCTAAAATTGTGGAGATTGTTAGTTTTGCTAATAATTGTCTAATCCAGTGGTTCTTAACCCGAGTTCGATCGAACCCCAGGGGTTCAGTGAGTCGGTCTCAGGGGTTCGGCGGAGTCTCTGTCGCGGAGGTAAAGACACAATTGTGTAAAGTCGTGATGACGCCCCGCTTTGCCATCACTTGCTGCAGAGGATCACGTTACATTGCATTGCTTAGCCAATCAGAGGATCACGTTACATTGCTTAGCCAATCAGTGCTCCTCCACAGCTCTGATTGGAGGAGCTTCACTCTCAGCATGGATTTGATCTTGTGTCTTTAATTACTTCAGCAAAGCTCACAGTTTTTACCAAATTCTGTAGCTTTCGGTGTTCTTCTAAATCTGCTCCTTAGTTGCATCTTTTCAGGGTTGGTACTGCCTCTAGTGGCATGGGGTGGTAACACAACTAATATGATTACATTACTAAATCTGAATACCGCAAAGTATTTATTATTTATTATTAATTTTTCATTCTCTTAAGAATGTAGAGCTAATTAAACGACCTAAACGAGATCTTAAAGTGGTTCCAGTTTCTCTCGATGGCCAACCTGTTGAAACTGTGGCTCATTTTAAATACCTTGGGTCGTTCCTGGACAGTCAGCTCAACTTTTCTGAAAACAATGACTATGATTAGAAGAACTGATCTCAGAGACTCTACCTTTTATAAAGACTTAGTGATCATGGAGTGACCTGACTCTAGTTGGGTCACCCCTACGTCTTGAATTTACGGGTAAGGGGGGAATCATATTTTATTTATCACTACAAGGCTTCAGTGAATGCGCATATGAAACTGGTGGGTTCGGTACCTGAAAAAAGGTTAAGAACCACTGATCTAATCACTTAAGGAATAACAATCAGAACCGACTGATGCATGTCTAAATGTAACCCATGCAGCTTATTTTATTTTAAGAGAAATATGTTTTTAAGACCATATTTTCACATCGTATCGTATCTTGATTAAAAGAAAAGTTCAAGTCCTAATCCCAATCCCTGTAAGAGAGATGTTGTAAATCATATTCAAAGAAAGAGACCCCACCCAGATGAGTACAGTAGGGACTGAGCCCGAGTGATTTCAGCGTCTTGTACAGTTAAATAGCTGCAGAACTTCTTTAACAAACTTGAATTTCCAAATATTTTTGCGCACCCATGTTTTTCTACGACTTAAGAGAGAAAACAGGAACAAGACTTGCACCATTAACACTTCCTTTAGCTGTGCCACGACTGCCAATTGACTGACCTCGAGAGTCACGGTGGGTAAAATTGATGAGATTACCCCTGATCCGAGATTAGCGGGGCGTTTTGGGTGAATCCCAACGAGTAAACTCGTCAAATAATCCCCGATTTGATATTTAGCCTGGTTAAATTGAGACAATCCGCGCTACCTGGGAGGAGTTCAGGACACGGAAATAAACGTGTTCGGTCGTGGATAAAGTGCTGTATTGTTCAGAAACCTGACGGAAATGCCTCCACCTGAGCGGGGGTTTATGTGTGAGGGTGAAACCGAACTAAATAAAGAATAAAAATACGCCCTGTTTGAAAAGCAGAGCTGTGTTCTGTTCGTTTTGGGCCCAGACAAGGGCTCGGTTGTCCGGAGCACACCGAAGCCTCGCTTGCGGGCAAATAAACACCCTAATCCAAAAATGAATACACAAAACCAACATAAAAGGAGGACATCATTAACCAGGATGGGCTCCGTTTCCCTTTTCGACCACGTTGCGGTGCCACCGCATTCCCAGACGCCTGGCTAACTGCTAGCTTGCTAACGTCGACATACCTGTTCCTCTGCTGGGCTCTTCGGTTCAGTTCATTCACCCAAATATGTGAACGCTTTCGCTTTTAGCGAGGCAGAGGCTCCAAAACAACTCACTTTCTTTCACGTCCCAAAAATTAAAAAAAAAAAAAAAAGAAGAAGAAAGACAAAGATATTTCGAGCTCTTACCTTGTCCAGACAGTTCACTTTTTCCGTGGGGTAAACGACTTGATTACATCTGCCACACATCGGATTCATGTTGGAGGAAACGCTCTTCTAAGCTAGTTAGCAGACAACCCGGCGGTGAAACGGGACAAAAGTCGACTGTTGGCTTTAAAACACCGGCTACAGAAGTGGGTTGCGACCGGCGGCTGACCAAAACCAGAATCTAGTTGTATGTAGCAAAGGAGATTGTTGTTGTAGCCGCACAGCTGGCTGTCAGTCTATTAACCAGACACGGAAAGCACGCCCCCGACGCCCTCCTCTCCTTCCCTACAATGCGCGTGTCCGTGTACAGACGGGGGAAGAAAAAAATTTTACAATTTGGGCTTTTTTTTTTTTTTTACATTTTTATTGAATGAGTAATTACTCGTCAGATGACCTAATGGGGAAATATATAATTTGGAAATATTCACTTAATACTGTAAGAGATGTGTCAAAGTGCTGCAAATCAGTATTTAGTGATGTCTCCTCGTGTTTGTCCTATCCGTGCTCCTTCTGTTCTTGCATCGCAAACTAATGCAGTCATCTTGCAGATTTTGGGGCTCCACCAATTCAGTGCTCCTAAATCAAGATTTTACTCATCTGCCACGTTCAATGCATGTCCTACTTCATGTCCAGGTGAAACGATTGCGTAGGGCGACACCTGCTGGCAAACGCTGTAACAAACGATATGAGCCATTCATCTGTTTCTCTATGCACTGGACAGGAAAACGCAGAAAAGCAAATAAAAGTAAGTGCATGGTTAGTTTTTGGACTCTATTGAGGGAGTTTGGACTTTATTCAGCAGAACAGCACCTATATTTCTCTTTCAGCAAGCTAACAGGTAAGTTCAATGACTCTGGGATTACATGATGCAATTCAAAGCTGAATTTCTTTTAACAGTGAGCTTTAGACTCGTTCTTAGCATTGTGTTCACATGGTTGTAAGATAAAGATGTAATGATTTGATGTGTTTACAATATTTAAATGTTACTACAAATTCTTGTAGCATTTTTTATATATATGAAGGATAAAACACTTTTTCCTTACTTGAACTCTATGTTCTTGTGTTTTTCCCATTTTGAAGCAGGTCTCTGTCACATAATATAAAGACCTCAGGGAAACAGGAAGCCACTGTTTATTATTTGGACATCTCCAGTCAACTTAATAAGATGAAAAATATGTTTTAAAAAAAGATCTTATTGTGAAACAGTTCTAGTAGGACAATATCAAAACAGTAAAACAGAGCAGAAAGTTAGAAAACATGTAACAAAACCCAATTTTTTTTACTGTTTTTCTCTGGTCTTTTCAATCACAATCTTAAATTAAAACATATTTCATTCAGCTATTGCAGTGTATCATTAAGAAAACAATTTCCATCATTTTTCTGACCCGTCAAGAATCATCATCGGTCTTCATGGAGTAATGTACCCTAACTAACCTTCACAGAACATTTCCTAAGATTAAATTGCACACAAGAGAACTCTCTTTATTGGTTCTAATGACTTCTAAATTGGTTTCAATGGACTTTATATAGGTGAATCAGAATAAAATGAGAGTAATTACAAATGCACAGCACACTTCTCTCACCTTTATCTGCAAAAACATAAAAATAAATCAAAACTGCACTGTACAATATACTCAGGATTTTTTGTGTAAGTAAAAAAAAATTCAATTGAAAGCACAAGAAACTAAAACTTCATTTTTACCAGTTTTTTTATTGGATCAATGAAGGAGCACTCACTTTAGTTTATAAGACTCTTTATGAAACATAGCTATGCTTACTTTTGAACACCTTTCATGTGAAACTGATCAGTGTGCAAATACTGCCTAATTGTCACCAAATATGTCAAACTCAGCTACACTGTTCCAAAATATTACACACATTTTATTTTTTTTGGGGGGGGAAGAAGTTACAGTGCTTCAAAGTAAAACTTAAATTTAAAGCATAGATGGTTGCACAGATTTGCACATTTCAACATGGTCCAGCTTCGACGATGCTGTATTTTTCATGACCTTCTCCCTCAACTTCTGTGTATCCGGGTCGCTGATTTTGGAACTTCATGGATGGCCAGTAGCTTTTGCGTCTCTGTTTGGCAACATTTCATGGAAAATATGATATAAACACAATATGCATGTTAGATTTTTTCTATTATTATTATATCTGTGGGGTACCTGGTTGAGGTAGAGCGGTGATAAGCCGGTGGGATAGCAATGGATGCAAATGGCGACAAGTATCAAAGCCAAGAGTAAGACCAGAGCGGCCGCTATCCCCGCTATGATGCCAGTGTGAGACAATTCTTGACTTTTGGTTGAAGACTCTGTTTTCACATCTGAAGCCAAGATAAATATCTGTGTTTTTAAATCTGAAACAATGATTTGTGAGTAATAACTTTTATTTGTGACTCACCGCTGCCTGTAATGAAAATCTCATCATCTGGAAGAAATTAGTGCGTTTAGCTTTGTAGTTCTGCTCAAGAATTCTGAAGTAATTATGTTTAACAAATGAAATCATCTGGGACAGATTACCTCTTTTACAGTCTCTTTGTTCTGTAATTAAAGGTGTTGTGTCCTCTGTTTTGGGTGCAACAGAAGAAGCCGTGAAGCCATCCTCCTTGAAGTAATCATCACAAGATGCGTCTTTGCTCTGTCCACACACACACACACACACACACACACACACACACACACACACACACACACACACACACACACACACACACACACACACACACACACACACACACACACACACACACACACACACAGCGATAAAACTCTGTTTCGCTTCAAAACACGGTCAAATTAAAGCAAATATCTGCGCCCCAGTCCTACCTCCTCCGAACAAGAATAATCCAACCATTCCTGCCTGTGACGGTCCATTCCATCTGAACACCTGAAACACGATGTTTGAATAAAACAAAGAGGGACATTTTTGTCTGAGCTGTTTAGTTGCTCACCTCTGGAGAACGTTACACCAACTGCAGCCAGACGTTTGGTTGGAGGAGAGGCAGCGCTCACAGCTGTCATGTACGAGGCAAGCTGGAAAAAAAAGAGAGAGAAATGAGATTTAATTGTTTTAAAGCTGATATTAGGATATGAAACATTTGTGAATGATGAGAGATTTCACTGACTGGGGAGTGGTGTGATCTCTACAGCAGATGAATTGGTAATCTTTGTCATGTCGATTTCTACTCGATGGTACTCATAGATCGTGTGCTGAGCTCCATCTTGAAAAGGAGAAATAGAATGTAAACAGTATAGTCTAATGACTAATCACAGTATCGTTCACTTCTATTGGTTAAAAAAACGCTTAAAGCAGGTGAATGTAGCTTCGAAAAAGATATTTTTTTTACATATTTGTTGAAACTGTCATTATGTTGTGACAATATGGTCTGAGACAAATAATCTGTGAAAAAATAGAATTACTTCGACTTTTCCCAGCGCTAACTAAAAACAACCAATCAAAGCCAGGAGGAGGGTCTTAAGCTGTCAATCGCCCTTCCGCTATCCAACCTTGTTTTCTGCTAAGGAGTAGCTTCTTTCTGATAGAAAGTCTATCATGAATGCTTATGATTATGATTAGTCTTGTTTGGAGGAGGTAGGATAAAAATAAACATTTTTCCTGAAACGTTTAGCTGCAAGTAAATAACTAAACTTTATTTATCACCTTTCAAGAAACAAAATAACAAATACACAAAACTAATTCAAGCTAAAGCAGATTTAAAAAGACAAGTTTGTCTGCCATTAGCACATTTAGCAGCGAGTGCGTAAGGTGACTGACAGCGCTAAGACACGCCCACCTGCCTCTGATTGGTGCTTTTGGTCAGGAGCAGTGCATTTCTTCAGATAGCAATAGTAGCTCAGATAATCTTTTCAAAGATTACACTACAAGATTCTTTTTCTAACTTTTAAAAATACATATTTTTATATATTGTTGTTTCCTGAAAACCCATATTTTTTCATTGTCATCTCTCCTAGCATGAGAGAGATCACTTTATTTGTCACGTTGTGTATAACATCTTTTGTTTGGTTGCTTTATGTTGGATGCTTTTATATGGTGTTAGTGTCTTGCTTGCTATTATAAAAGTGCTTATAAATAAAGTTGGGTTGGATTGATGTTTTGAATTCACATCCAGCTGCAAAACCGCATATCAATGTGCTTTTTAGCCTCCTGGCAGAGAACAGGAGACTGTTGTACAAAATGTCCTGGAATTTAAACAGCAACAGCAAAAAAAAACAATCTGTGATATTTAACACAGTGTTTGTGGACAAGCAGCAGACTCTCAGCATCCACCTGACTTAACCATAGGCAGGAGATGTTTATATGCTGATCCTATTTCAACACAGATCCTGGGAGTGTTTGTTCCTGACGAGCTCAATCTTTGTCTCATTTTGACCGTAAAGTACAAACTGTTAGTCCATATATTTACATATTTCAGGGAAGAATAAAAAAAAATCTTCCCAGGCAACAACTCCAAACTACCAGCTGGCATGCAGGTAACAGTTGTTACGGAAACTTGCTTACCTGAAGACAGGTTTGATTTTTATTTTATTTTATTTTTTTACCTCCCTTATTATTCTCATAACTTTGCAAACAAAAATACTAAATTTGGTTGCTCCTGTCATAGTTCAAGTTATTTTAAACCTCCAAAGTAGACGTGGGCAAGTTTAGGAAAATAGCTATTCCTTGTAGACTGAACAGCACATCCACCTTAACTGATTGACATGTTTTCCTGTCTTTCCTATTTTGGTCAGTTTTCAACACTGATTACCTTAAAAAAGTAAAAATACATGAAAAAAGCTTCAGTTTTATTTATCTGTTATAATTTTACTATTTACTATTTGTATGCATGTATTTGTCATATTTAACAAAACTAATTAGGGTGATATAAAAATAATGCAACTGCAACAAAACGTTGTTTCCCCTCCACATTTTAACCAGGGGAGAAAATAATTGTGAAGGGTACTATATATGTGCAAAACTCTGCTGCTAATGTCAAAAAAATACTAATTTACAATTGTTGTGTTTCCATTAAATAAGAACACAGACAAAAATCACCAGAGAATAAGTTTGTTTGTGTGATAAGTCATTAAAAAAACATGCCAGCCATGATCCTCCGGCTACTTCCTGTTGTCTTCTTATCAGTGCTTTGTGCCAGGAGCTGTGTTTCCATTACAAATGCCTGCAAAACTTTATTGGCATTTTGCTAACGTCAAATAAAACACAATTTCACAATTGTGGTGTTCCCATTAAATAAGAAATACAATTAAAATCCTGTGAAGAAGTTTGTTCACGTGATAAGTCATTAAAAAAACATGATGCGCCATCATCCTCCAACTACTTTCTGCTGACATCTTTCTTCATCTTTTCCAAAAGCAGCAACATCCAGTTGTTGATCACATGACCCGTGTGATGCAATAAAAGTGCTTTCTATGTGGTCCAAAAACACTATTTTATGCAGCCAAAACCTTTTTTTGGAAATAGTCGTGTTTTCTGTAAGCAAATTCATTTTCGAAAAATGATTAGAAAATGAATCAAAAATGATGTGCAATTTTGTGGATGAAATGCAGCAACTGACCTGGCGATTGTGACGTGGATGACATGACCATGAAGGCATCTGACAATCCAGCCTTCACTGGATGTTCGGCCGATCCGATCACATCCAGTGTCAGAGGAATCTGTTCAGCAGAAAACAGAATATGAAAGCTGGTGAATTACGATTAAATATTTGGAGCACAGATGAAAAATCCGTCTTACGTCTCTGTAGCTGAAAGAAATTCTTCCTGTCTTATACAGAGCAGTCTGAAACGTAAAGGCGCCAGCTGACTCTTTGCCTGGAAGTCGAACCCTCTCCCACTGGACCACAAACACCTCTCCTACAAAAAAACAAGTTACTTTCAAACATCTGGGTGATATCTGGGTGCCAACAAGTGAGATGATGTCATACCATTATCCAGGTACTGAACAGTGGAGTCTTCAGAGTAGCTGGGGTCAAAATTAGCCATCAGTGGAGCGATGTACTGTGTGGTGGTCAGCATGCGGTGAACAACATCTCCAGTGAAGATGAATCCTTAAAAAAAGACCAGATGGGACGATATATTTAAAAAAATCTCACTGTCAGCACATGTGGAAAGGAGGAAAGGCTACGGGAGTTGTACCTCCTGTTGCAATGGTAATCTGCCTCAAGAAATGTCCGTAAAAAGGGAAGTCAAAAGACAAGGCGACTTTCTGCAAACAGAAAAGACACAAACTGATTTAGCAGTCAGTAATTGGAAAAAAATCAAAATTATTTCATGGCAATCTTAGTTCTTAGACATAAATATTGCAAAAAACCTGCAAGATTAACTAATGTGTTTCAGAAATTGTTGCATTAAATCATATTACTATTCTAGAAATACAAAATCAAACTTAAGCTGAACAGAACAATCACACAACAGCAAAAGCAACAAATCAGCACCTTAAAAATGTGGGGGTATAGCTCAGTGGTAGAGCATTTGACTGCAGATCAAGAGGTCACCAGCTCAAATCTGGGTGCCCCCCGCTTAATATCTGTCAATATCCTGATCTGTATAACAAGTACAGAGCTAATAATTTGATGTCCTCATATTAGTTTGGACAAATACCTAAAACATTTGTGTTATTATTCTGAAAACAGGGTTTTCAGATGTGAACTTGCTAAGTCTCCACACCATTACCTTGGGGAAAAATCACTTCAAGTACAACTACATTGTTTTAAATTACATTAAATTGCTTACACTAACATATCTACTACATATAACACAAGAAAACTGATAAATGTCTGAAGTCAACATTGTTTATGACAATAAAAGTATTACATATTGTGGGGGTATAGCTCAGTGGTAGAGCATTTGACTGCAGATCAAGAGGTCCCCTGTTCAAATCTGGGTGCCCCCTGCTTAATATCTGTCAATATCCTGATCTGTAAACAAGTACAGAGCTAATAATTTGATGTCCTCATATTAGTTTGGACAAAATACCTAAAACATTTTGTTATTATTCTGAAAACAAGGTTTTCAGATGTCAACTTGCTAAGTCTCCACACCATTACTTTGGGGAAAAATCACATCAAGTACAACTAAATATCTTTAAATTAAATAGCTTATACTTTGAAATATCTTCTACATATAAGACAAAGACAACTGATAAATGTCTGAAGTCAACATTGTTTATGACAATGAAAGTTTGCAGTTGGGGTTATAGCTCAGTGGTAGAGCATTTGACTGCAGATCAAGAGGTCCCCAGTCAAATCTGGGTGCCCCCTGCTTATAACTGTCATATCCTGATCTGGAAATCAAGTACAGTATTAATCATTTGATTCCACCCAATTATTTTGGTTAAATTCAAAGAAATACCTAAAATATTTGTGTTATTATTCTGAAAACAAGGTTTTCAGATGTGAACTTGCTAAGTCTCCACACCATTACTTTGGGGAAAAATCACTTCAAGTACAACTAAATATCTTTAAAGTAATTAATAATAGCTTATACTTTAACATATCTTCTACATATAAGACACAAGAAAACTGATAAATGTCTGAAGTCAAATTGTTTATGATAATAAAAATGTTACATGTTGTGGGGGTGTAGCTCAGTGGTAGAGCATTTGACTGCAGATCAAGAGGTCCCCAGTCAAACTGGGTGCCCCCTGTTTAATATCTGTCAATATCCTGATCTGGAAATCAAGTACAGAGCTAATAATTTGATGTCCTCATATCAGTTTGGTTAAATACCTAAAATACTTGTGTTATTATTGTGAAAACAGGGTTTTCAGATGTCAACTTGCTAAGTCTCCACACCATTACTTTGGGGAAAAATCACATTCAAGTACACTAACATTGTTTTAATTACATTAAATTGCTTTACGCTAACATATCTACTACATATAAACACAAGAAAACTGATAAATGTCTGAAGTCAACATTGTTTATGACAATGAAAGTTTGCATGTTGTGGGGTTATAGCTCAGTGGTAGAGCATTTGACTGCAGATCAAGAGGTCCCCAGTTCAAATCTGGGTGCCCCCTGTTTAATATCTGTCAATATCCTGATCTGGAAATCAAGTACAGTATTAATCATTTGATTCCACCCAATTACTTTTGGTTAAATTCAAAGAAATACCTAAAATATTTGTGTTATTATTCTGAAAACAAGGTTTTCAGATGTGAACTTGCTAAGTCTCCACACCATTACTTTGGGGAAAAATCACTTCAAGTACAGCTACATTGTCTATAAATTACATTAAATTGCTTACACTAACATATCTACTACATATAAACACAAGAAAATGATAAATGTCTGAAGTCAACATTGTTTATGACAATGAAAGTTTACAATGTTGTGGGGGTGTAGCTCAGTGGTAGAGCATTTGACTGCAGATCAAGAGGTCCCCAGTTCAAATCTGGGTGCCCCTGTTTAATATCTGTCAATATCCTGATCTGGAAATCAAGTACAGTATTAATCATTTGATTCCACCCAATTACTTTTGGTTAAATTCAAGAAATACCTAAAATATTTGTGTTATTATTCTGAAAACAAGGTTTTCAAAGTGAACTTGCTAAGTCTCCACACCATTACTTTGGGAAAAATCACATCAAGTACAACTAAATATCTTTAAATAATAATTAAATAGCTTAACTTTACATATCTTCTACATATAAACACAAAAAAACTGATAAATGTCTGAAGTCAACATTGTTATGCAATAAAATTTACATGTTGTGGGGTATAGCTCAGTGGTAGAGCATTTGACTGCAGATCAAGAGGTCCCCAGCTCAAATCTGGTGCCCCCTGCTTAATAACTGTCAGTATCCTGATCTGGAAATCAAGTACAGAGCTAATAATTTGATGCCCTCATATTAGTTAATACCTAAAACATTGTGTTATTATTCTGAAAACAGGTTTTCAGATGTCAACTTGCTAAGTCTCCACACCATTACTTTGGGGAAAAATCACATCAAGTACACTACATTCTTAAATTAATAAGCTTAACTAAATATCTACTACATATAACACAAGAAATGATAAATGCTGAAGTCAACATTGTTTATGACAATGAAAGTTTACATGTGTGGGTGTAGCTCAGTGGTAGAGCATTTGACTGCAGATCAAGAGGTCCCCAGTTCAAATCTGGTGCCCCGTTTAATATCTGTCAATATCCTGATCTGAACAAGTACAGTAAATTTTGTCCCATTCTTTGGTTAAATACCTAAAATATTTGTGTTATTATTCTGAAAACAGGGTTTTCAGATGTGAACTTGCTAAGTCTCCACACCATTACTTTGGGGAAAAATCACTCAAGTACAACTAAATATCTTTAAATAAATTAAATTAAATAGCTTATACTTTAATATCTTCTACATATAAGACAAAACAACTATAAAGTTGAATCAACAGAGCAAAAATTACAGTTGGGGTATACTCAGTGGTAGAGCATTTGACTGCAATCAGAGGTCCCAGTTCAATCGGTGCCCCTGCTTAATATCTTCATATCCTGATCTGGAAATCAAGTACAGTATAATCATTTGATTCCACCCATTACTTTTGGTTTTCAAAGAATACCTAAAATTTGTGTATATTCTGAAACAAGGTTTTCAATGTGAACTTGCTAAGTCTCACACCATTACTTTGGGGAAAAATCACTTCAAGTACAGCTACATGTCTTAATAATTAAATGCTTACACTAACATTCTACTACATATAACACAAGAAAATGATAAATGTCTGAAGTCAACATTGTTTATGCAATGAAAGTTAACATGTTGGGGGGTATAGCTCAGTGGTAGAGCATTTGACTGCAGATCAAGAGGTCCCCAGTTCAACTGGGTGCCCCTGTTAATACTGTCAATATCCTGATCTGGAAACAGTACAGAGCTAATAATTTGATGTCCTATATCAGTTTGGTAAATACCTAATACTTGTTTATTATTGTGAAACAGGGTTTTCAGATGTCACTTGCTAGTCTCCACACCATACTTTGGGGAAAAATCACTCAAGTACAGCTAATTTTTAAATTACATTAATGCTTTACTAACATATCTACTACTATAACACAAGAAAACTGATAAATGTCTGAAGTCAACATGTTTATGACAATGAAGTTTCATGTTGTGGGGTAGCTCAGTGGTAGAGCATTTGACTGCAGATCAGAGGTCCATTCAAATTGGGTGCCCTGTTTAATATCTGTCAATATCCTGATCTGGAAATCAAGTACAGATAATCATTTGATTCACCCAATTACTTTGGTTAAATTCAAAGAATACCTAAAATATTTGTGTTATTATTCTGAAAACAGGTTTTCAGAGTGAACTTGCTAAGTCCCACACATTACTTTGGGGAAAAATCACATCAAGTACAACTAAATATCTTTAAATTAATTAAATTAAATAGCTATACTTAAATATCTTCTACATATAAGACAAAAAAACTGATAAATGTTGAAGTCAACATTGTTTATGGCAATAAAATTTACATGTTGTGGGGGTATAGCTCAGTGGTAGAGCATTTGACTGCAGATCAAGAGGTCCCCAGTCAAATCTGGGTGCCCCCTGCTTAATACTGTCAATATCCTGATCTGGAAATCAAGTACAGTATAATCATTTGATTCCACCATTATTTTGGTTAAATTCAAAAAATACCTAAATATTTGTGTTATTATTCTGAAAACAAGGTTTTCAGATGTGAACTTGCTAAGTCTCCACACCATTACTTTGGGGAAAAATCACATCAAGTACACTACATTGTCTTAAATTACATTAAATTGCTTAACTAACATATCTACTACATATAACACAAGAAAATGATAAATGTCTGAAGTCAACATTGTTTATGACAATGAAAGTTTACATGTTGTGGGGGTGTAGCTCAGTGGTAGAGCATTTGACTGCAGATCAAGAGGTCCCCAGTTCAAATCTGGGTGCCCCCTGTTAATACTGTCAATATCCTGATCTGGAAATCAAGTACAGAGCTAATAATTTGATGTCCTCATATCAGTTTGGATAAATACCTAAAAATTTGTGTTATTATTCTGAAAACAGGGTTTTCAGATGTAAACTTGGCTAAGTCTCCACACCATTACTTTGGGGAAAAATCACATCAAGTACAAGCTAAATATTTTAAATTAAATTAATTAAATAGCTTATGACTTGAAATATCTATCTACATATAAGACCATAAGACAACTGATAAATGTCTGAAGTCAACATTGTTTGACAATGAAAGTTTACATGTTGTGGGGGTTATAGCTCAGGGTAGAGCATTTGATGCAGATCAAGAGGTCCCCATTTCAAATCTGGGTGCCCCTGCTTAATATCTTCAATATCCTGATCTGGAAATCAAGTACAGTATTAATCATTTGATTCCACCCAATTACTTTTGGTTAAATTCAAAGAAATACCTAAAATATTTGTGTTATTATTTTGAAAACAGGTTTTCATATGTGAACTTGCTAAGTCTCCACACCATTACTTTGGGGAAAAATCACATCAAGTACAGCTACATGTCTTAAATTACATTAAATGCTTAACTAACATATCTACTACATATAACACAAGAAAAACTGATAAATGTCTGAAGTCAACAATTGTTTATGGCAATGAAATTTACATGTGTGGGGGTATAGCTCAGTGGTAGAGCATTTGACTGCAGATCAAGAGTCCCCAGTCAAATCTGGGTGCCCCCTGCTTTAATATCTGTCAGTATCCTGATCTGGAAATCAAGTACAGTATAATCATTTGATTGCACCCAATTACTTGGTTAATTCAAAGAATACCTAAAATATTTGTGTTATTATTCTGAAAACAGGTGTTTTCAGATGTGAACTTGCTAAGTCTCCACACCATTACTTTGGGGAAAAATCACATCAAGTACAGCAATATGCTTTAAATTAATATTAAATGCTTAACTAACATATCTACTACATATAAGACACAAAAAATGATAAATGTCTGAAGTCAACATTGTTTATGACAATGAAAGTTTACATGTTGTGGGGGTATAGCTCAGTGGTAGAGCATTTGACTGCAGATCAAGAGGTCCCCAGTCAAATCTGGGTGCCCCCTGTTTAATACTGTCAGTATCCTGATCTGGAAATCAAGTACAGAGCTAATAATTTGATGCACCATATTAGTTTGGCAAATACCTAAAACATATTTGTGTATTATTCTGAAAACAGGGTTTTCAGATGTCAACTTGCTAAGTCTCCACACCATTACTTTGGGGAAAAATCACATCAAGTACAACTAAATATCTTTAAATTAAATAGCTTATACTTTGAAATATCTTCTACATATAAGACATAAGACAACTGATAAATGTCTGAAGTCAACATTGTTTATGATAATAAAGTTTACATGATGTGTGTAGCTCAGTGGTAGAGCATTTGACTGCAGATCAAGAGGTCCCCAGTTCAAATCTGGGTGCCCCCTGTTTAATATCTGTCAATATCCTGATCTGTATAACAAGTACAGTATTAATCATTTGATTCCACCCAATTACTTTTGGTTAAATTCAAAGAAATACCTAAAATATTTGTGTTATTATTCTGAAAACAAGGTTTTCAGATGTGAACTTGCTAAGTCTCCACACCATTACTTTGGGGAAAAATCACTTCAAGTACAACTAAATATCTTTAAATTAAATTAAATTAAATAGCTTATACTTTAACATATCTTCTACATATAAGACACAAGAAAACTGATAAATGTCTGAAGTCAATATTGTTTATGGCAATAAAAAATTTACATGTTGTGGGGGTATAGCTCAGTGGTAGAGCATTTGACTGCAGATCAAGAGGTCCCCAGCTCAAATCTGGGTGCCCCCTGCTTAATAACTGTCAGTATCCTGATCTGGAAATCAAGTACAGAGCTAATAATTTGATGCCCTCATATTAGTTTGGACAAATACCTAAAACATTTGTGTTATTATTCTGAAAACAGGGTTTTCAGATGTCAACTTGCTAAGTCTCCACACCATTACTTTGGGGGAAAATCACATCAAGTACAACTAAATATCTTTAAATTAAATAGCTTATACTTTGAAATATCTTCTACATATAAGACATAAGACAACTGATAAATGTCTGAAGTCAACATTGTTTATGACAATGAAAGTTTGCATGTTGTGGGGTTATAGCTCAGTGGTAGAGCATTTGACTGCAGATCAAGAGGTCCCCAGTTCAAATCTGGGTGCCCCCTGTTTAATATCTGTCAATATCCTGATCTGGAAATCAAGTACAGTATTAATCATTTGATTCCACCCAATTATTTTTGGTTAAATTCAAAGAAATACCTAAAATATTTGTGTTATTATTCTGAAAACAAGGTTTTCAGATGTGAACTTGCTAAGTCTCCACACCATTACTTTGGGGAAAAATCACTTCAAGTACAACTAAATATCTTTAAAGTAAATTAAATTAAATAGCTTATACTTTAACATATCTTCTACATATAAGACACAAGAAAACTGATAAATGTCTGAAGTCAACATTGTTTATGATAATAAAAGTGTTACATGTTTGTGGGGTGTAGCTCAGTGGTAGAGCATTTGACTGCAGATCAAGAGGTCCCCAGTTCAAATCTGGGTGCCCCCTGTTTAATATCTGTCAATATCCTGATCTGTATAACAAGTACAGAGCTAAAAATTTCATGTCCTCATATCAGTTTGGTTAAATACCTAAAATATTTGTGTTATTATTCTGAAAACAGGGTTTTCAGATGTCAACTTGCTAAGTCTCCACACCATTACTTTGGGGAAAAATCACTTCAAGTACAGCTACATTGTTTTAAATTACATTAAATTGCTTACGCTAACATATCTACTACATATAACACAAGAAAACTGATAAATGTCTGAAGTCAACATTGTTTATGACAATAAAAGTATTACATTTTGTGGGGGTATAGCTCAGTGGTAGAGCATTTGACTGCAGATCAAGAGGTCCCCAGTTCAAACCTGGGTGCCCCCTGTTTAATATCTGTCAATATCCTGATCTGTATAACAAGTACAGAGCTAATAATTTCATGTTCTCATATCAGTTTGGTTAAATACCTAAAATATTTGTGTTATTATTATGATAACAAGGTTTTCAGATGCCAACTTGCTAAGTCTCCACACCATTACTTTGGGGAAAAATCACTTCAAGTACAGCTACATTGTTTTAAATTACATTAAATTGCTTACACTAAAATATCTACTACATACTGTATAACACAAGAAAACTGATAAATGTCTGAAGTCAACATTTTTTATGACAATAAAAGTATTACATTTTGTGGGGGTATAACTCAGTGGTAGAGCATTTGACTGCAGATCAAGAGGTCCCCAGCTCAAACCTGGGTGCACCCCCCCCACCCCCAACACCCTCCCTGCTAACCCCCAATGTGCAACTGTTTGTAAAAAGACATTCCAACAAGGTCAAAACTATATTTCTACAGGCCTTGGACTTTAGAGACAGAGTAAACAGAGACTAAACTTTAATCTCAATTTTAAACACCTGCTTATTCATCTGCCAATATTTCAAATCAGTTCTAATTTAATCTATCCCTATTCAACTTTGTCCAAATTGTAGCTGACCATGAGCAAAACTAAAAGGATTAGAGCTGGTTTAAGATGTAAACCTGAAGATTTCACCACAACTGGTGCTCCATTTAGAAGAAACCAACTGTTTTCCACAAGGTTCGTGTAAGATCCAACATCTTCAGTTAATATTTTGAAAAAGTCAAACTCTGAAAAGTCTGACTTGGCATATATGAATTAATTTCAACAATGCATTCAATGGAAGAAATTAAATACTGAGGGTAGTGCTTGGTATTGTTTTGGAAAACCCTTTTTTTTTCAAAATCGTGTGATTTTTCTTTCTGTTTACTGCCGTTTTGCGCTTCTAAAAACAAACTCAGCTGTGGTCTCGTCTGACCAGAGCACTATTTTCCCATGATTGCCGTGTCGCCTGTATAGCTTGGGGTGATTATGACAATTAAGTATTGTTTTGTGTTGTTGTCTCGCTTTATATCCCAACAAAACACAGAAATTAAACATTCAAAGAGCATGCGTACTTTTGCAAGTTATTACAAACAGGTTGGAATCTATTTCTAAAGAAGCTAAATAGAAAAGAATCAAACTAAATGTTCTTGCATGTTTGTAGCCGATTATTTTGTATAAGAGTGATCAATTCTAATTGTGAATTTCTCAGTTTCTTTGATCGTTCACTTTTCGTCAAAAGTGCAAAAATAAAAGAGAACAGTTTTAACATCCAAAAAATGATGCATGTGGGAGACTGGTGGAACAATTACATGGTTAGCGTCTTTATTTCTAATTTATTCAAATATCAGTACGTAAGACTCACCACAGCCTGTTTGTATGAATTTGAAAGAATGCTGTGGACTCTAACTTGGCCATGTCGGACGTCTGTCATGTCAAACCACAGGTCCTGGGTTCGCCGGTCCTCAGGTCCAAACCTGCGCCACGTGTAATACTTGCCAGAATCCTCCTTCAAGACAGAAACGATGCAGATCACAGGTTGCCAAAGACCTCGGAAAGATGTTTAAATATCATCACGTTTCATGCTTTTCCAAGGTTGTGTAGCGGAGTAAATATTTTTTTCCAAAAGAGGGCACTGTTTAACCTCAGCTAAAACAAATACATCAGGTTACAAACCTAAGTACTATTATGTGCCTTAAATATTTATTGCAAGAAGAAACACTGTGGGGAAGCTCTCACCACTACATGTGTCATGTTGTTTGGCAACGTGTTGATTGTTAGTCCTCCACCCTGAACTGCACGGCTTGTTCTCCCCAAAGAAGATGTCCGAACTCTGTAGCCGGCAGCCGACTCTTCACGCTGCTGCGGGATCACGCTGTACGCAACATCTATTAGAAAAGGATAAGAAGCATTTTTACCCAATGGATCTATATAATGGATTTTAAAATGAAAGCAGCATTTCATCAAAAGGAAAAATGAAAATCATGTCAGTTTTATTGCAACTCTAAAATGTGATGTTTACAGCTGTGGTTTAGTGTTCAGACAGTCAGTCTTGAGAGAAATTAAAACTTTTCCCTTGAATTTGTCTGCCTTGCCTTTGTTAACAAACACTATTGTTGAATGACTGCAGAAACAATACAAAACAATAGAACGGTTTTTTTTCTGCTTTGAATGAGCTGTCAAACTCTGCAATCACATCAGGCCATATCTGGTAAGCAAACTGGGGTAGGTAGGTTTTGGTTTAAACTTTTGGGTGTTGTAATTGACAACTTGCCCCTATGTCAAACCACATCTTCTTGGCTTATGTTAAAAGTTTATTTGCAGTGTGCTGTGCTTTTCATGGCGTGTGGAAAATTCATGTTCTGCTGGTATATTTATCCTCATAATTTGATTTATACATGTAGACATTTCTGTCCTTACTCAACCTCAGCTTTATGTAGCTGTATAAAAACGCCTCCTCAGAGGTGCAAATTGGCACTTTTGACAATAATTATATAAAAATAACCTCCGGAAGGCTTTTTAGGAGGCTTTTTTTGTAGGAAAAAAAAATAATTAGAGGAAATTGAAAAAAATATAAAAAGAATCGCTTCTGGGTGTTTATTTGTTCAGACTAAAAATAAAAAGTAATCTTGTCTTTTATTGTTGCTGAAATATTCAATTCTAACCTTACATGTGCAAAGAAACACAAGAGATTCCAGAAGGACATTATTTAAAGAGAACAAAGTTTTAGGAGTAAAAGCTTCGCATAGTCTCTTTCTTTGCAACAACATATTGATGAGAAGTTCTTTGAGCATTCGTTTTATTAACAGCTCTCTTAATGTCCTACAACATCTGGTGGATAACTGCCGTCTGTGTGTGGATTTGTTGTCCTATTGATGTCCTTATGTGGGCTAACCTTTAGTTGTTAAATAGATTATCTTACACTTGACTCTAGTTAAAATACTTTGCTATAAAGAGGAGTTTATGCATGAACAATGACAATGTCTACAAGATGCAAAAAGAGTCCAAATCATCACTTGTCCACTTTTGCTGATATGTTGTGTTTTATTTTCTCTTAAATATCTGTTTTGGTCTCAACTGTCGTAAGGAGTTGGCTCCAGAAGTTTGTAATTTAATTGATGTGCATAAAGGAAAAGGTTTTTTCTCTCACAATCTTTTGAAATAATAAACACTTGTCCAGTCTTTTTCAGTAAATCAGTCATAAAATGTAGATTTAAACAAACTAACTGCAGCGTTAGAATTTGAGACGGCGATCTGGGGGATTTTGCCATTTCTCAGTATTCCAATGTGTAGGAAAGAGATAAAAGTAGCAAAGAGTGGACATCTGAGAAGGCTAGTCAGTGATAAAAAAAAAATTGCAGTCTCATTAATACTCATTTATGAGAACAGATAAATTAAGGTTGTTATAAATTCAACTGAAGTTGTTACACTATTTTGGATACTGTTTCTCTGTTTCTTTGGTCTTTTAGCCCCATTACAAAAATGGGGCTAAAAGACCAAATATAGTGTATATGAATATGAATCATATATGTATGTAGTATATACTATATATGTATTCATAGTTTATTTAGGTATATATATATATATATATATATATATATATATATATATATATAATATATATATATATATATATATATATATATAATATATATATATATATATATATATATATTTGTCAAGACAAGCTGGCTTGAGAATAAATGATTGACAATAACTGGTCAAAGATCATTATTGGTCTTTTAGCCACATTATTTTTCTTTATGTATATTGGTCTAACTATATATTTATTTAGAAAAGAAGGTTTGGGAAGAAGTAAAGTTATTTCTTTGACAATAATGCGGTTAAAAGACTAAAAACAGAGCATGGGTACGTACCATTTATCCCTTCGTTTTTCTCTCTTCACTTTACCGGACACCGTAGTGACGTCACAAAGCAGCCTATATAAACCCACGGCGAGCGCTTAGTTTCCGCGGGGTGTCTGATCTAACCCTAAATGAGGGTTTCCTCCTGTACTGAGCGTTTGCTGTTTTCTTGTTCCTGGCTTTCAGCAGATTACAGGAGGACGTTAGCAGGAGCGTTAGCGGGTGAAAAAAAAAGCCAGGAAATCACCCCGACGTGCTCAGCTTCCTCCCTGAAACCCCGGCCATGTTTGCCGTGGTCAGCCCGGCTGCCACGAAGAGTTAGCCTCTGCTGCTCCGTGGGTTTTTTTTTGCCAGTGGGGGGAGTCTCTGTGTCTGAGCAGATTAAAAGTGAGTGAGGTGACCCTGTCCGGACCTGCTGTGGTTCGGAGAGGAAACCTGTGCTCAAACATTCTTTAACAAGAGTCCGCCATTTTCTTTTTTTTTAACCGTTACATTGGCTAGCTTCACAACGCTAGCTAAACGTTGCATGAAGCACGAAGGTGGGAAAATTGCCTCGAATATTTGGGTGCTGAAGTGATTAGAAACTTAACAGCTTAAAAAGAGATGAAGAAGAAGAAAAAAAAAACATTTAGGGGGCCGTATAATTTATTTTTTAGGACTGCAGTGTCTCACTCAATTTACTTAAGATGTAGCCACGATGATTTAGTAAAAATAGGGATTGGAATCCAGATATAAACAGAAAAATTGGCTTAGAAAGCATTCTTTGGCACAACAGAGTTCATTGTGAATGTGTCCCAGTTTCCAGAAAATTCTTGTCCAAATAATTCATAAGTTTTTAATTTACCACGTCTCAAAAATACCACCACGAGTAGACAAAAAAGGCATAAAAACAAAAGTGGCAAGTTTAATGTGGATAGTATTGCCAAAGTGTTGACTTACCCATTTAAATAATTGATTTCAGCTGTATTTATCTCTTGTGGCCATAGCTGTGTTAAATCTGGTACCTGGATATGCAGGCTTTTGCATACATTTTTGAAAGAACTGGTTTCAGCATCAGTTGGTGTAGCAACTCTGAATAATATAAAATGAGAGTTTCTCCCAATCTTCAGTTTCATCTCTCATCCAGGGATTAAATGAAATTAAATGACTAAATTACCAGCTCAGCATGTTATGCAACTCTACAGAAGCATGGTAATGAGAAATGTATTTTGACTCAGGTGTGTTAGAAAACATGACTTTTACTCCACTTTAGTACTCCATTGTGCACGGACACAACTCCCACACCCTCTTTTTTTCTTACTAGATCAAATTATTGAGATAACTGCCTGAGAAATTCACTCTTATCTCAGTTTAGCAACAATCTACTTTTATCTGGAAGTAATTTCAATGAATTTCTCTAAACATGGATCGGTACCTTTTTCGTTGCTAAATGAAATTTTCCAGAAGGGGGCATGTCCAGGCACGTTCCTCCCTTTTTGACTCTGTTGCTATGCATGCAAACACCTATCACCCTGACTCAGAGGTACTTCTTAATCAGATTAAGACCATATTTATTGACTTAGCTTTCAGTTAGAGTATGTTCTCCACCCTGTGTTGTGTGTCAGATCCTTTGTGGCTGCCAATTATATCACAGTAAATCTAGACATGCGATTGTTGAACAGCGGATCCACCCTGATGTGGCGTCGGTTTGGTAAAAGGAAGAATGAAGTCTCTTCATAATGGGGGGCAAATAAATTCCTCATCTGTTTCAGTTACAATTCAGTTATTGGCAAATTTAGAAGCATGAATTTTGGAAAATTTGGAAAACTTTCTTTTTTGTACTAGGTTTCCCAGAGGAATTATTTATGGCTCACACCTTTCCTCTTGCTGCAGATTAGCTATAACACAGAATTTGAACTTCAATATTTAAGATATTAACAACAAATTGAAACTTATTGCTAATGTCTAATGCAAAATAAAATATTTAAAGTTTTTTTGTGAATTAGGTGCTTGTTTTTTAGTTATAAAAAGCTCACTTTAATGTCAACATCTCATCGACACTTAGAAAATCGGAGCCATTGGGATAAAGCAACAAAATACCAATGTGGTGAGTCAGATTCAATCTGAACATCTGGTCTTCTTTTAGGGGAAAGTAAAGGAATTGGGTCTCATTTAGAGAATACAATTTTTTAATTTTCTTTTAAATGGAATGAGATCAAATGAAAGATTTTAATGAACACCTTTTCAATAAAGGTGATGACTAACTCATCAATGATTGTAGACATGTTCCTGGTATTTATGACAGAAACATTATATGTATATTATTAATCAGCTGGTGACACTGTTATTTTCCCTGCACAATATATTAGGTGAAGCGACAGCATATGTGCTGGTAAAAGGCTTTGTGGCTTCTGTGTTTTGTATATATTCATAATTATTTGATGTACCTAAGGGGCGTTTAGACACCTCTTCATTTGCAAAAGAATCATAAATCTTGGGCCTTTGCTGATTTAATTGAACCGTTCTTGAAGGGTAGATGCACTATGAAGCTACGGTGAAATAATTTTCCACCAATCGGTTTGCATAATTCTGAACTGATAAAAAATGGTTGGTTCAGTTATGGGAAACTTCTGGAGGTTATTGTGCAAAAAATGTTTTTTCATAAAATGAGGAACATTACAGATAAACAATGAGCATCTTCTTAATAGGATTGTTTTTATACTAACAGCATCTTCAGTCAGACAGCCATCAGCACCCAGCCAGTCTCTGAAGAACATGACTCACAACATTTAATTTCCCTTTGGAATAATAAAGTATTTTGGAACTGACTTAGAACGAATCTATCATAAATTCAAACTTGCACTAACAATTATTGATTTTGAAAACAATTTCCACCCTAAAACCTTTGACCAAAAATTTAGATATTTACTGAACAATGCAATTGCAAAGAGCTTAAATGTACTAAATCTTTTAAAAAAATAATATCTTTTGGTAAACACATGCAGTTGTTAAATATTATAAGTGAGGTTTGAGCTCCAATATTTCTTTAAAAATGTTGAGGTGTGGGATCACAAGCTTGTGGAAAAGTCCAGCGAGTTTAAAAAAAGAGGGACTCATTTAAAGCAATAAAAAACCATATGCTTTGGCCTGAAAACTGACCCTTGCCTGTTCTTTTAGGAGCTAGCAAACCTCAACGTTTAGCTGCCTGTTTCTGTGCGTGGTCAGAGAGGACACACCCTTCCTGAGCGGAGGCCGGAGGAGTTGGCATCAAGTCCCAAACATCCAGCCACAATAAACATCTACAGTTCTTTCCAACGACTTCTGCAGAATTGCATTTCCACATTTCTCAAATTGCTTTCCACCAAAATAGTTTTCGCCTAAATTATGTCACTTTTTTTCTGACATCTTTGGCTGCAGTTGGAGTACAGCTTTACTAAACCTTTCTACTCCGATTAAATCTTGAAGACAGTGCTGCGACTGCTGCCCTCGGTGTTCATTTTTGGACAGCCTCCAATCTGCTGACACGCCACAGCAAAAATGACCACATTTTAATGACTTTTAAGGAGACTCATTTGATAAATGACACCAAGGAATCTTGAAAAGAGCCAAATAACATTCATCACTCTCTTCTTATTTAGACTAATCTTCTCAAGGAAGAAACAAGTGATATTCTCACTTATCTGTATCTATCCAGCGCTCGGCATGGAGAAGACCGCCTATTCTTCCAATTAGAGAAACGGATGAGTTGAGAGTGTTCAGCTCAAAACTATTTCTCAAACAAACACTGTTTCAAATTCTCCGATATATTTCACTTTTTTCGCCCTTATCTCTTCCCGCCAAATCGCATGTCTGTTTCCCATAACAGGTCACACTGGATAAAACCAATTAAAGAAGCACAAATATTGGAATGAAACACAAAAACAATATTGTGAGTTTAGATTTATAAAATCACTCTATTTTTGATTACAGCCTCGTTCTAAAATGTTTGGATCACTTTCAAACTTCTTGTTTAGCTAATGTACGAGCAGGACAAGAGACAAGAGGCCAGAAAATCTGAGGTCATAACAGGGTGCATAATTTATTTTTTAGCTTGGCTCTCCTTGTTTTTACAGTCCGGTCAAGTTGGCGTCAACGACTCTCTTGGGATCAACATTGTTTTTACGAAACAAAACTCTATATAGAGTTGAATGGCACAAGAGACAGGAAAGAAATAAAGACAAAACGTGGAATTCGATTGGGTCATTGTTGACATCTGACCTCTAATGTCACAAGGACCACCTGCAAACTCTCTATTTTCATTTTCAACAGATTTCCCAATGCAGAAGAAGTGTCATGATCTCAGGCATAATTTGTCTTATTGCCTTACAGCTGCAGTGTGTAACTTTTATAAACTATATATTTTTAGATATGTGTTGAAACTGACAGTATGTCATGACAGTATGGTTTGAGTCAGATAAACTGTGAAAAAAAAACAGCCTCCTCTGCCTTCTCCCAGTGCTAACTAAAAACAACCAATCAGAGCCAGGAGGTGGGTCTTAGTGCTGTCAATCAAGCCTATGTGCATGCCACTCGTTCTCTGCTATGATACAGATCTCCCCGTCTACAGAGTCTGTCACGAATGCTAAGTCTAGTTTTCCTGTAACGGTAAGTTATTTCTTCACCATTAGCGTATTCATGAGGATGATTGACAGCACTAAGACGCTCCTCCTTGGTCTGATTGGTTGTTTCTGAAGATTTTTGTACACAGCAATAGCAGCACAAGGAAGAAGTGGAGGAGCTTGATTTTTCCACAGATTATCTCTCATGTTACAACATGGTGATAGATTTAACAAATATATAAAACACATATAGTTATTTTTAATAAACGTTTTGTACTGCAGCTTTAATAACACAGCATGTCAGCTTAATTCTGTCTACAACACTTTGCCCTCATCACAGGCAGCTTTTTCTTATCTGAAATCAATAATTTAATTAAAGCACGAGGGGGGGGGGAGATTTACCTTCTCTCAGTTTTCCAACTTTTACACAAAACAAGACCTTTTGATCAGAATCAAGAAAAGCACCAAATGAGCTATTTTTCCTCTTCTGCCAGACTGCAGCAGAGTGGCAAGAAGAAAAACAGGTCCAAATCTAATTTTAAACTTGCAACAGACTGCTTGCGGGTTGTTGCTTAGTCTCAGTTGCATGCTTGTGGGGATGATTTTTTTTATATATAGTGCCCTTTATTGTAAACTTGTTCATTCACTTTTGTGTAAAACAGAAAAAGTCATGGTATGCCCACTTGCTCCTTCATAAAGACTCCTACTGAAGTTCTGTGGTTTGGAGCGGGTTTAAATAGAAAACACTTTCACCAGTGATGCTGACTTACACTTAAATTGAGAACTGATGAGACAAAGCTATGGTTTACAATATTTTGAATTTCTATAATGAAACATAACTAACATTGCATTATAAGAAGAATTGCATCATCTGCCTATGTTGTTTTTGTTCTTACTGTTTTTTCAAGTCTTTGACTCCAACCTGCAAATTAGCCATTTGGCTATGATCTCATGTATTTACATACTAATCTGAATTAATTTGCGTTGTAAAAATTTTTTAGAAATAAACTAAGTGCATTAAACCGAATAGGACGTGAGTGAGTAGACGGTAAAACTATTCACAACTCACCTGTCTGCTGTTGATCCCATACGTTGGCCGGTTCTGTTTGGGAGAGACAGAAAAACAGCATCACCCAACCGAACCACATGTTACCCTCTGCAAAAACACAAAAATCCTGCCTCCACTCCTTTCTTTTCTCTACAAAAACAAATTTCAGCCCTGCTTCCACCCGCCGCTGTCTCATCCGTCCCTCTGAATCTCACGCGCTTCTGACTCTACTAACTACACCCCTTTCTCTCCTCCTCAGTGATGTTTTTGGGATGCAGCAGAGATGACTGCAATAAACCCATTCCACAAAAAATAATGCTAATCAACGTCAAGAAAGGTGTTTCTTCCCTTTTTTTTTCAGAATCATGGGATGATCCATTGTGCTGCCTTGGACCGCTGCGACTTTCAGAGTAATAAAATGATAAACGTGACAAGCAGCTGTGTTATTCCTCACTCTTTCCAAACCAGCTGTGAATCCAGTAATAAATCTGACATCTATTGAGCATGAAGGTTATGAGACCAGCCAACCATGGTTTATAATCAGTGCTAAATATGCCATTGCGTTTTCCCTGTTATGTCAAAAACATTGCTCATGTTTTCTAACTCCAACTCAAGTCTCCCGGTTTCACTTTATTGTCTCATAAATGTCTAAAATGTCTTCTGTTCTGCTGTGGAAAGAGACTAAAAGCAACCACAGCGGCTTACTCAGACAACTAACAAGGAGTCTTTTGCATTATTTTGAAGGTATTTTGACCAGAACTTCCCTGCAGAGTTTTGTCACATTGGAGAGGTTTTGAGCACACGTGTCCTGTTTAATGAGGTCATCCATGCACAGCATCTCAATCAGATTTAAGAAGGTTCACAGATCAGCATAAGCAATGCTTATATTTTACAATTGATCTGTCTGTGGGGTCATGAAAAGAGAACCAAAGTCAAAGCATTTTTGGATTTGCTGCGAAGATGCAGCATGAGGAGCGTAACTTTACACAGGACGATATGGCTCCCAGGGATGATAATAGATATTAGGGCTGTAGTGATAATCTCCCGATATCATACGATACATGATATTCTGCCCACGATACTATATATATTGCGATATTCAGCAAACAATGCAATTCAATACACTTTTACGATTTTCTGAAAGATTTTAGAGGGACAGAGTGAATTTAATGACTGTTATAGAGTTGGATTGAATTAATTTAACTGAAAACTGATTAAAAGCACAACTACACAATACCTGGCTCTGGTTGGACACAGACTTAAAGTCGACAGCTGGACAAAATTAATCAAAGAAGTGGAGAGAAAACATGTTTCTTTTAGTTGAAACAGTCAAACTGTAGTTTGACATGCATTAGTAAAGTAAATAAAGTGAACCAAGTAGCTGCTCTGAATAGTTTGATACCTTTTTAACCTGAACATCTGAAGGAATCACCCTAAGCCTGATGACCTGGTGCGAAGCAAGCAACGAGTGAGCAAGGTGACAGTTGGATGTTACGATACTTGGAGATGAATATCGATTTTTTTTTTCTAGGAAATAAAATATAGATATATATCGCGATATTAATATTATTACACAGCCCTAATAGATATGGATTATTTGTGACACATTAACGCAGCAGTTACAGTTTAAGCCACAAGATGTCAGTGATGTTTGCAGTCTCAGTTGAAGCGCTGGTCTGCATCAGGTATATCAACCAAAGTCTCAAAAAAATCTATAATGAAGATATTATTTGGACTTGTCAGCTTCAGGCTCTTTTAGTGTAATGCCAACTGATTCTCTTACTTACTGATGTGATTTTAACAGGCAACTTACACCTGAATGCAGTAAGGGTTTCTCCACTTTAAACCCAATGTGAAATAAGTAGTCTTCATCTGATTTCTTACAGTTTTGAGATTTCTGAAAAGCTGGTACTTAGGCTTTACTGTGCTTTTTTAAAGCCAGCTGTAACTGTTACTTTGACTGTGATGAATTTTCTGGGTGTTGGTTTTCCTTTTGGACTTGTTAACTCTGCAACCTGCTGTTAAGTGGAAGAAAATAGTTGGATGAATGGACAGATTACATATTAAAGATTCAACAGTCAGTCTAAAATAATAAAATTGACGCTTAAATTGTATTATTTTCAAACAAATCCCCTTCAAGCTGGCTTCAATGTATGCCATTAAATCTGTTTATTTAAAACAGATTTAAAAATTTTACACTCCGTTGTACATAACGCAGTCTATTTTTCCGAATTTTAGATTTTGAATTAAAACTGAGTAGATGCCGTCCTGGTTTCTTAACGGTGGAATAGTTAGCTTCTTAGCTAGCGTTTAAAGCTAGCCAGATAGCTAGCCGGCTAGGTGCTAGCTTAACTGTTTGTTTAGCTTTCAGTTTAAAATAATACATATTTACTTACGAAGTGAACTTTGTTGTCGACACTATATAAATATTAATCAAATATCAATCCTGTCCGCGACTACCTGTTAAAAGCTCTAGCTATCTACTGTGGTGAGCGAGTTGGGGGTATAGCTCAGTGGTAGAGCATTTGACTGCAGATCAAGAGGTCTCCGGTTCAAATCCGGATGCCCCCTTCCGTGATATTTTTTGTTGTTAAAGCATGGCGTCTTTTTTAATCAGGTTGATTGTGTATATATTGTTAGAGATTTTTTGGTATTATCATTTTTGTCTATTTCTTTAGTTCATATTCAGTCTGATATTAATCAACATTCAGTCTAATGTGAATCAGTTGAATACTTTTTGATTGCTGTATAACTGTGTTGTTGTTGTTCCCTTCAGAGTTTGAAAGAACTAGATGACCTGTGTGTTAGATAATGCCAGCCAGCCTGTCGTCTGTTTCATTGTTATCATTTCTGACTTCATTGTTTATCTTTTCTGACTTTTGTTATTCCAAATAAAAGTCCTGCTGGAGCAGAGAGACGGCAGAACGCTCTGTGATCTACTCGGAGGAGTACGGTCGCTCGGCCTTCTCCTTCTGCAGAAGTTCGGACATTAAAATTCATATACGTTGTCTGTGGTTTCTTTTAATGTAGGTTCAAGGAAAAATACCTATCATACATATATATATGTATATATATATGTCCTATATATCTAGCATCCTGTATAGATGAGGCACAGTAATTTGTTTCCTAATATAACTAATTTTTTTTTATTTTTTAGCAATATTTTTTCAAAATTTAGTATTTTGAAGGTCTTGTGACCATTTGGCCCAGAATGACTTTTAAATAATTACACTAGTCTCTATAGCTGAATCACAGACTTTTATATTCTATTTGAGTCCTTTTTATAATTTAGGTATTTTTATATTGGCTTCTAGGTCATCAATTTATCAATCAAATTTTATTTGCACAGCAAATTACAGCACATTTCACCATCAAGACATTTCCAAGTGCTTTATGTAATAAAAACACAAAAACACACAGTCATGCAACACTGAATAAACAATCAAAACATTACATTAAGTCAAGAGCTATCATTAAATTTGCAATTGATTACATTTCAAATAAAACTCTAAACAGGTGGGTTTTTAGTCGAGATTTAAAGGACACCAGTGTTTCAGCTGTTTTACAGTTTTCTGGAAGCTTGTTACAAATTTGTGGTGCATGGAAGCTGAATGCTCCTTCTCCTCATTTGGTTCTGGTTCTGGAGCAGAGCAGAGCCAAAACCTGAGGGGTCTGGAAGGTTGATACAACAGCAGATCTTCAATGTATTGTGGTGCTAAACTGTTCAGTGATTTATAAACTAACAACAGTATTTTAAAGTCTATTCTATGAGCTATACAGGGAGTCAGTGTAGGGACTTTAAAACTGGTGTTATGTCTCTATGTTCCTGGTTTTAGTGAGAACACGGGCAGGAGTTCTCACTAAACTGTGACGCAATTACTCAAAATCAGTGTAAAACTGTTTTAGTAGACGGGAGAGATGAGGTACGCTCATTTTTATTCATTTTGACCCATTTTATTATTGTTTTGGCAATTTTATATTTAAAAATATATATTTCCTATTTTCTCTTCACTTCTCCATAGGCTGCCACCTTATTGTGATGAAAGGGTTTGAGTGTTGAAGTGACTCTAGGAGTTATGCTGTCAGGAGCGTCATGCCCCTTGTAGAGTCACCCAATGCATTAATTAACAATCTGATTTGTAGTGAGAAAAGGTCATGTTTCAGTTGTTAGCTGTGTTTCTATGACTTTGTATTTTTGTGTTTTTATGGTGTAAAGCTCTTTGAAATGCCTTGTTGTTGAAATGTGATATATAAATCAAATTTGATTAGACTCTTTGATTTGGGGGTTTTCTGTCCGAGGCCACGTTCTGCACAACCTGGGTTTTGAAGGGATCAATTTTGGTGACCTTGGGATCAATCCTCTACTTTTGGTAGATGATGTGGCCCTACTGGCTTCATCAGGTCATGACCTACGGCTTTACTTGGAACAGCATACAGTTGATTGTGAAGCGGCCAGGAGGAGGATCAGTACCTCCAGATCCAAGGAAATGGTCTTGAGCTGAAAAAGGGTGAGGTCCCTTCTTCAGGTCAGGGAAGATTGTCCTGACCCAAGTGGAGTATCTTAGGATCTTGTTCATTATTGGAGTTCAGTCATTTATGTCTCTGTTCACCACACATGTTTGTTAACCAGTTTCAGAACCCAACCAGAACCACTCATTGTAAATTACCTTGAGAAATAATGAGATTTGATCATATATAAAAACAAGCTTTAATGCCAAAAGATGATCAAATTTCACAAGCATATCTTCCAAATGAAACATTGTGCTTCTTATGCTACATTCACCGTCCAGCGCTGGGGCCAAGTGACATGAAGCCAAGTGAGACAAAGATTGTAGCAAGTTTAGCTTTTTATTCATCTCTGCAATCTGTACTCTCCCTAAACGGTACTCTAATCACTTTCAGTCTGTTTACGTATGACTGCCAGCAGTCACATATAAACATGGTTATGTATGCTGCAGCATGTTAAGAGGCTAAAAGAGATGCAGTAAAGTGTGCACTGGACCAGTCTGTCGTGGTGAAGAGACATCTGGATCAAAAATTAAAGGTCTCTATTTGCCAGTCGATCTACGTCCCGGCCTTGTCTATGTCATAGGTTTAAGGGTCTTGGCTGAAAGAACAAGATTACAAACACAAGCGGCCAAAATTAGATTTTGGCCGCTTTTGCAGAATCTTCAACATAATATATTACCAACTGTTATTCATTGTAAGCATCTCTAAAAACACATTTCTCTTCATATAAATATAAATCCAACATTAAATGTATAAAATGCATAGCTCTACTGCTCCCCCTCTTCCATCTGCTTTGGTCTCTTCCGGAACCTTTAAAAGGTGCTCAGGCCCCGGGGGAATCTTTTAGCCTGAACACCCTGCAGAGGAAGAGACAGAGGTAAGCCACACCCACATAAAGCCTTCAAACATTTTAAACAGTCACAGTACTTATTGTATCCCTTTATTTGTTGTATTTCAACAGGACACCATCAGTTCCAATTGAGATGCCGCTGCATTAAACACAAATAAAATACTTTAATCCATTTGTATCTGTTTCCTTCATCAATCATGCCTTTCAATTAACACTTTTCAAGTGTTGCACAGCTAAAGTAATGAAGGCCATCATTACAAAGCTATTGAAGAAAAACCCTTAATTTTGAGTAAAAAAATTCCTAAAATATGGGAAAAGGCTAAAAATGGAAAACAAAAGTCTGTGCCTCATCTATAGAGGCTAGTATAATTATTTCAAAGTGATTTTGAGTCAAAAGGTCACATGACCTGGAAGCTATTGAAAGAAAAACACTCAATTTTGAACAAATAAATAATCAAAAAAATAGAAAATGGCTGAAAATGGAAAACAAAAGTCTGTACCTCATCTATAGAGGCTAGTATAATTATTTCAAAGTGATTTTTGAGTCAAAAGGTCAAGTGACCTAGAAGCTATTGAATAAAAACACTTAATTTTGAGTAAAAATATTCCTAAAAAATAGAAAATGGCTAAAAATGGAAAACAAAAGTCTGTGCCCCATATATAGAGACTAGTATAATTATTTAAAAGTGATTTTGAGTCAACAGGTCACATGACATGGAAGCTATTGAAGAAAACATATTTAATATTAAAATTATTAAAAAATTTTGTATATGAATTTAAAATGTAATGGATGATATTGTATCTCATGTAAAAGTACGATTTAGCACCGACAATTAGTCAGTTGGTCAGAATTCAAGGCATTTATTAACCCTCTATGGCATGACTTTTTGTTTTTGGGTGAAAAAATATTTTTCTGCATTCTTTGGGAGCTTGTTGGTCCTTAATTACATATCAATCATAAAATTGGACCCTGACGCCTCCCGGAACCGGATTTGGGTTTGTTGCCTCAGGGCAACATTGTTTTCTACAAGTTTTCTACAGTGATTATGATGAATGAAATACAAATCAAACAAAAACTATATTCATAAAAACACTTTTTTTGACAAAAATATATCAGACATGGTTCCAACTCACCAAATATAAAATAAACAACTAACTTTCATTAATGAATGGTACATTTGAAAACGAGCATTTGCGTGTTTGTACATGTGCATGTTTGGCAGAGCTAGAATGTCTAAGGATGTTGAAATCACGCTTTTCCCCATTATATGTCAAACATCAGGAAGGAATTTTTTGCTGATGTGAAAAAAAGTGTATATCACATTTTTGGCACTTGATTATTGGCGTACCTGGGACTCACCATCTGTCTATTTGATTATCTATGGGTTGTAGCAACCAGATTCACATCAGTGACAGGAGTTTGGGCTGCAGGTTATTTTTGTAAGAGTTTGTAGTTCTAATTCTTTGTTAGAATTTGAGCCAAGCAAAGGACAACATTTCCACCAGCTCCCATATCTGGTAGATTTGGTGGTAGCACGACTCGCCCTGTTTAGGTTGCAAGGAACACCATCTGCACCAGCCATATGAAGTACCTGCAGATCCATATTTTTGGATTTGGCAGTATTGCTTCAGTCTTTGCCTGCCTTGGAATGAGGCCATTTGTTCACTGATGACCAGCTTATTACTCTTTGGGACTGAAGTCAGTTTTGAGGATAAACAAACAATGAAATAATGGTTGTACAGTGGATCCTCATGTTTTCATTGGGAATGACCCCAGCTTATGAACCATGCACCTTTTGTCCATGAAATGATCTTGCATCCATCTCCTGTTTCTGTTAGTCAATAATAAAGTAAATAAATTGGCTGTGATAATTGTTTTGTAATCAATTGAATATCATCACATTAGAATAATATTGTCTGAGCAGAAGGGCCCTAATTGCGCAATGTTGCCCTGAAGCAACAAACAATAAAACACAGTTGTAGAATATAAATAATTTTAAAAATTGTCTTGAAATGATCTATAATGCTTCTTTACATACTCACAGATATGAAAATATTTTTAGTTAGAGTGCCCTTAATTTAAACATGAAGAAAAGTGATGCATGCACCTCAGCTTCATAAAAAGGACTCTTCTAAATAAAAGGTCACATGAACCTCAATACCTCTTTTATTTGGACAAAAATATGTCTGGAGGTATTTTAAATCATCAACCCCCCCACCCCCAAAAGAAAAAAAAAAATAAAGGAGCAACGTGAAGTACAGATTTGTGGTTTGTTGCCTGAGGGTATGCCATAGAGGGTTAACATTTTTTTGACAGGAGTGTTTGGTTCGGTAATTTGTTGACAGTCCCTAAGTGAACCTTCGGGTGCTTGGGCAGGGAGTTGTGGAGAACCGCTGGCCGACATTAGCGTTCATAAATCGGATCAACCTTGAGCTAAATGCCGCCTACTCCGCGGAACTCGAATATCGAATATCCACCTTGAAACTAACTTCACTGCGGTAAAGTACCGTGCACAAAGTCGGGTCTGACTTCTTTTTTGTTTTAACCGTGGAATAGTTAGCTTCTTAGCTAGCATTTAAAGCTAGCCAGGTAGCTAGCCGGCTAAGTGCTAGCTTAACTGTTTGTTTAGCGCTCAGTTTAAAATTCCATATAAAATAAAGTGATACACAGTTACCTATGAAATGACACTATTGATCTCAACAAGTAAATATCTGTCCTGTCCGTGACTAACCGTTAAAGGCTCTAGCTACCTGCTGCGTATAGCGGATTGGGCGTATAGCTCAGCGGTAGAGCGGTTGACTGTAGATCAAGAGGTCTCCGGTTCGAATCCGGATGCTCCCTTCCGTGGCAACTTTTTTTGTTAAAGCATATCATTTTTTTTAATCAGGTTGATTGTATAGGCTATATATATCTATATCTATGTATGAGAGGTTGAACGACTACATATTTTTTAAGATCGATGTCAACATCGGTCGTAGTCGACTAGTCGCAGTGACGTCATAGCGACGTAAGCTCAAAAACCCTTCACAACTACTTGGTGGCTTCATCAGCTAGTTTTACTGCAAATATTGACACCCTTTCCCTTCTCCCACTTATACTAAGTCTAAACAGATGATTTTTTCGTGAGCAGCGTGAAAAGTTCGTTGCACAAAGTCGGGTCTGACTTCTTTTTTATTTTAACCGTGGAATAGTTAGCTTCTTAGCTAGCATTTAAAGCTAGCCAGATAGCTAGCCGGCTAAGTGCTAGCTTAACTGTTTGTTTAGCGCTCAGTTTAAAATTCCATATAAAATAAAGTGATACACATTTACTTACGAAGTGAACGTTGTTATTGACACTACTGATCTCAACAAGTAAATATCTGTCCTGTCCGTGACTAACCGTTAAAGGCTCTAGCTACCTGCTGCGTTTAGCGGATTGGGCGTATAGCTCAGCGGTAGAGCGGTTGACTGTAGATCAAGAGGTCTCCGGTTCGAATCCGGATGCTCCCTTCCGTGGCAACTTTTGTTGTTAAAGTATATCATTTTTTTAATCAGGTTGATTGTATAGGCTATATATATCTATATCTATGTATGAGGGGTTGAACGACTACATATTTTTTAAGATCGATGTCAACATCGGTCGTAGTCGACTAGTCGCAGTGACGTCATAGCGACGTAAGCTCAAAAACCCTTCACAACTACTTGGTGGCTTCATCAGCTAGTTTTACTGCAAATATTGACACCCTTTCCCTTCTCCCACTTATACTAAGTCTAAACAGATGATTTTTCGTGAGCAGCGTGAAAAGTTCGTTGCACAAAGTCGGGTCTGACTTCTTTTTTATTTTAACCGTGAATAGTTAGCTTCTTAGCTAGCATTTAAAGCTAGCCAGATAGCTAGCCGGCTAAGTGCTAGCTTAACTGTTTGTTTAGCGCTCAGTTTAAAATTCCATATAAAATAAAGTGATACACATTTACTTACGAAGTGAACGTTGTTATTGACACTACTGATCTCAACAAGTAAATATCTGTCCTGTCCGTGACTAACCGTTAAAGGCTCTAGCTACCTGCTGCGTTTAGCGGATTGGGCGTATAGCTCAGCGGTAGAGCGGTTGACTGTAGATCAAGAGGTCTCCGGTTCGAATCCGGATGCTCCCTTCCGTGGCAACTTTTGTTGTTAAAGTATATCATTTTTTTAATCAGGTTGATTGTATAGGCTATATATATCTATATCTATGTATGAGGGGTTGAACGACTACATATTTTTTAAGATCGATGTCAACATCGGTCGTAGTCGACTAGTCGCAGTGACGTCATAGCGACGTAAGCTCAAAAACCCTTCACAAGGACTTGGTGGCTTCATCAGCTAGTTTTACTGCAAATATTGACACCCTTTCCCTTCTCCCACTTATACTAAGTCTAAACAGATGATTTTTCGTGAGCAGCGATGAAAAGTTCGTTGCACAAAGTCGGTCTGACTTCTTTTTTGTTTCCAAACACCAGCTGATACTGATGATCTCTGGATAGCTACTCGTATAGGAGTCAAATTATCACACTGACCATAATGGTGCTTTTGGATCATCACAAACCAAACGTATTATTAACGGATCCCGTTTAGTTACAATTGAATTCAACCAAGCCCCCTGCTGCTTTTCCGCCCGATGCGCTTTTCCGCCCGATGCGCATCAGGAAGCTCTGCTGACTTAGAGTCGGTTCGGCTCTCCGAACCGACATGCAGACGGCAGAGCTCGGTTCTATCAGACCCTCAGGATGAAGCTTGGACTTAGTTTACAGATGTTGTCAAACCACAAGAGCGTAATGATCAGTTCGGGGTAGTTGAGGGATGAAAACGCCTGACATCATGACGCGTTGTCGCCAGTGGCGCAAAAAGTGGGTATGCAGCGTATGCAACGCATAGGGGCGCAGCACCAGAGGGGGCGCCAAACACCGTCTGGCGGGGGTGATGCCCCGATTATGTTTTCCTGTGCGCCAGGTGGGGGGGGGGGGGGGGGGGGGTCGCACTTTACTCCGGTGGTCCTTAAGGTACTTTTTCGGCGTGATGGGCCCAGTGACTGGAGGACGGAAGTCGGACTCCTGACTACCGCGGGCTAAAGTCTGTATGCGGGAGCCTATGCTGTAATTTACACTTTCTCTTTGTTAAATTATTTATATTTTCATACAATTTGAGCTTTCTGACAAACTCACCTAGTCCATCTTTTTTCATTTCCTTGGAAAAATCGGTTTTGTCACGTGATTGTGACTTAGTCGACTGGCCCAGAAAAAAAGTCACTGCAGAGAAAAGAATGGAGTAGTCGACTAATTGGTGCAACCCCTAATATATATATATATATATATATATATATATATATATATATATATATATATATATATATATATATATATATATATATATATATATGTAAAATTCCCTTCTCACCCTCCTCTGTGGTCTCTTTCATCCTCTGAGCTCGGTCCTCTACCAGAGGCCTGGGAGCTTGATGGTTCTCCTCCAGTATCTTGGCTGTGCCTAGTACTGCACATTTCTGGACTGAGATGTCTGATGTTGTTCCTGGGATCTGTTTTAGCCGCTGCTCCAGTTTGGGGGTTTCTGCCCCGAGGGCCCCGATGACCACAGGCACCACTGTGGTCTTCACCTTCCAGTTCTTTTCCAGTTCCTCACTGAGGCCCTGGTATTTCTCCAGTTTCTCATGCTCCTTTTTCCTGATGTTGTAGTCACTTGGTATAGCTACATCCACCACAACGGCTTCCCTCTGTTCTTTATCCACCACCACAATGTCCGGTTGGTTCGCCATTACCATCTTGTCTGTCTGGATCTGGAAGTCCCACAGGATCTTAGCTCGGTCATTCTCCACCACCTTTGGGGGTGTTTCCCACTTCGATCTCGGGGCTTCCAGTCCATATTCTGCACAGATGTTCCTGTACACTATGCCCGCCACCTGGTTATGTCGTTCCATGTACGCTTTCCCTGCCAGCATCTTGCACCCTGCTGTTATGTGCTGGACTGTCTCAGGGGCCTCCTTGCACAACCTACACCTTGGGTCTTGTCTGGTGTGGTAGATCTGAGCCTCTATTGCTCTGGTGTTTAGGGCCTGTTCCTGTGCAGCCAGGATGAGCCTCTGCTGTTCTTGAGTCCAGCTTTGTCCAGCCATTGGTAGGATTTCCTGATATCAGCCACTTCAGTTATTTGTCGGTGGTACATCCCATGTAGGGGCTTGTTCTCCCATGATGGAACCTCTAGCCCCTCATCCTCTGTTCCCCATTGCCTGAGACATTCGCTGAGCATATCGTCCGTTTAGGCTTTGTCCTTGATGTATTTATGAATCTTGGATGTTTCATCCTGGACAGTGGCTCTCACACTCACTAGTCCTCTGCCTCCTTCCTTATGGCTCGTGTTCAGTCTCAGGGTGCTGGATTTGGGGTGGAACCCTCCATGCATGGTTAGTAACTTCCGAGTCTTAACATCCGTGGCTTTTATCTCTTCCACTGGCCAGCTAATTATTCCTGCAGGGTATCTGATTACTGGTAAGGCATAGCTGTTTATTGCACGGATCTTGTTCTTGCCATTGAGCTGGCTTCTCAGGACTTGCCTTATTCGTTGGAGGTATTTGGCTGTGGCTCCTTTCCTTGTGACCTCGTCGAGGTTGCCATTTGTTTGTGGTATTCCCAGGTACTTGTAACTGTGCTCTATGTCTGCTATTGTTCCTTCTGGGGTGAGACCCCTTCTGTGCGGACGACCTTCCCTCTCTTTGTAACCATCCGACCACACTTTTCTAGTCCGAATGACATCCCAATGTCAGTGCTGTATATCCTGGTGGTGTGGATCAGTGAGTCGATGTCTCGCTCACTCTTAGCGTACAGCTTGATGTCATCCATGTAGAGGAGGTGACTGATGTATATATATATATATATATATATATATATATTTATTAAATGTGGATGCCCAACAGTAGTCCCCAAAACCCACACACACCATTTTGAAAGTTGCAATATTATTTATTTGAAAAACAATTTACAAAATATAATATTTACATTTTAAATATGACATTTTCTTTAGCAGCCAGCTCCTTTTCCCAATGAGGAAATAGTATATTCTATAATATACAGAATAAAACTACAGAGCTTTGATACATATAAAAACACCTTCAGATGAAAACTGCTGGTATTAAGTGACATAAAATACAACATTTTCCATTATAACTCAGATTTGAGCTTGCAGAGTGACTGAGAAAGAAGAGGCCACAGGAATTTCTTATAGTGTAAACAGACATTTCATTAGAGGCTAATTGTTACAGCAGGCAGCTGCTAAAATGTGCATGAAAAGTTGCTTTTTAACATTGGAAAAGGCAAGTGCTTTATCTAGAAAAAGATTTGAAGTTCTAAAATGGAAAGAACGTAAACGACTGAAAAAATAACAGTCAAAGGTCAAAATGAGTTTATGATATAGACAAAAGCTGACAAATCTTATTTATCAGTTTGCTGTTCAAGTATAGATTTAAAACTTATTGGCACCAAGTTGTGCACTCTACAAAATAAATCCAGGGCAATTAGTTTGCAACTTAACAGTTAAGGCACCCTCCACAATAAGTGGCGCCGCTAATAATAAAGGAGTTTTTAAACAGTCAGCCACCTCTACCATCACCTTGACTGGGCGTGATGGTAAGGTAATGTTGGGTCTAGTCCCAGTTTTGGCTATTTTAAGCCTGGTATTTAGGCAAGAAACTATTTTCTTGCAGCCATTTCCTTAATTATGATGATTGACAATTGTTGTGTTGTCTCACAACACTTGAGAAATCTCATGAATGCATAAAGGGATTGCATGATTATGTCATAGTTTAAGTTGAAAAAAAAAAATTAAATATACCCCAATTGCAATATAAACATACAACGACACAGATCTTCAATAATGTCAATAAAAAACCAGCCCTGAAACCTTTCAGATGTTTGTTCGATGTGATTCTAAAGGAATCGAAGCAGCTCTTTGCAGACTCCCACATGAAAACAACGCAGGAGCGGCGAGTCGGCTCTGCCTCAGATGCTCTTACACCAGCCCAGACACTGTAAATCATACTGACGATGCAGCCTGTAGAACAGGAAGTTGGCTCAGTTTTTTGTTGTTTTTTTCCAGAGAAGTTCGATCCACGCCAGGGAGCATCAGCTTGCCACAACGTGCGATTTCATCCAGTCCAGACTGGCAGGAAGACTGCAGGAGGAGAAAGGAAAGAGCCTGTTAATAAGAGGTGGACAACTAAATCTGGTATTACTGGCTTAAACTGAGGTGTGTACTCACCCTTCTCCAGTCAGGGCGCAGCAGGCTTGGACATGCCAGGAGTGCGTTGTGATGGAGTCGAGCGTGAGGCACTGGGAGATCTCTGCTGCTGTCATCGAGCCTTTTACGTCTTGTTTATTAGCCAGAACGAGAATGGCAGCATTTTGTAGGTCCTGCATGAAAAAAAGCAAGAGAAGAACCAATGTGGAATGTTATCAAATGTTAACTCAAATACATCAACAGTAGCTGCATTTCAATTAATCAAAAAATTGCTCAAATTGAAATTGCAAAAATAAATTAAGAATTTTTTTGTGATAGGATGCGGTGGTTTTTCAGCAGCATGTGTTTCACAAAAATGCATTGGAAGCACTTTTTCCACAACAGCAGGATGTTACTACTGGTGAAAACAACAAAGAAGATGACAGGAAGTAGCAGGGGGATAATGGTTTGTTTTGGTTTCCTTGTTTGTCCTTTTCTCTCACAGCATTGCACAGTTCACAATACGTTGTGCGTCAAATCAATCGCTCTTAAGTAAAATCGAAGACTACAACTTCTCCAAAACGCGGCTCGTGTAGACGCTGCCAAGTATACGGGGGTTTTCACTCAAACACCCGAATAAGACACAAATGTCTCTTCTGATGGCTGATAGATGACGAGTGCTAGTACCATGGCTGGATAAAAATATCACGTGTAACTGTTTACAACATCGCATGACCAAGCTTTTTCACATATGACTTCAATTTCATTTGTTATTTAATGGGAACACCACAATTGTGAAATTCTGTGGGGTTTTTTTGTTGTTGTTTTTTTCAACATGGGCAAAATATTGACGAAGATTTGGACGCGTTTGCAGTGGAAACGCAGCTACAGACGCCAGCATTAAGCTGTCTCAGCGGAACATTTTAAGACGCTGACTCAGACAGCCAAAAAGGAAACTTCCTCATCACGTTGTGTCATGGGTAGTCAGAATTTGTTCTGTTTTCACAACACGATTAGTCACTCGCTGGAGGCGGGGGTGTGTTTCAAACGTGCGCCATAAAGCCGCAGAATAAACAAAAGAGTTTCACGTCAAGCCTTTGAATACAAAGAAAAATTTGAGATTCACATGAAAGAAGTTATTTTTAAAACACCTGCTGTCGAGGCACTGGAGTGGAGCTATGTAAAGAAATAAGGCGTAATTTGTTACATAGGTTTAAAGTAAAGTAATACCTCATGCGCAAGCATACGGTGAAGCTCTTCTTTGGTCACAGTCAGCCTTTCACGATCCGTGCTGTCCACGACCAGAATGACAATCTGGAAAGGCAACCATTTATAGTACGTTACATCACAGATATAGGAGCAATAAATTGTAGAGTTCAGGAGGGCATCAGTCAGCTCTAACGGATGAGACTCAAGAGGTTCATTTTCAATCTGTGAAACGCAGCAGAAGCTGTACCTCTGTGTTGCAGTAGTACGAGTACCAGCTGGCCCTCAGGCTCTCCTGCCCTCCGATGTCCCACACCATAAAGTGAGTGTTGCGGACGACTATCTCCTCAACGTTGCTGCCAATGGTGGGTGACGTGTGAACGGCCTCCTTTGTCAAGCTGAAATTACAGACATTTCAAATAAGGCCCCCCCAAAAAAAAAACAGCTTGAAGAGCAGACTAGGTCTGCATAAGGCTCTGAGATCACTTACAACTGGTAGAGGATCGTTGTTTTCCCAGCATTATCCAAACCCACAATGATGACTTTGTGCTCTGCAAGAGGAAAACAAATGTAGTCAAATATGCTTCTGCAGTATCGAACTGAATGCGCTGCACAACATTTGCCAGTTCTAGCAACAGACAGATCAAGGTAAGATAAGGTACAGCTGGGTCACATGTTCTGGACAGGATGGTGTCAGAGCACAGCAGGGGTTTCAAATGTTTGGACTCACGATATCAAACAAAATAAACAGAAAACATCCCAAAAATGTTTAATCACAACGAAAATAACAACGCAAAATGGTATCTGTTGTGTTCTAATATAGGTAGATTATATGAATACAAGAAGGGAAACAGTTTTTTACCTTTGTCTCCGAACACCGCCATCATCTTGGACAACAGGAACCCCATGATAGTATGTTTAGGAAGCGTATGAATACAAAACAAATCCTGAAGAAGGACAACTTCAGTTTCAATCAACACCTGAGTGACTCATGGAGCTTTGTCTCGGCATCTTATACCGGTTTCTGCTTCACTTTTCGCGATAGTGGGAGGCGCCTCTGAAAAACCCTCGGTGTTTCACTGTAGTGGTGCGTTCAATGGCAGTAGGAAATGTTGGTACACAAACAGGTGCAGGTCTGTAGATTGTTACATAACGGCGTACACAGCTCTGCCTTAAGCTTACAATATTATAAAATGTTATTTCAGTACACATTTTTGATTATATGACTGGGTAAGTAACACCTAATGCAGACTTTAATTCAGTGTTGAAAAAATATGCAAGGGAGAAACTACTTTTTCACAGCATGTTAAAGAATTTTACCTACGTATTTTTTTTTAAATAAATGGTGCATACTGTTTGATATGGAAGCCCATTTCGGCCACTCTGTTAAAAGAAACTCATTATAATGAGATAGTATCTCAAAATAATGAGATAGTATTATCTCATTATACTATGAGTGTCACTTTTGACCGGCGGAGGCACTGCATTGATGAAAGAAGTGAGGCAGCAAGATTTCTTTTGAGGTGGGTTTGTTTCATACTCCTGGTGAACACCAACACCTTCCTCTCTCTTTTTTAGTGAACCAAAACAGCTTACATATGTACCTGAGGCAAGTTACAACACTTACACCAGGTAAGGGGTGATCAAAAACAAGACAAACAAGAAACAAACACCATTTATATAACCCAAACAGACAATAAGTGATCCAACAAATATTTACATGCATGCAAATGATTAAAACTAAACTTATCTAAGGTAAATCAAAAAGTAACTGCAACTAAATATAAATCCTAAGCGTATTACCCCTCTCAGTGGAAGATGGCATACGCTCCAAGAGCATTTGTCTCCCTTTCCGCTCCACCTGGCTGAGACACACCCAGAAAGGCCAGCACTCAAAGTCAATCAACAATCAATCAACCAATCAACTCAAATTAAACCAATCAGAAACAAACTGAAATTTCCCCCCCGCCCCACATTCTCTGAACAGGAAAGATGGCCAGTCTCCCTACCCAAAAGAATGTTTACTAAATGTCACAATGTAACTGAAATAAAGAACACAAAACACTTTAAACAGTAAATAACATGTCAATGATCAATATGGGATGGAACCCCTGGTCTCCATCACAATGAGATACATTATACTAGTATTTCATAGTATAATGAGATGCTATCTCATTATAATGAGAGACTATACTATGGAAAAAAATAATCTCATTATAATGAGATAATTTTTTTTTAAAAACAGGGTCTTCCATAGTTTGAGAATGTCTAAATTTCATAAGTGACAGACCTGTAAGCTTTTAATTTAAAGTAATTAATTATAGATGAAGATGCAGGAAGGAGAATTGTAGATTTAGCTGAGAATTTAATTTAAATCGAGATAATCAGCTCAAAAACTATATGATAGCGCTTGTCATTAAAATGTCTCCTCAGCTTGTCAAGAAGATCTTATATGTAAGAGATATTGAGGTAGGATTTTCAGGAAACACAACCAAAGCAATTATAAACATCAACCTGTTATAAAAGGTTGTTGACCAACAAAGAAATACTTCCCCAAAAAAAGCAGTCATTTTTAAACTTGACTAAAGTTTGCAGTTACCCACATTGAAATTTTGGTGGTCAGATTAGACAAAGATTGACGTTTTTGACTTTAAGTTTTATGGTGGTGATATAGCAAAACGTTTTGGAGCTGTTTCACTGTCACATCTAATGGTGAAAGTTAAAGAAACAGCAATCTCTAAGTAGCTTTTCTAAATCATTTTCTTTAAAAATGTAGCTTCAAATAGATCTTAACGTTTGAATTAAATACAATTTACTAGCTTTATGAATTGTGAAATACCAAAATCAGGCTGTATTACATTGTAATTGTAACTGGATTGTTCCTTTTATTGAATTTTCTAAGCCTATATAAAAAAAAAATTATACCAAACTAAAAGATAAATATGCCAAAACACCCAGCAAAACTCGCACTGTAACGCACCTGAACACTTTGTAATGTAGTTAAATATCTGAGATTGTCCGTGGGTCCCTGAAGGCACCTTCAACGTCTCTGCCGTCGAACGGACGAAAGGAGCACGCTAACCGGCGTAACCCCATCGACGTAATGACGATTCCATCCCATATATGGAAAGAGGAAGTGAGACCATTTGCTCCCCGTCATACGGTGTTGTTGAGGAACAAGGAACTTTGGTAAACAGAAAGCAAAAACATTTCAAAAAGAATTCCCCTGAAATTTTGTGAACAGTCCTGGGATTTCCAGGAACTAACATGCAGTTCCTATAATGGTTCTTTATTAAATTTTATCAAACAAATTATAAAGTTTTATTGTTTCCAACATTTACAAAAAGCTAAATCAACTAAATCTACGTGTTTAACATGTAGTTTACCTTCCTTTCCTAAAACTCCAAGGTAAAATTTCATTCCAGTCCAATTGTATGTATTAGTATTAGCACCAATGATACATGTTGTCTTATCAATTTAACAATTGCGATAACGCAACAATAACGTTATTTACTGAACATTAAGATTTATTTATTCAACCGAAGACAGAGGCAGCCCACCGAAGACATTCATGGATTCTCAATTATAGATAACTCAGTAAAGACCAAAGCAATTGTATGTTGTATTTTTTAGGATTATGGGTGATTTCCAACAACTGAAATAAAAAGTAAATTTTTGTATTTATTGAATATGTGAAGTTTTCGATACTTACTAACTTTTTCATGTTACCACCACAACTTCAGTGATTTTATTGGGATTTTATTACAGGGTTGTCTTGAAATCATAAAGTTAAAAGAACATGTGGCTTTTTTAAAAATTATTATTTGTTGTGGTGAGCATTTTACTGTATTTAACGCCTCCCATCTTACCACAATTCTAACTTTCCTGGCACTTCCCAACCACTGCCAGTAACATGTTACCTTTACTCCACTGTTGGTACAGTATATTTATTCATTATTATTTAGCTTTTTTTAGCTGAGTGCACCAAAATCTACTCTTGAGAAAAATTGAAGGATATTTGCTGTACCATTTACTGTATGATGAAATTGAGTTAATATGAAAAACCTGGTTGAAAATAAGCAGTGAACATTTCTTTGTAAGATTATTTTGTCATCAAGGACTGAACAGTCACATCATGCTGCTCTAAATGGCCCCCAGGACACACTTCAGACATTCTTGCCCCAAGTATGACATAGTGCAACCAATAAAAATAACAATACTAGCAATAATAATAATAGGTGGATTATTACCTTTAGTTAGAAAATTGTGATTTATTTATATTTGTCCAGGAGAAAGGGAAACATTTAGCAAATAATACATTTTTCCCCTATCTAACACACGTTGCCATTTATAAAGAAAATAATCTTACAGAGGAATATTTCCTGCTTTTCAAAATAAAAGATAATTTAAAATCTAAAAGTGGGAGCTGGAACAAAAGGTGCACATCCATCCATTTTCCTACACCCTTGTCCCTTAATGGGGTCGGGAGGTGCTGGTGCCTATCTCCAGCTGGGTTCCGGGCGAGAGGCGGGGTTTGCCCTGGCAGGTTGCCAGTCTGTCGCAGGGCAACACAGAGACACACACAGGACAAACAACCATGCACTCACACCTAGGGGCAATTTAGACAGACCAATCAACCTGACAGTCATGTTTTTGGACTGTGGGAGGAAACCGGAGTACCCGGAGAAAGCCCACCATGCACAGGGAGAACATGGAGGCTCCATGCAGAAAGGCCGGGGCCGGGAATTGAACCCTGAACCTTCTTGCTGCAAGGCAACAGCTCTACCAACTGTGCCACTGTGCAGCTCCAAAAGGTGCACATTTTTTATTAATGTTCTTTAATATTACTGTATTTCCATTTCATAGTAACTCAGACCACAAACGTCCTCTGATTTTTAATCAAGATTAATTTAATGCTCCCATTTGGTAAACTGGGCTAAATAAAGCAAAAATATTTTTCAAAGCATGAACAACCAATATCCCAATCTTCTTGCTAAGAATATGCACAAAAGCAATCCAGGCAAAACAATCGGAATAGGACATTGTTCAAATTTACATTTCAGGTTTATAATGATTTCCCTTTTCTACAGAAATCATGTCTGTGTTTTATTAGACAATTATTTTTTGATTATAGTTTTCCAGGTAAAAGGGAATTGTTTTGCAAAAATAAAAATAAAAAAAATACTGCATTTTTATTAAACATAGAAAGAAATATCTACATTTTGTAGACCTCAGTTACTTTCAAATAACAGTTTTAGCACAGGTGGTGGGAAAGTTGGATCCAAAAGCTGCAGGACAGGACAAATGTATTACTGAACCTCCAAACCTCAATTTGAAGACTTGTGCATAAAATCTGAATAAAACACAGTGGAGTTTTTGTTGGAATGTGGTAAAACAACAAAACAACAATGAGATACTTGCAATGAAAGTATAAAGAGTATAAAATATAAAAGAAAAAAATGAACACCACAAAGGTCTTGTGCTGTTTGCCTTTCTGCTGTTCGGCTGCTTCGACTCACTGATGTAAGGCTAATGTTTGAACGTAAACCACAACTTTGCAATTTCCGTTGATGCAATGTCATCTGGCTGCAGATGAAAAGAACACTGCACACGAATAAAAATACCACATCCTGCATATTCTCACTCTGAATGTGCTTCTTATCTAAGTCCTGCCTGTGACGCCTAGTTTAGTTGTTTTGGTTAAAGCCTCACCTAAAAAGAAATGTGGAAATGATTATATCTGTATCTAGCAAATATGCAAATATGAGATTTAAGATAAGTTTGTTTTCCTTTCCAGCTTCAGCTTTTAGCCAACGCACAGACAATACTACAAAATATGTAAAGAAACAGTAATTTTTTTTTTCTCATTTTGTTCACAAATTATTACATTTATTTAGCATAAATGCAGCCCCATATCTTCTGATTTTATGTTTATCAAGTAATATATTATGACTTTTTAAATCTGATGTCGATATTACCAGATAAAATTTTCTATCACAATCCCTTCTTTTGATATAAAAATATGTATTATTTCTATTTCTATTTTTTATTTAATCTCCACAGTTTGGTTTTTTTGTAGTTAAATCTGACTATGAGCATTACAAATAAAGTTTTCCTACATATTTCCACTTTGGGTCAATAAGGGCTATTTTTTAAAATCTTCTGTAAGTTATTTTAAATTGTATTTTATAAATGACTGGAAAGCAGATTAAATTTTTCTTTCTCATCTTTCATGTAACTTTCTGACGCCCTGTTAGCGCCCCCTTGCGGCCCCCGATTTGAAAAACAGTGGACTAAGAGACACAGTGACATTTTTAAATTACATTTTTAATTAAAATACGAATTTATCCACAGATTAAAAATGAAAGGCAGAAAAAGCAAAATGTAGCTACAATCAGGCACCAATGATACAGGTTATCTTATCATTTTAACAATTGCGATAACGCAACAATAACATTATTTACTGATCATTAATATTTATTTATTCAACCGAAGACAGAGGCGGGCTAAAGCAGCCCACCGAAGACATTCATGGATTCTCAATTATAGATAACTCAGTAAAGACCAAAGTTGATCCTACCCCCGCCCTCCCCACATCATGATACTCCTCCTACTATCTCACAGAAGCTGAAGATTAAAAAAAAAAACAGCAAAAATGTTCACAGGGAGAAAATAAATCAACACTAATTCAGACAGAAATCAGGAGCAAGAAGGAAGCGGTGTTTAATGTCAGACAAGCTCGCAATTTAAGTGGAAGCTGGGAGTGATTAACCTCACACACAAAAACACTTTTGATGTGAGCAACAGCCCTGAAATGCAGTCGGTGAGGCTGGTGCGAACTAAACGAGATAATTGGCCTACGCTGCAGATTAGGCAGGAGTCACACACACACACACACACACACACATACAGACAAAGACACAGTATGAAAACGAGTGTAACAAGAGTTAAGACATCCCACCCGCTGGTGGACATGGCTTGGCAAGACATTCCGGCACTTGTGATTGTAGGTTTCTTGAAATAAAGGTGTTTTGGGGTGAGAGCGACTAAGGCAGGACACTTCATTCTCACAACTATAAGTGTTGTTGCGCCGCAGGTCATAATGCTGAAAGCTGAACCAGCTCAGGGAAGAAGAAGAAGAAGAAGAAGAAGTAGTAAACATCTTTGTTGTGGTCTAGCTGTCATGAGTGTAGCGACGATTTAAGTTGGATTAAAATATGGCAACTCCTCTATCAGCGTTTTAAGGTCTGAGTGATAAGAGAGAGGCGGCAAAAGACTCACAACTTCCGGATCCCCCAATACGGGAAGAAACCCCGGAAGTGAAAAGCTACGAGTCCGAAAAATGTAGAGAAACCCAGACAATATACATATGGGAGCATTAGCTGCGTTTCCATTAACCACAAAATTGCGCAAAATGAAATTACGAAAATAAACACGTCAATTTTGACAAAAAAAGCTAATGTTTTCCGATGAAAAGTTTTGGCGCTATGGAATTAACCTTTTGAGTCACATGACGAACAGCCGGATGTTACTAATGGAGAAAACGTCGAAGAAGACGACAGGAAGTGTGCGTTGGCACACTTTATAAAAAATTATGTGTCATTCAAAAGTGTTGAATCCCTTCTTCATATGTAGTGGGGGTTTGTTGCTCCAAAGCCTAAATAAGACTCCTACCTCTCCTCTGTCATGGTTTTTTATGGCTTATCCCTTGAATGAGCTTATTCACGTGATTTTAATTAAATTTTTTCATTAAACAGAAAGGCAATTACGAAATTGTGTTTTTTTTTCCTCAACATTAGCAGAATATAGACAAAGATTTTCGCACATTTGTAATGGAAACGCGGCTAGTGACATTAGACCCTGTTTAAGACTGCAGAGGACAGACATGACAGACCACAGTCCTACCAGCCTTCACACTCTACAACTGAAGGAGAGATCGGGTCAGACAGATCACTTGTGCTGTCAGCATAGAAACCCATGATATTCATGCAGTATCGACAAAAGAAATCAAAAAGATAAACAAAACAAATCTATACTTTTTCTTCTAAACATAAATCGATGGATTTGCAAGAAGAAGTTGATGAGAATGGCATCTGGCAGGTGACGTCTATCTTTACATTTTACTGGGATGTAAACACATTTTTGTAAGCCTGACGGGTGTGGCCCCAAACCCACACTTCAGTTCCTGTACCACCAGAATCCCCCCCTCTCCCTCAGTCCTCAGTCTGCGTCTTCCTAGCAAACACTCAGCGGATGTAAACATCCTTCCCCCAGTCGTCCTGGTTCTTGTTGCGGCTCATGTTGGACCCTGTGTCCACAGGTTCCTGGCAGTAACGCTCCCTCAGCTTGGCCCGTCCATGCGGCTGCGTCTGGCTCGGCATCGAAGGGTGGTTGAGGTTTTCCTGATCCGGCTCGGCTCCTTCGTCTTCCCAGGAGGCCTGTCGACCGTGATGCTGCGCCAGGTGAAGGCGGCTGCCTCCACCGCCTCGGTACGGGTCGGGCTCTTCGTAAGGGTCGGTCTCAATGTCCATGCAGGAGTCACCGGCCTCAGTGTAGGCTGAGTCTCGGCTGCCCTGGGTCTCCGAGTCGAAGGTGTCTTGCCGGGAAAGGCTCTCTCCACTGCCCCCTCGTAGCTGGCCGCGGGATGAGCGCAGGTAAGCCTGCTGCTGGTGCTGCTGCTGAGGCTTCCCACCCAAGTCTGTCTCGTAGTCATGCAGGGCGCTGCTCCCGCCGCACTCTGTGAGACTCCCTTCGCGCTTCTGCTCACCGTGAACCAGGTACGGACCCTGCAGCCAGTCACACCCATGCAACCAAAGGAGGACATGCAGATGCACAAACAGCAAACCAATCTGTGAGTAGAGAGCCAGCAGGGTTAGCAACACCAGCATACAAACAGAATCTTTTGTTTAGTCTCCTCACACATTTTACAATGGCCTTGCAAAAATATGTAAATGTATTAAGCAAAATTGACATTTTGAACTTCCATTTGGGTCTCAACTGCTTCTTCAAACAGCCCAAGAGCTAAAAAAAACAGACCCACACATTTTTTGGCAATAAGTTAATTTTTGTTGGTGTTTGGAAAAGAGAAGGGTTTTGGTGTTGACTTGCTTCCAGAAACCACTTGCTACATTCTTGATGGCTGTACTGGAGACTCTACTTCTCCTTTTCAAAGATTAAGGCCAAATAATTGAGCATCTTTTTGCAGCAGCTCATTTAGATTTAACGTGATAAGAGGCCATAAAACAGCTAAATCTATAGAAGCTCACAATAGACAGAAGTGAGCAGATTAAAATATCAAAAATCTAAAAATAAAATGTGCAAAAAAATGTAATGGGCATGTCTAATATAGCCTTTAGATCTGTACTATCCTGTTTATGGAAGCATAACAGAATAGTTGATGTTTTTATTAACATTTTTTCACTTTACAACCAAAACATTAATGTATTTTATTGGAATTTAAAGGGACAGACCAATATAAAGTAGCCCATCTTTTCAAAGTAGAATAAATATCATATTTCTCTTCCAGTTCTGATTACATTGTGATGCAAGGTTGCTGAATTGACCCTCTGCCACACTTTTCAGATTTTTAGATGCATAAAAAGTTTAAACTCTCGCTTTACTTTATCTCAACATTGAGCTTTGTGGCAAAGTGACACTCACAAATCAAAGCTGTATGAATACTTTTGCAAGGTACTGTTAGTTTGAAGTGCAAACATGTGTAACATTTACTCAGTTGCACATGTTAATTTGTCAATTGAAGTCATGAAACTTACCTTTTAAACAATAAGAACAGAATACACCAATGCAACAGTGCCACCTGCTGGCTGATTGATGCCATAGCAAAACACCCACCAACACCTTCCTGATCTTATCCAGGCCAATTCTGCACCATCTTTATGTTCAATCGGATTTATGTACATAAAATATCTACTTCTAGCTTTTCTGACCTTTTTCTCTCGTGTAAATCTATATTTTTTATGTTCTATAGTAGAGATCTGCAAGGTGTTACGTCATCATGCAGAAGCCAGGCTCTCACTCGGGCTGCAGGTTATTACGGTTAATGAGTAACCGGCAGTGATTGAAAGGAAGCAAGAAAACCGACTACACATATGGCAGATCAATTGGACTGGCCAGAGCGTTAGAGACGGCCTCCACCAAACCGAGCCCTTTCTATTTGAAGAGGCGGGCGGATATGACTTGCTGTTTTCAGGACCGGTACCATGGCAACACCGAGGAGGAGGAGGACAGCAAAGTGGATTCTCCTCACAGAGCAGGAGAAACGAAGCCACGGAGCTAACTGGGGCGGGGGGGCAAGGCTGGGGCAGCAGATATTATTTTACAATGGAAGGGGCCTCGAGGGCAGAGGGATCTGGACCGGTCTCTTTCACAGCTTTGAGGAGACAGCATTTTACTTCTAGGTGTTCTCAAAGGGGCAGTATTATGTAAAATCAATGTTTGTTTCAGCTCTACATCATGTTATAAGTTTCAGAAAGAGCAGGAGTTTTTAAAGAGACAGAAGCCCAATTTCAAGGCATTAAATTGCAAAGTCAAATTTTGTTCAAGTCATATTTGATATATGTATTATTTTAACACAACAAAGTTACTTAGCTGTGGTATAAAATGATGTTATATTCCTGGAAAATACATAATACTGCCTCTTTAAATTTGCTGTTCATATGTGAGAAATTTGCTCCATACTCCAACACTTGTACTTCGCTGCTGTCCTGTGTTTTATGTACAGAATAAACAGGGTTCCATGGCACTCTTCCTCCACGTTTACAGCGCTCAGGCGGGACTTGGGTCAAGTCGCTGGAGTGCGCTCCTCCACAACCCGCTCCTTGCTGCTGGACTTCAGACAGCATGCTCCTCCTCTTTCCCCTCTCCGGCCACTGCACCGTCCATACCAGGCCACAGATCCATATTTCTGCGCAGAGAGGTGAGCACCTGTACCTGCAGGTTGGAGACAGGCTCAGGGGAGGCAGCTAGGGCCGCCGTGGCCATGGTGCGGTTCAGGAGAGGGTTGGGAGGGTTGCTGCTCGGCGGGTGTGTCGCCTTCCAGTAGGCCTCCAGGTAGTCTGCAAGGTGTTCGCATGCGTCCTCCAGCTGGTTCTCATCCAGGATGATGTCAAACAGCTCCTGTGAAGTTGTTCATTTTAAAGAGTCAAAATCTACAGCAAACATCGCAAATCTACAGTTTGCACATACTGCAATCTGAAGAGGGTCAAATTATACACACAGGTAGCACTCACAATACTAGTTACCAGTGGTGGGCAGAAAAAAGTTTTGTTTTGATGCTTTAGTGCTGTTGCTAACTTTAGAAAAGGGCTATGACATCTTTCTTTAAAGTTGCAGTACGTACATTTTATTTTTTTAAATATGCTTTTTACATGTTTGTTAAAATTATCATTATGTTGCAAAAAAACTTATTTTCTTTTCCCAGAAAAATGTTTTCCAGGAAGAAGAACATGTTTTATAAAGCTACATACTGCACCTTTAAGGCTGGAGTATGCAACTTTTGTTAAAAAACAAAACAAAACGCTTTTTGCATATTTTTGTTAAAATTATATTGTACAAAAAAATTATCCTTTTTCCCAAAAATATGTTTTTCAGATAGAGATGTACTAAACTGAGATATATGATAGCAAAATGAGAAAGCAGGAGGAACACAAAGCAGAACTCACAGGTGGACATTGAGCTAGCTTGTCAGCTGCCACCATCTGCACATTCAGATGTTTGGCCTGGGATTTCCCTCTGGATTTAATGAGCCTCTGGAGAACCTGCAGGAAATTGATCACATAGTTGAATGACAAAACAATTGCCACTTGCTCAAGTTGGGTAACATGCATCAAAATTATAATAACGTAGCCAAGCTAACAGGAAAGTCAAATGTGCAGCTAGACGTCCCTATTTCATCCAAATGTAAAAACGGTCTTGAAGGTGACTTATTGTGCTTGGCACACAACCTAAGCAAAACATGTCCATTACATTCTTAGATAATGAGATTTTAGTCTCGTCAGGCCTAGATATGTTGAGCTACTTTGAAAAGCAGAACTGGAGCCACCTGCACAACCAACAAGAATGCAGCAGTGGTTTCTAAATGGCAAGTTAGCAACAAAACATTTGTCTTTTCTAGTAGCCATTGTAAAACGCATACAGCAGTAAAACCAGCTCATCAAATGTGCTGGAGCTTCAGTTGGGTTGCTAGGTAACTTGAATGAGCCTGACTAGGGTTGCTAGGTAATGACACTACTGCAAGTAAGACAGTTGTTGCTCATAAGCACACCACATGATCGCTCTAATGAAAACTTAACATGAAATATTGTAAATAACGTCTGCTCTTACCTTGGGTGAGGCTATTTTGATATAAACAATAATGGGAGCCAGGGAGGTCTTGGCCAACTGAGAGGGATGGTTGATGGTGTCTGCATCCAAAGCAACAAGCTGGAGGGTTCGGGCCAATTCAAAGATACGTTCAATCTCACTCTGCACTTCAGCTGAAAGCCCAGGAAGCAAAAAAACAACAACAAAACAAAACAAATCATAAATATGACAGATATTTTTTGTTCTTTGAAGAGAAGCATCTCTCCTCAACAAGACAGAGTTTCTCTAACTTGTGCACAAGTACATAACTGCGATGTTAGTAACTACTCATGCATGTTGAATTATTTGTGAAAAAAAAAAACAAAAAAAAAAACAAGCTTCCAGGCATGTAAATCGGTTTGGACCACAGTTAAAGTTCCATTTATGCCAAGCTAAATGGAGCGCTGCAGCATCCTCATTCATTTGCCCCCTTCAGATATTTTGAGTTTTTGTAAGTTGTTTTGATCATTACTGATTCAAGGCTGCCATAGAAGGAGGCGCTCAGAAATGAGGTGCCTGTGGTGCTTTGAGGAGCTTGCAGTAAGGCCACAATTTGTCACTAAAACAGAAACATGAAGAGAAAAATAAAAGCATGAAACATCAGATTTTGTTAGGAAGTTTTCTACCATGTGGACCATTCAAGTCTGTGCAAGATGCTTGTATTGTTTAGTTTGCTTTAACTGAAGTCTAGTTTGTTTGCCTACAAAGTCTGAACTCTGATGCATACCAAAAAAAAAAGAAGCAAAATTTTATCCACCTAAAAACCTGCATCTTGGTTTGTTGTGGTTCAAATGCATATGTGAATGCCAAGCGGCCCAGAGACTGCTCCAAAGGCAGGAAGTGAACTACACTGCAGGGCATTCTGGGTAAATACAACCGAAACAAACGCGTCAATCTGCCACTAGCAGGAGAAATGGCTTGTTGCCTTTTGCCAGAAACAGAAAAGAAATCCTACAATTGCTTAGATCTGATGCTACTCTGTTTTTGTTTGCATGTAGTGCAGAGGTGTCAAACTCATTTTCATTCTGGGACATATCAAAAATCTGAATGTTCTTATTGAGCCAGTGGTACCAGAATGTATTGATAAAACTGTTAAAATCTTAATATTTTTGGTTACTTGTAATCAAAATTACAGTCAGAAATATTTGCAAGAAATTTTGACAATATTTGTGCAAATGTATGATGTAAAATGTGACTTTTTATTACTCGCCTTGTCAATCACAGACTGTAACTTGACATTAACTTCATATCAAGTAACGCTGAGACAGCAGTCATTTAAACTAAATATGTTTGATAAATTTGAAGTAAATTCAGAAGGAATGTGGGATCTGATGATTTTGTGTGAATTTTGTGGATTTGTGAGACTGGAGGAACTTATTGGTGTATTTTGGAGTCTATCGGACCACATAAAAAGCTACAGCGGGCCAGATTTGGCCTTTGGGCCTTGAGTTTGACACATAGTGTTGTCTTCAGAGGTTTTTGTGTCCTTTTCTTCAGTAGGTTTTGGTGCGATACGAAGGGGAAATAGTTTTTTCAAATGGTTTGGTTCTTTTCAAACAATGCAATGAAAAAGAAAACCGCACCTGCTAAAAATGTAACAAATGTTACAATTTTGGCCCCCAAACAAACTGAGTCTATTGGACTATTGGGTGTGAAAACACCCTTGCAGAACTTAGCACTGCTTCTTAAATGGTCTGTTGAAAGGGGGCAGATTAAAAACCGAAAACCTGAATAAACTCCTCGCCTGCTTGGTCGGAAGTCAAGGCGCTGGAAACCTAGTGGCGGAGGGAGATAACAAAGAGGCAAAGCGACGCCGCGCGCACATTACAGTGGCTGAGCGATGGGGAAGTACAGCTGGAGGCCAAACGGGGTCTCTGCATGTTGATAAGAAGTCTGAACTTCAGCTCGTATAAAGAAAGAGCAGCCAAAGCTTTCATTAACTTCAACAAAGACTGTGATTTCATACATTTGACTGCTGAGATAAACCTACTCCTCCACCAGGAGTTAATAAAGGAAGATCCAGTGGTGTGACTGCAGACATATAAATGTAGTGGTAGGATTATGGGTGAAAACTTAAGGTCAGGTGCGCCTTTTTATAGCTTCCCTCTGCTTCCGCTGGTCTCCTCCTGCTTGGGTTTTGTAATTCTTTCCCTGACTACAGGCTGTCACAAAAAAGTATGAGGAACAGAGAAACTGACAGGCAAGCAGACAGGCGGAGATGAATATAAGCATATTATGAATATAGTTAGGAGGAGAAAAAAAGGCAGAGGGAGAGGGGCTTCATTGTTCTGTTGCGAGGGGAGCATACGTACCCAGTACGTCTGAATCAAAAAGACAGAGGAGGAGGAGGATGATGGGCAGTGGGAGAGGAGGATGGGCGAAGGGCAGAAAAGACAGGATGAAAAGAGAGAGGATGCTGGATCAGACTCAGTCAGAGCTGGAATAAAAGCTTATAGGTCTTTTGATGACAAACAGCGATGCCTGAAGTCCATGCTCTGCTCATTTCTACCGTCTAACTGCATCTACAAACAGGAAGTTCTGGTCTGTGTCACATCAAACAGGAAGGAAAATATTCCCGGACTTTATTTATTTATTTATTTTTTGCTTTTTAAGCTCACCTTAATGTTGGGTGATGAGAATCTTTACAGAAGTACCAAAGAGCATTTCAAACTAGTTTCTTACCCTACGCATCTCAAGAAATTTCTATTTTCAAGCCTGTCTTATCCCAGAGTATTCCTAAACTGATAATTCTATTTATTCTTTTTTTGTGTAAAAATCCGATTCAAGTTAAATTGTGACAACAGACACGCTCATCAGGCTTTTACTATTCTTGTATTGAAGTTACACACTATAGATTTCAATCAAATTTGTTTGAAAACATAAATAAATGCAACCGAAACTGGGTGAAAAAGATCAAATTAAAGCTTTGAAATTGTACAAATTTAACAATTTTCTCCATGTATACATCCCTGATAATAAACTCCTCTTTCCCTCTATTTCTTGTGTAAAAATATTAACAATAAATTTGGTTATCATGGTTTAAAGCTTCATAAAATAATGTTTTCATAAATGACTGCTACAACACACTAAGCTGTTGCTGTTTTCTGATGACTACATAGTTATAGCCATCATCATTATTACTTAGGTTTTAGATTATTTTGATCAACAACGATAATCGACCACTTTATTAAATACCTCCAATTTTATTGAATTGCTCGTTAACACAAATTAAGATTCAGCCAATCACACGGCAGCAACTCCAATCATATCTACGTGTAGATACAAATGAGAGTCATAGGTGAATGGATCTAAATCATCTTTTTAGCAAATGTTGATCTCTCTCAGTAACCATAAATCTGGTGAAATTCAGCAGAAAACTTTGCACAGCATTGCACCACTCTTCTGTAGGATGATCAGATATGCCAGTCTGCAACAGCGGCATGCAAACAGAGGCACGAGCCATGAAGTCTGACTGCTGAATTAAACTACCCTGCGGTCCTAATAGCGACATCCCACCGTATATTTCCAATAAAAACTGGAAACCAGATTGAAATTTTGTTCAAACAGGCGGAAGAGAATCCAGCATATAGCTGACAAAACACAGTGGCATGAAAAAAACAATATTTCTAACAACTTGCTGCCTATGTTTGTGCAACAGCTGCATGGTACTATTGTGTCAATTTAGACTGAAATCTCAGAGAAATGCCTCTAATGCCTTCTTGAATCTATGACATGATGAATTAAAGCAAGGTCCAAGCAAGGTATACCTAATAAAATGGCCGGGCAGAATATACGTTTCACTTCCTCACAGTTAGAGGAAATCTCTCATATGAAATACTTCTGCTAACCATCAGACAGCTAAGTCAAAATTAAAATGTTTTACCTCAGAATTATGAAATGCAGCTGGCTCAAAATTATGTATGAAAAACCACCTTTTCAGCACTAATAAATAACAGTCATATGATAAAATCTTACTGATGCATGTAAGATATTGACTCCTAATATGCATTTAAGAGAACCCACACTTCAGAAATCCTGAACAATCCCTTCAATGTTCACAGTTTTCAACTAATAAGTTGTTATTCAGACATGATCAAAGTAAAACTGGATGATTTAAAGTGATTTGTGAACAGAAATAGCAAATTACATCTGTTAATATTTAAAATTTTAACAAGCCCACCATCTGAAGAGTAAAAAAAATACGTATACACCAATACGTTTTTACTTAAAGGTAATTTGGGTTTAATTTCAGATCAAAGATAGAGTCCTTATCCTTTCTTAAAGAAAAAATGTTCTACATAATTACAAAATAATGGTGTTAAGTCTCTCAGTTGGTGTAAATAAAAACACAGATGTAAAGACAGATAGTGAAAGATGTGGAGCAACGAAACACAACGGATAGAAATATTCTGATATTTACATTATGTTGCATAATTTCACCGTGAGATAGAAACCCTACATTTTCCTAGTAGTTTTTTCCTTCTCTGGTATTAAAAAAAGGCAGTCTTACCCAGACTGGAGCGGGTACTGGAGCGCTCGATGATGGTGTGTTTACTGGGGTTGTTGAGGACTGAGCGTTTGGCCAGAGAGATGTCTGCTGTCACACGTGTAATGGATATCCTAAAAATAAAAAAAACAACAACAATACATCCCGATTTTATCTGAGTAGGGCAAGTATTTGATTAATCTATCAATTATTCTCATGAATAATTGCTTAATCTGGTTAAAAAATTGACACAATCTGCTGATTTTTTCATTAAACTACTTAACTTCAACTTCACTTGGGAAGTTTTGGGTAAATTATGTTGACAGGCAAAGACGTCTGTCATAATAGTTTATATATATTTTGTACACTTATATACACAAACAGTTTTGGCTTAATTAACGTTCTGAATGTTTCCCCCCCCAACAAATAGCCTTTTTTGAGCCTATATACATCAGTTAATAATTAACCAATTTGTAAATTAATTGACGATTAAACCGATTAGTCAGTTTAATCGATTAATCTGATAAAAACTTCTCATATTCTGCAGGCTTTATTACTGTTCTGAATATGTTGGCCTCTTTTTAAGTCCAGTTAATGATTAATCAATTATTAAATGAGTTGATGATCATTTAAATAATTGTTTCATCATGATTAATCCGATTAATTGATTAATCAGATGAAAATTAGGCACATTTAGCAAATTATTCTGCAGGCTTGCTTATTGCTCTGAATATATTGGCTATTTGTGAATTTAGTTAATGATTAATAAATTACTAAATTAGTTGACAATAATTTTAATGACTCAATCATCACGATTAATCCGATTAATCGTTTCAGCCCTATATCAGAGGGAGGTTTCTCAGTGTCAATAATGGGTTATGCATGTCTTACCTGCCCTCAAACTTGTGTTTCAGAAAGTCAAAGAGTGCTTTCTGCATCATATCTGTCACCTAGGAAACAAAACCGGACATGAAGAACACAGAAAAGGACTGAATTTAGGCTTAAATTAGCAGCTATTGCTTTGCTTCCTTCCTTACTTCATAGCCTTTTAGTGAGGGTCCAACGAGGATGATGGGTCTCATGGAGGGAACCACGTCATATGGAGGAACATGCTCCATCTTACCCAGGGAAAGAGAACATCAGAATTGGACAGAACCAAAGCCAACAGAGTCACACTCACATAAATCCTTCCCCTCCTTATGTCAGAGGTTGCAGAGATGGATGGCGAGTCTCAGACAATGGAGTCCATTTGTTTTATTAAGTGTCTGAGTGTGCAGAGGGAGGGATTGATTTTTGAACTCAGAGCGGTGCCCTCTATTTCCTCAGCTCCATAATTAATGCGTCCATAATTAAACCAGATGCCAGCATGAGTGTCAGGAGAGCTCTCGTGACCGCGCCGTGGCTCCAAACACAGACGTCAAACTTCACACTTCCCTCCTTCTGTTATAGGTGGGAACAGTTGCAGAAGTCATATTACATTACTAATTGCTACTACAGTCATGTGAAAAATTTAGGACACCCCATTAAATATTCAGCTCCCTATTAAGAAGTGTTCACATATTGATGTCTAACTTTATGTTTTATTTATCTCTGGAAAAGAAAGTAATGTAATTGCTATTAAACAACAAAAATAAGCCATTTCTTTTACTCATTTAATATTATTTATTATTCTTCCTTGCATAGGTTAGGTTAAGATTGGTCTATGGGCTATACAAAACATGTTTACTACATTTTTAACACAAAATAATTCTTAGATAATGCCTATTTTGAGCTGTTTTAGGCCCCCCAACTCAACATTTACACTCACACGTAAAATGGCTGCAAACAGATGCAGAATTATGCACCTTTACATATTTGAAAAGTAGAAGTGGCGGCTTCTGCACAACCAAAAATAATGCAGCAGATGGTTTCTGGATTTTAAATCAACAACAAAACAATTGTTTTCTCCAGCAGTGCATACGGCGGTAAAACTAGCTTAGCAAGCATCCTGGCGTTCTGCTTGGGTTGCTAGGAGACGTTCTGGGCTCGGCTCAGGTTGCTAGGTAACAGTGCAGAGCCTGTTGTTTTTTATTTAACAATCAGGAGGCTTTTTGAAGTGGCTCATTTTCAAGACTCCAAAAGATACTAGCTTATTGCAAAAAAAACAGCTGAGTGTCTTTTTTAAGTGTTTGGACTATTTTTAGACGCAAAAGAGGCCCAAATGGAAGTATAAAACGTGCAAAACATGAAATTCGCATTATAAAACACAGTATCTATATCTATATATCTTATGTATTTCTATATTTCCACACAACACCTCAATGAAATCAAGATCTGACCTTAACTATACAAGCAGTCATAAGTGTTTCATTCTTTAAATTTTGGTAGAAATCAGACTATCTATCCTGTATTCTCTGTTAACGATGAAGCCGGATGAAATTTATTTCCCTTTGTGGAGTTTTATTCCAAGCGTGCTCACTCCTCTGTGTGCTGCTACAACACTTCAGGCATCAGAAAGCACTAGAGCGACCTGTTCAAACATTACATTACATAAACCTGAGCAACGGAAGATCGTTTCACCTCATTTCTATTCACCAGCCAAAAATACATGGTGTAAAAATGTCCAAATGGTTCTTGCCAATAAAGAGGGCAAAGCTGAAAACATCAGCTCCACTGGTGGATCATGAAAAAAGCACGAACAGCACACAATTTAGAGCGTTAGCTCGATTGATAGCTTACATCATACATGAATTAAAAAATAAATAAAATTTGGGAAGAAGACCTGCACCAATACGACTCCAGTATAAAAGCTTCTCATTACTCTGCTTAAATTAGCTTTGTGTTTTTTATTACAGCCCGGTTTCATAAATGTGACACTAATCTTGAGTTTTTCACAGCAACAAACACTCAAAAAGCATAAGGTGTAACAGAAATCAATTGGAAAATGATCTTATTGCCACTGTTAAGTAAAGTGGAGGGTCTGTGGTGCTGTGGGCCTGTTTCTGCTGTTTGCAGACATGAATGCTGGGAGATTTAAAATAAAAAGCTGATGAAACTCGAGGCATCCGGAACAATTTGTACCCCAATTTAAGCTTTTTTGATGTAAAATTGCTGCTGTATATAGTTCAGATTTAAGCAATTAAGAATAAAGTCATAATATTAGACTTTATGCTCTAAACAGTGTCTTGTATTATTTTGCCTTTATTCTCATACGATTTATGAGAATAAATCGTATTCTAGTAATATTAGGACTTTGTAATACTACAACTATACTCTTGTCATCTTCTTTTTTTATGTTTTCTAGTTATGGCCATATATTTATAGGATGGATATTTTATACTCCGACATATAAAATATTTCAAGCTCTGGATTTTTAAAGCATTTTGGCAAATTTGATTTTATTTGAGATAATTCTTTTCCTATAATTCCCAAAGCAAGAAAAAAATATGCCACAAATCCCAAGAGAAAATAAAAAAAATTCAAGAAAATCTGATGAGAAAAGAGATATTTTTAGCAGGAGAAGGTTTGAAGTAATTGTTCAAACAAAACAAAATCTACCTTTAATTAATTTAAGAATCAATGCTTCATTAAAAGTCTAAGTATAAAGAGCAGAGATGTCTCTAATTTTAGCACACATGACGTAATAACGAAAAATATCTCTGTTAATCCTGCATCCACATCTTTACCAGGGGCAGAGGGAGCGTCGATGACAGCAAACATAAAAGCTGCCCATTACCCTCACAGCTAAAATAACCTCATGACAGCTTTTGATGGGCAGAAATTACACAGAGAAGCATGACTGACTGTCGCTCACATCAGGTATCATAAATGGGAATGAAAGCGTGTCAGGATGCATTACAGCTGCACTCTGATTAACGAGGCCCTGCACCTGCATCTGCACGCTGATGCCCGGGATACTGACTCAGGGGAAATGACAGAGGCGTCAACATGGTTTAAAAGCCGCACCGTTGGATTTTTTTTCCTCCATTTTTTATTGTTTTTGCATCAATAATTATTTGGAAGCATAAACAGCCGAATAGCCGCTGAAAGCTGCTCCATGCAGAGGATAAAGAACGACATGATTAGATGTTAGAGCAGGGGTGTCCAAACGTTTTGGGTCAAAAGAACTCGAGGGCCAAGACAATAAACAAAAAAAAGCTGAAATGAAGCAAGTTAAATGGTCCAATTTTTATTCATTCAATTCTATATATTTTTGGTAGGTAAAGGTTTTTGTTCAATATATATCCATAACTTAAATCAGATTTGCTGTATTTAAAGAAAGGCACCTAGTTTTCACTTTTTTTGGCTCGATTGACCAAATTTATTCTCAAAATAAGAAAAGGGTTTGGATTTATTTCAAAACATTATACCATATCCAGCCAAGTTTAATTAACTGAATAACAAAAACTGAATTGGGTTCTACGGAAATGATTAGGGTCACTGAAAAAATAAAATTATGACTTATTTTTTTCTCAGAAAAGTTTGTAGTCCAAATTCTTTTTTTTTTCAGCGATTCTGATCCTCGTGAGTAAAGTCAGCTTTTTAGTAAAAATCTTAGTTATAATTTGTGTTGTACTTTATATATTCCATTGTAAGAAAATTCCGTAATGGGGTCAAATTTCTATCCCCCTGCACTGCGGTTGGGGGCCTCACAAATTCAACTGATGGGTCACAAATGGCCCCCAATCCGCACTTTGGACACCGCTGAGTTAGAGGTTAGTGTCAAGAACAAACACTCACCGACTTCTGTTTCTGTTTAGCAGGGCCACCTGCAGCATCATTCCACACACAAGCAAAAAGAGACAAAAAAAGCACAGAAGCATGTTAAGTTAACAACAGGTTCAGATAAGAGAAACAACAGAGGAGGAGAAGTTTTATTATTGGAGAGTTTACACAATCTCAGCATTGAAGGAGCCTTTTAGGACCAAACAGGGTTAGATTTGGGAGACAGAGTAGCAGCCGGGATGGTTAAAGTGCGAGCAGTTAGTGACAAACAAGGAGCAGAGGTAGAGCGGTTAACTCCGGTTTCCACTCGGAGGTCAAGTTCAGGAATGTTGGAGGAGGAAGGCAACAAGACGTCCTGTCCAGTCTTCTTTAGTGTTACCTTCTTAAAGAAGGGCAGGCGGTGGGCGTTGGCCTGGGGGGAAGTTACGCTGCCTGAGATGCCCTTGGGGGATCGAGGGTCACCCTGGGACTCAGGGGGCTCCTCGGCATCAAGGTCGAGGGGGTCAACGTCAAAGGCTGCTGTGGATGTGTCCATGGGAGCTATTGTTTGAGTGGACAGTTCGGACAGAAGAGGAGAAAGCAGGATGAAGAAAAGCAAAGAAAAAGGAGAAAATAACAGAGAGACACTAGCTGCGTTTCCGTTAACACTAGAATGGAGCAAATTGAAATTCAGAAAATGGGTTAATGGAATCAGGCCAATTCTCAAAAAACAAGCATGTTTTTTTGGTAAAAGGTTTTTGCATTTTTTACCCGCCATATCAAAATAGATGTAGTTTGCAAAAACATTTTCAACAGCCGGATGATCAACAGCCGGATGTTACGAAGAAGACGACAAGAAATAGTAGGAGGATGACGGTCTTTTATTTTCTCTCTTACAGTTCGCACTTTTATTTAAAAAAAGTTGTCATTCGAATCTTTTCTGTAAAATCGCTGCCTACAATTAGCCGCGTACTTAGACGGCGCTCTTTTTTTGACCGAATTATGCATATTTATCATAATCCATGATTTTTATTCCCATGTGAATAAAAATCATGCAGAATTGTGTTTTTTCTACATTAGCGGAATGTCGACAAATATCCGGACACATTTGTAATGGAAACGCAGCAAGTGAAAGGAGGAAAAATACATGAGAGGCATCAAGAGGGAGGCAGAAGATGACATAAGCTGTGATAGAAAAAAATGATTTAACAAAAAAAAAGGAAGAAAAAGGAGCACAATAGATCACCACAAAGCATGCCGCAGATGTCAGGTGTAATAGCGAGAACAGCAGAGAAGGTGAATTCAGTGTGAAAGTAGCTAAACTTGAAGTGTCGATGTGAAAGAAGTGGGAAACAAGAGGAGCTGCGAAAGGAACTGGGAGAAAGTAAACAGCAGGAGAAAAGAAATCAAGCTAAGCGATGTGGTGTCATGGTGGTGGGGGTCTTGTTTTACAGGGTCAACCTGGGATTTGGCGAGTTCAGCGAACTGAATGTTAAAGTGTAACGTATTTATATAACATGCTGGAGACAAAGGAAACCGGAAATGTGAAATAATCCACTTGCTTAAGGTAGAGTATGGGATGCAACAACTCTCTGTTTAGAACCTGAACAGATAACTTACAAAAAAGACAGACTTTATGTGATTTCATCATTTCAGGAGGGTTTAGTTTGCATTTGAATCCTTTCTCCTGTTCGCAATGATTATACAAAATACAACTGAAATTATTTCCCAAAAGCAACTCTTTTTTTTTTACATTTTTGTTTGTACGTAACTCCATTTAAGATGAATATTTCATGCCACTGGTAGTTTTAAATACTTGAGACCTGATCCTGCTTGGAGTGTTACCTTAGGTTGTGTTCAAGTTGCATATAATTATTTTGCAGTGAATCGAGTGCATCAGTGCAAAAACACAAAATCTTACCAAGCATTTTTGGACTAATTTCGAGTGCAAATATTTTGGTACACTTGAAATCAGACAAAACTAACTTATAAGTAACATTTCAACAAGATATAAGAGCTTGTTTAAAGTCAACAATTCCTTAAATTATGTTTCTCTTCATACTAGAAGCCAACCAATCTAATAGAGGACTGTTATGTGGAGTAGTCAAATACACTGAAAAAAGATAAATGGCTTCAACTAGTTAGAAGTGACTAAATTAATGTTATCCAAATGATATCATGTTTTTTAGTTATCAAGTTTATTTGAATTGGAGCTGCATTCGCTATTTTTAGCATATACAGTCAGAATGATCACAGAAGTTTGTGGACTAGATAAAATGTTTGCTTGAACTTGCTTGTTGTATGATCGATCAACAACAACAACAAAAAAGTTTAAAATCTCCAAATCAACATAAAATTCATGCCGATCTTGAGAAAATGTACCACAGTTTTAGAGACATGAACCTTCATTTGAAAAATTCTGCTAAAGTCAACAGCAATTGTTTGTGTTGATGTATTTTTGTTTCAGCTACAGAGACACATGGATGCAGACTCACACAAGCCAGACATACTTAACAGCTCTAATGAGCGTAGCTTGTTCTCGTCTCTATTTCAGTCGCATCCTGAGTGCTAATGAGTGACCTCCCAAGACCTCTTACACTTTTCTCAGGAATCCACCGAGACACGCCGTGATTCATTGTCATGCTTGAATAACTAGCCAATTATTAAAATCTTCATCTAAAGAATCAAGCAGCCGTCTCATTTGATTATTCCTTGATTCAGGATTGCAAACACAGCAGGTTGTTTGTTTGATCTTACCTGTGCCTGGCGGAGTAGGCCTGCGGGTTCCTACGGCAACATCCAGACTCGAACTTCCTCCAGATTTACTGAAAAAGGAAATTGAAGGAAATTTAGGTGTGTTGTAAAGTTAATTATGTTTCCTTGAACAGGTCAGGATATGTTTATGGTAGGGATGTGCCGATCAGGTTTATTTCTGCCGATGCCGATCACCCCCTGAGGGATGATCGCCGATACCGATCCCCAATACCGATCACATAGTTATGATTTATTTATTTTTTATCATCAACACTACTGTTACATTATGTGGAAAAAGGAACCATGAATTCACCTTAATTTAGACAAAAACTTGTTTTTAATAACTTTTTCCAAGAAGAAAACTTAACAAAACAGGCATTGTGCAAATTGTACTGCTATCAGTAATACTATCTTTAACAGGCTGATAAGATATGAGGCTCTGAAGAGGCTAAATAATGCAAAAAGTCAAAATAAAACCTCTCAACATTGCCAAAAAGTTCAAGTATAAAACTTACATTGCAGCTCCAAGACTTAAATAATTTAACAGGTTATTAGTTTATCTTTCTGACCGTCATGCTAATCCGGTGAGTGTTTGTAGCTGTGCTGCTTTACCTGCTGTCTGATCCTCCATATCTTTTTACTGCAGTGAACCTCGATGTAGCCAAACTCCGTCATTGTTTTTATGTCTATTAGCTTCATTGTGTTGATACATTTTGATCTGCTTCAATTTTCCGCCGCAACACGCAAACGTCCTCATTCACTCAGTGCGTTATAGTTACACATCACTTAGGATTTATTGCTGCACGTTTGCGCAGTGAAGGAAAGACGAGACCAGCTGGACAGACAGGCTGGGAAATGAGATGCAGGTGATCGGTATCGGTAACTGAGCCAATGATTGCCGATCATGCACTTTTTCACAAAATCGACTGATTGTGAACACAATCGAGGTGTGCCGATCGATTGGCACACCTCTAGTTTATGGGCTATACGCAAAACATGTTCATTACGTATTTTGCATACATTTATTTTTAGATAGTTAAAGGTTTTAGTTTTAGGGCATCTTATCACTTTAAATCCAAATAAACTGCGGCCCTACCTCAACGTTTATATTTTCAAGTGAAAATGGGTGAAAACAGATGCGCAATTATACAACTATACATCTCTGGAAAGCAGAAGTAGAACCTTCAGAAGAGGATTCTGTATGGTAAATCAGCAACAAATCATTTGCCTTTTATAGCAAGTTTATTTTATTTTTTTTTTTAAACCAGCTGGCATGGAACTCAACTAGGGTTGCTAGGTGACGGGTTGGGGTTGCTAGGTGACGAGCTGGGCTTGGCTGGGGTTGCTAGGGGAGGGGCAGAGCTTTCTACATTCTGAAGGGTTTTGAAACATTTCAGTTTCCAGACACCAAAAAGCATCAACGTACTTGGTGTTACTCTCATGTAAGCTTGGCTGTTTGTAGAAGCAACAGAAACCCAAATGGGAGTACGAAAATATGTAATGTGTGAATTCATATTCACATTCTAAACAACCACAAATATTCCTAGCAAATATCTGTGAAGAGGCCGGTGTGTGTGTGTGTGTGTACTGAAGAAGTTCAGAGTAATAAAGTGACTCACAGCTTTGCTTAGTGTCTATTTTGGTGTGTTTTACAGCTTTGCTTAGTGTCTATTTTGGTGTGTTTTACAGAGCCTAGTGGATCAGGAGTGATTCATGTTTGACCCCTTTTTTGAAAAGCAGGAATGTTGTTTGCGCTGCTGGTAGTGTAGACACAGAGGACCTTTCGCCGTTACCTGGAGCTGAGCCGATTTTGTCTCATCCGCTGCTCCTGCAGCAGGCGGGTGTTCTCCAGCTTGACCGGGCTGGGAATGAAGCCCACCTCACAGCCCTCCTTCACCAGGCGTCCGATCCACCAGTCGTTGTTGTATTTCTGCACAAACGGCAAACAGTGAGATACCGGTGTTGTGTCAGATCAGCATACATTGTCAGATAGTCATACGCTTAGCTCAGACATGTCTACGCTGTCATTACCATATGATTTTATTTAATCAGCAGCATAGAATCAAGACGTAGATCATCATACACTTTGTTATTAACTGTTATATGGCATTCTGACTTAGCGGTTAAGTAGGTTAATGAGTTTTACACGGCTTGTGTTGTAGTTGACTGCAGCTGCAGCCAGATCCCGTTTTAAATACACTTTGAAACCACCACAACGCATGTATAACTATCTAGTTATCATATTATATCATCCATCCATCCATCCATTTTCCTACACCCTTGTCCCTTAATGGGGTCGGGAGGTGCTGGTGTCTATCTCCAGCTAGCGTTCCGGGCGGGAGGCGGGGTCACCCTGGACAGGTCGCCAGTCTGTCACAGGGCAACACAGAGACACACACAGGACAAACAACCATGCACACACACACTCACACCTAGGGGCAATTTAGACAGACCAATCAACCTGACAGTCATGTTTTTGGACTGTGGGAGGAAACCGGAGTACCCGGAGAAAACCCACCCTGCACAGGGAGAACATGCAAACTCCATGCAGAAAGTCCGGGGCCGGGAATCGAACCCAGAACCTTCTTGCTGCAAGGCAACAGCTCTACCAACTGCGCCACTGTGCAGCCTTCATATTATATCATATTATAAACAATTTAATGACTTATTTTCGTCATAACTTGTTGCGTATGCTGAACTGACAACTCCACTGACGGTCGGACTTCTTAGTGCGCATGCGCGGGCATGCGCACTCACTGCATGTACGCTATCCTGACAGCGTATGGCGATCTGACAGAACACCGGCACACAATGGTGGATACAGTCAAAATTTAAAAGTGGCCTATTATACTTCTATGAACAGGTTAGAATATCTATGGCCTATGCAAAACATGTTCATTACATTTATAGCACAAAATCATTCTTAGATAATAGGATTCTGTCTGCTCCCTTTTCCTATTTTGACTTGTTTTAGGGTCTCTGTCACTTTAAATCCAAATAAACTGCTGCTAGACACCCCCCACCCTCCAACCCAACATTTACACTCCTATGTCGTTCTGTCACAATAACAAATTTTCCTAGGCGATAAATTGTCCCAGAAGTTATTGTGATAAGCAGTAATATTGTAACATAATTGTAATGGCATAATAATGCAGGAACACATTCTCAGAGATCAATAAACTTTAAACTCTAATGAACATTTAACACTGCAATTGGTAGATGTTTTAAATATCCAAAATACATAAACAGAACAACAGAAACAACTAATAATAAGTAAGAAGTCTCTGTGGACAAAATTGTCCTTCAAAAAAGCACCAGATTGAAATCTTTTACCATCCACTTTTTGGTAGAAAGAGACAAAAAAGATAAAATTAATAAATCATGCAAATGAAAATTATTGAGCTTGTTTTAATTCATCATGCGATTTATTTCTTATCGCGACAGCCCTACTCCTATGTAAAAATGGCTGCAAACAGATGAGCAGTTATACAACTATTCACCTTGAAAAGCAGAAGAGGAGCCTCCTGCACAGCCAAAAACAATGCAGCAAGTGATTTCTGGATGGCAAGTCAACAACAAAATACTTGTCTTTTTCAGCGCATTCAGCGGTAAGAACAGCAGATCAAGGGCGGCCTTGTTATCGCTTTATTTTGCTGTCATTTAATGTGATCTTCATCAAATCAACTTTGGAAGGTTTCTGACAACCTTGTCCAGTGAACTTTAATTGCTTTTTAAAGCATCTAAAATCCAGAATTTTTACTTTCCCATTTGTGAACTATGTGATTAAAAAATGAGAAATCTTAGTTATTATGAGAATAACCATATAGGTGCTCAAACACTACATTATCTTTGTAAAATTGTGGAGGTTTTTTTATTTAAATGAATAAATAGAAAGAAAATTATTTCATAAAGTGTTAAGCATGGACTAAATGCTAAATTTAGGAGTCCTTTTTATTGCCTAGATGGTTATTAGGTCAGAGTTAAGTGGCTTAATAAATGTGAAAAAACAACTTGTGTAAAGAAAACTTCAAAAGCCCTTCAGAAAACATGAAGAGCTATTCATTAAGACCACTTTAAAGTTTGAAAGTTTGGTTCCCTGGGTGGAAAATATGAAGAAAATATGACTCATTGGTAACTTGAGACTCATAAGCAGCACTCTGCACCATATAAACATGAAATATGAGAATTTTGTGTATTTATTATAATTTTTTTGCTCTGGACCTATTTCCTACTGCAATGCAGGCTGTGTTGCTACCAACACCCACTCATGGCCTGCCATGGTTTCAATGGAGTGTGGCTGTGCAGTGCGATGCAGCAAACAGAATACCTCATTGGCTTTCCACCCACCATCACTGCAAAGTTGCTTTTGTGGCAGAGGAGCCTGAAGCCTTTCTGTGTGTCATCCAGGCTGCTCTGACACGGCGGTTTACCTTTATATTACATTTGAGGACTCAGGTACAAAGACCACAGTTTTATGACACTTTGCAAAGAAGTTAAAACCTCGTGTTCTCTAGTGAATTGAGACTGTGGGCGATGTCCACACCTCTTTAATGTGCAAGAAGTCTTTGGCTTCGAAGGAAATGGCCATGCCCTGCACAGGAACATCATCGTTAGGCCCTGGGTTGTAACCAACGTTGGTGCGCACAGCAAATGCCACTGGTTTGGTCTGGAATAACAACAGCAGGAGCAGATATTAGACACTAGCATGCTGGGAGTTGTCCAGATTTCAAGGCACACAGGTCAACCAGGGTCAAAACATCATCCTACTGATGACTGACCTTTGCTTTCTCAAGTGTGGCAAGAGCCTGTCTGTCGGCCTCCTTCCTCAGAGCCTCGGGGTCCTCCTCCAGGGACACGTCCGAGTCCGACGGCCGGCTGGTGTAGGAGTCTGCAGAGCCCTGAAATTCAGTTAATTAAAAAATAGGTGAGAAAAGCGTATTTAGCAAGAAGACAATAACTGGGAATCACACCTTGTTAGCAAGAAAAACCAGACTAAGATAACATGTATGCTTCTTTACCTTCTTTTTTCTCTTGTGATGTGCTTTGAACTCATTGCTTCAACATGTAATGGGGCTCCTGGTTAACATCCTTTCATTACATTAGCATAATCTCACATCCAGAAATGACAAAGCCACCCTTTAAATTAAAAATATTCAATGAGTGAGGTAAAAATACTTATTAACAACATCAAGATATAACTTATATCTTGTTCCTGTTGTTCAACAAGAGCAAGAGATGAATTTGTTAAAACACTACACCAACACTATGTTTAGCTGAAGCTAATGCAAAAGCGCTAATTTTAGCTCAAATTATATCTGCCCTTAAAAGATATTCATATGCTCTGTGATATATCTTGCTCTCTACTATCTGTGTTTTATTTATTTTTGTTTATTTATTGTTTAAAGAAAAGTGAAGACAGAGAAAACAAGGAGAGGAAGTGACATGACCAGTCTTCAACCACTTCAAAATAAGAGCATGAATGTAAACGGCTTCTTGATGAATTCCTGACGGTTGATAACCAAAACTTCAACACAGATGTCAAACTATGTTAGACTAAAAGTCTACAAAACAGCCATGTAAATTTTAGTGTTTTAGAATTAGAAAAATGAATATAGGGAAAGCTAACCAAAATTAGCAAACACGCTAAATGAAAAAACAAAAAACTAGCTTTACTACTGGCGGATTAGCAGAGTTGTACCCACCACTGGGTACTTCTAACTGTGCCACTAGTGATTTTCTGAAAACAATTACTATGATCTGAAAACAATTGCTATGATATTAAAATATTACCATTTTTTTCTCCAATAAATTAAACCTTAACGAAATATTCAATTTTTCAAACAAGTTTAGTGTGAAACATTGCTGCTGCTTTAAAAGATTTCAAGTTTTTTTTTAAAACAAAGGTGGCATTAAATGCAGGAAGCAATGAAAACCTTCCTGTCCTGAGAGCAGTAAAGCCAGCCTCAGGTAAACATACACAACACAAAGGATGCCTTCATGTTGCTTGTAAGCTGACTCTAAACAATCAGAGGTGGAAATGATGCATAACAAATGAGTGACAGAGTACACAAGGTCTCAGACCTTCCTCCAAACGCACGAGGGATTCAGTGTGTGGGTGCCTCAAGTACGGACAATACACGGACTGGGAACTCTTTATAATATCAGCTGGGATATAAAATTCTCATGAAGTGGCTAAAGTTTCCATCACATCTACCACTCATGCGCTGTAACTTGACTCTCCCCTGCTGACCCTGATCTAGACAAGCATGCCAGGATAAAAAGCTGCCTGGCCCCAATGCACTCTTCAGCTTATGTAGAGTTTGAGTGTTCAATTTATATAACCGTCCCACTTTTTTTGCTTTTTACTTTTGGTGTATTTTTTTTTTTTTTTAGCTGACAGGCTGCTTGCCGCTTTGTAGGAGGTAGTGACAAGAATGCGGGACAGCTGAATGTACCAGGCAGAAGAAGTGACTCACTAGGTGCAGGCTTTTTAAAATAGTTCTGAGAATGCACATGGATGACATACGCCATATGCAATGTCGATTAAAAAAAAATAAAAATCCTGGTCAAGTCTAGTCACACATCACACCCGTCAGGTCCAGCAAACGGCTGTCGCCAGATATTCTTCTGGAGTTTGATTCAGAACGAATCCAACTCCAGAAAAAACTCTGTTTTTTGTTATTTGAAATTCTTACAAAATAACATTTGTCTTAAAATGAAATTCTGATTTTTGCATCATTTTTGCAGAATGTGACCAGGAGGTGCATATGGGCAGTACAGATTGGCAGTTTCACTTTTCCACATTTTATTAAATGACAAATTCCAAAACGGATTAAGTATCCCCAATAAAACAGAATAATTGAGTAAGAAAGGTCCTATTTATAAAGAATGAAGTTTTGGTTGTGGATTCATATACAAAGTTAACCAATCATAACCAATCAAATACACCTGTTGTTTTCATATCAAGAGAAACAAAATTCCCAGGTCCTGATTAGAATAAAATGCCTTCCTTTAACCTGAACTCTGGAGAAAAAATAAATAAATTCCAGAAAAGTGGAGCTTATTATGGAGATCTGTTATGTATGGAAGCGTTCACTCACACTGGCTCTGGCTCCGGGCGGACAGCAACTTCAAAATGCGTAAGATACACTCCGCCATTAGCGTCCATGTTTACTTCCGCAATTTATGGCGGCTGGCAAATCAAGCTCTCTATGTGTGACGTTATTGCGCCTTCTACTGCGCATGCGCGACACTTTCAGGTCGTTTGCAGTTCACACTGAAGATTACATACAAATCGTAAATATTTGGAAGTGTGAACGATCACGGCAAAAATAAATAAGTAAATAAATAAAAATAATCCGATGTCAATTTAGTTGTATAGCACACAGGACCAACAGATGTTGACTAAAGTGCAGTATAATTCAATGACCTAAGGCAAGATCAGAACAATAAGAACAGGACAAATATATTTAAAGGATAAAACAAAACAGAAAACATAACTCTCATAAAAGAGACTCAAACTAATTAAATCAAAGAGCAAAGACTAAAAGTGGAAAAGACTTAAAAACTATGTTAACATGACGACAGCCAAATAAACAGAGATTCTTTGGAGGAGATTTAATTGAATTGAACTGAGTCGCTCGTAACTCAGACTAGAGTGAAGATCTGTCCTCCAGCTTAACAAAGACCAAAATAACAAAACAGAGACAATAGAGTGGCAATGTCATTGAGTGGCCCTTAAATCCAGTCAGTCTTCTACGGAAAGTGGTAGACGCCCTTAAGATGGGTGTTCATCAATGCTGACTCAGCTTCAGGACAGGTATGCCAAACCATTAAAGACATACTCATTTAGGCGATTGCTGCCAAATAACTACAAATAACTAATATACAGTATAATATATATATATATATATATATATATATATATATATATATATATATATATATATATATATTTATATATATATATATATATATATATATATATATATAAAAAAATATATATATAAAAATAGGTGTATATATATATATACACCTATTTTACAGTATATATATATACACCTATTTTACAGTATATATATATATATATATATATATATATATATATATATATATATATATATATATATATATACGTATATATATATATATATATACGTATATATATATATATATATATATACGTATATATACGTATATATATATACGTATATATATATATATATATATATATATATATATATATATATATATATATTATATATATATATATATATATATATATATATATATATATACTAAACAAAAAACTTATTTTAAACAACAAATAAAATAAAAATTCTAATGATAAATCAACTAGGAAAACAAAGAAATGCTAAGAATAAACTAAACAATTTAAATTCTAAGATTTAACAAAACAATGGGAAAAATAGCTCCGACTGGTATATATATGTCTATCTTACTTGTGAAATGTTGTTTGTGGAGCCTCACATCAATAATCCATCGATCTGAACAACAATATCCCTGTTGTTTTGATTGGCAAAGTAGGAGGGACTACCGCTCCAAGATGGCCGCCGTATTTCCTGCGCCGGAGCAGCCAATGCGGGGTCTACTCTTATATTATGTCTATGGTAAACACAATGTAAGGAATACAGTAGTTCGCGCACAAAAGTCCCCTGCACTACGGTGTCCCCGACAGGACAAACATGCCAGGTTTGCGTGGTACCAACAGCGCCCTCTTTTGGGACACTTGTGCACTGCTTTACATCTCTATAATGAAAATTAGATTTATTTCAGTAATTCCATTTAAAAAGTGAAACTTGTATATTATATTCATACATTACATACAAACTCATATATTTCAAATGTTTATTTCGTTTAATTTTGATGATTACAAATGACAACAAATGAAAATCAAATTCAGCATATCAGAAAATTAGAATCTTACTGAAGACCAATAAAAACAAAGGATTTATAGAAATGTTGGCCAACTGAAAAGTATGAACATGAAAAGTATGAGCATGTACAGCACTCAGTATTTAGTTGGGGCTCCTTTGGCCTGTATTACTGCAGCAATGCGGCGTGGCATGGAGTCGATCAGTCTGTGGCACTGCTCAGGTGTTATGATAGCCCAGGTTGCTCTAATAGTGGCTTTTAGCTCTTCTGAATCTTTGTGTCTGGTGTATTGCATCTTCTTCTTCACAATACCCCATAGATTTTCTATGGGGTTAAGGTCAGGAGAGTTTGCTGGCCAATTAAGAACAGGGATACCATGGTCCTTCAACCAGGTACTGGTAGCTTTGGCACTGTGTGCAGGTGCCAAGTCCTGTTGGAAAATGAAATATTCATCTCCAAAAAGTTGGTCAGCAGCAGGAAGCATGAAGTGCTCTAAAACTTCCTGGTATGTAGCTGCATTGACCCTGGACCTCAGAAAACACAATGGACCAACACCAGCAGATGACATGGCACCCCAAACCATCACTGACTGTGGAAACTTTACACTGTACTTCAAGTAACGTGGATGAAGTGCCTCTCTTCTTTTCCTCCAGACTCTGGGACCTTGATTTCCAAAGGAAATGCAAAATTTACTTTCATCAGAGAACATGACTTTGGACCACTCACCAGCAGTCCAGTCCTGTTTCTCTTTAGCCCAGGCAAGACGCTTCTGACGCTGTCTGTGGTTCAAGAGTGGCTTGACACAAGAAATGCGACAGCAGAAACCCATGTCTCTCATACGTCTGTGTGTGGTGGTTCTTGAAGCACTCACTCCAGCTGCAGTCCACTCTTTGTGAATCTCCCCCACATTTTTGAATGGGTTTTGTTTCACAATCCTCTCCAGGGTGCGGTTATCACTCTTGCTTGTACACTTTTTTTCGACCACATCTTTTCCTTCCCTTCGCCTCTCTATTAATGTGCTTGGACACAGAGCTCTGTGAACAGCCAGCCTCTTTAGCGATGACCTTTTGCGTCTTGCCCTCCTTGTGCAAGCTGTCGATGGTCGTCTTTTGGACAACTGTCAAGTCAGCAGTCTTCCCCATGATTGTGTAGCCTATAGAACTAGACTGAAAGACCATTTAAAGGCCTTTGCAGGTGGTTTGAGTTAATTAGCTGATTAGAGTGGAACCAGGTGCCATCAATTTTGAACCTTTTCACAAGATTCTAATTTTCTGATATGCTGAATTTGAGATTTTCATTTGTTGTCATTTGTAATCATCAAAATTAAATGAAATAAACATTAGAAATATATGAGTTTGTATGTAATGTATAAATATAATATACAAGTTTCACTTTTTAAATGGAATTACTGAAATAAATCTACTTTTTCATTATATTCTAATTTTATGACCAGCACCTGTATATATATATATATACTATTGTATATACTGTATATAGTACTATATACTATGTATATATACTTATATAGTATACTATTTAAATATATATATATATTTTTTTTAAATTATTTTTTTTATTTTATTTTATTTATTTATTTTACTTTTACATTGTACAGTTTTCATTATTTATATTTAAGTGAGCCATGTTATTTCAACTATTTGAAAGAGGCGTCAGCTGATAAACACTAAATTTACTGTAAAATCAAGTAAACAAGTTTGATATCTTTCATTTCCCCAAGAGTGGCAGCAGAAAAGCAGGAAGATATTTACCTGTTATTTGTGTAACAACTGTAAAAATAATAGAATAAAAAAATACAGTGTTTTCCAGACTGAAGCAATCTCTTCAGTTTGGACTTAAACACAGACAGAAGGTTGTTTAATGCAAGTCCATGATGGCTACAGAAGAAACTTGATTTCTGTGCTAATATGTTTCGGATAATTGTCCAGTAGTTTACTGACAGAAGCTATTATTTTCATTTAAAAACTCCTGATATTTGAAGGAGTTCAAGCATTTTAATAAGAAAGTTACAAGCCCACACCGTACTCAACAGTGAGAATCGGGTTTGTTCCAATCTCACTCTGAGCCTTTTTTTGCTGAAAACTCAATCTTAGTTTTATCCAATCGATACACAAAAATTAAATCATTACACCTGTCGCAATAAGCAAGAAATCTATTAATTGCATGAGATATTAGAATAAGTTCAATAATTTCCATTTACACAACTTCTTGTTTTTCTCTTTTTCGCTCTCTACCTGAGATGACAGAAGTTTTGGGTCTGGTGCATTTGTCTCAACTTGCCCTTTTTTGGAAGGACAGTTTTGTTTGCAGTGACTTCATAATTAATTTTATTTGTTATTTCTGTTTTCTTATTTTGGATATTTAAAATGTCTTCTGGGGTCAAATAATTGCTAGAACTTAAAATTCATTGATCTTCGAGAATGTGCTCTTGCATTACTATGCCACTACCATTATATTACTTGAAAATGATCTCAAAACAACAGTATTGTCTTTTATTGGAGTAACTTCTGTGCAGCAAAATGTGTTATCCTGACAAGCCTATAAGTGACAAATAGTTACAGATTATCTGTCATAATATGGTGACAGATCGAATATGCATAAAGCATTTTTTTAAGTTAAATACTGCAGCTTTAATGTTCCCAAATTGAACATTTTAGAAATAATAAGACATTTTCATGCTGCTTTTTAAAGCAGGCTTAAAGAGAATTATATTTTTCCAACTATATAAAAGCTAGAAAACAGTACAGATATTTGGCTGGAGTCAAATGTCTGGAAAAATAACAGTTATGGGTGCAACATCTTTGCTATGAGTCAATGTTTGCACATCTTTTTATGTGTGATTAACCTTGTATTTGCTTCTGACGGCTGTCCATGTGTATCTGCAGGATTTGAAGCGAAATGACAAACACTAATGTTGATTCTCACTCTGCCACCTGCTTCACTGAGGCGCTCTGTGACTTGGCAACAGCACAATGAGAGTGGGCACTCCCTGTTACCAGGGCGCTGGACGGCTGCTCGCCACTTCCTGTTCCATTTATCGAAATGGTCAAAGTGGTGCGGCGGTGGCACTGTGAGTTCCAAGCAGCATCTAATGAGGACAATAAGAGCAGTACCCCCACTTAGTGGGTCTGAGTCATCGTATGAGACGTTCAGGTGCATCCAAACATGAGGCAGTGACTAAGAAATACCTGATGAGGTTCCCACTGGAACATTTTAAAAGGACAAAAGAGGCAAGACCATCGTCTAACCCGCCTACCACAACAGGTCGGTGATGCAGCGAAGGCAGTAGGGAGGGAGAACAATAAGCTACGACTTTTTGTATGTGGATGAGTGTCTGAGTCATCCGTTTATGTTATTAACATCACACAAAATCAAAAAGGAGAGAGAACGCTCTTCATTTCCGACCCCCCTCATCACCCACTCCTCCTTCCCCGATGTCATTAGGTTGTGTCTCTAATTTAGCTGCTTGCTTCACTTCACAGACAGCTCCTGTTCAAAATAGATACAGGCCACCTGATGGCAGAGCTGCCTTTCTATTGGCTGAGCCACGGCAGGGACCTCAGCAGTGTCATAGTAACTGGGCCGAGTCAGGGCTACATGAGCGATGAGATGTGAGTGCCTACATGTAGGAATCGATTGTAAATAAATAATTAAAAAAAAGAGAAAGAGAAAGTCAAGATGTTCCAGATGTTTCAGCTTTGGACCGACATATAGTATAGTAGCATACATTCATTAGCAGCACACTGGTTAGTTAGCGAAACCAGAGGCATAATGACAACACGACTGAAAGGATTTGTAAGGTTTGAACTGCATCACAAATATATCTCGTAGATTTAACTGTGGTGCTGTAAAAATAGATAAGCAGGCAATTTTTGTTAAAATTAGAAAGAAAAACTTTTCACTTCTTACATAATAAATCAGTCAGTTAGGATTACCTAAATTATTTAGGTAATTTTAAAGTTGTTTATTTAATTAACCCTTCCAGACTGATTGTAGCACCAACGATCCAGCCAAATTTGCAGTACAGTAATTCCACCACAAGTTGCGCTATAATTCCAGCAATTTCTGAAAGGAGAGACATTGCATTTTCCAACCAATATCAAGTTATTATGGTAATTTCACCTCCGCCGTAGCAGGGAATGACATTAATTTGAGGGGCTCTATTTTAATAGACTGTAGATTGCAGAAATAACTTCCTAGATACTGAAAGTTCCAGTTGTTTTGAATAAATGGGCAAATATCTTTACTCACAGGACATTTAAAGAACTGTGTAAAATTAAAATAAGCAAAAATATCCAGGTGGAGATTTGAAACTTAGGTCATAAAGGGTTTAACTAAGAGTTGTATGTCTTAGGCATTTGGGAAAGCCCAGATGATGAGGTATTTTAAGCAACACCTCAGACACACTGGTTCACACCAACCACTTTAGTTGAACTCCAATTTGTTTGCCTAGAAAGTTTGGTTTGTTTGGGGGAGTTGTGAATGCGCAAACGGACCAAAAACACAAACTCTGGTCAGTTTGGTTGAAGTGAACGCTGGTGTGGTTCAAATTGTGAATGTGAGTGGACTGTGGAGACTGCTCAAAAAGCAGGAAGGGGACTGCACTGCAGGGCATTCTGGGTAAACATAACCAAAACAATTAAACGAGTTTAATGCTAACGGGAGAAATGGCTCAGGATAAAATAGAAATCCTACAAAAAATAAATGTATACTATTCAATTTATGTTTACATTTTGTGAAGAAGGAAGTTGCACTCATGTCAGAGGTTTTCATGTAGTTTCTTTCAGTGGTCCCTGAGGCAAAGCGGGGTAAAAGGTTTTTCAAAGAGTTTAGTTTGTTTAACGCAGTGCAATGTGAAAACGAACCCAACTAGTTGAAAATGTAACAAATTTTCCAATTTTGGTTTCCAACATGAAAATACCTTAAGATATCAGGATGAGAAAATATATAGCTGTATAAATACAATTGCAATGTCTAGCAATGTCCAGGAGGGAAACAAATGATCCTGATTTATAAATCTCTACTCAGCTTGTCTCCAACATATTTAAATTCTCTTTTACATAGATCTGTTCATTCTCATTCTTTACGCTCCAATAACATTTTTCTTTCGCATGTTCCACGTTGCCTTGCTGAAAAAGGAAAGCAAGCTTTCAGTGTGATTCTCCTTCAGCCTGGAATCAGCTCCAGTCTGAAGTCAAGATGTCAGAATTGATTTTCAGCGCTGCTTAAAAACAGGCAATGAGATTCTTTTAAACAGTGTCACTGTTTTTAAATTGTTTAATACTGTTTTTTACTTGTGTATATGTATTAATCGATTTTATTTTGTAACCAGGTTGATGTGTACTGCAGACATCTGCCCAGGTCCCACTTGAAAATGAGATCTGGATCTCAATGGGGTTTATCTGGTTAAATAAAGGGAAAAAAAGTTCTGTCTCTAACAACATGTTTTGGTGGAAAAAGTATCTATGAAATGCAAAAACACACACTCTCCAAAAAGAAAAAGTTGAACCAACTTAATTGAATTGCTTCTATGGGTAACAAACAATTCAATTAAGTTTATGGATGATAAGTTGGATGATTAGAATATATTGAATTGGTTAAACTTAATAAATTAAGTTGGATAAATTTAATAAATTGAGTTGGATAAACTTAATTGAATTGCTTGTTACCCATGGAAGCAATTCAATTAAGTTGGTTCAACTATTTAGTGTAAGTTTTGGGTTAAATGAACACAAAAAAGTAAGTTGGCATAGCAAAAGTAAAAGAATTAAGTTAAATTAATTTAAATAAATCCATAAGATGAACTTAAGCTATCCTGGCTGAAGCTGGTTATCAAAATTTAGAAGCCACTACAACAAAACTAGCAAAGGAGGAATAAGAAATTGCACTATTATAAGAAAATCCTGAACACTGAACTCAACTTTTATACACACATATTTTGTACTTGCAGTTATTTGAATAAGTGTGGGAGCAGCTTGAGACACAAAGCTTCAAACAAACAAAAGTCTATAACCTTCTGATTTATAAGACGCCATAATTTGTCCGTGTCATTTCTCGTAACTTTTGGTGTTTTCCTGAGAATATTCAATTATCTGCTGCAAACTTTTCTCATTTGTTGAGTCATCAAGCTGCCAAACATGTTTCATTGCTGAAAAAACAAACAAACAAACAAAAAAACCCCACACTAAATCAATGCAGTTGGGAAAAGAGAGCAGCAGAATCGACGAGGTAATGGAAAAAGAGCGGCTGCGACGGGAAAAGATGAGCGACTAAGAAAAATGACGAGTCCTGAAGAGCAGCAGCAAAAACGAAGAAACAGATTTGTTTCTACAGGACTATACAAATATTGACTTGGCATTAATGATGTGATAGTTTAGTAATCATTCATTCCTTTGTTTTATTATATTAAAAACAACACACACAGTAACTAATCTTAACTGTACCGTTCTGTAATGATGCCAGAAAACAATGCAAAGTTTAAATATTTAAATCTGTTACTGCCACGAACAAACAGGAACATCGCAGCAGGTGTTGCAAGAATCCACAGTGTATGACTAAGAGGTGATTACCATCGGAGAGCTAACACGTACTGCGAATCCCGTATCCTGGTAATTAAACAGATAAAAATATCTTCACACTTATCACACTGGATGATGCGATAATGAATAAAGAAAGAGGAACAGTGAGAACATTAAATATCCTTTCTGGTTTTTCTCTAAGGAAGACAACGTCTCCTGCCAACGAAGAGAAACTGTAGCACCAATCCTCAGCTCTGCATGCAATAAATTCATAAAGAGAGTGAGATTAGCTCCGTTTGAGGTGGAGAAAGGCAGATTAAGAGAAAGAAATGAGTCCCAGAGGACAGAGCAACTGGCCTTTCTTTACGCCTCTGTCGCATCCTGGAAACTGGCTGGACTGTGTGGAAATGACCAGAAAGATGAGTCACAAATGGACTCAACTGAACCGAAATACCCCCGCCTTCACTAATGAGTGTGTAATACAAGTCTAACTCAGTCAGTTAATACTTTTAAAAAGGATTGCATCTGCAAAAGATACCAAACGCAATGGTAACTGGATCATGTTGGATTTTAGATATTAGTTCAGAAGCAAAGTTTGCTTACAAGACTTTCATTTAAAAACATAACATACTTGTTATGTTTTAGCCAGACCAAAAAAATTATACAGCTCTGGAAAAAAATTAAGAGACCACTTAAGACTATCAATTTCTCTAATTTTACTTTTTAAAGGTAAATGTTTGAATAAAATGAACATTGTTCTTTTGTTCTATAAACCACTAATAACATGTCTCTGAAATTCCAAGCAAAAATGTATTTATTTGTAGGAAATGAGAAATGGTCAAAATAACAAAAAGGACACATTGCTCTCAGACCTAAAATAATGCAAAACCCCCCCAAAACATAACAATTTCATATTTATTTAGAAAAAACAATACTAATGTTTTCACTCAGGAAGAGTTCAGAATTTAATATTTGGTGGAAAATTCATGAAGTTTTCAATGGGGTTCAGTGCAGCCGACTCTTCAACTTTTCCAGAGCTGTTTATACATTCAACTCTTACCATCTTTCAACCACATTTACAGTGCAGTGAAAAAGCATTCACCCCTCGGTAGATTTCTATTTCTGTGGTTAATAAGAAAAAGGTTGTTTTAACTAGTTAGTTAAACAGATGCCTACAAAGCAACAAACTGATTCAAATTCATTGACTTCATTAATTCATTTTTAATGCTTTGAGACTCCAGAGAACCTCAGCAGGAGTCATGATTCACAAATAAAGAGAATATGAAAACGTGGCCACCCAAAATCTCTCCAAGACAACATTAATAATTGATCAATAAAAGCCCCAAACAAACTCTAAACAATCCTGGTCTCATTATTCTCAGTTAAAATCAGAGTTAATGAGTCAACTAATCCAAACACCAATCTGATCTTAAGCTTAAATTCACAATCCAAAGTCCACCTCTGAGCATCTAAAAAAAAAAAAAAGGCAAATCAAAATATTTTTGCATGGTCTAGTCAAAGTCTTGACTTCAGATTGATTGAGATACAAAGTAAACGTGTCATGTAGAGTTCCCATCAATGCTTGATGCCACTTGCTACCATTTTCAAATGTAAACCAGTTTGGTTTGGGAAGTTTTTAAATTCAGTAAAACTGCATTTTGTAATAGTATGAAACCGTTAAGTGTGGAAAAAATAGGTAAAATGAGGAAAAAATCCTAACAATTTTTCACAAAACTGTCAATATTGAGGTCAAATTTTTCACTTTTCAACGTGTTAATTATATTAATTATTAGCAGATTAGTCAAAAGACAACAAATATTCCATTTTGTTACATAGCAGAGATTGATATATTAGCTAATGGTCATTCTTCTCTCCATGAGCCATTTTATATAAAGCACAAAAAAGGTCTAACTTGAAGGATGCGCACTGGCTTTAGAGTTCAGAAAGAAAAAACAAAAATGAAAGCAGGAATTTAGGGAAAACATGCAATCTGTGGACAAACCAGTCCGGGCACCTATCAGCTACAGCAGCTGAAATGGCAGATAAATTCGGTTCTGACAGAAAGGTGTCAGAAAACACAATGCGTTCTGAGATGTGGCAGCCCAGGCTGCGCAATCGAAGCAGACGGCATTTTGCTTTTATGTCAGCTGGATCTTTGCTTTGTGTGTGCTGATTATGAGGAAGACACATTGGTTCAGGATGAAACATGGGAGCAACTCAAGCTGCTTAGGACAACGTAAAGTTTTTTTATATATATATATAAAGCGAACGATAAATACTAAACGAGTAGCGCAATGAAGTCATAAGATGTGCTTTTGATTTTAATTTTTAAAACACAAAGCAGTAGTATCTGTAATGGTAATATCCGCTTTGAATCAGAGAGAAAAAGACAGTATTTTGTTTTTTGATGCATTTACAAACCGAGAAAAAAAGTATAGCTTCAATTTTGATGCATTTGACAACTTTACTAATTAGTATTTGATGTGTTATCAAAGTAAAAATTTAAAATTTGCTGATTAAGTTGCACATCGTAAATTATTACGAACAAAGACAGACAAACGTGACCTAAACTGGACCGCTCAAATAAATTCCCCAAATCCAACTCAGATGAAGCATCTAATGGATGTGATGAACAGGCGAGTTGCACTTGAAAGAAAAAAACTGAATTGAAAAAAAAAAAACAGCTTCCAGTTCTCATGTTTCCCTTCCAAATATGCGCAGAACTTATTCTGCTAATGTGGAAAAAACACAATTTTGCAATTGCAGTGTTTCTATTAAACACGAAACACAATTAAAACTGCAGGTGACTAAGTTTGTTCACGAAATAAGTAACTTCGTGATGCTGCACCATCATCCTCCTCCTACCACTTCCTGTCGTCTTCTTTGTCATTTCCGCCAGTAGTAACATCAAGTTGTTGGTCACATGACTTGTGTGATGCGAAAATCACACAAGTCAGGTGTTACATCCATTGAAGTTACATCCAGAAAACCTCTTGGTCAACGTAAAAGTAGCCACTGTCATCTTGGTAGCAACCCGGTCAGTATCATAATATTATGGCTAATCAACTTAATTACTCAATTTCTACTCCGATCTCTTCAGTGGGGAGAATTTTTAACTGGTTTTTTCAAACAAACAAATATGGCAACTCTTTCTGAGAACCGGCTTCTCAGATGTGACTATTTTGGGGTTTATGGCAGTCAGAGAGAGAACTGGAAGTCTGAGCTCAATCTTTTTAAATATATTGCTTGGAACATAAAACATATTATGAGATTGTAAACATAAATGCAGATATCTGCGATTTTTAATTTAAAGAAGTATAAAAGCCCAGTTAGTTACAAGTTTACATTGAGGCTGTGCAGCTGGATAGACTGAACCTGGGCCTGCAAAGGAACATGGAGAAGCCCCACTGAAATGGCGATGGTGCTGGGAAGACTGGTGCACCGACGCAGCCACTGGGACTGGAGGTCTAATTAAAAACACAGCGCCTTTTGAGCAGCTGTAACACGGCCCAAAATGGAAACTCCTGGTACAGTCAGAAGACGGTGAGCAAAGAAAAATACAAACCAGGATGGCACAGAAAGATCCACTTAATCTGTCAAAGGTCAACAGACATATATCCGAAACTCTGTCCTTTCATTTCAGTCAGATGTGGCCAAACTTGTAAAGCTTTACTTCTTACCATTACGGGCCTTGGAATCCTCTCAGTCCGCTCCATGCCTCGTTTGCCACGCTCGCCGCACCCCGGCAAACCAAGGGGAGTCCACTCTACTCGAGTGTGTGTGTGTGTGTGTGTGAGAGAGAGATGTCTGTATGTCAATGTCTCATTGAGTGTGTGTGGTGGTGTGTGATAAAGTAGACAGCCAGAAAAGCGTTTGAAACTAAGAGAGCGCACTCTTAACCTCCGGCCGCACGCGGACGCGCACTCGCCCACCTCCACAACCCCCCGAGGAGCGAGTACAGTGTCGGAGCTGGGGGGGGGGTCGGGTTGCAGGACTTGTGCTACATTTGCAATCTGGGTAAATATATTTAGCCCTGGCAGGACAGAAACAGGGACGTGAACACACTGAGACCCAGAAGGAAGTTTGGTATGCAGTCGTCAGCCATTCAGGAGGCCCAGCTGACCAGAGAGAGAGAGACAGAGAAAACTGGGCAGCGGTAAGGATTTTGCACCACCATCCCCCCACTTCCACTTTTTTTTTTTCCTCTGAACTTCTGCTACGAGGTCATTCTCCCCAACTTTTCACTTTGTAGTTTGTCCCTTTGTGTATCTTTTGGATAGAGAGGAATCATCGGGGGGATTCAGGGAAGTGAAGACATGAAGCTCAGTTTACTAGTTTACAGTGACTTACCCTACATCAGGCGTGTCAAACCCTATTCAATTTTCGGCCAAATCAAGATCATGAATGTTCTTAAAGGGCCGGTTGTGCCGGAATTTATTGTTAAAACTCATTAATGAACTGTTAAAGTATGAATAAATTTTTTAAGTTAAATAATATTGAACATCTTTTCAGTCCCTCCAGGATTTCAGAACTGTTTTAGGGGATTTTTTGTAAAAAAAAAAAAAAAAAAAAGAAAACAAAGTGTACTGATTTTGAAATATTTGCACTTACGTATGATGGAAAATGCGACTTTTTATTACTAGCCGTATCATTAAGGATTATAAATCAAGAAAGGCTGAGGCAGATGTTTAGTAAAAGAAAAACTACCAGTCACTCGGATCCAATATTTGTCACCAGTTTTGCCAAAAATTTGCTATAAATTCACAATTATGTATTAGTGCAAAAAAAATGCAGGGATTTGTTGATTTTGAATGAATTTCAACAATAATTTGCAGGAAGGTGCAGGGACTGATTGATGTAATTTGGCAGTAAACAGATAAAAATGGCTTGGATTTGATTGATAAAATAATGTGTAAGCACACTGTTATTTTGACGGTTCTATTTATATAGAGGGCCACATAAAATGCTATGGTGGGCCAGATTTGGACCCCGGGCCTTGAGTTTGACACATGTAAATAAACTTCAAAATAAACCTTTGACATTCATTTTAACTGCCACAGATCAAAGTAGGACTGAAAATGATTAAATCTGTCTTTATTGGTTCAATTTTTATTAGGGGTGCAACAATTAATTGGCCCCAATTTCCTTAATTTTGGGAAATTGGTAATCGGTCGATACTTATATGAAGCCAATCTTATGTGCTTTGGTGAAGATCTAAAATAACAATTGTCCCACCAACCGGGTTGTGTTTGGACTTTATAACGACTTTTTTCCTATATTTAGCAACATTTCAGACAAAAATATAAAAAATAAAAAATCTGTGTCAGTAAAGATCGGAATCTGCGGATCAGGCTTATTAATATTGTAATCGTCCAGAAAACTGCAATAGATGAACCTTGACCTCATTTATACAGATTGTCTCATTGAGATCCAAGATCATTTTCAAGAGAGACCTGATTTAATAAAAGCAAATACACAAACAAAATTACAAACACAACAACATGGCAAGCAATGAAAATTTATTTTCTATCTTTATTTACTTAGTATTTTATATCTTACCTTATTAATTTTTATTAATATCTTATTTATTTTATCAAATACTACTGTCCAATTACAAATGGGTAGCTAAATATATGTATATTTATTAAAACAACAAAAAACTCTAACATTTATAAAACAATGTAAATATTTTTTAATTATTTAAATGTGCCTTTTGGCCAGCCAGAACAATTTGCTGATGGACTTTTGCAAAAAATAAAAAAGAAAAGGTAAAATTTATATTTTATTTACGTCACAATTTTATTACAGTTTTATGTAAATGATGCAGACAATTATTTATAAAATTACTTTTTTAGTGGTTTGTGAAACTTGTGATCTTTAGTACAAAGCAAGGATCGACTCTGTCCACAAGAGGGCGACCTCTGACCCTACCAAGGGATATTTCTGAACACCTAACCTTTTCCTCCCTTTCATTTGTACAAAAACAAAAAAACAAAAAATAAAAATAAATCTTAAGCCTGTAGGTGTGAATATAATGTTTTGAAATATCTAGTAGAAGTTTACCCCTCTTCTATATTTCAGTTATTAATAAATAGTGCAGAAACCTTTCATTTTCACGACCATTTAATGAATCTGAGTTTTTTTTCAAAATAATTTTGCTGCAAAGAGAAACATAAAATTATTTCTTTTTTTCATTGACAGCCTCCTCGGTCTCATTCAGAGCAACAGGAAGCCACCGTCCAACCTCCAAACCTTCGTGTTTTTGTTCAACTTGTGGCACAAAACTTATGAGACGTGTGAGCGTGGAGGCCGCGCCCTCGCCTCACACCCAGAAGCAAGAAGAAGAACACACACACACACACACACACACACACACACACACACACACACACACACACACACACACACGCACACACACACGAACCCGTCTCCACATCCTCAGCTTCGTCTCCACATCCCTCCGATGCTCGCACACAGGGGGAGATTCAGCAACCCGGTTGCCATAGAGACCAGGCCGAGTGAACCAGCCGGCTCTGCCGTCGGTTGATTGTGGCTCCGGTGATGTCTGTGTGTACGCGGCGGAGCGAGCGTGCGCTGGCGTGGGCGTGTGTGAGACTGTAAAGCCTATACTGTGCTCTCGGTTGTTATGTGAGGCTATATTTACAAAATCCTATATGTTGCCTTGAAAGGGTGTTGTTGCTTTTTTTTTTTTGTTTTGTCTTGTTTTTGTCTGGCGATTTTGAGCAAACTGGATGTGTGTTCAAAAAAAAAGTGTCATACATTTTGAAAATGCAATGCAGCAGCAAGAGAAATAGAGGATATGCTGATTACACACATCATCTACAGTATGTTTAATCATAGTAAGATAAATACTATCTTACTGCCGGGGTGTCGTCTTCTCTGCTCTGAGTTAATGAAGGACACGGCAGTGGGAAGGGCAGCGTGTGCAGGCGAGAATGCTGCTAACCTTTAGAAGCCACAGGAGACTTCAGCTCCCTTTGTTCACCGACAGTGATGGGATTTTTTTTTATTTATTTTCTAAAGCAGCGCCAGAACCAAACAGTTAAATGTCATACAGCAAAGAGCACATCAGTTCCTCTCTGAAATGAAGAGGTCAGATGGAAAAAGAGTGGCTCGTTTAGCTATGACACCACACGGCTTTCAGAAATGTCATGTCCGGACACAGAAGGCTGCACGGGTCATGATGAGAGTGTGATGCTTTACTCCAGCCTTCCTGTGGTGGAAATGTTTTACTGTTTGCACAGAACGCATTGGTAACAGAACCAAAACACCTGCATGCTGGGTCTGGATCGAGCAGAAGTGATCATTGTGGATTAGATTCAGGATCTAATATCTAATATATATGTCAGAAATGTCCAAAGAGCGGCCTGGAGGCCATTTGTGATCAGAATTCAAGGATAACCTAAATTTGGTTTGCCAGTTCAGATTCAGACAACAGATACAGATTTAAAAACGATGTTAGGATGCAGTCTTTCGAAAAAGACAGAAAATTTAAGATATTAAACTGGAAAATGTTTGTTTTTAATCTGATTTGATTTTTTCTCAAAACAACCATTTGTACTAAAATTTAGACCAGGATACCTCTATTTAATAAAATATTCAAAATAATGCAAGAGTGAGCCACACACTGTTCTTGTTACCAAAAAAACAAACAAAAAATGTAGAAAAATATGATAAACCTGAAAACATTAGCATATGGTTTGTTATTTATTTTTTTATCTAGCAATCCTGCAAAGCATTATTTCTTTGCTGCTGATTTCTCCTGCCATCATGTTTAGTTTCAGGTACAAATTATGATTAAAACCCTGATACTTCAATAGACTCGGAACCAAAACTGCAACATTTATTACATTTTCAGCAGCTGCGGTTTACTACTGTGTCAAACTAGCCAAATAATTAAAATAAAACCTGTTCCCCTCCTCGCCTGTGGTGGCGCTGCATCAAGAACCACTGCACTAAACAACATGAAAACCTCAGAAGAAGACACTTCCTTCGTTACAAAATGTAAACAAAAATGGATTTCTCTTTTGTCTTTTCTATTTCCCGTGTTTGTTTTGGTTATTTTTACCCAGAATACAACCATGTAGGGACAAAACAACCAGCACATCACCCCAGTTTTAAACTCTGTACACTTCCTGTAGTTCAGAGAATAGACTTTAACATACTTCGGAATGGCTTAGCACAAAAATACATTAAAAACCTCTTAAAGAACTCAGCAAAAAAGAGATGAAAGTTGCCCATATTTAAATTAAATCACTGACATTTTGGCTTTAGAAGCCCCTACTTTAATTATGTTAAATTTAAGGCTTCCTAATTAAGGAGTAGGGCAGAGAGTAAGGAGATTATGTGTGAAATGTTACCTGTCGGACAAAGCTGTTAGAGGTGGTGTCAGAAGAGGTGCTCCCATCTGAGCGCTTAAATCGGCTTTTCCTCTTGGCGTACTTTCCCTGAAAAGATTGAGGAAAAAAATAAAAAAAAGTTGAAACATCCATCAGTCTCATAATTAACTTGACACATTTCTGAGAAACCCTCGTTTCCGGGGAGCTTGATGGCCATTAACATTTGGAAGAGCATTTGTAAAAAGCCTCTGAAAAACGATCAGGCAGTCAGATGGAGCCAAGAGATGAAGCGGCAAGAGTCCCAGACCACAGAGGAAGTCAACCAAAGAAAATGTGCCCACAGCCTTCATGACTCGCCTTCTATTACTCGCCATTTTTCTTGCGATTCAAACTGTAATCTGATTGGTAGACCTCTGGCAGATGGCCTTTCCGGGTTATGCTGAGGCCACACATCCCCAGCTCATATTGTCATGGTTACACAATACAGACTAATCATATTTGTCGACAATTAGGGGGCCACCTATTTGAGCATGAAAAGAGGACAGCTGGTGAAGAACAAACACAATGGATCAATACAGCAACAGCATGTGCACTTCATCCAGGTACGGCTTGATTTCCTCCCCGGTGGGCTCATGTTTCAGTGGTAGAGCATTTGACTGCAGATCTAGAGGTCTCCGGTTCAAATCCGGATGCCCCCTGCCCTTCCAGCTCTGAGCCATAAGGTGTATTACACACAAAACAGCATGACAAGAGTACATTTTATTTTGTTTACACAAATCTCATGCACCTAAAATGAGTCATGCACAAACGCAATGCATTAAAATAACCAGCCTACAATGCATTTTAGCAGAAACTATTCATAACAGGGGCCTCGCATATTTTTATTTTTTCACAGGCAAATTCTTAACGTAAGCTTCGTTTGGTTTATTACTCACACCCTGAGAGGCAATTATATTCATGCACAACTGAATGCGCACACTTTCTTACAGTAACCCAGTCATCCTTTCAGATCTCCTACACGCATACATAACACACGCAACGAGCAGCTGCCTCAAAAGTCCCCTGCGCTTGACTTGAGGATTACACAGAGACAGATTTAACAAGGAACCCATAATAAGCGACCTGCGCCGGTGTTTTGTCATTACAGTCACACAGTGTCCAATCTGCATAGAGGAGGCTGTCGCAGCGCCTTAAAGCAAACACGTTCGGTCAGGAGGTTTCCACAGGGAGCAGATATGAGGGAAACACATTAAGTGAATTTATTTTGAGCCTTCTGTTGAACTACAAATTATGTTTTTTTATATAGAAAGGAAGAATCGAAAGCTGCTTCTAAGGAATTTCTCAGTAACTCCAGCACTTCTGCCACTTTTTATAATGTTACAGACTTATTCCAAAACCAATTTGATCTTTGTTTTTCTTTTCTATAAAGTTAAGTTTGGACATTTATGTAAATAATATATAAAATATTTATTTAAAAATACTTGAGGCTGGAACTGCCACCAAAGCAAAGGAATACGTAAGAAAATGTGATTTTTTTTTCAAGTCCAATAAATTAGCAAAAAACTCAATAATTTTGTTTGACATTCTGATAATGGGACATTTGCATGTAGGATTTTGAGGAAAGATATTAATTTAACACATTTTGGAATGAGGTTGAAACATAAAATGTGGAGAAAGTGAAACGTTGTGAATATTTTCTGAATCATGATTTGGGTCAACGTGGGTTTATTGTGATTATTTTTATTTTTACTTCAGTATGGAAAGGTTAAAAACAACCTGCTGGTGTATACCAGGGTTTGGTTTTTCTGTCTTTGTGGACACACTCTTGTTAAAGTGTCAGGCTTTTGTGGAATATTCTTGAATATTATTGGCTGGAAAACAAATCTGTTAGAGGAATACATACAGAAATTAAATGATTGTGCGAAGACCTGGTTGGACAACTAAAACGAAAACCTTGCTGATTTAATTACAGCTTTCAGATATGAAAAAAGTTTAAAGGGTTGTGAATACTTTCTGGTAAGTTTTAGAATAGTGAATATAACACACATCATCAAAATGCTTGAGTGACTGTACTTTGTTTTGTTCAAGAGCAAAAATAGAACATGATATCAGAGTCCACCTACACAGAAAATTTTCAAAAATCCTGTTCTCCAACTTTTGCAATGAATGAGAAAGTTAGAGACAAATCAATAATGTTTTTTTAGCTTTATTTTTAACCACCTGTCAGGGCAGGGAGTAGATTTATTCTGCAAGATGCAATCACCTGATTTCAAAACGCAGGAGCCACAAAATTTTACAAGAGGGAATTTGTCATATTTGTTTGTAGGGAAACATTCTTGGTTTACTTGATTTTCCCTGTTCTGGTTTTCCATTAAAAAGGTTATGACATGTTTTCTCTTGCTTTTTATAAGAGAGTACCTCAATCTTTACTTTTAAGAAGATAATAAAACATATTCCATAAAGGTAAAATGATGGATATTGATTCAGAATAGTGCTGTAGCATTACAAAGTTAAAATATATATAAAAATCTTATTATTTTTACACACATTGCCTGTTTTGTGTTTAAAGATTGATATTATATCAAATAGATTTTTGAGAGAAGACATAAAACACACAAGATGTTTTTCTTCCAACTACTTCTTTTCATTCAAAACTGTCATTTATGTCAACATCTGGCAATTAGATTTTAAACTATACGTTAAATAAATCAAATAATATTTATGTAAGCATGTTTGTTCACCTTTAGACTTAATTGGAAAACATATCTTTACAGTGTGAGCGTACAAAAAGTAGATTTTATACAGCGTAACCAGGACTGGTTCAACAAGAAGTCAAATTTTTAACATCATAAACATGGATTCAGTTTTCCAAACAAGTTTCTGTTCTCTCTAAAAGTTAAATTTTTACAGCTATAGTCATGTCAGTTTCAGTCTGAGCCCAATGTTCATTAAAATCAAGGCTGCAAATTTTCTCTTAATCATTTGTTACCAATATTTTGCCATCTGCTAACTACTCATAAGTTGTTAATAATTAAACAGATAATATTAGCTTGTGCTGGCTGACATGTTTGCTCCTGTAATTCTGCTGAAAGAGGAGATTTTACCAACAGTTTTTCATCAAAACACCAAACAATGAGCATTGTTGGTATCTTTAACAATCCTATCAAAGACATTTGAATCAGGATTTTATTCTAAATGAAATAATAAATGCAGGTCATTTCACCTTTTTGTTATTTTTGCAACTTTGACATGTAAAACTCAGACACATAATATCAGATTCTAGATTAATGTTTCGATACGTTTTTTAAAACATTAAGGTTCAATTCCTGCTGTCTCTAAATTGTTAGAGAAGCTCCGGCATTGATGAAGTGCTGCTTCAAATGCAACAGAAGAAGACCATAAGCTTTCGCTGCCTCCATTTTAGCTGTTCAGCTTGTTAAGGGAAGAAGAAAGAGGTGGTGGTGGGGGGTGAGTGTCACATTTCCATCAGTACCAATTACTGGAGCTGTTTAAATAACTGCAGTGGAGTCATTTAATCCTGGGCAATGAAAGCTGCTTGTATGCTTTCACAAAAAGACAACAGCCAAATGTTTCCCCGCCTCAGTGTTTTCACTTTGAGGCTCGTGTTTCCTGAGCTACACTCTTCCCTAAATTATCTCAAACTTTTATTTTTGCTGGTGCCTGTATCTCCAGCTGTCCCAGTTTTACCCTTCATTCATACTTTTCTTGATTTTTTTTTTTTTGCATATAAATGTTTAGTGTAAGTGAGAGGTGGAAACAAATCTTCAGGTGTAAATTAAAACAGTAATTTCTACAAGAGGATTCTTATTTACCTTTTTAAACTAAATTTTAGTTAAAGTTTGTGGTTTGTCTTGGATTTTTCCTATTTATGAAGCCGTTTCTGTTCATTTGCCTGTGTTGTGTATTATTGTTATACCATATTTATTTGCAGTCTTAATAAATAATTTCCTATGATTTAATTAATGATGCAATGGATCTTAAAAGGAGAGAAATGAGAGAAAATCAACCTTTCCTTTTCATTTTATGGACTTTATGACCTTTTTTCACATTTTACAAAATAAAAATCAGTAACTTCAACATATTTCATTTGTATTTAATATAATACTGCTTTCTTAGAAACTAAAATCTTTTACATTTGTATTGAAACCAAAGTAAATACTTTTTAAATGATCGCTTCTTCTAATCACAGCTGAAAAACGAGTGTGACTGCCAGCTTTGTAGATCTCCAAAATTTAATTTCTGCATATTTTTCATAAAAAAGACTCAAGGATTTTGGAAATTGGATGGAAGGTATTTGTATACATCCATCTCCCAGTTTAGATTGAGTGCATTATAAGGGTAAGATTATTAAAGTAAAAAGAAAATCTGTAAATAAATGACAAACCTTGCAGTTTGTTCCAAATTATCAGCCGCATAAATTGTCCTTTCAGATCTCATTGAAACTGCTGGCTGGCTCAGGCGCGGAATTAATAAATAACTAATCTTCAGTTCAGTTCTCTGCTGCTGCTTGTTTAGAAAGAGCGATAAACACGCCTCAGGTTTAAACATTTCACCAAAATGTACAATTTTCCACAGTTTAAAAAGGATGTTATTAGCATTGCCAAAATGAGATTTTGATTGCATCAAGTACATTTGGTTGCAACAACCTATTAGTGTCTGAACGCCTGTTGAGCAGGAGATGATGCATTGCCACCAAATATATTAGCAATTAAGATGTTAGATGAAGCAATATCACAGCTGAAGGAGTCATTAGACTTATGATCTGGGGGGGGGGGGGGGGGATGGAGAAGCTAAATCATGCTTTCTTAGATGCTCAATATGGAGCGCAGATGATCTGTGAAAAGCCGCCGCAGCCGAACGTACGTATCTGTGTTCATGTCAGGAAAGGGCAGAGAAATGCCACAGGAAGTAGGGAGGGGAGGCTTCCTGTTGGTAAACATCCTCCCAGATTAGGAGTGTAATTAAGCAGGTGTGAGAGGCGGACCGGGTGGCAGGTGGTTTGGGAGCGCAACACCCGCACTGTGCAGTGATGAACCCGACACGATGTTCTTAATTCTGGGAGATCAGTCGATATTTACATGTGAAACCGATCTTATTTATCGATCTTATCTACCTCGGCGAAGGTCTAAATATCGACTATAGCTCACAGCAGAGCAACAGAGGACTCTGCGCTCAGAGTCTGCACATTTGCAATAGACATCCCACTGTTGCCAAATCAGCAATTTTCTTGCTCTATTTAACATTTTTAGACAAAAAAAATATTGTCCAAAATCAGAATCAGCAGGTCGGGGTTTTTAAAGATCCCTAATCAACAATCAGCCAGAAATCTGCACCCCTACTAACTGGAAAATCTTTTAAAGCTGCAGTACGTAACTTTAATTGAAAATATTGAAAATATTTCTTGAAACTGTCACTATGTCGTGACAATATGAGAAAAGAAAAATCAAGCACATCTGCCTTTTCCCAAGAGCTCCCAGTGCTAATTAGAAAACAACCAATCAGAGCCAGGAGGTGGGTCTTAGCACTGTCAATCAATTCCATATGCGCGCTGCTCACACCCCCTTTGCTCAGACTAGTTAGAATAACCACTAATGACAGTAGATAAACAAGTTTCATGTCATGGTAAGTCGTTTCTCCACTATGACATTGTGCAGCATGTTTATGAGGATGATTGATGGCGCTAAGACCCGCCACCTGGCTCTGATTGGTTGTTTCTGACAGGGAGCGGTACAGACGTCGTGAGTAGCTCAGAGTGAACGTATTTCCTGTCTCCTATTTTACTCTCACAACATGGTGAGAGTTTTAACAAAGACATAAAAAAACAAACAATTTTTTAAAATAAAAGTTACATTCTGCAGCTTCATCTCTTTCATACAGAATCCCTAATCCAATATTCTGCTCAGATCTACAACCGCAGCTCTGCAGACACAATCTTTAATCTAAGGAACCTTCCAGCTCTGAATTCAGATGAGTCCATCTCTCCAGAAGTACCGAGAAAACTCAGGATATTAGAGCTTCTCGTCTGCACGTCAGCATTGCGCTTTCCGTTTGATTGATAGGGGGAGCAGACTTAAAACACACTAAAAGGACAAAATAAGACCAAACACCCTGCTGCCTGGACAAGAAGGTTGTCCATCTGTTTCTCACCGCAGTCTCACTCCGCAGAGAGAGAGAGAGAGAGATCAGATTTCTAAAAACGGACATGATGAGGTGAGATGGTGATGCGATGGTGATAGTGGGACAGAACTGGAAGGAGCTGAGAGGGATGAGAGAGAGAGATGAGAGGGAGCTGGTGAGAGTGGGAGTAAAGTGGAGAGAGCAGGATTTGGCATGGTTTGAAGCGCTGGTTGTCTCTGATGAGGTGTTTCTTTTTCTCCTCCTCTCTCTCTCTCTCTCTTCTCTAGAGAGACAATGACTGAGCTCAGCGTGGGTGTGTTTGTTCTAGATATTCTCGTTTTCTCACCAATTTAAAGACTTATGAGTAAACATGCCCACGTTACACACAAATCTTTAAGAACTGACACCTTGAAAAGGAAGGGAAAGTAAAATACTAGTTGTATTATTCTAATAACGCTGGATTATGATTTAACTGAACATTTCTCTTTTAGTTCTAGATAACAAGTGTTTTCCATTTGATCAGATCAGCAGTTTGTTTGGGGTATAACAGATTAATTAAACAAAGGTGTGGTTTTCCTCCAGCGTTACGTCACGCTCTTACATCTCGGAAGATGATTTGAAAAACAAAACAGAGAAAACTGGAAAGAAAACACGCAACACAGCTGGCCTCCCTAAACGAAACCACCCGGATGTTGTTGTTCCGTCAGTTATTTTTGATTGAATTGACGCTTAATGAGCGGACAGGCGATTCAAGCGACCGGAGCGCCGAACAACCTGTTCATCTCCAGAAGTGAAACAAGCTTTGCGCATTTAAAAAGCAGCTCATTCCTCACTCCAAATGTAAAAAAAAAAAAAAAAATGTAATTCAGAATTATTAGCTTTTTTTTTTGTCAGAAAATTGAATCATCTTCCCCCTCCCTCACATTCTGTGGTCTTACCTGCGTGTGCGGATGGTGGTCGATCATGCCCATTGGGATCTCCTGGTTTGGGGTCGAAGGCGTCCTGGACATACTACTACTTTTCTGTACCATTTGATTTCACTTTTTAAAGAATCTCTTTCAGTTGTCGTATGTTTATGATGGTGTGGACGGAGTCATCTTTTCTTTCTGTCCAGGGGAGGGGAGAACTCGGAGATGGATCTGAGCTGGCTGGTTAAAATAATGGCAACAGCTGCCTCCCTCCAGCCTATAGCGCTACACACTGGCGCACTGAGCGCCGACACGGCTGTCAAGTGTGCGGAATGACGCACGGACACATCCGGTTGGAGAATTTTTTTTTTCTTTTTTTTTTTTTTTTTTTCAGGCGACTTGTAATTATTATTATTATTATTATTATTATTATTATTATTATTATTATTATTATTATTATTATTATTATTATTATTATTATTATCAAAATTGTAAAGTGTTATAATAATAATAATAATAACTCATTAATAATAATTAGGGCCATATATAGAAAAAATAGGGTAAAATTTCTGCCAAAAAACTGAAATTTTTTAGATTAATCTCCGAAAGTTTTTTAAAAAGTCGAATATATACTAGAAAAAAAAATGCTGAAATGAATCATAAAATTTCTAGAAAATAGAAAACTCCCACATTTGAATATTCGAATTTTTTTTAATTAAAATTTTTTTAGATTAATCTCAGAAGCTTTCTAGAAAAAACAAGAAATCGAAAGTTATCTAGAATAATTTCGGAAAATTTGAGATTAATAATAGTAATAAAAATAATTTGTTAAATAAAACTCTTTTTCTGTAATGTTTGGTACAAACAGAACAATAAAAAACTAAATAAATGAACAAAATAAATCCAAACAGTCGTATCCCAAATATTTTCCATGTTTAAAATAACATTTATAGTGAATTTCAGATCCACATTATATAAATATAGAAAAAATAAAGAAGTAATTCCCGAAATTTTCCTAAATAAACTCTGCATACATTTGACATGGATGTTTTGAACAAACTGTATTAGAATAATAAAAAGCATGTAGCTAAGAACACAATCTGAAAAAATTTACTAGAAGACAAATTATTCAACAACATTGAATTAAATAGCTAAACTGGTTGCCATAAAGAAAAAAGTATCACGAGATTTCAGAATTATTTCTTTGGAGCTTAAAACTTATCTAACCTCCTGTAGCAACAAGCTGTGCTGCACAAATAAAGCCACAGTGAAAAAACACTTTTTCCTGCTGCTGTTGGAATCTTTTTATTCCCACATTATTAGGGTTAACCCAAAAGCTTTTATTTTGAAGGACACATGCTCCAGCGTCCGGCGTGTTTCTGTGATTTTGTCCGCTTTTACAAGGTTTGTGCTGCTTGTGAGAGATCAACAGACTCCAGCTGGAGGCTGTGGTCCACGCCCGGATGAAACGACTCCACCTTCACTGAGTGAGTGATGAGCAGAGCTCGGTGTAATGAAGGCCAGGCCACACAGACCCACAGACAAGAGGTCCTGCAGGGCTGTAATGATGCAGAAAACGTTCATCTTCTCGGAGACATTATGATCTGAAGAAACAAACGTGTGGTTTCACACTGAGCACATTGTTCTCTGCAGGGACACGGATGACCTGATGCTGACCTCACATGACAAAAGAAATCATTAAAGCGCCGTGAGGTGAGCAGTTTTTAATCATCTTAAACATATTTTCCACACAGATATTATAAATTATGACATCAGTCGACAAGAGTCCGACACCAGGAAGTATTTTTGCGATGTTCACTTTTGATTTCTATTTATCAACAATTTTTATTTCCAACTCGTCTGTTTTTTTTCTTTTTACCTTTAAAGGGTCAGTAATATTATGTATTATCCAAGCACACAGTACCAGTAAAGTAACTACATTAGCTTCAGTTGCTAAATATGTCAAATATGATTTCAAAGGAATTTAACTTTGTAATTTAATGACTTCAAATTGGGCCTCTGTCTCTTTAAAAACTGCTGCTTTTTCAGGAAGTCATCAAAACCGCCCTCTTCTATTAATCCTTTAGCAACATTCAGTAGTTCATATAATGAGATGCGAAGTTCTAAGTGGTGTCTGCTAATTGCTGCTGGCTAGTCTGAAGGAGCTGAGCTGGGAAATGCTCTGGAGGCAGACGCTAAGTCCACGCAGAAATGTTGCACAGCTCAATGGTTGCCGTGGAGATTCAAGGATTTCTCAAGCATCAAGATGCAAAGCTGAAACAATTTTTAATTATTTACAATATAACACTTATAAAAGCCACTTTGTGAGGACTATGTATTTTGAAATTGAGGAAAAACTCATAAAAATGTAACAGTAGAACCACAAAGATATTTAACAGTAAACAGTTTTACCTATAAATGAGACTGTTTCTGGAGATTAATACACTGCCCACATAACAGTATTAAGATGTGTGCGATAGAGACACTTTTCCTTCATGCAGTCGGTATCAGAGCTGATGGACCGAACACCCACAACGTTATATCTTCTTGCTTCTGCAGATTGTGAGTCCGGTGAGCTGGTGGGAGGAAGCTTAAAACCAATTTTTCGTCTTTTTAAAAGAATCAACAAATCCTTTTAAAGTGGTTTTGGAGGCGGATATGTCAGTGGCTTCCTGTGGCTTTGCTGTCCTGGCTGCTGGGGAAAGAGAAACAAAGTTCAAAATGACCTTTCTAGTAGTTTGTCAATATTTTTCTTAGAAGGTTCTGTGAATTTTAATAATTTAACTATTTAGATTTTTGCTCTTGGGCTGCTCCAGATTGCAGGTCATTTCCATGTATTTGGTACAAACCAAGTATTTAGTTAGCAATTTTTCAAAACATGTCATCTGCATCTTACTACAACTTTCTTTACAGTACATTTTTCTTTTTGAAGTTAACATTATGCAGAATTAATATTTGGGTTTGACTTCTTCTAAAAGCAGCCTAAGTATTTACAAAGAAAACACAGCCGTTTTAACAAAGACTTTTTGTTTTATTCTTGAGCAATTTCTTACTTTTTACTTTTACTTGAAGTAGTGCTACAACCTTCCAAAACTAGACGTAGATCTCATTATATTTCTGAACTGGAGTGACCGAAAGAACGAGATCACGGATACAAGCGGCCGAAATGGGTTTCCTCCGCAGGGTGGCTGGGCTCCCTTAGAGAGAGAAGCTCGGTCATCTGGGAGGGACTCAGAGTCGAGCTGCTGCTCCTCCATGTCGAGAGGAGCCAGTTGAGGCTCGGACATCTGGTCAGGATGCCTCCTGACCGGTGGGACGAGGAGTTCACGTCCCACCGGGAGGAGGCCTCAGGGAAGACCCAGGACACGCTGGAGGGACTATGTCTCTTGGCTGGCCTGGGAACGTCTGGGGGTTCCTGGAGGAGCTGGAAGACGTGGCTGGGGAGAGGGAAGTCTGGGCCTCACTTCTGAAGCTGCGGCCCCCGGATAAGCGGAAGAAAATGGATGGATGGATGGATGGATGGATGGATGGAGTGCACTGAATTAGATTAATTTCAATTAAAGTGAGATCAAATTAGATATCTGGTTATTAAGCATGAAATGGATCAGTTTCTGCTAGTAGAAATAAAATATAAGCTGATTTTTGCTCTAATTTTTGGGCATATTATCAAAATTGACAGAAATTAAATTTCTTTTTTTTTTGATCTACTAAATGTTGCAAAAATGAGAATCAGAGCTGCATTCCACATCATTAATGGAAACTAAATGTGATCTTGAAATGTAACTTTTCAACAACTGACTTTAAAATCGGACTTTACAATCATAAAAAAACATTCTTCTGAACAGAAAGCAGGTCATCATCACACCGTAAAACATTTCAAAGCTTCCTGGTTCTGTTTTTCTGCTGCATTGGCCATTGCTGATGAATCCTCTGTAAAGTTTTATTCGCTGCTCTCTGAGTTGCAGGAGGTGAAGACGTCACAGAGAGGTCCTTATGCACCCACACTGTAAGCCTGCAGCCTCCATGCGGTGACGGAATGGTGCTCCAGAAGGTCGAGGACAGGATGATAGCTAGTCAAATTGTGCTGTACCAGTTGGCTATTTTTACAAGAGTCTTTCTAAGTACCCACCCGCTACACCGACACACTGTTCTCACTTCCTCCTCTTAATGGATGACACTTAAAAAATAAAAGATCTTTTTTTTCTGTTTTTTGCTCTCTTCAAATGCTTTCAATAGTTTAATATTTTCTGCATATTTTAGAATTAAATGTAGTTTGCAAGTCAGCAATTTACTGTAATGCAATTTTCTTATTTATTAATTGTATTCTAAGAATTAAAGAGTAAATTTTACAGTGCACCAGTCCAAACTGGGACTTTTTGGTAATTTGCTTTTACAGATGATCATTTTTAAAGCCAATATGTCTGCTTCATAAATATAAAATAATAAGCCAAAAGTTGAATTTTTTTTTAAATAATTACATATTTGAGCACACAGTGACAAAATATTAGAATGTTGAGTGTTTTTTTGTCATTTAATGGTTACAAAGTAAGAACACAAATTAAACTGTAATGTTTACCACATATTATTAGCAATTAATCTTTTATTTTTCCAATGATCTCAAAAATAGAACATATTTATCTATCTGTGTACATTTACTTGTTGATTCTTGTTTTAGTGGCGCCCTCTGGTGTTCATACAAAAGAATACGTAGGTGGTTCATATTCACCCATAATGCATTGCGAACGCATCGGTTCGTACCAATATTTTAATAAGACAGGGACGGGGGCCGCCAGTTAAACAGAGTTTTTAACGTAGCTTTATTTTAGTCATATTTACATGTACTTGATCTTTAGAGTACAATTCAGAAGCTTTAAAATTTGTGTAGCGGTAACAGCCGAGTTTCACTTTGACTAAAACGAAGTTGCTTCATGATAACAAATGGACGCTCCTCTACAGTTGGTATCTTCCGGTCTGCCTCGCTAGCCTTCCTTTTTCTACTGAAGTAGCAGCCATGAGGTAAGACCGCTGCTGATAGCGCCACAAAAGTCGGAATTTAACTGTTTAAATACACTCATAGACATCGTATTGGCAAAAATAAGAAATCCAAGTTCGTTCTTGACACATATTTCTGATTCAGTCTTTATTTCAGGCTCATATTTGACATATTTTCGTGCTTTCATGCAACACGATGTAGCGACAGGGAGGCCATGTTGGCAGCCTGGTAGCTGGGAGTTAGCTGGTGTGGCTAGCATCTGGTGTTATTGTTGAATAGATAGATAAATACACATGGAGAAATATTCCTGCTGTCGTTCTGATCTTAAAACCCGTGTTTTATTGTGTCAGCATGCTCAGGCTCCAGAAGAGGCTGGCCTCCAGCGTCCTTCGCTGCGGAAAGAAGAAAGTCTGGCTGGATCCCAACGAGACAAATGAGATCGCTAACGCCAACTCCCGTAATTTATTCTTTTAATCTTCTTTTCTGTCTGATTCCTAAGAAGCAATTCTGCAGTTGCATTAATTCTTGTGTGTTTATTATATCTTGGTTGCAAATGGCTCAAAATGATGCCACTGTTCCATTATCCTTGATTTATTCCTCGTTTATGCTCACAATCTTTGCCAATAAATCTTTCTGCAAAGCTTTCCAGCAGCTAATTGTTGAGCTTTCATGTTAAAAAACGTAAGTTAGTTCATAGTTTGCCCATGAAAAAATGTTTTGCCAGAATCGTGGATGTCAATTTAATAAAAAAAACTGAGATTCAAGTGTTATAAAATCCAAACTTACTCAAAAAATATCCTGAAATTATCGTCAATATTTTTGCGCTTCTTTCTTCTTACAATCAAGATTGATTTGTTGCTGTAAATCCCACCAGAAAGTCCAAATTATTAAGCTTGAAAACAGAAAATTCTGCTTGAAATATTTTGAAGTATAACCAAAAGGTGACGTCCAGAAATCAAATAATTTTACTTCCTTTGTTTTGTTGTGTCTGAACTTGTCCCGGCATGAACTTGCATTTCAAATCAGATTATCTTTAACATGGGGATAGTTAAACATTAAGCTGAAATCTGAGTTTTGTTTTACCAAGTCATCAGTGATGGGCCCTGTGTTTGTCTTTACCAGGATTCAAAGAATTGAGTTTTAACTTTACATTAGGCTTGGAAATTCTCCAAACTGCGACCTACAGTATTGTGAAAAAAGCTGCTTTAGGGAACAATTAAATCAGGATTCTCCAGTTAAGCTACTGGAGTGAAAATAGCAGCTCCAGCCAATAATTATTGTAGTAGTCGAATATTTTATCGATTATTCTGGTGATTAATTGCGTAATCCTACATAAAGAGTTGGATTTAAAAACAAAAACTACTTACAAATATACATAAATGAGCATTCAAGTAAATTGGTCTTTTTAAATAACCTTTTATTGCTTAAAATTCAAACCTCCCTTTCAGTTTCAACTCTGATGTGTTCGACTCTGATATTGATTGATTCTAACTACTATAAAGAATTGAAATATTCCCTCAAAGTATCTAATTTACGTTGAGACAGAAGCATAGCAACAAATAAATGCTTAATCTCTTCTGTTGCTGCACTTTTATCTTTGTTGCTCTGCATAGTTATTATTTTGTCAAAACTAGTATCCTGCCAGGTAGCCACTGCAATCAGTTGTCACATGCAACCAGAAGATGATCATCTTGTAAATGTGCAGCATGACAGATTATCACACATTTAGGTTCATGTATTTCGCAAAGCGAACATGAATAATGTCCATGGGACACTGCAGACACGTTTGACGAAATGCAGAGGATGTTTTCTGTTCGGTTGATGCAACATCAGTCACACGCTTTTGTGGAAATCTAGATCTGTTTTTCCTGTTTAATTTAAAATGTTTCCACATTTTTTACTGCTTCTGTCATTTTCTGGGTGATTTGATTTGGTTCTCTCTCTCCTTCTATGGCTAAAAATAGCACCTTACCATAGATTCACATGTCAACTGAGCAGGAGTTGGAGCAAGAGACAAATTATCCAAGAGATCAATTCAGCTCTGATTGAGTTCAAATGTTTTCTTGCATTTATTTAATATAGGAGGATGTTGCACTGTCTTTGGTATTGAGAATCAAAAACTGTGGTAATTCACAAACTACAGTTAACTTCTGCTTGGTGTTTTTCAAAGTGGTGGCACTAGGGGGGGCTAAAGGCGCCTCAGAAAGCTGGAAGTATGGTGTGGGGGGGGGGGGGGAGTGAAAAATTGATGAATATTTTTTAACTGTAAATTCTAATCTGTTTGCATTATTAGAAAATATGAGTTAAGATAATTTATTGAAATGTTATTTACTTATCATGGTCATCTCTTTGATTGGCTGCCAGTCAGATTTATCAAGCTGCTTTCACACAAACAAGTCTGAAATAAAAACGTTAGACAGTAAAAAGACCAGCAGCAGCTTCAACAAACCTTTTCCTCCGAGTAAAATCAGAAGGAACGAGGCAGCATTATGATAAACAAATAAATAATAACTATTGAATAGTGAATAAAAGTGAGAAAGCAATTTTAAAAATGTGTTACTTGACATTTTGTAGCATTTGCAATAAGTTTTCAAAGGGAGATTGTCATGAATGATCCAATCCTAATTCAACCAGCTAGTTTCCCAGTTTTCCTTTTTGTTAAATGTTTTGTTTGTCTGATTTTCAGGCCAGCAGATCCGTAAACTGGTCAAAGATGGTCTTATCATCAGGAAGCCTGTCACGGTCCACTCCAGGGCCCGGTGCCGCAAGAACACGCTGGCACGCCGCAAGGGAAGGCACATGGGAACCGGTACGGTGAAGCTTGTTTTTAAACTTTTTTGAATTTTTGAAGAAAATGGCAAATAAGAGTTTTAAATAAAATTTGTCTGGTTGATTTTTAGGTAAGAGAAAGGGTACGGCCAACGCCCGTATGCCGGAGAAGCTTTGCTGGATGCGTCGCATGAGGATCCTGCGTCGTCTGCTGCGTCGCTACAGGGAGGCCAAAAAAATCGACAGGCACATGTGGGTTTCCGGGACCTGGAGCCGTTTTCGCTCGTCGTCTCGAGCCAAATGGGATGATGCGATTTGAGCTTCTGCATCCTGATGCTTTTTCATTTTGCCCTTTTTGAATTTCCTTCCTTCAGGTACCACAGCCTCTACCTGAGGGCCAAGGGTAACGTTTTCAAGAATAAGCGCATCCTGATGGAGCACATCCACAAGCTGAAGGCCGACAAGGCCCGCAAGAAGCTCCTGGCGTAAGTATATTGGATTTACACGGAACAATGTCATCGTCTCTAACGAGTTTGTGGTATTCTTAAACACTTAATTCAAAGAAATCATTTAGCAATCAGTAAAATGATGGTGGTTCTGATCTTTGCGCAGCGATCAGGCCGAGGCTCGACGTACCAAGACGAAGGAGGCGCGTAAGCGCAGAGAGGAGCGTCTCCAGGCCAAGAAGGAGGAGTTCATCAAGAGCCTGTCCAAGGAGGAGGAGACCAAGAAGTAATCTGGTTCTTTTTGCTCCACCTGACTGCGCCAGCCGTCAAGTGCTGATAATAAAAGGTGTACATAAAGACAGTCGCTGTTTCCTGTTCTTTCTTCCTCATGACGCAATTGAGCAAACTGCTGGAAAGGTTAAAATTAATTAATTTAGTTGGCAAATAAGCATTAATTGTGATTTACTGAAAGAATATACTCAGAGATGTAATCAAGCCAAAATTTAACAAGATTGTGTACATTTTGCATTTTATATTGTCAGTTTTGTTTCTGTTTTGGGAGAGAAGAGTACACTGAATCAATCATAAATATGCATTTGTCCTTATTTTATTTAGAAAATCAGCGTGTGAGAAAAGAGAAGGAAGAAGTGGAACTTAAGACATAAATTTCTCTATATGAGTCACGTACACGGTGCCTTCCACCCGTCTCCTTCCTGTATGACAATGTTTCCAAACCCAGTCATTAGGTCAGACATTGCATGTTTTAGGTATTTCCTTGCTTCAGCCCAGTGGATTTCAATTGATGACAAGTGTTTACTGAACTGCAGTCAGTTGAAGGCACATTAAAATCCAGAAAACCTCTAAAACATGTAGCCTGGGCCTAGTGTTGCCTTGAGGACCAGGGTTGGGAAATGCTGCTGTAGAGAGTTTCTCTAAGTTTCTCCCATCTCTGGTTAATTGGTACCTCTGTCCCTGAATCAAACCTGATTCAAAGGAGTTTCAGTTGGAAAGAGAAGAAAACTCATCTTCAGTGAAACCTCCGTTATCAACAGAGAAACCTTCATTATCAGTTCATTGTTCCCAGTAAATAAGCTTAAGTTTTATTTTCCAAGACATTTTTTATTGCAAATATTTCCTACCCCAAATTCAAATGTCAGTTTTAGCTGACATTAGTTAGTCACAAATCCTCTAATCTACAGTATTAAGCATCTTTTGCTATACAATTATTAGTTTATTGAAAAACCCAGTCAACAGATCAGCTCTACACTGTACTAATAGGTGAAGCAGAAAGGGATTATTTTAAAATAAAATATTTTTTTCTTAAGCTGCAGATGCATCTTTTGAAGTTTTTGAAATAAAATGTTTATTTTATTTAGAAAAAAAAGAATTGAAAAGCGTAAATGGTTAAAATGAAAAATATACTGAATGTCACATTTTTTTATTGATTACTGCAGCCCAAGTTTATTGTATCTTATTAAAATTAAGGTTCTCTATTTTTGTAAATTTTAGTGGGTCAATTTGATTTATGGTTTTAAATCATTCAAGATCACTACAAATTTCTGAGAAGTCCTAAATGTATCTGATGGAAAAAAATATATGTTTGAATATCTCTAATTTTCTACATGATTAAATATAATTTCTAAAATTTTTCATGCTGGATCTCAATCTGTTTTAATTTTTAAAGCCTCGCAAAATGGCAAAATTTGAAATAGGAACCTAAACTAGGAGATCTTTATGTGAAGTGGTTGAACTTGTTCTTAGTTTAGCAATATTATCTTGGTAATTTATCTTAAGTGCAGCTAAAGTTGTACATTACCCAGAAGCTGCTGTTCTTCCTATTGTTCAGGTGACTATTTCAGTTTTCCACATGAATAGAAGTTTAACTTTAACAAAAACATTTTGCTCTTTTGTCTTGATATAAAAATACAATCCAGCTTTTTACTTTGAGTTCATGAAGAGTTTGCTAAGCAAAGTTGTGGTTAAGAGAGGAGCAAATATTGCCAACAGGTCACACAACCAGCTGTCCATCCACTCTAACTTTCTTTTCTTTTCTCCCTGTGCACATAGGATAACTAACCACAATGTGGTGAAATCAGCTTTTTAATCTGTGATTCACATGGGTAAAACCCAACTACACTTTACTGCTGTTTCTGCTGCTCTTAGTTTACTTTTTCAGTTAGGAGTGCTGCAAGAAAAACGTATTTTTCAATATCACTGAGCGCAGAACGTCTCGATTTCTGGAACACATTCTAAGGGAAAAAAAAGCTAATGTGGCCTTTTCAGTGAAATAAAATTGAATTAACTTACAATTAAACTTTCAGAGCTTAAGTCAATATTTCTCAATACTGATTTTAAAACGAACTAGTTAGTAGCATCTGAGTGTTGAATGCTTCTCTAAACTGGATGTGGCAGCAGAACAATTCACATCAAACGTCCAAACTGGATTTGTGAAGGATCAAGAACGCTAACATTAGGCTGCTGGAATGTTTTTCCACAAAAAAACGAAACTTTAATTTCTTAAAGATTTGTGTACTTAGCATAAAAGACAAATCAACAGCAGGAACATGCACAAAAAACCAAACTATCATTTCTGCCAAGGAGGGTGATTTAAAAAATCCGTCCTCAAATATGCTAAAGTTGTTTGCTGTATAATCACTTTACAAAAAAACAATTAATATCCCACAATGTTAGGATTCTCATAATGAAAAAGGCATAAATTTAAATTGTGAAAGCTGCAGTCTGCAACTTTTCTACATTATTTACTTGCTGTTCAATGCGCAGATAGAGAAAAAAAACAACTTACTGTTCCAGGAAAACTTTATTCTCCTGGCTCTGATTGGTTGTCACAAAATTACATTTTCAAGAAATACTTAAAAAATATATTTTGAATAAAAGTTGCATACAACAGTTTTAAAGAGTTGTTTCTTTTTTTATGACATCTCAAGTTAGATCCAGAAATATTATTAACAAGAGGTTATTGTAAATAACAGCTTATTTATGCAGCTTTCTTCTTAAAGAGACAGAAGCCAATTTCAAGGTTTCAGATGATGCAAGGTCAAATTTCTTTTGTTCTTTTTCATCTATACATCTATATAGCATTTTTATAATCAGGAAAGGCAAGTGACTGAACAATCAATCACTTGATCGTTCCTGAGAAATACAACAAACCCCCACCAGGCAAGAGAATTTTACTTGGAAATTTAGGATGTTCATATGAGATACACAAGATGCTGAATCATGAATGACATCTACAGGATTTGCATGTATTCAAAGCTTGCATTACATGTGCAACAGACACATTTGAATGAGGGCAGACAGTCAAGGTTTAATAAAAGCTGCAGTTTTAATAAAAATAACCCCTGTAAACAGATATAAAATGAAGTTGTTGTGAGTATTTGTCAGAGTAGCTGTTATTTTGATTTCCCCTTGAGAATTATTCCATGATTCTCTAGACAGAGGGACAAATTGATGTTTTTATTTCTGGTTAAAACTAAGAAAACAAAGACTGAAATTGAAAATAAAAAAAATAACTGAAATGAATAAAAAAATGGTAATTAATTTGAGAAACCTTCAACTAACTAACTAACTAGAGCCATATTGTGCTATTATGAAACTAACTAAAGCGTAATGAAATTATAGACTTAAAATCCTTTGTTTTTGTACTTATGAATCTATTTATTAGCCTTTTTAAAATGCCAGTTCAACAATGACTGAATAAAATACTTTGACCTTTTTGAATTAGTATGAAACAGCTAAAAATTGCTATAACCAATAAGAACAATATAAAAAACTTGCAAGCACACTCTAAAAACTAATTTAAATGGTCTGAGTTAGTCAAACAAAAAGTCACAACTAAATAAAACTAAACTATAGCGGAAAATCCAAAACTATCATAACCCTGTGCTGGACTCGCTCTTTCATCCATTCTACAGCCCTGCTCACCATTATTTGCACCCCTTCATGATTTGCATGGCTGAGTGAATATCTTCAGAAATAAATGGAAATGTTCAAAACTTATATCAGCAGGATCTTTCAATTTGAGGTCCAAAGTAATTTACCAAAGACAATTACCATTTCAACATAAATATTTTAATTCCAAATGACAAAACAGAAAACCAGCATGTGCACTAATATTGGCACCCCTCCTTAATATTTGGTTGCACAGCCTTTGGCAGCAATAACAACCTTCAAACATTTCTTATATTAACCAATAAGCTTCTTGCACTTATTGGGTGGCATTTTCTCCCATACCTTTTTTGCAGTATGCTCAAGCTCTTGTACATTTGCAGGGTTCCTTTCTCTAATGGCAGATTTCAGCTGTACCAAAAGATGTTCAATTGGATTGAGATCAGGACTCATTGCTGGTCATTTTAAAACAGTCCATTTTTTACCTTTCAACCAGGCCTGTGTGCTTTTGGAGGTTTGCTTTGGGTCGTTATCTTACTGGAGAACCCAGGATCTTCGCCACAAACGAAGTTTCCTTACTCTGGGCAAGATATTTCGCTCTAGAATTGCTTGATAATCTTCTGATTTCATGATGCTTATGATACGGTCAAGGCCTCCAGTACCAGATGCCGCAAAGCAGCCCCACAGCATTATGGATCCTCCACCATGCTTGACTGTTGGCATGGTGTTCTTTTCTTTAAAGGCTTTATTGTGCCGTCTGTGAGCATATTGTTTGTGTGAATTACCAAAAAGCTCCACTTTTGTTTCATCTGTCCATAAAAAGTTGTCCCAGAAGGATCAAGGTTTGTCAAGGTTCTCTTTTGCGAAGATCAAGCATTCTTTTTTTATGTCTTTTCTTCAGCAATGAAGTCTTCCTTGCCTTCTGTCCATAAAGCCCCACTTTGTTTAGGGTGCAGCGTGTGGTACTTGTTGAAACAATCACAGCAGACTGCTCCAGGTCTTTAGATGTTAGACGTGGTGGTTTATCCACCATTCTCACCAACCGTCGAAAACCTCAGTATTCAATTTTTCTTTTCCCCCAATGTCCAAGAAGGTCCTTGATCGTTCCATGCCAGGAAAACTTCTTAATAACATTACACACCGCTAAAACAGGGATACCAAGGTCTTTGGCGATGGCTTTATACTCTTTGGAGCTCTTCTGCTTGCAAATAATAGCATTTATGATGTCCTCAGACAGCTCCTTTGTCTTTACCCTCGTCACATGTGGAGATGAACTAACAAGTGGCTTTTAAAGCACCAACATGACCATTCATTGGTTAATTTATGTCACATTGTGGGAGGCAGTTCATCACAAGTGATATTTATGTGTGATTTGCAACAGGTGAGCCAAATTGGGCTTTCATACTGATTTGCAGAAAAGGGTGCCAATACCATTGGCATGGCAAAAATGATGTTTTTCTTTGTTTCCCTCATGTTTATCTTTTTAAATGTTTTTTTATCATTTGCTGTTTTGCATCAAACATAAGCTGTCAGCAGTAAAATGTTATTTCACTTGAGGAATTTCCTTCAGCAAATATTCCATTATATGTACTTAAACTTCACGGGTGCCAATAATGGTGAGCAGGACTGTATTGTGTGAGTGCATTAACATCATCAAATGTTAGCTGATGCTGCTCAGGTACTTCCAGGTTACTCCCCCAATACTTGCCTACATCCCTGTGTAATGCGATTGATCAACAGTTGTACAAAGTTGAAATTGTGTTTATAGGCAAACATAGTTTGGCATCTTTAAACAGGTGCATCGGTAGCAGAAGGTGGATGCTAGTTTGACAACAAGATGCTTACTGTTGCATATGTTCCTCATGTCAGATTAGGAGTAAATGTTAATGTCACATGATTTACAATGGAAAACGGCCTAATACTTATTTACATGTTTCAAACAATGCAGGCCATAGTGTTTACTTCTCAAAAAAAAAAAAAAAAACTGCCACTAGCCCTGTTCTTCCTCCCAGTTCTGTTTCCCATAAAGTCTGGTTTCAATTCAATGAAGTGAATTTAATTTCTTCCAAAGCTCCAGACATGTTTACTTCCTCTTACAGTCCAAAAACATGCCAGGAAGGTTCGCTGGTCTCTGAATATGTTGTTGTTTGTCGTCCGTTGCCCTGGCAACCTTTGCATGGTGTAGCCCTCCATTTACTGATTGACAGTTTGAGATCAGCATTGTACCCCAGCAAAGCAGTATAGCACACATTAAACATTTAAAATTAGGTTTAAGCCTTCAAAATAGGGAGCAAGTTAAAAAAATAAATGTTTATATTTTGCACTATTGGATCATACTCACGTTTTGATCAAAGGTTCAAGCCAAATTTCCTTTGTAACCTTTCTAAAAACCTGCCAAATGTTGTGAAAAGCAGCCCATATTTTTCTAAAACTGTTTTTTCCCCTAGCCAACATGTTCAAAATCAGCCTGATCTGGCAACACTGAATGGGACCCAGAACAGATCCTTGATGTACCCCACTGGTCTGGTCAGCTGAATCAGACATTACCCCATTTAGAAAAACAGAAAGCAAGTCTGGAACCACTTCACTGTTTCAGTATGTGGACCAGTATCCATAATTACTGGTATCTGATCTGCCAGAGAATCCTGAAGTAAAATGTCCAGCATGTTTTTGTATTGATTCAATATCGAGTAAATAAATGGCCAGCATCACTGATACTGGTACGTTTTTTTGATATCTCATCAAACTTCTGATTTTTTGGTGCTTTTTGTAGTTTTCACTTTGAATTATTTTTGTTCAAATGTTCAAAATACTTCAATGACATATCAATATGATTTGTATTCATTTCCCCCCAAATAATAAAGTGCAAAATCAAAACAAAACCTGTTTGAGGTCGAACTGAGAAACTGCAATACAAAAATAAAATAAAATTTCAATAGAAAATATGAAACTAATGTATTGATACCGACTTGTATTGATATTATGGATAGTTTGGATTAATCTTACAACCTCAGTTTGTAACATTATTCTCCATCTTGGTATATGAATTGGGAAGTGATCCATAGGGCACCTGCAGTTTCACAACAAATAAAGTGATTAAATAGACCTAGTCAAAGTCTGGATGTCAACTCCATTGAGAGGCTGTAGCATGACTTCAAACCAGCCATTTCTGTGTAAACACTTTCAGGTGTGGCTGAATTAAAACAAGAAAGGTTAATCTGTTTTCCAGATACATTGAATAAACAGAAGTTTAAAAATACTCTGGAACAATGAGTACATTTACACAGGTATCAAACATGCGTGTGTTCCACTGTGTTTGCTTTTTTATGCAAACATATCATAAATCCATGGTTTGAATGCCACACATCAATTCCCTACTAAAAGCTAAATATATTAAAATTTCCCTGACATGCTCAATTGTTTTGCATTTTACCACTGCCTTTCTGCCCATACAAGAGGCATTTTGTAAAAAAAAAAAATCAACATAGTTGTGATAGCAAAAGCAGAACAAATATTGCTTGAATGTTGGGGTTCACAAAAAAAGTTTAGAAATGTCCTGGTCAGATATTTTTGTTCAAAACCTTTAATTTTGAGTATTGGCCAATACCAAGTCCCAATACTTTAAAAATACATTTAAAAAATGAAACACGTCCCTTATTTTTTCAATTTTATCTCTCTGACTTATAATTTAACACAGAAAAAAACAACATTAAGCAACATGAAAAACTATATTTACATTATGTTTACTATAATCCAGAGTGGACTCATCGGCGGCTTTGCGCATGCGTAATTCCCAGTTAGTGTTGGTCTCCTTTCTGCTTGTCTACGTCACTATCAGTGCTTTCCTGTTTTGTTGATAAAGTCTCCAATAAACGAGAGAAAGTTGCTAAATTTGTCACTAGTCGCTTCCTACCCCCCAAAAAAGTCATTGGAGGGGTGTGAAAAGTTGCTATATACCGCGACAAAATCGTTAAATTGGCAACATTCTCACACGTGAAGCTAAGGCCGTGTTCTGCTTCGCTTTACGGCCGTCACTGCTGCAAAGTGCCGCGCATGTGTTTCGAGACGGTCGACTCTGTACTGCCACATAATAGTAGCTATTATTACTCCTATTTGTTTTTAGAATAAACGTATATCACTAATCGGTATGTTAACATTCAATTCCGATCAAGTCTAACAGAACATTTCTACTTCCAATGGACATTTAGTTAAGGAAATGTAATAGACTGCAAAAGCTACTGAGGCACATAAATTATTACATTACAACAAAAATGTGGATCTGTCAACTATTGAATCAGAGGGGATGAATATAAATGTACACCACATGTTTCAGATTTTTATTTGTCAAAGAATTAAATTTATTATTTTCCTTCCAATCCACAACTATGCCTTACTTTGTATTGGTCCTTCATAAAATCTCATTAAAATACTCTGAGGTTTGGGGTTGCATAGTGGCAAAATGAGAAACTAACAGTTGGGATTTGTGCCTGCTTCTTTTCTCTTCACAGAAATGTAAGGATATATATATTTTTTAACATAAAGTGATTCATTAGAAATGCTTTTCTCAATGATTTTAAAACTATTTTTTTATGAGAAGTGGTGACGGGGTGTGGTTTAAACTCAGTTTAAGAATGTGAGGTTCAGGGAACATTGCCAGAAGAGAGACTGACAAACACACCCAATATCACTCTTAAAAGCATGGAGTGACATCATTTGAAAAACGACCCAAAACAAACAAAAAAAAAGCTTTTCACATGAATACTTTTTAAATCTTTCCGGGTCATGGTGACCTGCAAGTTTATTTTGACTGTATCATCTTTTAACTCCTGACTACAAGTGGTGAAAAACAACAAGATAAATTCCTTTTGTCTATTAAATATTTTATGTTGATGGTTGATGCTTTAACCAAGTCATTGGCAAAAAGTAAGTATTTTTTTTAATATATTTTTCTTTTATTGCCGTTAGTAAAAAGGAAATAAGTCTTGACTTCCTTCTGTCTGTTTGCTGGTGTTGATGCTTCCTTGCTCATTGCTTATCCAAATGCTTAAAACAGTGGTGCTTTATGCAGCATCCACACATAGACATGCAGACCAAGGAAGAAGAGTCAGACCTGAAGGACATTTAATGCACTAGTTTGTAAATAAAAACCACGCAGAGAGGCAACACAAGGTTTTCCAGTACATGTGTTCATCTAAGAAATCCCAGTGGGCAGGGCGGTGGATACATGGGAAATAACAGCAGGCGTGTCAAGAGGCAGACTTGTGAAGCAGTCAGAGAAGGAGGCAGATCATGAAGCGGGCTGACGGGTGAGGTCAGCCGAAGATGGGAGCCATAAGAGGGCAGCTATTCAGTCTGATGATCGGGCTCCTGTTTCTGGTGAGCCTGCTGACCGCTTTCATGTGGCACACGCTGGACAACAAGTAAGTTGGCTTTTGCTTCGCTGTGAATGGATTCTGCTTGATTTTGACAAAAGTGGTGCAAGATGCTTCAAATCGTCTTAATTTGAATAACTGATTTTTCATGCATCAGATTTTACTGATAGTTTTTGTTTCTGTGACCTAAAATACAGCAGAAGATGTTTTTTTTCTTTGAGAAACAGTTCAATTCAAGTCCTGCTGTTGAAGAATATCTTGTTCTAAGTTTGCAAAGGTTTTTTTTAAAACAGAAAAAGAAAAAACGGCGACCTTAATTCAAACCTCACACTGATCCCCTGCCTAAAGAAACCTCAGACTGAAGAACTTTCAGCCTCCAAGTCACTTAAACTAGTTTTGTTAGATACTAGATCTCCATCCATCCATCCATCCATCCATCCATCCATCCATCCATCCATTTTCTGCTGCTTATCCGGGATCGGGTCGCGGGGGCAGCAGCTTCAGAAGGGAGGCCCAGACTTCCCTCTCCCCAGCCACTTCTTCCAGCTCCTCCGGGCGAACCCCAAGGCGTTCCCAGGCCAGCCAAGAGACATAGTCCCTCCAGCGTGTCCTGGGTCTTCCTCAGGGCCTCCTCCCGGTGGGACGTACCCGGAACACCTCACCAGGGAGGCGTCCAGGAGGCATCCTGACCAGATGCCCGAGCCTCAACTGGCTCCTCTCGACGTGGAGGAGCAGCGGCTCTACTTTGAGTCCCTCCCGGATGACCGAGCTTCTCTCTCTAAGGGAGCCCAGCCACCCTGAGGAGGAAACCCATTTCCGCCGCTTGTATCCGTGATCTCGTTCTTTCGGTCATGACCCAAAGCTCATGACCATAGATGAGGGTGGGAACGTAGATCGACCGGTAAATCGAGAGCTTCGCTTTTTGACTCAGCTCTCTCTTCATCACGACGGACCGGTACAGCGCCCGCTTCACGGCAGACGCCGCCCCAATCCGCCTGTCGATCTCCCTTCTTCCCTCATTCGTGAACAAGATCCCCAGATACTTAAACTCCTCCACTTGAGGCAGGACGACCCCCCTGACCCGGAGAAGGCACTCTACCCTTTTCTCTCTGTGCTAAAGCTCTATTAATTATTTATTTAATCACTGAGCGTAATATTGATGTTTTATTTCTGACAGAAACATGGCTGAATGACAATAATGAACCAATCGTACTAATTTAATCAGCACCTCCTAACTAAATTTTTTTAAGTGAGAATAGAAAACATAAAAAAGGAGGAGGTGTGGCTTCAATATTCAAGAATAAATTGTAATAAAATCTATTTGGGTCATTTCATGTCTTTTGAGTATCTTGGAACTGAGGTAAAAGGCCACAAACAAACTTTGACACTAACTTTATACAAAACTCCAACATATGTGGAAAATTTCTTTACTGACTTGAATGAGCTCCTATCTCTCATATGCATTGATTATGATTGTTTAATAATTGTGATTTCAACATTCATGCTGACAACCTGAAGACCAAGGGGCAAAAAAGCTCCTTAATATATTAGAGAGTTTTGGTTTAACACAACATGTCAAACAAGCAACACACACTCATGAACACACACTGGACCTGGTTATCAGTAAGCGTGTGAATATTTCCTGAGTTCACCCTGTCGAATCACTTTGTTGTTATCATTGAAAGTTCTTTATCCGTTAACCTACTTGGACAAACAGCTACTCTCACAAAATGTACTTTCACAGAAAATATTTAATCAGATCTACTCTTCTTCCTTGCCCTTAAGCTATAATCACATAGATAAGTTGGTAGATGATTTTCAGTGCAAACTTTCAGATATCATTGATTATATTGCCCCATTAAAGTGAAGGTTGTGACTGGTAGGAAGAATCTCCATGGAGAAATGCACAAACAGTTCAATCTGCAAGAAAACTGTCGTAGAGCTGAAAGGAAATGACGTAAAACTCAACTTCACGTTTATTATGACATCTATAAAGACAGACTACGTAACTATCACACAACACTAAACCATGCAAGAGAGGTTTTCTTTGCAGATGTCATAAACAAAAACATTAATAATGCTCGAGCTTTATTTGCTACTGTTGACAGGCTAACAAATCCTCCGATGACGTTGCCACCTGAACTTCAATCTAATGCCGCCTGCAACAAGTTTCCAGTTTCTTTTCAGAGAAAATTCAAAAAACCAGAGGACTAAATCTGCACATCCACTCCAAAGCCAGTACCTATGCTATGCCCAAACAAAACAAATGCAGGAAAAATGACCCAATTTCAACTACTTAATTATAAAACCCTAGAGCAGTGGTTCCCAAACTTTTTCTCCTGGGCCCCCCCTGTGGTTTCCAAACATTCTCTGCTCTAGGGAGAATGGGAAAATTTTGTCCACATGCGCAAAATTTTCTTATGTAAACAATAATAAGGGGTCTAGATTTGTAAATCTGAGTCAGAGCCTCACCAGCTATGAACCTCACCGCACGTCACTGCTGCATCCAACAGTTTTACTCAACTCAGTCAAATTGGAGGAAAAACTGTAAAAGGTTCTTTGCGTTTTTTGCTGGTTTGCTGCTATGATTCTAACACACCTGAGTGCAGCAGCAGCAGGTCTTCATCGCTGCCACACAGGTGTAAACCCAGCGCGAGCTTCGTAGCGCTCATGTTGTGTTTAAAGGCAGCTCGTTTAAAGGTCACAACAGCTTATGCAGTTTTAACTGCTGAAAACAGTGACAGAGGACACAAGTGCAGAAGCCCCTACTGTATCAAATTGACATAGGAATAACAGAAAGTTGGTCATTCTTAGGTAAAACTCAAGCGCATACAATGTTCATTGTTGTTTCTTCTTTTTTTTTCATTCATCCATACGGCTTCCCGCGCCCCCCCTGCAATGGCATGGCGCCCCCCCCTAGGGGCGCGCCCCACAGTTTGGGAACCTCTGCCCTAGAGGAAATTATAAGTCAATTAAGTTCCGGTTCCTGCTGTCTGGATGTCCAACCCAGACAGCAACTACAGACAGGACTTTCTTTAAGAAAGTCCTGTCTGTAGTTGCTACTGATCTGATCCAAATAGTAAACTCATCGCTCTCTTCAGGTGTTTTCCCCCAGGCTTTGAAAACAGCAGTTATCAAACCTCTGATAAAAAAGAACAATCTAGAAAAATCACCACTGCAAAATTACAGGCCGATCTCCAACCTCCCATTCATCAGCAAAATGATAGAAAAAGCAGTTTTTAAACAATCAAATAACTTCTTAACAATAATGAATCGCTTTGACTCCTTCCAGTCTGGTTTTCGTTCTCACCACAGTATGGAAACGGCCCTTGTAAAAGTGTTCAATGACATCCATATGAATACAGACTGTGGGAGAACCACAGTGCTGGTTCTGTTGGACCTCAGTGCAGCTTTTGACACTGTTGACCATGACATTTTACTGAATCGACTGGAGAGTTGGGTTGGACTCTTCAGTCCAGTGCTACACTGGTTTGAATCCTACATAAAGAACAGGGACTTCTTTGTTTCAATCGGAGAGGTCAAAGGTCACATGTGGGGAACCCCAAGGTTCAATCCTAGGACCTCTTCTATTCAATATTTATATGCTCCCACTGGCTCAGGTTAGAACAGGAACTAAGATTAGTTACCATAACTACGCAAATGATACACAGCTCTACATCATGATGTCACCAGGTGACTCTGAACCCATCCAAACACTGAACAGATGCTTAGAATAGATAAATGTGTGGATGTGCCAAAACTTTCTCCAGCTGAACAGAAACAAAACTGAAGTTATTATCTTTGGACCTAAAGAGGAGCGAACCAGAGTCAATACACAGCTTCAGTTATTACAACTGAAAACCAGCAATCAGGCCCGAAACCTGGGAGTAGTGATGGACTCTGACCTGAACCTTCAGAGCCACTTTAGGACAGTCACAAAGTCGGCCTTATATCACCTGAAGAACATTTCCAAAAAAGAAATGGCATAAACCTGGAAAACATCCAAAACCACGCACAGTGTGGTTTTGGATGTTTAACTTCATCAAAGGATGAAGTTAAATCTCTAGTATGTGACTTCTAAAAAAGTTTTTTAAATTTTTGTTAAAACTGTCACTATGTTGTTACAGTTTAATATGAGACGTAATCGAAATAAATGCACCTCCCCTGGTCAAAACTAGTCAATCAGATCCAAGAGGAGGGTCTTAGTGCTGTCAATCAATGCTGCTCAATATACTAATGGTGGAGTAACAATTTACCATGCATATAAATTGCTGTTTCTGCAAGAATAATGAAGAGTAAAATTAAAAATGGTTGATTATTAATTAAGGTATCAATAATTATTAACACCTTTGTCAACTTTTGTACAGATTTTAAAAGTAAATTTGCAATATTCTGACATTTAAAGCATCATGAAATCAGCTTTAAAAGAAAAATATTACAACGAGAAGGAGCAGAGTGAAGAAGAGAGGAAGGACAGCATTATTTCAAAACAGGTGACAAAGATACCACTTCATCAAGATCAAAAACAAAATCAAAGATGCTGACAATTTGTGGAGACAGAAAATTCAGACAGGGTTAAACTTCAGTGAATATTTGATTTCGACTGCTTTAAGGTTTGGCTTATTCTCTAATCAACGTTGAAACAGCCTAACGTAGGAAAAACATTTCTTGAGGACTATGTTCATCATTTTGGTGTTTTTTTCTCTCATTGGTGTCCCAGAAATGTGAAAATTCGCAGACGCCTGCCCAAAATGAAAATTGCCCCCCGGTCGACTGATTCCTGCAAAAACTGTGGGTAAGAACTGTTGTATCTTTGTTTAGTTTTGTTCTATTTCTGTTTAGTTTTGTTTCATTCCTGCCCTATGTATACTTACAAAATCTCTTTATTCATTCGTTGCAGAGAGAGTATTAAGAAAGCATTAGATATTTACTACAAAACCTGGAGAAAACAGGAGGACAATTTCAAAAATTTTAGGTAAAGTCTCTTTTAATTATAATTATAATGTTAAATTGTTTTGCTGATTTTAGACATTTCCTTTACCTTGATTGTGAAAATAATCTGAGAGCCGAGTTTACGAGTATGTGTGAGGTGAAGACTCAGTTTTAGCTACTGATCCTGCTCTCACTGCTTGAGCTTGTCTTTAAAAAGTATTTAGAGATGTGTAACAACGGAGCAATCATTCAGCACAAAATAAGTCATTTTATGTCCACGAACACAGTCAGGGTTGAGTGAAAAGCTGAGCTCTTTCCATCAATGATGCACGCAGACTATTCTTCAATAGCTGACGCTGATTTCTCCACGTCTTGTGAGAGCAAGTTTGCTCGTTTTCTGCAGTGAACCTGTAGACGCCAGTTCTACCTGCACTGGCTTAAGCGTTGACCCGTTGCTGCTTTGTTATGACGCGCTGAGCGGCTAACATTGTACCTGTTGATCGCGTGTAAAATCGATCCCCGATCTTGTTGTGGTACAAACTCCACACTTGGTCCAGACAGATAAACGTTGGTGAAACAGATCCATTTATTTGATAGTACATGGCAACAGTGATACCAATGACTCCGCCATAGCGGTCAAAAACTTTTATGCCCTTCCGGGTTCAACACCTGACAGCTACCTGTCACCTCTTGATTTATATATTGGAGCTGACAGCGCCATCTAGTGACCGAAAACAAAAGTACACATAATTGGCTCCAATACACCGGCCCCTAATTGGCATAATAAATATGCCAATTCCAAAACAATAATAATACAAGAGACAATATGTGACGCAAATGTGACATTAACTCGTTAGTTTAAATACCATACACCATGCAAAGTTTTGAAATTGGTCTCTCAATAATATTGGACTTAGTTTTTAACTTCACTGACCTCACAAAACCATGACTGTCTGGAAACACTTCCAAAACCTTTCCAAGAAGCCAGGATCCTCGAGGTGCTGAAGGATCCATGATGACCACAATTTCTCCAACAGTGAGACCTTTCCTCTTCTCATTCCATTTCTGCCTTTTTTGAAGCAAAGGTAAATATTCTCGAACCCATCTCTTCCAAAACAGGTCAGCCAGGTATTGCACCTGTTTCCATCGTCTCCTTGCATACTGATCCTCTGGCTTGAATATTCCAGGGGGAAGAGAAGGCTTTCCGCGAAGTAGGAGCAGATGATTGGGGGTAAGTGGCTCCAGATCATTTGGATCATCTGAAAGGGTTGTAATAGGGCGACTGTTCAAGATGGCTTCTGCTTCACACATTACTGTATTTAGCCCTTCATCATCAAGAGTTTGCTGTCGCAGCACTGAGTTGAGTACTCTTCTCACCAGACGAATCATTCGCTCCCAAACACCACCAAAATGGGAAGCAGCAGGTGGATTAAAAATCCAATTAATTTCCACCTGTGCCAAAAATGACTTTATTGCGTGCTGGTCTAAATCAGCAAGTGCTTCTTTCAGTTCTCTCTCAGCACCGACAAAGTTTGTTCCATTATCAGACCATAGCTGTTTAACTTGACCTCTTCTGCTGATAAATCTCCTCAAGGCATTGATGCAAGAATCTGCGTCAAGTGTGGCTGCAATCTCCAAATGAATGGCTCGGCTTGCCAGACAGGTAAACAAAACACCATATCTCTTGCAGCGTGTTCTTCCCCTTTGAACTTCGAAAGGCCCAAAATAATCAACCCCAGTATTAAAAAAGGGGGGATGGTCTGGGAGAATCCTTGCAACAGGCAAGTCAGCCATTTTTTGCGTTAAGGGTTGGCTGTTGTATCGCCTGCAGATGCTGCACTCACCAATGACTTTTCTCACAGCAGAATTTCCTTTTGTAATCCAAAACCTTTTTCTTACGGCTGACAGTGTGTGTATCCGTCCTGCATGTCCAAGAGCTTGATGAAAATGCCTGAGGATTAACTTGGAGATGTGTTGCTCTTTGGCCAGAATTATCGGATGTTTCACTTCCTCTGGCATTGCACTTCTATGAAGTCGGCCTCCAACTCTTAAAATGTTACTTTCCAAAACTGGATCCAACATGTAGATAGAGCTCGTACGGCTTACTTTAGAGTTATGTGACAGAGCTTCAATCTCATGCTGGAATTTTTGCTGCTGACAGTACAAAATAATGAAGAACTCTGCACTTTGGAGCTCTGTCAATGACAAATTTCCACCTTTTGAGTCATCAGCAGTCCTTTGGCGCCCTCTTGTGTTCATCTGATGCACAACTTGGTTCTTGTCCATTAAAGGTTTCAGCTTTTTTCTTTCTTTACATTTTTCCTTTAAGACACACTTCAGCCTTAGGTACCAAGCCACTGCTCTTTTAAGTCTTCTCCAATCTGAGAAATGTGCAATAAGCTGGTCAGTAGGTGCAGGAGTATCAAGGCCAATGATGTGAACTGCAGTCTCCTTCTTAACTTCTTTGTCATGGACATCCAATTCTACATCAATCACCCCTTTAGGCCACCTTTCTTCATCTTTCCACAAGAATTCTGGTCCATCAAGCCACTTTCTGGTTTTCAGAAAGTCTGAAACTTTCAGTCCACGAGACACATAATCAGCTGAATTTTCTTTTGTGCTGACATGATTCCACTGAATAGGTTCAGACAAATTTCTAATAGTTGCAATTCTATTTGCCACAAACGTTTGAAATCGTCTGTCTTCATTGTTGATATATTTTAACACAGATGTGCTATCAGTCCAGAACATCGATTTTTCCAGATGTATATTCAGTTCTGCTTTGACCAAAGCATCCACCTTCACTGCTAACACAGCAGCTGAAAGTTCCAGCCTGGGAATGGTGATGACTTTCAGTGGTGTTACTCTGGCCTTTCCCATAAGAAAAGCAACATGAATGGTGTTTTCATAATTTATCATCCGAATGTACACAACAGTTCCATATCCAGTTTCACTAGCATCTGAAAAACTGTGCAATTGTGCACGCTTTATGGCTCCAAAGCCCACAGGTTTTATGCAGCGGCCGACACTAAATGTAGACAGTAGCGCAAGCTCCTCCAGCCATCTTCTCCATTTGTGTAAAATATCTTGTGGTAGTGCATCATCCCAGCTACAGCCTCTTTTACACAGTTCCTGCTGCATCAGTTTTGCTTTCAATGTCACTGGAGCCAGGAAACCCAAAGGGTCATACACAGAACTATTCACAGATAACATTCCACGCCGGGTCAGGGCTTGCTGTTTCAGCTTTATCTTAAACTGGAAGGCATCAGTCTCCACACCACTGCAGACCCAAAGCTCTTTCCATTGGAAGCTTATCAATATCCAGATCCAACATCTTCAAATCTTTAGCTCTCTGCTCTTCTGAGATGGCCTGCAGAACAACACGACTGTTACTTATCCATTTTTCCAATGTGAAGCCTCCTTTTTCACACAGATCAACAAGATCTTTCATCAAATGGATAGCTTCCTCTTCAGTGGCTACACTTTTGAGGCAATCGTCAACATAAAAGTTCTGTCTTACAGTTTCTATGACCTCTGGTGGAAATTCATTCTGGTTGTCTTGGGTAGTTCTTCTTAAAGCATAGGCTGCACAGCTTGGGGATGAAACAGCTCCAAATAAATGGACCATCATCCTATAAGGTACTGGTTCCTGTGTAATGTCCCCATTTGGCCACCAGAGAAAGCGGAGGAAGTCTCGATCTCCTTGTGGCACCTGCACTTGATGAAACATAGCCTTGATGTCTCCCATTATGGCTATTGGCTCTTCTCTGAATTTCATAAGAACCCCCAGCAGAGTGTTAGTGAGGTTGGGACCTGGCAGCAACTCACTATTCAAAGACACTCCTTTAAATACTGCAGCACAGTCAAACACCACACGTAGAGCTTTCTTTCTTGGATGGTAAACCCCATGATGGGGAATGTACCAAATTCTTCCACTGTCACAATGCAAAAGGTGCTCAGGTACACGTTCTGCATATTTGCATGAAATGATGTTATTCATATACTCCACATACTCCTGATGAAAGTTCTGATTAAACTTGAATCTTTTCCTGAGACTTTGTAATCTCTGTTTGGCTACTGCCAAATTATTTGGTAAACAGACATCCGTTCTTTTAAATGGCAGGTTCAAACAATACTTTCCATCCTGTATTGCTGCAGATGTTTCCATAATATTGAGAAACTTTTGGTCTTCTCTGGACATTTCTTGCTTATCAGTTGTTCCTTCACAGAAATCATAATCATACTGGCGTTTGAGAAGTTCTTCTAGCTTACTCACTGAGATTCTGTTCACTGTTACAGATGAAACTTCTTGAGCACCGTTGCTATCCAAGGGCCCATTGACCACCCAGCCAAGTACAGTTCTGACAGCATATGGACCATTGTTCTGACTGTTGATGACTTCCCAGGGTTCCAATAACTTTGGAGCATTGGTACCAATTAACAGATCAACCTCAGCATTTATGGATGGCATGTGAACCCTGGACAAATATGGCCACTTTATTAGATCTTCAGATGTTATCGTGTCATCTTTGGTCACAGGCATTTGTCTCTGTGTGATAATTTCTGGCAGAGGATAAAATGTATTACTCTCCAAACCAGCCACCTCAAGATTACACAGAGAAAATGCTGGACTTATTTTAGATTGGCCCATTGTTCGAAGAAGGACTTGTGTTTGCTTTCCAGTGAGCTTTAGTTGGTGCATCAGCCTTTCAGAGCAAAATGTTCCAGTACTTCCTGGATCCAAGAAGGCATATGTTTGGATGGCACATTGTCCTTTCATTGCTTTAACCTTTACAGGGAGCACAGATAGGCTTCCACGGTCCTTACCGGCCCCTGTATGGCCACATGTTGCATTCACAATTGATGGGAGCTCTGATATTCCAGACTCAGCAGAAGCTGTCCCTCTTCTTATATGTAGCACAGTTGGATGACTTTCATTACAAATTTCACAAGTTGATCGCGCTTCACAATTCCTGCTGATGTGACCCCACTGCAGACAGCCAAAACACAATCCTTTTCTTCTTAACAGAAATACTTTGTCCTTGTGAAGTTTTCTTTTAAATTGGTTGCAGTCTTCTAGTAGGTGAGCTTCTGAACAACAAGCACAACAGCCATCACTTCCTATAGCTGCAGCATGTTGCTGATCAACTTCTCCTGAAGCACTCACAGTTGTTACAGTGCTGGCCACTACATTTCCCTTGGTCTTAATCCCAAGTTGTTGCCGTTGACGACTGATGGATGATGTACTGAAGCTGTAATCTTGTAATTCTCCAAAAAAAGGATCTGACAAAATCTTAACATGTCGCTCAATGAATGCAACCATATCACTAAATCCTGCCCGGTATCCAGTTGTCTCCATTATATCATAAGCTTTATTTCTCCAACACTCTCGTAACTTGTATGGCAGTTTAGCAAGGATTGCTCTCATATTTACGGGCATATTCAGCTCCTGAACATACTCAAGCTCTTCCATTACATTACAGCAGCCACGCAAAAATAAAGAGTAACTCTGTAATGCCCTAATGTCCTCAGTTCTTATTGTTGGCCAAGACAAAGCCTTGTTAATATATGCAGTTGCAGCTTTGTAAGGGTTTCCAAAATGTTCTTGCAGTAAAGTTCTTGCTACAGTGTAGCCATAATCTGGATCCATATGTTGACAACTGCGCACCAGCTCACGAGGTTGACCTTTAGTAAATTGTTCCAGGTAGTACAGACAGTCCGCATTGGTTGCTTTGATTTCAACTCCTTGTTCGAAGGCTTTAATAAAGGCTCTGTACTGCAGAGGATCTCCATCGAAAATAGGAATGTCCCGTGGTGGGAGAGTCATGCTCTGTTGCTGCTTTACCAAGGCTGCTGTGATTTCAGTTTGTCTGCTCATGATGGTGAGAAGTTCTCCAGGCAATTGTAAACTGTTTGATGGTTGGGCTATATTCTCATGTTTAAAATGCTCTTTTGATTGTATTTGGGTTCCACTGGCCTTATGTTGACCCCCCACAGGGTGCTGGATTGTTGCTACGGTTCTCTTCGGTCTCACATCCATAGATTTATTTTCCTTTGGTGCCATTTTTAATTCATTTCTTTGTGTAGTCTGGTTTACATCATCCTGTTGAGTTGTTGGGTTTTCCATTTCAAATTTAGGCAGAAACTCTTTCACAGAAGGGTCCAAACTTTGTTTTAATCCCTTTGCCTTTGGTTTCCTTTTATAAAATGAGCTCATTGAGTTTGAATCCAGATTTAAGTTATACATTTCCATTTGCAAATCAGATTCAGCCAACTCAGTTTCCAGTGCGAGCATTTCTTTTCTTTTCCTCAGTTTCTCCTCCTCTTCTTCAATAGCGTGTCTTTCTTTAACAGCTTTCACACGGGCCAAAACTGAGGCCCTTTTAGCTGCTGCCTTGAGCTTTACAGATGAAGTGATGCTGGAATTAACACTCATTTGTGAATGTCCACTGCCAACATTTGACACACTGTCTGTGGGATTTACACCATCATCTTCACCATCATCATTTTTGTTAATTACAGTTTGAGAGAGCCACTTATTTACACTAGAAATACATTCATTATTAGGAATCATTTTTGCTTTAAACCATACCTCGTGATTTTCTTTTTCATCATGCGGCAAAAACCCCAGAAAAGACTCATGCAAACATTTGGCATCATCACACAACTTAATCAACATATCAAAAGCACTTAAAACCTTTGTTTTTTCACCTTTAGACATGAAATTATGAATTTCATGTCTTATACTACCCATTTTGTTTAATTTTGATTTTCGTTCCCTTTGTAATGTTTCAAGTTTTTCAGCCAAGGCCTTTTCTGTTAATTTAACAGTACGTTTTTGAGTTTCCCCACCGACAGCCATTTGCTCAGTCTCTATATTTCCGTCCATTTCCATAATGTCAAAGTCCACTTGAAAGTCGAACGCGCAAAAGCTATTAAATGAGCCTCAAACGCAAAGAGGCAATGCCCAATATTATAATTTAAACGCCTCAATTACCAATGCATTGGTTTTTAATGTGTGCACACAATAAAGAGTAATGGCCATGAAAGGTGTAGCGCTACACATACCTCGTTGGGCGCCAGTTGACGTTCCATGTTCAAATCCACAACGACCTTCAAAGACCAGCGATCTGATCCTCATCTGCCGCGGCGTCCATTCGATCCATCGCTGCCGCATCTGGTCCGATGCGTTACGTCCTTTCAATCACAAATTGTCAGTCACCGCGTCCATCCGATCCTTCCTCTGCCGACTTCGCAGCTTGATGGTTTTTTTTAATTCCGTAGCGTCCAGCTACCAAACCACATCTCCTCACAGTCCAACGGTCTCAGCTGCTCCACATAGTTTCCATCACTTTGTTCAAAGACATCAGAGTTTATTAGAGTCCAAAAAGGGAAAAGTTTTTGACAGTGTAGACGCCAGTTCTACCTGCACTGGCTTAAGCGTTGACCCGTTGCTGCTTTGTTATGACGCGCTGAGCGGCTAACATTGTACCTGTTGATCGCGTGTAAAATCGATCCCCGATCTTGTTGTGGTACAAACTCCACACTTGGTCCAGACAGATAAACGTTGGTGAAACAGATCCATTTATTTGATAGTACATGGCAACAGTGATACCAATGACTCCGCCATAGCGGTCAAAAACTTTTATGCCCTTCCGGGTTCAACACCTGACAGCTACCTGTCACCTCTTGATTTATATATTGGAGCTGACAGCGCCATCTAGTGACCGAAAACAAAAGTACACATAATTGGCTCCAATAGAACCATCTGGACAAGGCAATGGACCAAGTGGATGACCCAAAGCGATTTCTATCCGCTTCCTATCTTTAGGTTCTTCTTTTTTTATTGTGGGATGTGGGTGTTAATAAGCCTTTTTCTAAATGTGCTCTTGTGAAACTTCCTCTCCATTCTGGTGAGCTTGTAGCAAATTATTGTCTATAGTTGATTTAAAGACATATTTTTTTCCATTGTTTGAACAAAGTAAAACTTTTCTTGTTTTACGTCAGTTCCAATTACCAAAATTATTTCTATTTGCTAAATTCCAGAAAACATAGCAAGAGTATACTCTAGATTTTTTTTGTAACTTTCCCCAGATTCAAGAGTTTTCATACATTTGTGAAGGATCAGGGATAGCTGTCTTTTAAAATGTGTAAGTTGGGTCAGACCTTTTGGTATTTATTCCTCAATCGTGAAAGTGTGTATTTTAAGCACACTGCTTTCTTGTTTGACATGATTGGAAAATCAAAAATAAATTAGCCAAGAGATGATGAACGGCGGCACACGTCTGGTTTATCTTTGGGAACAATTTACATATACTTGAATGTGTCACATTCATATGTTCAAACAATTTTAAGCAAGTATAGACTTAATAGGAATGTACATCATGCGAGCTCAGGAAGGAGGCAGGTTCTGTGTCCCAAAGACGAATGTGTTTCTGTTCAGATTAACCCAAGACAAACACTAGAGATCTTGTGTAGAGGCTGACTGAAGATCTCCATCTTTGGAAACATGTCCTGTGGTCCGATGAAACTAAAGTAGAACTGTTTGGCCATCATGACTGTCATTACATTTGGCGAAAAATCATGGTTGCTTGTACCGTCCTAACAGTGAAGTACATCAACCTGTTTTGCTGCAGGAGGAACTGATGCACTTCATATAATGGATGCCGTCGTGAGGAAAGAGCTGCCTTGTCCAGATGGCTCTCTCCAGAAAACAAACAAGAAAGTTGGAGATATCGGCATCAGCAGTTGATGATACTGAAGAATAGTCTGCATGCATCATTGATGCAAATGCGTGTCGTCTTATTCAGTGTATGCACATGTGTGGTTTCAACAATGTATGTTTAGAGATGCAATGATTTCAGTGGAAAGACTGATGATGTCTGACTGATGTTGACTTGGAGTGTTTACCTAGCTTTTCTCCATAAGTTCTACAAAAGCATTGATGTTTGTCCTTCTCGGTCCTAGGCTTCTGTAGATCTTGATATCTCAGACTGTCAGTGGACTCATTGTCTGTCATGTCCCTAAGCTACCTTAGATACTGAATTCTGTTTTCTGAAGTGAGAGAGTTTCCGGTTTTCAAGCTGAAACCTTTTGGTTTCTCCAGGTGTCTTGGTATCCTTATTTATGCTCTTCTATTGGAATCTTAACATATGGATGGTGCCTTCCTAACTTGAAAGAAAACCCCACCCTCTACAAAGTAGGCATAAACATGAGGATGATAAACTATTGTGTAGTTTTAGTTTATCATAAACCAAAAACCATGGAATGATGGCTCTGATTTCTGCAAAATCCATTTTCACGTGAGACATGCAGAAGGCAGCGAGGGAACCATTGTATTCTCTGAAGTAGTCAAATAATTCATTGAAATGTAGTAACTCATTGAATCGGCTCATGTTGCGTTGTCTGTAACATGAGCCGAAGTGTGAAGTGTGCTTGCCCCAGGGTTTCCTAAAACCTGGGGTGTGATACTTAGTCACAAAGGCTGCCAATTTATTGCAGTGTCTCTACATAGTAAATGAGATCTTCAGGATTATTCTCTTCAAATCAGGGATAAAATTATTTCTAGGCTTGTGACAGGAAAGCCTTATAGATGGTTTGTAGAGAGATTTTGCTTTGTTATATGTCTGTGACCATCAACAACCCCGGTGACTGAATAAGATCTGTTACGTTAATGTGTCATGTGATTCCAGGATCAACAAATTTCACATTATTGGTAACATAGAAGCTAGCAGCTACGTGTGATTTTATATCAGGATATTTCTTTCTTTCGTCATAGGATTTTTAGATTAAAAAAAGAGAGTAAAACGTCACTAAAACCTCCATCTTCCACTTGTTTTGAGCTGACCTGCCTCCAGCAGCAGAAGTAGTGGTATAGTCTGTCACTGGGTTTGTTAAAGGCAGATCAATTTTCTAAACAAAGTGTGTTTGTTTGACTTTACAATGCCTGATTTTCCATTATGCATGTAATGGATAAAGTTCTTGCTATTCCCCAGTCAGCAGCTGAGCAGCAGGTGCCATGGGTTAGATAAAGCCATCATTAGCCAAATGAACACTCCACTGGGATCGAAGCTTATTTATGATGGAGAAAAGAAGAGGACGGCTCAAATAAATGCAGAGTTCTTCAGCACTTTCCCAAAGGCGAGCTATTTCTGTTTCTTTAATGTTGTTAAAATACAAACGATATGTTGAGGAACGCCTTCAATAGACTTTTCTAAACCAGTATCAGCACACGGGCATCAATATATATTACTAAATTTGACAATATACCAACAATTAATCAATAATTTAATTTTACATAACTATTGATGTTAAATTAGTTTAGCTTTACTATGGCTTCTATACTTTATGAAGTATGTCATCCTATTTCATGGTTGTTATGAATGTCGCCAAGTTTTACAAACAAAGGAGGCAATTAGTCCAATTATTGTTGTTTATTGTTCTTTTAAAAATGACAGATGCTCCAGTGCACCATAAAAAAGGGAAAATAACTCTGATAAGCAGGTGTAAAACAACTTAAATCACTTGTATTTTGCTTTTTCTCGCTCTCCTTACTCTACATGCAGCCCACAAATAAGAGATTAAGTTTACGTGTATCAAGAACATCAACACCAAACAACAAAAAAACATTTTTCACACAAAACATACACAAACAAACCCCAAACAGAACATTCAGTTTGTTACAGTTTATTATTATTATTATTATTTCACTTATAAGACCACATCCTGCCAGTGGAAGTAGTACTTTTTCAAATAGATATTAAAGAATTATTTGCTTAAAACAAACTCCTATATCTTTGTGGAAAGTTATTTCAGAGTTAGCTTTGTGTTAAAACAAGCGTATCAAGATATTTGCACAAAAACCAGGCCAGATATACTGGATAAGATTTGGTGTTTTTGCAATGTGGCTACAACAATGTATAAGTATGAGTTATAAATATTCAATCAAAATTAATGTGAGGAAGAATCAGTGAAATTACAACTACATACACGTAAACATAAAAAAATCACAGTTTAGTTAAAACTGAGCTCAATATCCATAAGTCAATGACAAAAACAACTAAAACTTAAAAATATCAACAAACAATTTTAACACTTCCTTCCATACACCACATTACATTTCCATGTCAGGACTTAATCTTTAAATTTTGACTCCAGGTTAGTCCTTTCTCAAACAAAACCTGGGCCTCTTGTGCCGTTGTTGGGAACGGTGGCATCCTGGCAAACAGCCAATGTGGAAAAATGATTGACTCAGCTGAGTTTGTCATCAGGTGAGAAAGATTTTCCAGTTGACATACTGTATAAATACGGTCATGATGCATAAATGTCATTTAACTGCATCTGTGTTTATTTTGCTTCTGAGGTGCAACCTACCTCCTGTTTCAGACGGATATGAGAAACATGTGGGTAGCAAGACAAACCTTGTGACAGTAAACCCGAGCATCCTCTTAGATAAGTGAGCGAGTTTATGAATCTAAGAGGTAATTTATAACCTTTTTGCCATGTACAACCACATGTCTTCATAAATGCTTCATGTTTGCAGGTACGGGTCACTAATGAAACGCCGGCATCCTTTTGTGGAGAAGCTGAGTAACTATGGTGACTCCATGATGCTTCTTCCTGCCTTCTCCTATGGTATGAACACTCCTGTGTCTCTGCGGGCTTTCTACACCGTTGAGGACTTTAAAAGCCCCATCCGGCCTCTCTTCCTGAATCCACGGTACCTTGAGAGTCTGGCCGACTTCTGGAAATCTCAGGGAGTGACGGCGCGACGGCTCAGCAGTGGCATTATGATGGCCAGCCTGGCGCTGGAAATTTGTGACAATGTGCATCTGTATGGATTCTGGCCCTTCAGTATTCACCCACACAGCTTCCAAGACTTGAGTAACCATTACTATGATAATAAACCAGCTAAAAAGAGCGTCCATGCCATGCCAACAGAGTTCAACCTGCTGCTGAAACTGCACACCCAAGGTGTGCTACAACTACACTTGGGGGACTGTGAACCAGATAATTATTATTAGCCTTGAGGAAAAAAAATCCATTTATCGAGACACGTAATCTTGTTTTGAATGAAAAGTTTTATTGACACACCCAGTGGAAACATAAGCTTTCTGTAATTTGTGTGACGTTCCAGTGCCAAGACACGGTTTGGTTTCTTGAAGACTGGAAACCTTTGGATAATTTTTATATATGTAGATTCTACAATGGTGACAATAAACCATGTCAATGTCTATTCAGGTTTGTGCCTTCAAAGGGAATGTATTATGAAAAATGTACTTTTTGCACATTTTAGTACTTCCATATGGGTTTTTACTACTTTTAAAAAATATTGAAAAAACTTAGAAAAAAATCCATCCAGCTGTTTTGTGGCAATAAGTTAATGGTTTTTGGTGTTTGAAACATAAGAACCTCCATAATGTAAAGCAACCAATCAGCAGGAACATCACAGTTACCTAGCAACCACTGCCCAGCCTGTTACCTAGCAACCCAAGCGGACCTCCAGCATGCTTGATCAAATGGTTTTACCTCTATATGCGCTGTTTTATCTTTTCCAAAACACTTGGAAAAGACAAGTGTTTTGTTGCTGACTTGCCATTCAGAAACCACTTGCTGTATTCTTGTTGGTTGTACATGAGTCTCTACTAATGCTTTTCAAAGATGTACGGTTGTATAATTGAGCACTCATTTGCATGCATTTTAACTTGAGTGTGAACTTTGAGTCAGGAAACGTAGCCAGCAGGAGCTTATATGGATTTATCAATTAACCAATCATGTTTATTAGTTTAGACAATTTCAACAATAAGGCAGTTCAAAGGGCTTTATGTCATAAAAATACAAAGTCAAACATTACTTTTCGCCAAATGCCATTGTTAGAAAAATTATGTTTGTTATCATTCTTACATTTGTAATTTTACTAGTTTTGCTATTTAGAAGTTTAATGTTCAAATTTGTTGAAACTGTGGAGACAATTAAATCTTCCTTAATCAAGCTTAGTTCTTCCTGGGATAGTCCTGAGCTGTAAAACATGTCTATGTGTTAATTGAGTATCTGTGTCTCCCCTCTGTCTGTTTGAATCCACATCCTACTCTGTCTGAATTTACATCCTACTGTGAAGGTAGGATGTGGGTTTCACCCCCCCATGCCTGTTCACACCTTATTTTCCCTGCTAATAAAAGAGACAAACAAACTGAAGAGGGCAGAACACATGGTGAGCGGCTTGGAGGAGCAGTTCACTGTGTCGTCTCCTTCTGCAGAAGTTTTTAAACTCATATATGTTCTCTGTGGTTCTCTTTTTTAATGTAGGTTCAAGAAAATACCTAACAGCCATCATTACCCATCAAAGTATTGGTTAGTGTTTCATTTACTATGGTATTTAAAGCGACAAGAAGCCTTAAAGCAGCTTATTCTGAAAGGAGCTCAAAATATTCAGACTGTCCAGACTGAAATGTCATCATCTAAGAATGACATTATGCCAAAAAATAAATAAATGAAAGAAATGCAGTTATCATGTTTTGTGTAGTGCATAGACCTACCCTAATCTGTTTAAATGATAGGTCACTTTTAAACAGTTGCAGTTTCCACAAATAAAATGCAGTAATAATATTTCTATAAGTGCCTGACCTCTTGTGAGAACCATTATCTACAAATGGGGGGGGGGAAGCAGTAATGTAATGAGTCTTCATGGCTGACCAAAAGTCCTCCAAAAGGACATCAACGATTCTTGAACGTTGAACAGCATTTCCCACCTAATAAATTAAATAATTTCAAAATTACTTTTAAAACTTTCTCTTACTCAGGTCATTTATGTCTGATTTATTTCATTATTTGAACTATACGAGTTACATTGAGTGTGTTTATTTTGGTGGAATGAATTTTATTTGGGGGGGAAATAAAGCAAAGCTGAATGTTCAAACTTATTTTGCATATATATTATCACTAAGTGGAGAAAAACACATTGCATATATCTCCCATTAGCCAAACTCAAGAAGGTTAGATTGAGAAAAAGGGTATTGCTTAAGAAGTATGAGTTTTTCATTTTACATCTAATTTTTCACAGCAAGGAGCATTGAAAAAAATGGAGATTTAATAATTAACTTGAACAAGTTATGATCACTATGAACGCAGAATTTCAGGGTAAAATTCAGAGGCGTGAATGAAGCTTTATTTTACTCAAGAATGCCAGTTATTTTTAATGTAGACCAGTAGATGGTGCTATTTGCTTCTCAGAGGGGTGATTTGATATGGAGAGACTCAGAATGTAGAGATTTAAGATTTAAGTGTTAAGTTAAAAAAATGGTCCTTGTTTCTGATCATAAAGTTTCTTTGTATTTATAAAACTAGTCTCAAATGTTTACAGTCACACTTTGTGTTTAGATAAGTGTCAAAATTACACAGATCTATTTCAACGGCCAAGCCCATTATTGTAAGGAACACTAAAATATGTTGGTGGCAGCATCAATATCTGTTATTAAATCTATACTGAAATTATAGATTTCAGTTGAATTTTACAGGTTTATTAAGTTTCACAAACCTGGATTTTTAACAGGGACGTGTACACTGAATGTATTTCTGGTATGTATTTTGACATGGGCATTTAAAGCTCATCTTACTCATTTGAATGCTGCTAATTAACACAACATAATTTCTCCAATTTCTGACATTTGTTAAAAAATAAATTTTGTCAAAAGCTGTAAAGGATGACTCACTTACCCAAATAAGTTGCCAAAAAACAACAACAATCTAAAACGACTTCCAAATACTGTTGGGAATAGAGACGCTCACTGAATCAAACCAGATATTCAGGAAACACTTTGCAATGAGATAAAAGAAAAGAAAATCTTTATCTCATCTAATTGTTTCATTTGTAAATAATTTGGACTTCTCACGGCTCACAAATTTTTTTTAATTTAACATTAACTATACGTAAAATATACACCACAGTTTAAGCAATGGCAATAGTTAAACATTAAACTGGAATGAAGCCTGTGCGATTATTTGCATTCTCACAACAGGTTTTCTGGGAGGAAGGGGAAGTTGCATCCGAGGTGTGACACCGCGCACAGGACAAGCTTCAAAGTTCTCAAATGCAGAAAAGCAGACGAAAGGTTAGGGGACTATCTGGAAAAGTTAGCAAGAAGGAAAAAAAAGGATGAGGGCAAGGATTTTCACTTCAATCGTCTTCATTGGGAGTGTGTTGACTCTGGTGTGGTACTTACAGGACATCAGGTGAGCAACTTTTAAAGTTTTAGAAGACAAAAACACAATTTTTTTTGGTAACAAAAAGAGAAGTGTTGGTTTATTGGCAATGACCTTTGGTTTTGCAACAAGTAATTAAAAAATAAAATGCTGAGGTTTTTTTTTTTTTTTTACCGTATTCACACAAATAACATTTTTTATTTCCGTGATTAGAAATTCAGTTTCTTCTCCTCTGATTAATAGTTTTTCTTTGAAGAGAAAAAAAAACCAAATATATTTCAGGAACATTTTCAGAAAAATCCCCCAGCAACTTTTCTTTATTATCACTGTAATAATGCTTCTGTAACTTTCAGAGTGATGAAAATGACAATTTTTGTGGCAATTGCATGAAATATAACATTTTGACAAAAAATTATTTCTGAACAACTTGAATAATGCCATCCAAATGGTTTACAAATAGGGTGTGGTGGAAAATGTGCTCAGTTTCATTACTTTAGTCAAAGTACTGGTCCGAGTACTGAATTATGTGTTTTGAAAACTACATCAGTTTTGAAAGTAGGCCTAATGAAAATGTCCAGTTATTTAACGATGCATTTCACTTCAGGGTTGTTGAGAATATTTGGGTAAATTGTCTGTTATATAATGGACAGAATCGTACAGTAACTACAATATAAATAAAAATAATGCATTGGTCTGACATGGAACTTTTGTAAACACTCAGACTCTTTACAATTGTATGCATTTTTTATTCACTTCCTCACTTACAGTAAGTAGATGGAAATGAGAATTTATGGTTTGGCAAGGACTTGAATCAGCAGCATTCTGGTTGCAGGATAAGCATCTAAATCCTTCTACAATTAAAATGTTCCTAATCATACCTGTTTTACAAGAACTGTCAAGCTCAGCTACTTTCCCTTTGGCCTCTACTTAGATTAAAAGAGATAAAAAATGTTTTACAAAGTCATGTCATGCTGAGCTTTGTAATATTTAAAATCTGTGAACCAGTTCTTTTAAAAGAAAATACCATTTGCTACAGTAACCTAGAAACGCTTTTGCACAAATACAAGTCAACAAGAAGTATTTGGTAGAAATTCACCAATAGAATAAATTGGCTAAAGTCTTAAATAAGATTAATCCATGTTATAATCAGAAGCATTAATTATGATTTAAAGAAAAACTGAACACTGATGTTGAATAAAAGCATAAATCACTTCCAATGACTATGTTTTTCTACAGCAAAAAGGTTTTTTATTTCAACCAATTCAAACATAGGTGTGTTGCATAAAGACGTTTATGTAATTGTGTAAGGCTTTATTCAGTGAAATGTGCTAATAAAAGTAATTAGGCTATTTTATCACAGAATTTCAGAAAAATGAAATGTGTGTGTGTGTTTGTCATTTTGCTGATTTTTTTTGTTGCTGTTTTTGGGTATCACAGCAATGGGGAAAGTAACCAAAACCAGCATAAGATGAGAAGCGCACCTGACACCATTGTTCTTGTAAAAACTGCGGGTGAGAAAGAAAACATCTGGAGCTATTTACTTTAGCAGTATCTTTGTTCATGTCAGAATCGAATTAAGACACAGTATCACTACGGAAAATAACAGCTTACTTTCTTGTTGAATGTGCCTTTGTTGTCCAGAGAGAAAATTAAGCAGGCATTAGAGATATACTCTGAAACCTGGACAAAACAAGACTTCAACTATGAAAAATTCAGGTAAGGCCTTTTTCTATCGCCCCATCATGCCATTGTAAATGAATGACCTTGGCTGCAGTTAATATACCCCAAAAGAGAATGTTTAACAAGGCTTTATTGTGATTTCACAGGTTGGACCTCAGAGTGAACGTCAACGGTTTTGATGAAGCCGTCATAACCCAGACGAACACTCAAGTGGGATCCAGGCTTGTTTATGACGGTGAGAGGAAGAGGATTATGAATGTGACCCAACAGATTTATGACTTATTTCCAAAAGTAAGTTGTTTTCTTACAACACAACATGTCTTGAACATCATGGTTCTTTTCGTTGTTCTTTAATGTTCTTCCTTTAGAGATAACAGAGCCATCTCTGCCTTCTTTGGTGACATGGGAGAATTTATTGGCACATTGTTGGTGTGCCATCCAGATAGATTACAAAGTCTTATCAAAGTCCTATCTTTGACCGTTATCAACGATAGGATTTTGAAAAGAGTCTAGTTCAATAGCCTATAGAGCAAAAATCACACAGTCATAGTCCTTCAACAAACTATTCCTGACAAGTTCCCAGCATTCAACAAGCTACAAGCTAAAATTCACAAACAAGATGGCAGGAACAAAGCTGTTAAAAACAAATAATTATGTCAGGTCTATTTCTCACCAGTAATACAAGAATTCTCGTAGCCTAATAACACAAAGACAATAAGAAACAAAACTAAGACAAGAAACAATTATTTTGTGAGATATTTTGGTGGTGAAAACAGCAGTTAAGATGGAAGATAAAGATTAATGTTGAGCATTTATCTTTATCTTTCACTTAAAAATACTGATACAGTTCCAGTGGCCAGTAGGTCCAATGACTGAGTTATTTGTATTTATAAGGGTCTAGTTCAATAGACTAGAATCTTATTCTAGTTCAATAGACTAGGCCCTCACCAGAGGAGCTTTTCTGTCATTTCACCTTATAGTCTATAGACTATAAGGGTTTCTTTATTGTAAAAAAAAAGGGGGCCAAAAGAAAAACGCAAACCTGTCTGCTATGTGAGGTGTAGACAAAAAGAAGTAGGCGCAGACATTTGTAGCTGTGTTAGCCACTTATTATCACCATACGTAAAATGTTTCTTGTAAAAGGTTTTGTTGGTTAAACAAAACCTTCTAGGTTTTCCTAGAAGAAAGGGATTACTTTTTCTAAGTAAGCCTTTTCTAGACACGCATAGAAAAGGTTTACTTAGAGGAAGTAATCCTTTTCTTTTCTTACGGTAAGCCTTTTCTAGGATTCCACACTTGCATCTGAACACCTTCTGTTTTGTTTCAGTTTCCATAGAGCTCGTCGGTTTTTAAAGCAGTCATTATTTTCTGATTTTGAAAAGATTGAATATCCCAAACAACGTGAATAGTGTTTTGTTCAGTTCAAACAAGCATAAGTCATGTCCAACAATCCTATTCTTTTGTTTTCTGTGTCATAATGTCAACATCTCAAATGTCAGAAAATGTCTTGATTGATGAGGAACGCTTCAGCCTGGAATGTCTGTCTTGCTATATGGGCTTTGCAGATAGAAACCCTTCAGCAACCACTGAGCAGACAACTGCTGAAATTGCATCGCGCTCCAAAATGACTGAAGAGAGATTTTTTAAATATACTTGGAGTGATAAAGCCTAGGATTTTACTAACATTGTTAGTAAAACACCCACCTGTTAAGACCCACCTGTTTAGAGTTGCTTATGGCTAAATTGCGGGTTTTGCGAGAATCCTTGTTAAAATGGCATTTTAACTAAACTCTGAGGTGTGAGAATCCTTGTTAAATGGCGTTTTAACTAAAACTCGATGAACGTTGTATCTGAGTGGAGGCATTTAACTGAAGTCCTACAAGGGGTTCGGGTTTTAATGTTTTATCTTTTTTAATCTTTTTTCTTTTTCTTTTAAAAATCTCTTTGTCTTTCTGTTTATTCACTGTCACATGCTGTTTTTATTTTAATTATGTAAAGAACTTTGAAATGTCTTGCTGCTGAAATGTGCTATACAAAAAAAAAATTGATTGATTGATTTGATTGATTGTTGCAAATTAAATCATGTTTCTTGAGGGTGTCAAGAAAAGCTGACCAGTGCTTTTCTGATCACAGTCAAGCTATGATTTTTGGCAGAGAAAGGTGGAGTTGTGGATGCTGTCAAAATGTGGAATGTAAAGCAGCAGCTGGAAATATGCTGGAAAAATAAGTTACTTTAAATCTTACCCCTCTGGGTTTCTGTCATATAATGTTTCACTCATAATTGATTTCTAAATCCTCAACATGTAGTTGATATTCCCCAACACCTCACTCCTCTGGCTGATATGTTGCAAAATTAATCCAAAAACAATAAAGTTAATGAAAAAAAAGCCTTTCTGGACTTAAAGTTATTGTATATTTCCTTGACATTTTTGTTTTGCCATTGTGTTTGTTGATTTTTTCTCCTTGTTTGTGGTTTGGATTTGTTTTCTAGATCAGTGTTTCTATCTATTTAGTGTTTACATTAGGTTGAGGTTTCTTTCCACCATTTTTCATTCTCTTTCTTTATTGTTCATATTCCCTCTGTGCTTTCATCCCTTCCCAGCTGCTCTGGTTTTTCTGTCATTTCACCAAGCCTTCCTCGATATGTATAGCTCCTTCTCTTCATTGCTCTTTGCTGAATCCGTCTTTTATCTTATCACTACTCTGTTCTCCCACTCCCTTATTTATTGGCATTGTTTTGTTCAACTAATGTTCTTTACTCACGTTTCCACCCTTGTAACACTGTCATTATAAAGAACTGCCTTGCCCTTTAGTCCCTTTAGTCTTTTCACTTGCTTCCTGTCCAAAGTCAAACACATAAGGAGCAAAACGCCCTGCATATTTTTATGTTATGCCTCCAGGTATCTGATTTTCACTGGCAGCTGACCGCGCAGCAGCGTTGCACGATTTTTAAAGTGAATTCAACTAAATAGACATGATTTTAGGTTACAGACGTCTGTTTTTAGACTAACTTTAAAGGAGTGCATTGGTTGTTTTGACGTCCATCATGGCGGAGTGGGCAAAGTACTCAAGAGCCTATCCAAGGTTGCCGGGCAACACTGGGATAGTTGCTAATGTTAAATTGCCATTAGGTGTAAGATTGAAATGCCTTTATGTGACTCTGGCAATCATGTGACAGACTGGTGGCCTATTCAGGCTGTAACTTGAGCCTCATTTGCTGATCGCTGAATGCAATGTGAATATTTTAAGATTTTCCGCTGATGATTTCAGGGTCATCCTTTCTCTAATAAAAGATGGGACACATGTGCTGTCATCGGGAATGGTGGGATCGTGGCAAACAGCAGCTGTGGAAAAATGATCAATTCAGCTGATTTTGTCATCAGGTGAGAAAAATGTTGAAGAAAAATCTGTCATGTCTGAGAACTGCCATGTCTGAATTCATGTTTGTTCTTCAGGTGTAACCTGCCTCCTTTGTCAAATGGATATGAGAAAGACGTTGGAACCAAGACAAACCTCGTAACAGCAAACCCAACCATTCTCTTAAGAAAGTGAGTAGATAAGTCACTACGGTTATTTTGTAATCTTAAAAACATCACTGATTGTTTTTTTTTCACATTATATTTATATTTGTAGGTTTGAGTCTCTAGTGGGACGTCGACGTCCACTAATGAAAAAGCTGAGTAACTATGGAAACTCGATGCTGCTCCTCCCTGCCTTCTCCTTTGGCATGAATACAGCTGTTTGCATGCGAACTCTTTACACCATTCAGGACTTTGACTCTGCCATCCAACCTGCCTTCATCAACCCTGAATACCTCATCAAACTCTCGAAGTTCTGGCACGCACACGGGCTGAAAGAAGCTCGGCTCAGCACCGGGGTTATGATGACAAGCCTAGCATTGGAGCTTTGTGATAACGTGCACCTCTATGGATTTTGGCCATTCAGTATTCCCATTCAACTTCAAAAACTTGACTAACCACTATTATGACGATGTCAAAGCAAATACCAATTTTCATCCATGCCGGTGAGTTCAGCTTACTCCTCCAGTTACACAAAAATGGGGTGCTACGCCTACACCTTGGGGAATGTCAATAAGATCATAACCAGTTACATAAAGGAGAACAAGTTCTTGTTTTGTAATGACAGGGTGGCAATGACTGAGATGCTTAGTCCTGTTGAGAGAAAGGGATTGAATATGCCAAAGGTTTCTGGGAACTGTCTTCTCTAGGCAGGTATTTCAACTATCATAACACACTGTCTATTCAAATAAGGTGAGCTCTATTTATATTTGTTATTGTAAACGACTAAACTGCATTGAATCAAACTGGGCACTATTGAGAAAAAAGGGTAAATAGTTACTTGTATACACAATGGCAAGAATCAAGTTTTTTGGTTGTATCAGAATGGTATTGAGTCTGATATTTATTTGGGGAAATATTGCATTTATGTTTCAATCCACAAAATAAAAATCACTTTTACTGGTTAAAATGGGTCCTGTGATGTAACCTGCCTCTCATCCAATATCTATTTAATCTTATCTAACTATTTCCAGCACAACAGTAGAGTTTTTGAAACATTTATGACTATAACCGTAAGTTGTTTGAGCAGAGATTAACTGCTTCGTCACCTGTTTTTTGTTCATATATTAATCATAAACTTTATAGTCCAGTTATGATCAACACTTTGCAAGTATCAATGACTGTAATAAAATATACAAAGTCATTAATTAAAATGTTATTGAATATTGTTGCAAACACCATTCACAAAGTGAAATATTAGTCAGATTAATATTTGAAGCTTTTTTTTCTTTTTATTGTGAGGCTTATGAGATTGCAGCTAAAGAAAGCAGCAGCATCTGACTAATGAAACAAGACAGAAATATTGGCCTAATAAGGAAGGTTTTCTGTTGTATAGTTTGATTGCAGTTTATTTTTATCCTTTATCCTCACATCACTAGAGATTAAGACGGAAGTTGAACTTTGAAATCCACAGTCACATGTTGGGGTAAAACAGCAGATTTTCTCTTTTTTCCAGTTCTGCTCATTGCTTTCTTCTAAATCCAAAGTAGATCTGTCAGTTTTCAACTCCACAAATATTTACCTTACGCAAGGATTAAGGTTGAAAAGTCTAAAATAAATGTGTTGATGTTTAAAGGCTCACTTCCTGAAATAGACCTGCATATTCTGTAATGTGATTTTAAAAGTTTACCTAACTTACCTACAGTAATTCCCACGGCCAAGAATGAAGATGTTATATAAAACAAATTAAACATTAAGGATAATATTACTTTAAGATGATTTATGTCAACTTTTTCATAGGTTTGTGCCACTAAGGAAAGAAGGCAGCTCTGAGCTCAGAAACAAAGCACACAATACAAACAAAGCATTAAGAAAATCGGAAAAAATTGTGTCAAAGTTTGAACTGACTCTTGACTCTGGATCTCAAAGGTCTCTTTGGCCATCACCTTTGTGGAGAGTTGTCCTGTTGTGCTATTCAGCCAACAGAGGTCAGATAAAAAGAGTCATGCTAGACAGCTATATGTATGCAGTTGTATGAGTTATCTGGCTGGAATTTGTCTGCTGGTCAAAGAATTCAAATTGCAACAAAAACAGACTGCACACAGATGATAATATAGATTTTTAATTTTGGTCAGAAAAGACTAAATGATGCCATTTTGTGTAATAAAGTACTGAAGAAATCTACAACTTTGCCTGAATTAAATTTTAAAGTATGTAAAAATAGATTTGTGCAATGCAATTTCAATAAAGCATAAATAGTGCAAGTGTCTGACATGATCAAATTCTGTCTAGAAAAATTTTGCTGAATGCGTTAGTTTATACTGTTTGGTGATCATTCACCATTCTTCTGACAAAAAAGCATGCTGGGGTTTTTTCCCCAGCATGCTTATTCTTTAACCAGTTTTAATTTAATATCTTGTTTAATGAAAAACAATGAATTCTCAGTTAACTTGCTCTCCAAAACTTTCCTTTATATCTGTGACCTCCAGGCATCTAGAACCTAAGCCGTAGAACTATTTTCTGTTCGCAATTTTCAATTAAAGTGTTAAATCTGCACGGTTGAATACTAGTAAAAAGTACAAAAGTTTCAAAGGTTTGCCGCTGCCTAAGTGGTTGAGGTTTGTATGAGGAAAACATAAAGCTTTTTATCCCATCTTCATTTTAAATTTGTGAGCATGTCAGATAAAATGAAAGAGTAAAATTCAAAAAAGTTTAAAGCTTTTGTATTTTTCTTTAAAATAATTGTTCATTTATTTTAAATATATTGAATACATGGAGCAAAATGTTAATGTACTTTTTTTAAACATTTTTTTGCTTCATTAAAAAGATCTGTAGTATTTTCAGACATTTTCATAGACGTTAAAACCATTGCCGGCAGTATGTACTATAATAAGTGTATACATTTATAAATCTTAGTTCCAAACTAAATATTTAATTCACAAGTTAAATATTGTCTTTTTAAACTCGTGTATTTTGAAAGCCAAACATTTAATTTGAAAAGTAAATATTTAGCTCAAACTTAAACATTTAGTTTGGAACTATATATTTAGCTTGTGAAATAAATATTTAGTTTAGAACTAAATATTTAATAAAAAAAAAAAACTAATGACTAAATAAACCCAGATATTATTTTTTTTTACTGTATAACTTTACAAACGGCACCTGTACGAAACAAACGTGAGTTTTCTTGCTCATGACATTTGCCAGTTCTGTGTTTTCTCAGCGCATGTGTCCGAGAAGTGCATGACGTCAACAGGTCAAACGGGCACAAGCTCACAGGCCTCATGCTAAGCAGCTGAGGAATGCAGAGGGATCAGCTGTTCCTCAGCCACATGACTCCCTTACTGCCCTCCTGAGGCTCATGTCTTCCAGCACATCTCCTGTGGAGCCATTTTATGGTTAAAAACAAGAAACTATGAGAGGATTTACAAGGAAGTGAACAACTGTGAAGCCAACAGCTGGAGAATAAGAAAATATTCTCTTTGGGATCGCTGGAGTGTCTGTCGCTAGAGGCCTAATAACTTCCAATGGCTGCTAATACAGAAAAAAACATGTTTTTTAATTTAAAAATAACTGCATATTCCCTTATTCTAATTTATTTCACATTGTTTAACCATGCTTGTTTATTCAAATGTTAAGGTTCAAAGTTGAATGTCGACATCACTGTGGCTGAAACAGAGAAACAAGCAGACTTATTCAGGCCATGTCATGTCAGTGGCAAAGTCTTTGGGGAAAATATTAAGGTTTCAAGAACTCTACAATTGTGTTTTGAAAAATGGCAGAAATTTAGAAAGCTGTTTTTTTATTTTGAGTCTTTAGTTAAAATGTGAAGTGTAAATAAATCAGCTCCACATTAAAGTGATGATTTAAATACTTTTAGATTCATATTTATTACTATTTTAGTGCCTTAAATCATTTTTGAACTATATTGGCGGGCCGTAAAAAGACACTAAAATTAAAGATGAAAAAATATTTTTTCCTTTTTATGCTTTTACCTACTCAATAATAAGACTCTTTTTTAATGAAATCTTCATATCTTTACAAATCTAAACCATTAAAAGGGCTTCAGATTGTTGCTTTATTAAAAGGAAAATGGATGATTTCCATATTTTTGGGGTAATCAATTGTTTTCAATTTTGTTGGCCAAAGGTTCACCGTTACCAAGCCACAAACGGTCCCAGAACCACACTTTGTACACATCTGATGTAAGCCGGTAGATTCATGCTTTCATGCTATCTGAGCACAGGAGAAGAACAGCAGAGATATTGTTACATGCCTGTCAGGCTGTTTGTTTCTCTTTCCCCTCCCCCGTCTTTTGTTTGTGTCTTCACAGGTAGTAGGGAAAGCTGGCGTCAATCTCCCCTGATTGATCCCCATCAACCATGGCCCAATCAGCATCCAGGGGGGCCTTATAAAAGAAGCCCAGCTGGGGAGCTGGCTCTCTCTCCAACCGGCTCTGTGACCTGATGCATGTGTTGTTGCTCTTTGTGTGAACGTTCGTGGTGGGAGTTAGAGGGTGAGGTAAGTTTGGGGTTCCCTGTGCATTCATTCCTTCATGTAAAGGTTTTCTGTTAGATACACTAGGTAATAGGGCTGTAGTGATACAACAATCTCGCGCTATGATACGATACACGATATTCTGCCCACGATACGATATATATTGCGGTATTCAGCAAACTATACAATTCAATACACTTTTGTGATTTTCTGAGAGATTTTAGAGGGACAGTGTGATTTTGGTGATATTTTGTGACTGTTATAAAGTTGGATTGAATTAATTTAACTGAAAACTGATTAAAAGCGCCAACTACACAATACCTGGCTCTGGTTGGACACAGACTTAAAGTGGACAGCTGGACAAAATTAATTAAAGAAGTGGTGAGAAAACATGTTTCTTTTAATTGAAACAGTACAAACTGTAGCTTACATGCATTTGTAAAGTAAATGAAGTGAACCAAGTACTTGCTCTGAATAGTTTGATACCTTTTTAACCTTGACACTTAACATCTGAAGGAATCACTCTAAGCCTGATGACCTGATGCGAAGCAAGCAATGAGTGATAAAGGTGATAGTTGGATGTTATGATACTTGCAGATGAATATCTTTTTTTTTTTCTAGGAAAGCAAATATCGATACGCGATATCGATATTATTATACAGCCCTACTAGGTAAGGAGGTGGGTGCCACCCATGTAAAGTTTTGCTGGAGACTTTTGTTAGATTAGGTAGGTAGGGTTTTAGTTTTCTATTTCTTTTCTTTAGAATAGACGGTAGCTAGGCCCTGTTTTGTATTTTCTTTGATTTGGGACGACCTAACCATCCCTTTCTTCCCCACAGTTTGTATGAGCCTTCTGGGAATTTTGCTGTCAATAAATCCCTTCTAGTAAAACATTCAGTTGGACTCTGTCGAATTTTTGTGGTTGTTACTCCCCTCCTCCTCACAAAGGGGGGCCTGTAACAGATATAAAAAAAGTACAGTGGACTAAATATTCTCAGTTCAACATATTTTCTGCCTCATTGCGAAGTTGCAAAAGATGAAAGAAGTCATTTTAATATATTATCTGCACTTCTCCCACAACCTACATGCAGACGGTGAGAGGTAGATGGCAAAGAGTTTCCCAAGCAGTTTTCAGATTTGATGATTACTTCAAACTGTGTGACATAATTGATTTGGCTTGTATAACACCAGTGTGGCCAGGAGCAAAGAAACAGAGCTCAGTCAGTCTGCCGGAAGGAAATCAGTGTTTGTCCTACTTTAAGACTCGGAGGGGAGGGGGGGAACTGGGCAAAAAAGGACAACGAGCACCTGGCCTTTCCTGGTATTTACAACAAAAACAGCGACTAAGACGTATTTACCCCTACACAGATTTCCTTCTGTATTCGCTCCGACCTTTTCTGCCCATCTATGGAGCTAAAAAAGCTTTGTATTGGTGACACAACCGTCTGTTATTCCTTATAATTTGGCCAGCAGAGGGATTTCAGCATGCAGGAGAGTTGGGCAATGCTGGGATGTCTGCTGCATTACGAGATTATGAACGTCATCATGAAAAATGGCCTCTTTGGGTTTAATATTGTTAAAACGCTAATGGGATCTTGAGATGTAAATTGCGCTGTCTGGAAAACGCTAATCATTGACAGACTTGTAATGAGTGGATATCAGATGTTCGATGTAGAAATTTGTGTCAACAGATTGCCAATGCAGAACAAGTGTTCAGAAGCTCTGGCTCTCTTTGCCCAACCTTTCTAGTGAAAGTGCAGTTTTTTGTGACATTTTTGCCGGTGTCTTGTAATGCATGTCAGGTCATGCAAATATGTTAGTTTTCCGACCACTGGCATTCCATTTTCCTCCTATACCCAATAATTTTGTTTGACTTCCGCCCAAAATGAAATAATTTTAGAACAGAGTTCAGGATCTTGTAGTACCCAAATGCAAAAGAGAGAGGTTTTAGTTTTGCAAACCCAAACAGAGTTCTAACTAAATCTGATCAGAATTAAACTTAGTTTTACTTAAATAGGGCACATTTTCCTCTAGACTCGTGTGCCTTTAAAGAAAACTTTCCACAGACTCCTTTGTTTTGGGTTGTGTGTGTGTGGTGAGACTACTTTAGCCCAGCTTTGCTTACTCAGGATGCAGGCGCAAAGCATGACTCATTTATTTTGCTCCAAACAGCAAAGACTTGTGCTGTTAGAGCCAAAATCCATTGACATACAAATGCAGGAGGTCTTAGAAGTTCCATTTTTAGTGGGAGTTTATTTTGAAATGCAGTCCATACGGGTGAGAGAAGAGTTAATTCCTTTTCCAGTATAGAAAACAAAGAAACTGAAAAGTTAAAGGTTTGTCTTAACGGTTTGTTGACTTAAAGTTCTGCCAACGTCTCACCGGTTGATTGGTAATCCATTTCCTCTTCCAAAATAAAAAGTACTTTTTTAAATTCACAAAGCTGGTACAGCTGGAGGAGTTTGCCATTAGAGTAAAGGCGGCTTCTGTAAGCATGGGTGAGATTTGGGGGGGTATTAGAAGTACAAGAGGCAAACTGTGGTCTAATTCAGTACTGGGAAATCATGTTACTGCCCTACCTCCCCTCTGTGAAAATAGGAGACGGGAGAGGGGGCTTCAGGGGAGTGGGCGGAGGACAGATGGGGCGGGAGGGGCAAGCAAAGGGAGAAAGCTGAGGCGATGGGGGCGGAGAACAGAAACAGCTCTCCCTGTGGGACTCTGGTGGAAAGTAGGGCTGTGGGAGTTTGTCACTGTGGGCAAATGTGGAAAGAAAGAGACGAAAGACAAAAAACATCGCCTGGACCAAAAAGACATGAAAAGGATCAACAGATGAGGAAGATCGACAAAGCAACACTTTTCACGAAGCTGAACTGAACCCAGGGAGGTGAGAAAGCAAAAGAGAAGCTACAGAGACTTGTCTGTACAAGAGGAAGGGGAGGGGGGATGACTGAGCAGGCTTTGACTTGTACCTCCAACAGTTGAGAGGAAACACTCACTGACGCCTCGCAGTCAGGAAAATGAAGTGATTTGAAGGAAGGTTTTAGAAAACAGCTGGACGCTGCTGGGTAAGATTGCACATGAGGCAGCAAAAACAGAAAGGATAAAGAAAACTGGAATCATAGCGGCCGTGGCGGACAGCGGATAGAGTGAAGGAGAGGAGAAACAGAAGGAGAGAGGGGCTAACGGGTAAGGAAGGTATGAGGGGACAGATCTTGAAGCCCCTCCTCTCTTTGATGATCACTGTCCTCCTGTTGGCGAGCCTGCTGACCACTTTCATCTGGTACACGCTAGAGAACAAGTAAGTTCCTCTTTGACATGAAACAGAACCACACTTTGGTTAGGACAATAATCACGTGCAATGAAGGGAAAATCACACTGCAGGGGTTTAACAATAGGAGTCAAAGAGGCTTTCAAGGCAGAGCAAGTAGAGGAAGTGATGCTTATGGAAAGAAAAGTAACGGTTTGCAGAATACACAACTCATCCCAAAGATATCCAGGTTTTACGACGATATTAAATAGGAACAATGTTGTTAGGTTGATCATCAGAAATATTGCGAAACATTTTATGTTTTTCTGCAACAAAGAAGCAAAAGAATCGGCAGGTATTTCCTTTCAATTTACAACAGCAAAAACCAAAGTCTAGTTGTGAAACATATCAAATTCACAAATACAAACTTATCTAAAATTAAAATGTCATCATGTGGTTCAGACATACAAAACAGGAAGAGGAAGCCTTGAGAACACAAGACAGTCATACCACAGAACGCAGGAAGTCTCCTGCCGAGACACGAATTGATGCTTGTGTTTGCAGATTGGTTAACTTATAGTGTGCATGCAAAACCATTTAATACCGCTCAAACTTTTTTAACCTTAAAATCACAAACTTCAGCATATTTTTATTGAAAGTGTTTGAGTTTAACTTAAACAAAGTAGAGTCGCACAGATTTGTAGTAAAAGTTGCAGAAGTATAACTGTGAAATAGTTTTTGGGGGTATTTTTATACTAGTTTGACATTTTTGCCCATAATTCAGTTTAACTGGATTGGATGGACTTTGACTGGGCCATCTTAACATATAAATATGCAATGATTTAAACCATCCTAGAAGGTGAATCTTACCCAGTCTTGCAGATAAATAATGACACTTTTACCTTTGTATTAAAAGTGTCATTTGGTAAATATTGACACCTGTCCTAAACATTCCTAAAGACTCCATGTACACAGCACGTTTTATATCATGTTCACGACATTGTCTTCAAATAAAGTGTCCCCAATCATTCTTATTGTCACTTTTATTGTCACAGTAATACCACAAAAGATGTTTGTGGTATTTTACAGCAATAAAAGTTTCACTCCTACTTTGGTGTGATTTGATTTGTTTGATTGTGACGTTTGGCCATGTGGCAGCCAAGGTTAAAGCAATAAAAAAGCTTCTAGATGCTCCCCTGCTTCTTACACATTTCTGCTTCTTACACAAGCCTTGCTATGATTTTCTTTTAACTAATAGTTGCCCTGCCGACAAATTCCCCTTCTTGAGACGAAGGTCGTCTTCAAAGTTTCCTTCAACTCCTCCAGAGTCACCATGAGCCTCTGATTACTGACCCATTCCAGTAAATGTAGGTGGGTGGCAGGTCTGATGTTTGCAGTTGAAACATATATTTTCAAATCTCAGATGATGGATTAGACATTGCCCTGTGAGACAATTAGAAGTTTGGCATGTTGTTTTTAGCCTAACTCTGCTTTTTATTTCCATGGTTTTAGTAGTTAACTAACAAAATAACAAAAACTGAAATTGATATACACAGTCATAATACAATACTTTGACCTTTTTGAAATCAGCACCTGAAAATAAACCAAAGTGTGAAAAAACTAAAACTATTAGTAGTAAAAACTAAAGTGAAACTAATATTCAAATAACTAATAAAAATGAGCAAACACACAATAAAAATGTATTAAAACTAACTAGACAAAAAGTCACAACGAAATAAAACTAAAAACAAATCTACATGACCCTGTTTTCTTCTTCTTAACTTCAACCTTTTAGAGAACAGCTGGATTTAAACTGAGATTTTCTGGACTAGATTTACCAATGAGCAGATTATTAAGGGAATATCTTAAAAGTAATAGTGTGCTCTTTTATTTTACTACTTTGGATGGACCTGTTACATGAAAACAATGAAAATGGTGAAAATTAATGGTGTAAGAAGAAGCATGAAGACTTTTGGCAGTGAATGTTTAAAAGTTTAATCATAAAGACCTGAAGAAGAAGACAAAAGACCTGATCACATGCAAGTCTTTGTCTGATGGTTGCAGCAAAAGAAACAACAAACAAATGTGAATTTGCATTGTCTTATTCAAATGTATGTTTTTTTTTTTCAGTAATGTGCAACCTAAGCGATCACTTCCTCAAAAGAAAACTGCTCCTCCAACATCAAAGTCTTCATGCAAAGACTGCAGGTGAGAACAAACTGAACAAACGGATTCCTTTACATGACTCGCCTTTACACCATAATCACGTCTCACCATGTTACACAGTAAAAATGCCAGTGTTGAATTGACACCCAAAAGTGTTAATTCAACACTTGTGTCCAAGTCAGCTGGTGTTAAATTCAACAATACACAGTGTCACATTAACATTTACAATTGTGTTGGTGTTAAAATATATTAAAAGTAACCCCAGTGTTGATCACAAAACATAATGTGGTGTTAAAAATGTAAATAATTGACCCACAAGGTGTCAATATCAATTAAATCCAGTGGAAAATATTCAAAGCAATACACAGAAATGGAAAGTTTTACTTTTCTTAAACCCATTTCAGTATTATAGACCAATGTTAATTTAACAAAAAAATGGGTGTCAATCTTTTAACACTTTCAAAAGTGTTACTTTAACACCAGCTGACTTGGACACACATAGACACTTTTGGGTGTTAATTCAACACTGGTATTTTTACTGTGTAGGAATACTGCCTTTACAAATGTCATAGTGCATGTCATAGATGTGTTTATCCATTACAGAGAAAAAATAAACAAAGTGTTAGAGCAGTACTCAGAAGTCTGGAAGAAACAAGATGAGCGTTTCCAAAAGTTCAGGTAAGATTGGATCAAATTAGTTAAACTAAAATAAAAAAAATTTAAATGTTGGTATCAATCTTTAAACAATTTGTGAATTTTGATCTTAAAAGACGAATATCCTGTGAAATTGACTTTTGAGCTTTATATCCATTCTCCATTCTAAGCCCCTGCTCCCCAAAATCACTGCGTAAATCACTGCATATTTTCAAAAAGAAAAATATGCATATTTTCACTCCTCCAGAGTGGCAGCAGCAGTTAGCAAACAACCTGGCGTCTGTTGAGCTTATTATACTAACTAGATCGCAGTCCAATGTTCCTAAGAACTGTTCTAAATGGCATAATGAAGACATTCAATTGTGATGAAGTGTCAGAAAGAGCAGGAGCTTCTTAAAGAAATAGACGCCAATTTTGAGATGTCAAATTGCAAAGTCAAATTCTTTTAAGTTATGTTTGATATATGCAGCATTTTTATAAAACTGAAAGTAACATACTTAATTGTGCAATAAAATGGGATTGTGTGCTTGGAAAATACATTATACTGCCCCTTTAAAGAAGCAATGAGGATTAGATTTGCTTTTTATAAAAAGAGGAACAAAAATCACAAACCAGTCACATTGAAACGCTTTATGAAAGAGGAACTAGAGTCCATCATCTAATTATACCCTTACAACTTCCTTTAAGTGTAATGAAGCAAATCATATACATCAAGTGGTTCTGACACCTTTATCCAATACTTTAAAGAAATTAAAACATTTCATTATGGAGGAATGTACCAAATTTGAAGCCTCAGTAAAAGTTTCTGTCCAGGTATATTTTATGTTGCACTGTGAGTCATCAGACTACTTGTGACTCCCCAGGTCACAGCTGAGCACAAAGTGCCATGGTTTAGAGAAGGCTACAATTACCCAGGCAAACACTCCAGTGGGAACAAAGCTTGTTTATGATGGAGAGAAGAAGAGAACCCTTCAGGTGAACCCGGAGATTTTCAGCACCTTTTTTAAAGTAAGTCATTTTCTACTTCCATTTCATACCAAATAATTGTCCCACCTTTCGATCCGCAGCTGAATGTTGAGCTTTTTAAGATGCTTTGTCAGTCATTTCAGATAGTGAAACTCATATTATGTGGATTAATTGCACATAGAGGGAAATATTTCAGTACATATGTAATCCAAGTCAGGGGACCAGATGTAATCCTTCTGTGTTCGTCTCAGGTCCAATAGGTTGACTTCATGACAGACACATTAAAGTTTATTATATTTATTTTAACAAAAGAGGAAATCAATGTGGTGGTTAACATCAGTCAAGCAGCGTTTGCCCCACAGTTACAGACCGAACAGAAAAAGGGGACGAGCTGTCAAAAGCAACAGCATAACAAAACGTGAAACAGCAATAAAAGTCTGGAGAAATAACTTGCTGACTAAATAAAAATAAATTCAAAAGAATAAATAAGCAGATTTTGACAGACAATATTGTTAAAATAAAACCGTGTCACATATAGATTTCACTACATTTGGATTTAGATTCCTGTAAACCTCCTAAAATTCAACAGGATCAAATGGAAACCATATGTGTTTAAAGTTGTCTGTTTCTGCTCCAGGGGCATCCTTTCCCAAATAAAACATGGCATACGTGTGCTGTTGTTGGGAATGGTGGGATCCTGGCAAACAGCAGCTGTGGCAAAATGATTGATTCAGCAGAGTTTGTTATCAGGTGAGAACATTTTCCAGGTTGTTCCACATTTTGAAACTCCATCCAACAGTAGCTGTCCTCGTGTTACTTTGTCAGGTGCAATCTACCTCCTTTGTCTAATGGCTATGAGAAACATGTTGGCATCAAGACGGACCTGGTGACAGCAAATCCAAGCATCCTCTTGGAAAAGTGAGTACAGTTCCCATTTTAACCCTTTCATGCATAGTGGTCATTAGAGTGGACAGCCGTCTAAAAGCCATTTTCTTGTGCTTTTTGTGGATCTTTATGTTATAAATGCACACAGACCACTGAAGTGGACACTAATACATCATAAAATACACTATCAACTACTGGCCATCAGCTGCAAATGCAAGAAATTATTTTTGTTAAATCCAATATGGCCGACAGACAAAAGAGGATGCCAACCGACCCGGTTCCTCCTTCTACTGTAGACGATTCTTGTAGGTAAAAAAAGTATTGTGACATCAGACAAGCCCTAAAGAACAATACTACTAATGTATTTTTTAAATAACAACTTTGTATTTGGAGAAAATTACAATTAATCACCTAAAAAAAACAAAATTTTTTTATGCCTTAAAAAATAAAAAATAAAAATTGGAAAAAAAATCCTGACACAAAGGATCATAATTCATGCATGAAAGGATTAAGGACATTTTTGGAGGTAAAGATTACCGTCTTCTGTTTCTAGCCTTCTGTTATACTAGCGCTGGCAAAGTAATTTTAACATCAACTCAAGTCATTGGTTACCATATGCGAATGCGTACATAAATGTCAGACTTTGGGGAGTAATTTATTTATTACATAGGGTCTGGAGATAATGCAAATAGGGCTTTAAATATTCTAACTTTGGTCCTTTTTCTTCACTGGTCACCTTGTTTCTAGGTTTGGGGCTCTAATGGGACGACGGCGTAAGTTTGTGGAAAGTCTGCACAGCTATGGCAACTCCTTGCTGCTTCTTCCCGCCTTCTCCTATGGCCACAACACTCCTGTGTCTCTGCGAGCTTTTTACACACTTGAGGACTTTGAAAGCCCCGTTCAACCTATCTTCTTCAACCCGGGGTACCTCCATAACCTGGCCCTCTTCTGGCGCTCTCAGGGCCTGAGAACGATACGGCTCAGCACCGGTATCATAATGACAAGCCTAGCTCTGGAACTCTGTGACAACGTACAGCTGTATGGATTCTGGCCCTTCGATTTTCACCCATACAGCCTTCAAACTCTGACTAACCACTATTATGATGACAGAAAAACCAAAACAAAGTTCCACGCCATGCCAGATGAGTTTAGCCACTTGTTGCGGTTGCACAGTCAGGGTGTTCTCAAATTACACCTTGGAGACTGCAAAGCAGAGCCGAACTAGATTCCTCAGGCAAAGAGCCAAGTGCCTTCTCAGTTGCCTCAGGTGAACCCAACTGTCAAGATTTTCTTTTAATTGCAAGACTGTATGGACTAGACTATCTGGAACCACAAAACTTGTACTGAGATCAAAATGCAACAAAAAGAAGACAATAACAAGTATGGATTTCATGTTCTTTATTTATGTTTTGTTCAGGTTGGGGTCTGGAAGAGATTATGTAACGTGTGCCTTTGTGAGGCCATCATTGTTTAGTGCCTTATATTACATTGTAAGTGATGAATTTTGAGTCAGGGTTACTATGTTTTAATGGAAACCAAATACCTCCTTTAGAAGAATATTGTCACTAAATATAAACACCAGCAAACTGAATGTAATAGATTTTTATATACATCTAACCACTTTGAAAAGGTAATTCGTTTTAAATAAACAACATGAATGTGTTGGTACTAAACACTTTTTTTACTATGGCAGACTTAAGATGAAGGATTATGCCTGTCCTGCCTTTAACATAAATATTATGATAGATAAAAAAATAAAAATACAAATTACACAATTCTTTACAGAAATCATAACTCACCTTAGGTGCTTTTGGATACACTTTGAGTCTCTTGTTCAGAGTTACAAGTCCAGACGAAATATTATACTGCCATTTTGTAGCAAGAAAGTGTTGCTGCAAAGATTGAGTGAAAGAAGAATGAGTGGTTTTGAATTGTTCATTTGTTTTCCCTATGTTGTAGCCCAGTTGCTGTAATTTCTGATTGTTCAATAAAATCAAGAACTGGATTAACTGCCTCGTTTGTTCATAGGAAGGCCACACCATTCATACCAGTCATCAAACAGAACAAAAATATTTCATAAAATATTTTTAAAAACTCTGGCTCCTTCAGCAGTAATTGTGTAAAGTGTCATTAATTGCCCAATATCCAAGATAAATATGGCCAGACGTCTTGCAACAGACTCATATGCACTTCTATCATTACCCTAAAATTAAACCCGATATTACATGTTTTTGATCAAACAAGTAAGCAATACAGAGCAAAAACATAACTGATTTGAAGTTTAAAAATCACTGTGGTTTATTAGTTATCAAATATAAAAAATCACTTCAAGATTTCAAACATTTCCTGGCGTAGTTTTATTTTTCTACTATCATAGTAGTTCGACTTCATTATTTTAACCAAATAATTCTGTATACGTATTTACAGAATTCAATTAAATATGTTTTTAATTGAATTTACCTTTGAACACTCTTGAAACACCTTTCAACAGTGGTCTGTAAATAATACGTTGCCATCAGTTCAAACCCGATTATTAAAATTACTTTTTAGTTTTAATTGTAATACACAGTCCAGTCACATTAATGTGACCATCTGTCAAAAGCCAGAATAACCACCTTTCGCAGAGCGAACTGCTACGAGACGTGCAGGAAGAGAGTCACTTAGGTCCCTGAAGGTCTTCTCTGGGATGTTGAGCCATGCCGACTCTAATGCCGTGGCCAGCTGCGCTAGATTACGCGGTTGAGGATCCATGGTGCGAACAACTCGATCGAGATGGTCCCACAGATGCTCGATTGGGTTTAAGTCAGGTGAGTTTGCTGGCCAGGGGAGGACGGTAAACTCATCCTGGTGCTCTTCGAACCACGCACGTACACTGGCAGCTGTATGGCACCTCGCATTGTCCTGCTGGAAGATGCCATCATCCTGAGGAAAAACAATGCGCATGTAGGGGTGGACATGGTCCGCAAGGACAGATGCGTACTTGTATTGATCCATCGTGCCTTCCACAATAATCAGTGAACCCAGAGAATGCCAGGAAAACATTCCCCAGACCATAATGCTCCCGCCTCCAGCTTGGACCGTTCCTGCAATGGTTGCAGGGTGGTTCCTTTCAGAGGTTTCACGCCTTATACGCCAACGTCCATCTGTCCGATGGAGCATAAAACGCGATTCATCTGAAAACGCTACCTGTCGCCACTCAGTGGACGTCCAGCTGCTGTACTGGCGTGCAAATTCTAGCCTTCGTCGTCGATGAACACCAGTCAGCATAGGTGCACGAACCAGGCGTCTGCTTCGGAGGCCCAGACGCAGCAATGTTCGCTGAATAGTGGTTTGGGAGACACTTGTGGTAGCCCCTTGGTTCATTTTAGTGGTCAGTTGCTCAACGGTAGCCCGTCTATCTGCCCGAACGCATCTCCGCAACCGTCGTTCGCCTCTGTCATCTATGGCCCGTGGTGCACCACATTTGCCACGTCGTTGATTTTGGACAGTCCCATTTTGCCATGCACGGTACACGTTTACCACGGCGGCACGCGAACAGTTCACAAACTCAGCCGTTTCAGAAATGCTTCCACCCTTGGCCCGAAAGCCAATGATCATGCCCTTTTGGACGTCGGATAAATCGCTTCGTTTCTGCATTACGCCAACGATTGAAATGTTTTCCGAAGCCCACACACACCCTTTATATACGCTCAACTGCACTGTGCTGCCACCTGCCTTCTGTGATTGGTTATTTAACTCTGAAGTGGAAAGTACGTGGTGGTCACATTAATGTGACTGGACTGTGTATATTTTGGTCTTTTTCTTTTACAGCTGCACACCATTTTAATCTGTGTTACTGCCAGTTTTATAATGTTGGTTTTAGTTGTTCAGGTTATTACATTTCTTTTAAAATCGGTCGAGTAATACACGATTTCACTGACAAGATCTGCATACAAGAAAATTAAAACCGAAATATTTCTAATTTTGCCTGGAACTGTTGCAATGGGTCGTTTAATTTCTGCCATTTTTGTCTTGTTGCCGCTCTATCGATTGGTTGCGAATAGGTAGACTCTGATTGGTTGCAATATTGGCTGTTTTTCATCAAATTGAACGCAGTATTTGCTATGCCTGTCTGTGATTGGCTGGTGGTGTGCTTCATTTACATACGACTCAACAACAAGGAGGTATGAAACGACCGCTTTCACGGTGTTTGGCTCCCGTCCTTTGGGGTATCATCCTGACTATATGTATCCACTTAATACTTCACAATAAGTAAGTTTCTCTTTATTTACTAAGTAGTGCGGACATACATTGTTGATTCTTTTTTTTTAAAGTAGGCTAATCTGTTGTATTTTGTGTCCTTTGCCACACGGGCGCCATTGCTATGCATTTAGACAGGAATATCAGGGAAGAATCTGAAAAAGGGACACTGTTTGGCTATCAGTTGCCAACAGTACAAAAGCTAGATAAGTTTTAAGAGGTCAGGAAAAGGTTTTATCAAAAAGAAAATTAATAAAGTGGGAAACGGGTCAGCGTTTGGGCTTTTTTTGGAGCTGTTGTCTGTGGTTACTATAGCAACGGGTCTCGGTTTGTAGAATGAATCCGATTTTATCGCCGCCATTTTCCCTTCCCTTGCACCACTGCGGTTGTAATTTCTTAAAAGTTTAATAAAAAACAAAAACTGGACCAACGTTGATGCACCTTACCAAGCTCCGCCCAGAAACGCCCCTCGAAAGTCCCACGTGACTACATGTCTCACAAGCAAAGCCTCGCGGTGCTTAGCTTCTATGTGTAAACATGGCATTTTTCGTTTTACTGACTCTGCAGAGTATTTCTGAGTCGATTAGTTTAGCATTTCTGCAGGATTTTCTCAAAATATCAGTCACGACAATGGACAGGGGAACCAACAAGTTTATGTCATCTTTTTTGGACGACATCAAGCCGCATGTCGCAGCTAAATGCTACCGGTCGATGAGAAAATTAGCAGATCCTCACACCCTCAGCATAAATATAGCTGTGGATCTTGTCCACTGACGCCTATTGTTCTTGCAAGACTGGGCATATTTATGATTTAGAGGATTTGAGTGTGCCTAGGCCTGATACACGGTACTCGGTGCTAGCGTGGCTAACACCATTACAGTTTAGTAAAAAGCCTTTTCAGGTAAAATAAAATCTTTAATGTATGTCAGATACGGTACACATTTCATATTGATCTGTCCAGCTAACGTAAGGCTGTAACAGACAGGCTTCAAGGTGTAGAAGTTGCATCGGTACTGCCATTATGCTGTACTTGGCTAAAAGGTTTTCATAATGGATGTGTTTTTATTCAATAAACACAAAGAAAGCAAAGTAATAATATTTACACTAGCAGACACTCCTTTGTTCTTATTGATCCTATGAAGGCTGAGCTGCAAATGCGGTTGTGAACAAGCTTTGCTCCAAGCAAGGCTTTCCATTTCAGTTTTTGGAAATCTGTGAATTTTAGTTCCACGAATAGGATCAGGATACCTGACATCATCTGTACAGATTCCCCACTGACAGTGGAGAACCATTCTTTTTCGAGTCCTAATGCAAAAACTTTCTGCCGGTCTGCTAGTCCACAATGTACATTAGCATGTGTTTACTACTGTAGCTTGCGTTTGTGAGACGGTCAAGCACGTGGTAGCTGCGGTGTGACGTGAAATGGGCATTAGCCAATGAAACGTGCCCCTGTGGGCCTATGGGCCACGTTTCATTGGTCCATGGACCTTACCATAGGGGCCGCATTTCTGGGCGGAGCTTGGTCCATTAGGAAATTTGTGAAGAAATTTAAACGGGGCCTGCCAAAGTGTGCCCATCGGTTGGAGCCTCGTATGCGTTTTGATGCTATAAATTAGCTTCAATGCTGCTATAAATTAGCTTCAATGCTAGTGTAAGCTACAGTTTGGGGGATTTATTTTACTATCATAATAATTATTAATATTTGATTATTAGTAGTAACCAGTCTGCTCCCCATATGTGGAACTCAGTCTTGCCAGACATTTATAATATTGACTCTGTCTTCTTTTAGAATGCACTTGTTTAAGACATACTACTTTCTCTAATTTTATTGCATTGAGTATGGAGTATTGCACCCAGTGTAAGGTATGTGCAGGAAAACCATCACCAAACTGTGGAAAAACAAAAGATGAAAAATTACAGGTCTATATGAGAAGTAAAGGAATTGCTACCTATCTACTGTTCTTTAAAAACCTTCTTTTTCTGGTTTCACAGCAAGAAGCAATCTTTTAGCTCTTGTCAAGATGGCAGGTGAGTGTAAGCTGCACCATTCCTGACTTTTGCCTTTAATTTGGTGTCGTCATGTTTGTTTTTGCCCCAACAAATCAAGTAACTTATGGCATACAGTATTCCTAGACATTACTGAATATCTGCATTTGTTGATGTGCAACAGGCAGAAAAAGAATAAAATCCTTTGTCGTTAACTCTGGGCTAACGACAAAGAACAGTACAAAGAAATCAGGTACATTTATTATTAAAAACCTCAAACTAGAAAATGAAACATTTAGCCTAATGTTTGCTATGTAGACATGTCTTATACTCAGAGATAGCATTTGTGAAAGTCTTTTGTTATTTTTACTACAGCTTTATCAACGTTTTATGAATTAATTACTGATAATAATATTGTTTAATCAATGTCACATGCTGTTTTTATTTTGTTTTTTAATTACGTAAAGCACCTTGAAATGCCTTGCTGCTGAAATATGCTATACAAATAAACAAATAAAATTTGATTGATTGATTGATTAAACCTTTAGGCCATTTAAAATAATGCTAATTTAATCACTATCACTTATTAAATTTTAGGCTCAAATTAAAAAGGCACAGAGATAAAAAGCTTGCAGTAGGCAGCTATATTGCATATTGAAACATTGAAAATAACAGTGAAAATACATCAAGGAAAAATTTAAACATCTAGTAACCCTCAGAGTTTATCAATAAATTGGATCCAATTTCCTTAATTTTGGGAGATTGGTTATCGACTAATCATGTGAAGCTGATTTTATCCACCAATCATATCTACCTAAAAATCCACTACTGTCCTCTGTTAGTTGGCGGTGTTGAAGAAGATTTTAGGTTATAATAAATTTAGGAAAAATCTCTGGCTCAATCTTCTCATGGATCCCAGGTTCTCCCGGCAGACCGTGTGTAGCCACACAGAAAACAACAATGAGCATTGACGTCACAGAATTACAGAGTTTAATCCAATAGAAGACAACGTATGAAATTACAACAGAAACTGCAGAACAACAGAGACATACATTCATTTACCTGAGACAAGAGGATAGAAAAAAAGGCAAAGATGCGTCTTTGGAGAGTGCTGATGCAAAAGTAAAATCAGGCAGCAATCTGGTTTGTTACTCCTGTGTACAAACTTTTATAATAAAGGCATATTCTTGTCTTTCAATTTATTCAAATAAGGTGTCTTTGCTCATCCAACCAGGAGCTGTCTCTGCAGAGTATTTCTGAGTCCACTTAATACTTCACAATAAGTAAGTTTCTCTTTATTTACTAAGTAGTGCTCAAAGGCCACAAATGGCCTTTGATCTTGTTTTCAAGATCAAAGGCCATTTGTCCCCTTGTTGTTTCCAAGATCAAAGGCCATCTGTCCCCTTTGTCTAAACAAAGTGGAAGCAGAGCTTTTCCTCCACTGGCCTGGACTCCTGCTGTTTTAAGTCTATCTGGGCAAAGAAAAACAGAGAAAGGTACTTCACAGATAGGTGTGAAATCTGGAATCTCTTCCGCTTTCTCCCTACACGGATTCCTCAGGAAGAAATTTAAAATCCTGTAGTTAGTTCAAGGAAAGGTTATCTCCACAAACCTAATTTTGTTCTTCTGCATTCAGCACTTCAAAAGATTGAGTCCTGCCGTAAACCAAAAGTAATACATAAAATCAACAGAACAGAATCGGGTAAAATTCCTTTTTCTAACCTATCGAATATAAATATAAATCCTAAGTATAAAAAGTAACACAATATAAATATAAATCCTGAGTATAAAAATTAACAAAATCGTTTTCCAAAACCTTTTCACCATAAACGTGAGCAATTTTCTAATACTAAACAAAACATTTTCATTCACACAATTTCCATTTGATTCTGATATAGTAAATCACTGACTAAATTAGTAATTCTAAAACTGATTAAACTATTTTCAGTCAGAGCATGCTATTAATAACTAAGATAAATGTCTTACAAATTAAATGGTATTGATTTTAAACATCCTATGTTGTATTCAGTTTTACACCATCCCAGATGTTAGTTTTGGAAGACTTTTTGATCTTCCATAAACTGAGCAAACTTCTCTCTCCCACTCTCATCCAAGTGATACTGGCTTCCTGCAGATGCTAATTTTATGGCCCCCTGTCCTCTCTGATAGCACAATCAGGCCTCAGTGAGAGTTCCCTTTTCATCTCTATTTTTCTTCCCGTAAGTTGAATACTTACCCATCAATAGTTTAGTTTTAAAGCATTAGTTTTAAATCATTAACACAAACTTGTTCTGAATTAAGAATTTTGTTCAAAATGACCATGCTCAATGTACCTTTTACACATGCCGTAAGATTAACTGTATTGTACACTAAAAATATTAATTTTTCCTCAACAGCGGCAACATGATCTTTAAAGGTCAGCTGGCCATCAACCTTGATACCCAGGTCCATAGCTATACTTTTATGAGCAAGATGGAGTCGATTGGTGCATATATTATGATGTATTTTTGGTTCTGCTGGGTTTACCAAATTGGCTTTGGATTGTGTATCACTGTGTCACACTTGCCTAAAAGTAGTGTTTACTGCCTTCTTGAATTCATACAACAATATGTTTTTAACAAAATTAACATCTTTTCTAATTGAACAATGTACATTCATGGCCAAAAGTTTTGAGAATGATTCAAATGTTAATTTTTACAAAGTCTACTGCTTCAGTTTTTATAATGGCAATTTTCATATACTCCAGAATGCTATAAAGAGTGATCAGCTTAACAGCAATTAATTGCAAAGTCAATATTTTCCTAGAAAATGAACTTTATCCCCCCAAACACATTTCAACTTCATTGCAGCCCTGCCTTAAAAGGACCAGCTAACATAGTTTCAGTGATTGCTCCATTAACACAGGTGTGGGTGTTGATGAGGACAGGGCTGGAGATCAATCTGTCATGATTAAGTAAGAATGACACCACTGGACACTTTAAAAAGAGGCTGGTGCTTGGCATCATTGTTTCTCTTCTGTGAACCAGAACAACCAGTCAAAAACACCCAGTCAGGAGGAGGGTCTTAGTACTGTCAATCAACCTCTAAATGCTTCTAAATATGCTAATGGTGGAGAAGCAACTTAATGTTCAATGGATACTGGGGTAGAGCAGCGCCTACATGAGAACGATTGACAGTGCTATGACCCTCTTCCCGCTCTGATTGGTTGTCTGACAGAGCAGAATATTTGTTCAGATGACAGCAGGTTCACAGGGAGAAGGCGGAGGAGCTAATTTTTTTCACAGATTTGTCTTATATATTCAGGACATAGTGATAATTTTAATAAATAAATAAATAATCGTTACATACTGCAGCTTTATGTAGAGGGCAGGAGACAGTCATGCTGAAGATCCTAAGGGAATATTATATATTACAAACTGAACTGACTGGACATACACATTCATTGACTTTTAAAGTAATACATTAGCATATATTTCCTTTTAAATATTTATTTTTATTTGACTATAAATGTTTTTTGTTTTTTAGCAATTTTTCACTTTTTAATTGGTAATTCTATTATACAAGACAATATATTTTAATGTCAACATACAATGACAATAAAGTTCTCTGTCTTTCTGTCTGATATGGTCTGCCTATTTATTTAGATACTGGTACTGGGCTCAGCTTTAAGTGCAAGTTTTCATTTTTAGTTTTTATATGTTTAATTTAATTTGTTTTTTTTTCTATTCCTATTGATTTTAAACAACATTTCTGTATGGTAAATAGTCAGTTTTCAATGCACAGTTTTCAATTATGTAGATTTTTGGAAAAGTGGTCTGACCCAGTTTCACAAATTCAATATTCCTATTTCTGATAACTGCACAGTATTTTGTTATTCTATATATATATGTGTGTGTGTGTGTGTGTGTGTGTGTGTGTGTGTGTGTGTGTGTGTGTGTGTGTGTCCTAAAGTAGACAAGGAAATATCAGAATACTTTCAAAACATAAGTTTTCTTTAAACTTTAAAAACGCCAGAATATTTGGGTGATTTACAACCATTTAAGTGCGAATTTTATACATGAGAATCAAAGATCAAATATATTTGCCCTGTAATTAGAATAAAACAGTGGAAGATCCTGATATATCAGATACTAAAAAAGAAATGCATTGTGATCATAATGAGGAGGATGAATATGTTTGGACATACAATTTTTTGATAAAATTTACTTCAGATACTGCTTGTAAGATGGGAAAGACAATGTCTCATAAAAAGCTTACACATGATGCCTGAGTAGTTAATTATATTTAAGCGTTAAAAATTAAATCAGTCTCAATAAATATGTTGGAATAGCTATTATCAGTCTCAAATTTTTCAACATCTGAAATTGAAAGTGAAGCATAAGCTGGAAATTTAACTAAAGGAAGGAGAGAGAAAAAATGAAGGCTTGTTTGTCTTACTGACTGGAAAATAAATGTTAATCAATTCCTAGTTCATTTGTGGGCTTCTGCTAGTTATTTAGCAACTTATTTTAAATTTTATTGCATCATAACTTGAAAGGTTTTCCTATTCTGGAAAATTATCAATACATTTATCAATAGGTTTTCATAATTTTAACAAATAATAATAAAAATAATAAAAAGGAAAACCCAATACTTTTAACTGCATGAAGGAAAAACTTGAAGAAATTCAGGTCAGAGCAACAAACTTTACTTTGCATTACTCATTCTTCCATATTGAAAGTTTCTGTAAAAGTGCAACTAAAACTCAGTTCCTGCTTTCAAGTCTAAGCGACATTTTTACCACACATTTTTTTCTGTTTATCAGTGCCTGGGATCTTTTCAGCATACAACCTCAGCACCACCATGCACAGAACAATTTCACTGATTCGTGTAAAAAAAGCAGGTGAGAGTAAACTGCTTCCCCTTCCATGTCATTAAAAGTCAACCCAAAATTATATTGTACTTTGTATCTGGATGTACTTTTTTGTCTCAGGGAGAAAAACAATAAACTAACAGAAGTTTGTTCTCAAGTCTGGAAAAATGATATTCAAATAATCAAGTAAGTGTCTTATCAAAGATGTTAAAGACATTTTTTGGATTGATTTTTAGAAAATACATTACAATAAATCAGTTGTCCTCATGTGATGCCTTGCAGCATTATTTTATTTTTACTTTTACATTACAGCCACAGGCTTCAATGTATTATATTCAGGTTGAACTGACTGAGACCACGTTCCAAAATCAGATGTTAAATGTTAAAGCAGTGGTTCTTAACCTGGGTTCGATCGAACCCCAGGGGTTCGGCGGAGCCTCTGCCACTTGTGAAAGTCATGATGACGCCCTGCTTTGCCATCACTTGCTACAGAGGATCACATTACATTGCTTAGCCAATCAGAGCTGAGGAGGAGCACTGATTGAAGGAGCTTCACTCTCAGCATGGATTTGAACTTGTGTCTTTAATTACTTCAGCAAAGCTCACCGTTTTTACCAAATTCTGTAGCTTTCAGTGTTCTTCTAAATCTGCTCCTTAGTCACATCTTTTCGGGCCTGCTACTGCCTCTAGTGGCATGGGGGTAGTAACACAACTAATATAATTACATTACTAAATCAGAATACCGCAAAGTCTTTATTATTTATTATTAATTTTTCATTCTATTAAGAATGTAGAGTTAATTAAATGATCTAAACAAGACCTTAAAGTGGTTCCAGTTTCTCTCGATGGCCAACCTGTTGAAACTATGGCAAATTTTAATTTCCTTTATTTAACCCTAAGCCCCATTGAGATCTAGATCTCATTTTCAAGGGGGACCTGGGCAGAAGTCTGCAGTACACAACATACACACACTCACACCTAGGGACAATTTGGAGAGGCCAATTAACCTGACAGTCATGTTTTTGGACTGTGGGAGGAAACTGGAGTACCTGGAGAAAACCCATGCATGCACAGGGAGAACATGCAAACTCCATGCAGAAAGGCCAGGGCCGGGAATCGAACCCAGAACCTTCTTGCTGCAAGGCAACAGCTCTACCAACTGCGCCGCTGTGCAAATTTTAAATACCTTGGGGTCGTTCCTGGACAGTCAGCTCAACTTTTCTGAAAACACTGACTATATTTTGAAGAACTGCTCTCAGAGACTCTACCTTTTAAGAAGACTTAGTGAGCTTCTTAAAAAATCACCAGTTCACCTAACTCTAGTTGGGTCATCCCTGTGTCTTGAATTTGGGGGGAAAAAAATATTTTATTTATCACTACAGAAGGGTTCAGTGAATGCGCATATGAAACTGGTGGGTTCAGTACCTCAAAAAAGGTTAAGAACCACTGTGTTAAAGGATTCCTCAAGATAGATGAAGCAAATATAATATAGGAAGTGTGTCTGTTGAGAAAGACTGGATGTACAGTTAGAGCTATATGTTGGGGAATACTAATGTTCACAGTTCCTTGTTCTCCAGATGGATTGAAATAAATCCCTATGTATTCAGATCCATCTGTCAGTTTTCTCTGCAACATTTTCACATAGGCATTCCTTAAACTGCATCTGCCACTGGCTTTCTGGGAACACTAGAACAGTGCTCAAAAATGTGTGCATACATTACCTTATCTTCTGCACAGAACCCTTTCTGTTCTCTGCAGCAGGGTTCTGCAACTCCAGTCCTCACGGGTCAGTGTCCTGCAACGTTTGGATGCCTAAATTAAAACTGAATGTCAAGAAGTTCATAAAGTCCTGGCTCATTTGAACGATTCATTTGATTCAGATATAACAGTTACATGTATTCATCTTCATTTCTGTTACCGTCTCTTGATGCACTGAAAAAATGACACTGCTTTGAGACCCAGCTTCTAGAGTCATTTAGTCGACAAACCAACCAATGATGAAGCTGTGTTAAGTAATTTACCATCTTTATTTTACAGTTCTTTAAAAATGTATCTTTTCTCTGTATCACAGCAACAAGAAAGATGAGAAAAACAATCCCCAGCCTTGTCAAGACTGCAGGTGAGTTCAAGCTGCTCCATTTCTGTCTTTTGCCTTTAATTTGGTGACAAAAATGCTTACAAAGATTACTGAGTGTGTTATGTGTTTATGTGTAACAGGGAGAACATAGAAAAAATTCTTACAAATTACTCCAAACCATGGGTTAAAAACAAAGAAAAGCATGAAGAAATCAGGTAAATTTAACATTTAAAGCTTCAAGCTTCAAATTAGAAAATGAAAGGATGAAACGCAACACATGTCCCATCCTATGTGTTGGGTTTCAGCCCAGATGGTGGAGACTTACGCTATTGTTCATCACTCTGCGTGTGGAGTATGTTTTTAACAAAATGAACATCCACCTAAAACAAACAATGCACAAATTACAAAACAAAAGGAAATTAGATTTCCCTTTTTGTACAATGAAAATGTCTAGATAAAGCTAAATATGATCTTGTGATTTCCGAGGGCTTGGCTCAGCCTTTTGTGCAATGGTCTGGAGGACGCCATCATAACCCAGATAAACACTCCACTGGGATCAAAGATTTTCTACCATGGTGAGAAGAGACAACTCAAAGTGAACACTCCTATGTTTGCCACATTTGTCAAAGTAAGTTTTGTTTTATTTAGAATTACTCTTTGATCGTCCTTTGATTTTGTGATGTGTGTGTGATTTTTTTGGCTTGATTTTGATTTTTTTAATCAGAAAAGTTTGTGCTACAGTTATACTCAGCATTAACCATTGTTAAACTTTTGTACAAGTTTTATATAAAAATGTTCATAAAACTTCCTAATTAAGGAGTTGCAAGCTGGTTGGTTCCTCTTCAGACTTTTATTAGGAGAATGAAGGGAGACGGTACATGCTCATGTTTGGTATGTGTTTAATAGAAACTCTGTGTGCATGCCGGAGTGGGGACAGATAAGTGGCCTGTTCATTATCTGCTGCATGTCACATCATATCATGTATGTCCCAGTTGGCTTTTATAAACCACTGAGTCACACCCAGAGCGCAGTATAGGGGGGGAAAGTGATGACAATTCTAGGGGCCCTGACCAACAGGGGGCCCTCCACAATTTAATTATTTATTTTTTGTTCATAGAAATAAAATAAAAAAATGGGGCCCTGTCGATTACAAAATGAATCATATTGTATTTTCAAAGTTTTATTTTTAGGAGTAAAAATGTAATGTTCCAAAAAACACACATCCATATTTGCCCATATTTGCTTGGAGCGCTTCAGAGTGACGCTGTTAGCAGTAGTCAGTGGAAGACACAAACAATTGTGGCAGTTACTATGCTGCTAAGAAAAGTTATAAAATCAAGGTTTCAAAAAGAGAGAAAGGAAGACAGAGAAAAAGGCAAGAGTGTTAATTTATAACCCAGTTTTTCTCCAAGAGAGGTGGGTAGACTGTGTAAGATTATCAACCATTTAGCATAATTAGCTTAGCTACAGACTGCTGTTTGCCTCCTTTTGGAGGAGGAGGCATTTAATGAATTAAGGAAAAAGATTACCAACATATTCATATATTTACCGTATTTTCCGCACTATAAGGTGCACCTAAAAACCTTAAATTTCCTCAAAAGCCGACAGTGCGCCTTATAACCCAGTGCGCCTAATATATGGACCAATATTGAGCGACAACAGGTCTAGCAACTACAGTAAGCAGCTTCATTTTCCCCGTAGAAGAAGCGCGCAGTGCATGCTGGGATGTTGTCAAAAAATTGTCAAAAAACGGGTTTGTTAATAAAGTTTGACTGACCTATCTACCCATAGACATGTCTATGTATCTACCTACCCCCCTAATAATCAGGTCGTCTGCAGGTCATCTAGCATCACGTTCTCCACCAACATGCTGTGCGCGAACGGAGACGGGTGACCATCGTCCGGCCCAGACGCCCCATTCCAGTCGCTCTCCAGGTTCTCCTCACGACCGGAATCGGACTGTTTTGTTGACATTCTTTATGTCAACAAAGTAGCTTTAGACATTTATCCGGGAGCTTCGGCTAGAGTTACCAAGGGACCAGCACCTATACATTTAAAGCCGTGGGGGTCGGTGGAAGAGAGACAGAGGCTGCGGCGGCAGCGTGTCGGTTGGTCTGTGCTAACCAGAAAGCAGTTGGGCACAATATCGCAACACCAAACCCGTGAGTGAAACAATAACTAGTGCAGATGCTATATATAGAACTCAGGACCAATTTTTTATTATTAGACATCCATATTTGTAGTGAACGGAACAAATCATGTCCCGTTCAATACCGAACGGGTGGCAACATAACTGTGGCGTCTATTCTATGCGCCTTATAATGCGGTGCACCTTATATATGAAAAAAGTTTTAAAATAGGCCGTTCATTGAAGGTGCGCCTTATAATCTGGTGCGCCTTATAGTGCGGAAAATACAGTAAGTCGTCCCTGTACATTTTACCACTTCACAACAGATGAATCAGTCAGCAGCAGCTCTAACCACCTGACCTGTGAAATTAAAGCTGCACTATGTAACTTTAAAAAAAAAAAATTCACATATTTTTTAAACCTTCATGATGTGACGGTATGGTATGAGAGGTAATCTGTGAAAAATCTATTTCCTCTGCCTTCTCCCAGTGCTAGAAACAACAAGTCAGTGACAAGAGAGTTTTAGTGCTGTCAATCACAATCTCATGTGGCGCTGCTCATCCTTCCTCCATCTAGATTTGTGTCGTACTGCAGCTAGCATAGCACAGAGCTGTGCAGATTCAAACTTTGAATGCTCAGTCTAGTTGGCATAGCTACCAATGACAGCAGATAAACAGTTTCTAGTAATGATAAGTTGTTTCTCCACCATTAGCACATTGACAGGGCTAAAAGCGTCCTACTGGTTCTGATTGGTTGTTTTGGTCAGAACGGTGAATTACTTTAATTGAGGAGGAGATTGGTTGTTTTCACAGATTATCTCTCTCATAACAAACTGTTACGACATGGTGACAGATTTCACAAATATGGAGAAAACATATTTTTATTAAAGTTATATTGCAGCCTGAATAAAATGTAACTACACAGCATTTTTGAGAAGTCTGGATTCCTTCATTGCTTTTGACTGTTGCTTATGGGGAGAGTTATTTCAGTAATCCAAAACTAATAGAAAAAATTTAAGCAACCTACTTGCATACTGGATGTGGACTGTTGGATGTATAATTCATGAGCAGTAAATATTGTGCTAATTATCAGTATTGAACCAAAGAAAGCAAGGCAGTGCAAGCCTTTAAAATTGTGATGCTTTTTATGGGTCAAATAGACTCAAAAAATTGTAACAGCAGCTGCGCAGGGGGGCCTAAACAAATTTTTGTTCAGGAGACCTAAGATTTCTGGCAGCGCTCCTGTGATCACAAGTACTTCCAGTTTGCTGCTCCATGAGACAGCAATGAAATGCAGAAAGACTTAAAGTGAAAGAAGGTAGACTATTTAAATGTAATGTAATCAGTTTAGTAAGGCATTTCTTTGTAAATGCTTTATTTATATTTTAGCCTTAGCTTTACTTTTATGTCATGTCCCTCAGTCAACCTGGTAAAAATAATCAACCTGGTAAAAATAAAGGACACAAACAAAAGGGTTGTGTGTGTGTGTGTGTGTGTGTGTGTGTGTGTGTGTGTGTGTGTGTGTGTGTGTGTGTGTGTGTGTGGTGCGCGCGCAGACCCTTAAAAGCCAGAGGACCCCTTCACTATATTCAGTCATTATAAAAAAATAGAACTACAACAAACACCCCAAAACGTCCCCCACCAAGCTAAGCTAAGGTTTTCTAGGATAAATTCTGAGTAGTTTATTTTATAATGTTGGATTTCCTGTTGCTAATGATTGCAGACGCATCAGATCTTGAATAAAACATTGCATTCATGTGCTGTTGTTGGGAATGGAGGAATCCTGGCAAACAGCAAGTGTGGCAATAAGATTGATTCAGCTGAATTTGTGATCAGGTAAGAACATCATCAAGTGTATAATATATCTTTCAAAATAAAATAAAACCAAGTCAAACTAAACTGTTTATGTTACTTCATCAGGTGTAACTTGGCTCCCTTGTTAAACGGATATGAGGAACATGTTGGGGTGAAAACAGACATTGTGACTGCAAACCCGAGCATTTTATCTAAAAGGTGGAGAAACAATTTAAATTTGAAGTTACATTTCTTTCAAGCTTTGTATCTCACTGTTGTTTATAATTGCAGGTACGGCTCACTTTTAGGCAGTCGACGCAGGTTTGTGGAGAGTCTTTGCCAATATGGTGACGCCATGCTGCTGCTTCCTGCATTCTCCTACGTCGTAAACACAGCTTTGTCTTTCCGGGCCCTGTACACCATTGAGGACTTTGAAATGCCCATCCAGTCTGTTTTCATGAACCCAAACTACCTTGACAGGCTGGCTGCTTTCTGGCGCTCTCACGGATTGTTGGAAAAACGCCACAGCACAGGTCTGGTGATGGTCAGTCTGGCGCTGGAGCTCTGTGACAGCGTGGATCTGTATGGATTCTGGCCCTTTGGTCTCCACCCAGAAAACTTCAAAGACCTGACTCATCATTATTATGACAACGAGGAAGTTAAGAAACCTGTACATGACATGTCGGAAGAGTTCAAATTTTTGTTGCAGTTGCACAACCAAGGTGTGCTGAAGCTACACCTGGGGGAGTGTGGACCAGAGGAATAGATTAGTTAGACAACTCATGTAAATGTTTGCAAAATATTTGTTACAGAATATTAATTAAATCCTCGTCATTCCATATTCTTTTGTTTCCTGCACAGTAGGAGGCAGAAGACCGTCTCTGACCTTAAAAGTATCAGAAAGGTGAGGGGAAGCAGGCAGAAGCAACAACAGGGAATTAAATGTAAAACAATACAGGTAGCTGTCAAAAACAGTCAACTTAAGCCTTTGCACAAACAGTTTTTTATGTTGACTGTGGCACGTAACCACCTAAAAATATTTAGTGTCAAGAAACATAGACACAGCTTGCTAACACACCAGCGAGAATGGAAAGCTCAAATCATTATTTTTTCCACACCTAGAACTGACAGACCGTATTTTTTATATATATATATATATGTATATATATATATACTGTATAACATCCATTCACCTTATTTTTTTGTCCCATGATGCTAAACATTGTGTGAATAATATTTGCAACAGAAAAAAACATTTTGAAACATGAATTTTTACTTTTTAAATTGGAGTAAAGAACTGCTACTAACAAAAACAGATTAAAAAAAGAAACTTTTCCTTCATTTTAAATGATTAAAATGATGAGAGCTAATTAGTGGTCTAAGTTAGTTTCTGTAAGTGGAGAATGGTATTGGAGAGGTAATTTGCTTGTTCGACTTGTGTGCTTTATGACATTGTCACATATATAGTGCTTTGCATTTAACTGTACTATTAAAGTTTATAACTTCTTTGCAACAGTACCAACTAGAGGTGTGCCGATCGATCGGCCACCATCATAATCGGCTGATTTCCGTGAAAAAGTGCCTGATCGGTGATCGGCGATCATTGGCTCTTGTTGCCGATACCGATCACCTGCATCTCATTTCTCAGCCTGTGCTGCTGGTCTCCACTTTCCCTCACTCTGCGCAAACGTGCAGCAACAAATCCTAAGCGATGTCGTGTGGAACTATAACGCACTGAGTGCGGCGGAAAATTACCTAGGGCTGAAGCAGGTCGAAATGCATCAACAACTAATCTAATCTGGCATAAAAACAATGCCATACTTGACGGAGTTTGGCTACGTTACGGAAGAGGATTAGGGCCACCGAAAAAATAATAATTCTGACTTTAAAGTCAGAATTATGACTTTCTGACCTTAAAGAAATTTGACAGATGGAGCCGCTTCTGCTCCACCTGGTAGTGACTCTCACACCGAACCTGTTTAAAGCTGCAGCATCTAACCTAAAAAAATACATTTTACATACGTATTAAAACTTTCGCTGTCCTAACATGAAACAGATAATCTCTGAAAAAATAATCTATCTCCTCCCTGTTCTGTATAATTACTCCGCTCAGTCAGAAACAGCCAATCAGAACTAGCAGTAACCAGCTAGCCGCTATGCTAACAGGAAGTTTTCATTCAGTAACTCTGGATTGTTTATTGTAATGGATCCTGTATTTGCCTTTGAAGGTTAAGTTTTATACTTGAATTTTTTGGCAATGTTGAGAGGTTTAATTTTGACTTTCCTCTTCAGAGCCTTCATACGTTTTAAATTAAGGTAAATTTATGGTTTCTTTTTCCACATAATGTAACCGGTAGTGCTTAAAAGAATAATTATGTGATCAGTATCGGTGATCGGAATCAGCAGGAAAAAACCTGATCTCTAGTACCAACTGCTTTGACCAAACATAAATCCATAGATAATGGCAAATTTAGAAAAAAATTAAATTGGTTAATTAAGGTCTCCCTTTCATTGTCTTGATATCCCACTTACAGGGACCGGGGCACCGCCTGTGTCTGCCGCCGGCCCCTGCACCGAGGCACATCACTCTTTAAAAATGTGATTTCTGGTGAATTCTGTTTGCAGGTAAGGGTAAAAACATTGTAGAACATGAACCTTTACATTTTAAACATCAATTGTCTCCGAAACAAAACAAAAAAACAGGCAAAGGCTGCTGACAAAAACAGATATAGATAAGATACAGAGTAAAGACACAGCTTAATGTTAGATATTAAGCTCTAACAGACAAAAATGAATAAAGTACCAGTTACTTGAAAAATGCAACTCAGTAAATACTGAAACAAACTGCCCTACTGTAAGCTGCAGGCCACTAATTTTGTGTGTTTGTACAATGAATATCCCTTTACAAATAAAAATGTTCTGTGACAAAGTGCAAGTCTGGGTTGGACTATTTGCTTATGGTTGAACAAAGCGGCTACTTCCAGCATAGTTAATTTGTTCTCAAAGATGAATCAGACTTGTGCAGCTAATTCTCTTCCTCATATATTAACTGACTTATTTTGACTGTCATTGTGCCAAGCAATGTGTTTAATAACATGTAGCCTTAAAATACATCCACAGGTGTGACTCCAGTTAATGCAAATGTGTCAGAAGTTTGTGGAAGGAAACCCAAAAGATTTAACCCAAGTATTGCATTTCAAAAGCCTGTCCTCCCTCATCCTGACCATATGTAAACTTATGAATTTAAGGAAAGTTCTTGATACGTTTAGGAAATACACATAATATGGGTAATTCCAACTAACTGAAAACATTCAAACTGTCTGATTTGACTTCAAACAGTGAGAAAAAAAATGATGTCTTTATCTGGTGTATGCAAACATCTGACTCAACTGGGCTATAATGTCTCCTTGCCTATAATGTCTCCCTGCCTCCCATATTCATGTCAGCAACTAATTGTAAAGATGATTTACTGTGACATTACTGGTAAAGGTGTTTTGTTTGCTTTACGTACCTTTACAATCCATTGTTTGAAGCATTGGTTTAAGCTAAGAAACTGGAATATCAGGCTTGTTGGGTTTATTTATATCAATACATTTAAAAGGTGGTGTTAAAAAAAATAGTTTGACAATAATGTATCGCGAGGTGAAATGGAACATGAAATGAGATCGGGAAGGAGCTAAATTTACAAAGTCATAAAGAGAGATCTTTATGATCCCAGGAATCACGGGGTAATGATGACAGCAACTCAAACAGAAAGACAGAGGTGCTATATGTGATTCGCAGGACATGAAATCATGAGGACAATTCTTGGGCATTTGCCTGCCCTTCTTTTGGGCAGCCTTCTCACTACTTTTATCCACTATGCTGTCAACAAGTAAGTTTCTCTTTTTTATAATTAATGCAAAATGCTTTTGTATTATTTGACTTTAGTTGGGTGTAAGCGTTGGTTTCACTCTAGAGCTTTGCTGTTGGGATACGAGGCGCAGATGTCAGTTTTTCCTGATGTTTTCATATGACTGTTTAATCTACAAAGGGAAAATAAAAGGAAACGGTAAAATACATTCCTGGGCATTTATAAAAACAATCAACTGTTACTGGAGAGAAGCACTTTTTTTCCCATCGTCTTTGAAACCAGCAAGAAAATCCACTTATAGCAATTTCTAGCATTATACATTTGTGAAAATATATTCGACGTTTCCTGCAAAATAAAGTAGAGACAAACCCATTTATTTCAAGGTAATAGTTGCTCATTATTTTAACAATGGCTGCCAAAGTATTTTAGCTTTTTTTTTTATGGAATTTTGCTAATTATACATTACATTAAAGTTACTGAATACCAAAGGATCCTTCATGGTTGTTTCCAAAATCTGCTTTTTCATGTTTAGGGAACAAAATGGGAAAATTGCTACCAGTATTAGCAAAATAAATAATAGGGACAATGTATGTTTTGCAGAAGATATATGATCTATGAAAGCTTTAAAACTTTATGTTTGGATCAATCAAAAGGAGAAGTTATGATTGAGCCTTTAATGCTCTTAGGAAAAATGAATTATTGATACTGATAAAAAAAATATAAACAGACTTACTCACAGACAAAGAGGCACTAAACACAATCCCCCCATAAACAGAGACAGACTGAAAATATAGGAGTAACACCCAATGTTTGGGTGTGTTACTCCCAAACACCTATTTCATTTGGAAGTAACACCCAGAAGAAATGGGTATGGCATGCATTTCATGTGAATAAAGCTTTTTGTGTGATCCTAGCAGGTGGTTAAGCTTCAATGCTTTCTGAATGACAAAAAAACAGCGGCGACACAAAACTGCCTGCATATCTTCGTGACAAGGGATTAACACAAAACAAACAGCGCTATCGACTTGGTCTTTGTTGGCGAACAAGCAGGAGAATTTACCTCAGAAGAAGTGATAGTGAAACTGAACTGATCTGTAAATTACTGTACTTTAAATGTAAAATCTGGGAGGACAGTGCTCTTATTGTGTCTGAATTCCTCTCTATAGGGCTCATACTGATCCAACGAGAATGTTCTCTCTAATGTTAAAATATTCAAACAGTCGCTGGATGAGCCTAAACTATTTGAGGTGTGGCTCTTATCTGAGAAACAAAGACATCCAAAGACATACAAGGAATAATAATAATATACACGAGAGAGAAGGGCTTAATAAAACTTCAAAAATCAGCAGCTGTTGTGCTTAAATGGGGAGCTCAAACAAATCCACATCAAAACAACCGACTTTTCATTTCATTTCACACATTTTACGACGACCACAGCTGTAAATCACAATCCAAGCAAAGTCAAAGTTTGCACAAAAATGACAAACTATTATCCATCCATCCATCCATCCATCCATCCATTTTCTTACACACCTTGTCCCTTAGTGGGTCAGGAGGTGCTGGTGCTGATCTCCAGCTAACATTCCGGGTGAGAGGGGCAGGGTCACCCTGGACAGGTCGCCAGTCTGTCGCAGACTAAAACTATTAGTTGCTTTCAAACATAAAAAAAGAAAGCTACGAAATGGAAGGATTTTTATAAAGTTTTTTTTCTCTTTACCAGTGACTGGAATCTCAACACACAACCTCAGCAACACCATGTAAAGAACAAAATCACTGCTCCCTCCAAGGAAGTCAAGTGAGAAAAATCGATTTTTGTTTCCGTTTTCTGTTCCATGTTTCTGTTCCAACTTGACAATATATTGTACATTGTATCTGGGTGTACTTTGTGTACTTTGTGGGTGTACTTCGTGTCTCAGGGAAATGAAAAAAAGCAAAGGAATAGAAATATGCTCCGAAGATTCTCAAGTCTGGAAAAATGAAAATCAGAAAATCGAGTAAGTATGTCTTCTCAAGGATCTTAAAGAGTTTTTTCGATTGATTTTATTACTGTGAAGCAGTTACCCATTAACCAACAAACCGACTACAATGAAGCTGTGTAAAGTACCATCTTTAATTTACAGTTCTTTGAAATGTCTCTTCTTTTTGGTATTACAGCAAGAAGCCACCTCAGCAAAATTATTCCTGTCAAGACTGCAGGTAAGTTCAAGCTTCTTTTATCTTGTCTTCATCTTTATTTTTGCCCAAACAAATCAAGTCACATCAGACATTTTCACAAATATTACTGAGTATCTGTGTTGATGTGCAACAGGGAGAAAATAGAAGAAATGCTACAGAATTATTCACAACCCTGGATTAAAGACGAAGAAAAGCTCCAAGAAATAAGGTAAAAGTATCATTAAAACCTCTCCATGCTTCAATGAGAAATTTAGCTTAAAATGTTTTATGTAGGCATGTTTTATAAAGAGGAATTGCATTTGAGGAAGTGGTTTTTAAATATTTTCTAAATTTGTGTCACCTGTTTCATGAATTAATTAATTATTGACAATTTACACTTAAAAGTTCTGCCAAATGATGTTCATTTAGTTACTTTTGTTAGATATTAAATGGCAAGTTCAAATTAAAAAGGGTCAGAGATCCTGCAGTAAAAACCTGTAGTAAGTAGGCAGCTCTATATAGAAACATTGAAATTAACAGTGACAACACATTGCAGAAACATCAAGTAACCACCAATGTGGGAAAATTAAATTTTAAGTATCACCTTTTTGAAATGAACTTTGCATAAATAAAGCATTGAGACAGATAGATTGCCCTTTTTGTACAATGGCAATAATGCTAACTGCTTAGAGGTTGTGATTTCCCAGGACAGGGCTTAAGGCCACCTGCAATGGTTTGGAGAACGCCATCATAACCCAGAAAAACAGTCCAATGAGAACGAAGATTGTCTATGATGGGGACCGGGGGCATACACTCAAAGTGAACTCACAACATTTTGCAACATTTGTCAAAGTATGTTGGGCTTTATTCACTGATCATCCTTCTTTATTCCATCATTATTTAAGAATGTGTCAAACTAAGCTTTGATCTTTGGCGTAACTTGGCCAACGTCCAAAAAATGATTATGGACAACGTTGCACTCTGATCAACACCCCAAATATTCCCCCAAGAAATTGAGCTGAATGTTCTAGGATAAATTCTAAGAAGATAATCTCATTTTGCAAAAATGTCCTTGAATTTCCGACGAATGATTGCAGACGCGTCAGATCTTGAATAAAACATTATATTCATGTGCTGTTGTTGGGAACGGAGGAATCCTGGCAAACAGCAAGTGTGGCTATAAGATTGACTCGGCTGAATTTGTGATCAGGTAAGAACATCATCAAGTGTATAATATATCTTTCAAAATAAAATAAAACCAAGTCAAACTAAACTGTTTATGTTACTTCATCAGGTGTAACTTGGCTCCCTTGTTAAACGGATATGAGGAACATGTTGGGGTGAAAACAGACATTGTGACTGCAAACCCGAGCATTTTATCTAAAAGATGGAGAAACAATTTAAATTTGAAGTTACATTTCTTTCAAGCTTTGTATCTCACTGTTGTTTATAATTGCAGGTACGGCTCACTTTTAGGCAGTCGACGCAGGTTTGTGGAGAGTCTTTGCCAATATGGTGACGCCATGCTGCTGCTTCCTGCATTCTCCTACGTCGTAAACACAGCTTTGTCTTTCCGGGCCCTGTACACCATTGAGGACTTTGAAATGCCCATCCAGTCTGTTTTCATGAACCCAGACTACTTTCGGAGTCTGGCTGCTTTCTGGCGCTCTCACGGATTGTTGGAAAAACGCCACAGCACAGGTCTGGTGATGGTCAGTCTGGCGCTGGAGCTCTGTGACAACGTGGATCTGTATGGATTCTGGCCCTTTGGTCTCCACCCAGAAAACTTCAAAGACCTGACTCATCATTATTATGACAACAATGAAGCTAAGAAATCTGTACATGTTATGTCGGAAGAGTTCAAATTTTTGTTGCAGTTGCACAACCAAGGTGTGCTGAAGCTACACCTGGGGGAGTGTGGACCAGAGGAATAGATTAGTTAGACAACTCATGTAAATGTTTGCAAAATATTTGTTACAGAATACCGAATATTAATTAAATCCTCGTCACTCCATGTTCTTTTTGTTTCCCGCACCAGTAGGAGGCAGAAGACCGTCTCTGACCTTAAAAGTATCAGAAAGGTGAGAGGAAGCAGGCAGAAGCAACAGCAGGGGCTAGGGTTAGGGTTTTTGTGTCACATATTGCTTATATTTCATGCAGATCTGAGGGCCAAAGTCTGTTTTAATTAATTTAATGCTGTCATATGTAAATTCTATTTTTAAAAAAACATGTTTTTTTCCATATTTTTTAAAAAATTAACTATATTGTGACAGTGCAATATGAGACAGATCCTCTACAAAAAGATTGAGCTCCTCCATCTCCTTCCTGTACTGTATACATCATCTGAAGAAATGCACCGCTCCCAGTGAGAATCAACCAATCATCGCTGCCAATCACCCTCATGAACGCGCTGATACATGTCCTGAAGGAGGAGAAACAACTCAATGTGACAGAATAACTGTTCTTCTGTCATCATCAGGGTCTGCTGACGGGGAGAAGCTGATTCAGGCTTTATCATGATTGGAAGCTCTAAGACCCGCCTCCTGACTCCTATTGGTTGTTTCCAGTTTGCATTGGGAGAAGGCAGGAAGCTCTATATTTTTACAGATTAAAGCAGTACAAAGCAATTTAAATATTCACAATTTATAATGTAGGTTTTAGTTGAATTTTTTTGATAATCAATATTTTACTGGCAGAGAAATCAAGCCTTTGAACGAATGGGTGTTTTATCCTGGATGTGACATTTTGCGACTCAAAAAAATTGAACCATATATGATAGGTCAAGGATAGATCAAGGGTCAACATATGTAACCTCAGCCTGTAATCACATATTCATGCTCGGTGATTTAAATGTTTCAAGTAAAACAAGAAAAGCAGCAAGACTAAAACCTTATGAATGTTCATGACAATCATGGTTAAAATGAAGTTCTGGGTCTTTAAGGTTTGTTACGTGTGATTAGTTTTTGTGTTTTCTTTATTAATTTTATTTTGTTTAAATAAACACTTTGTTCTGTAGTGAGTGGTTTTGTGTATTTGATATTACATAAACAATTTGAGAAATTGGGATTATGTTCCTTATTACCAAAGGGTGTACTTTGTTTATAAACCTCCATCCTATGATGCTAAGCATGGTGTGAAATCTGTATACAAATAAGAACATTTTGAAATCTAAACTTTTACATTTTGTACATTATAAAGGTCTTCTCATTGTTAAACATCGGGGGAATAAACTTAATATTGCTTTGCCATGTTCTGTCTTTTTAACTTATTAATTATTGAATAAACAAAAGCCAATAGTTGATTGAATTGTTAATAATTGTCTATTTCATAGTTTTTAAGTGGTATTTTTGGTATGTGGAGGATAAAGGACTGTGTCTTTGTTGTCACAAAGACATCATTAAAAATGAATTAAAGAAATAAATACCAGTTGCAATGTTTTAACACATCTTAGATGCTTTTTAAAATACTTTTGATGAATCTCTTCTATTTAGTTTTTGCAACTTTGTGGCAGCATAATAATTTGTACTACCACAGTATAAATTTTGCTGCATAAGGAAATAACGTAGGTATCGGTTACACAGTCTACGTTTCTTAAAGACCGACAGCCAAGTGAGGACAGAGTTACAAGCTTTGTTTTGTTTCCAAATACTAGGATAAAGAAGTCAAACAAAGACACAATCACACTTAAATTAAATTTTTGTTTGAAATATAGTAAGACAATCCAGTTGAGCTTCTATTGTAACAAGTCCAGCAGCGAAAGTTTGTTATTAACGTTTACTACTCCTAAAAAAACATTCAGCTTTGCTATAAACCGCCTCAGTCTGGCACTGGAGCTGTGTGACAACGTGGATCTGTACGGATTCTGGCCTTTTGATTTTCACCCACACGGCTTCCAAGACCTGACTCACCATTATTATGACAATATAAAAGCTAAAAAGCCCGAACACCTCATGCCAGTTGAGTACAATTTTTTGTTGCAGTTGCACAATCAAGATGTGCTGAAACTACATTTACGGGGATGTGGATCAGAGGATTAAGACAAATTTCATGATGCATTAAAATAAAGCCACAGTAAAGGATATTTGATAGCTTTATAAATGACTTGACTGTAAGTGTGTTTACATAACACACTTACTACTAATATAAACTTGTTAGTATAAACTTAGTTAGTATTAGTAGGGTTAAAGTTCTGATCACTTCATAGCAGAACAAAACAAGTTTATCAAACTATCAAGGCCTGCAAACAAACTTTTTATTATGAGTGATAATGATTTAAGTGTAGCAGGTAGAACAGGAAAAGCAACAAGACAGAAACCTCTGGAAGGTGTGTGACTGCAAATTTCAGTCATGGTAAAATTAAAATTCTGCATCTCCAAGTTATAGGGGTGTAGATATTTCATAGTTGTCCAAGCTTTTTGGGGTGTAATAATTTTTTTTAGCTTCTTAAGTGTGTTTATTTATTTAAAGGCTTGGTTCTATGGAATGTTGAGTGATTTTGTACATTTGAGGTTAGCTTTAAGTAATTTTAGAAAGTGGGAAAGCTATCATTTAATTGTTTCACACCTTAAACTGACAAAGTGTGTATCTTTTTTTTCTATTTTTACAACATCCATCAGCTGAAAACACTTGACTTCCTTTATATCAAAGCTAAAAACCCACTGGCTTAGATTACCTTTGATTAATGCTAATTAATCATTCATTCTAGTCTTAATTGAATATTTGGTAATGATTATTCTTGATGATTTTGAGGATTTTTGACAACATGCAATGTTTGCTGTTCTCAGCATAATCAGTTGCATTTTTTTGTTTTTTTTAATATAAAGCACTTTGAGTTTTCAGTCTTTTTGCTGAAATGCGCAATACAAATAAACTTGACTTCACTATTGGTGAAACAGCTGGTTGTTGTTCGTTCTGTGTTTTGTTCAATAAATATCTCTTGGTAAGTAAAAGTTGTTTTTTTTGTGGTAAATGATACAATCTGAGTTACTCTTTTTTTATGCGAAGGCCAGTTTGACAGATTGAAGGCCACTGTTACGAGGCAAAATGTAAATATTGACTAAGGAGTTCAGCAGAGGGAAAAGTGCTACACTGCCACCTACAGGCGAGAAAATAATCTGCCGAGTTTATAGGGAACCTAAAGTCATCACGTTGCTGAAAATATATTCGTTAAAATTCATTTATAGTAAATTCAGTAAGTGGTGTGACAAAGTGTCACATTTCATTGTTTCAGAACATTAAACCAATTTAAATATTAGACAACACAAGTGAAAAAGTCAACAAAATCCATTACAAGATATTGAAAATACTTGATTGCAATTGTTGCTGCTTGGAATAAGCCATATATACATACATATTTTTGACAAATACTTCCTTTTTTCAAACCTTGTTTTAATTTTCTAAATGTTTTTTTTTCTTTTATCATGCCGTGGTGAACAAGCTAAATGATGACTAGTGAAGTTGGGTTGTAAAAAGCCACGAGTGAGCAAAGTGTTAAGTGCAGCGTAATGAACTTTGTCACAAAAAGTTTATAAAGCAGGAAGAAAAAGATCAATTTCTGTGACATACTAATTGTTAATTAAGATGATTTTTGATAAAGTGGAGGTTTTGGATCGTATATTGGAGACTCACAAGAAGTTTTTGAAAGGGAAACCAAACTAATGATTGCAATGATAGCCACATTAATTTATTTCCATTATCATTTCTACTATCATTAATTCATAACGATTATCAGTTACCACAGTTACAAGAAATGAAATGGAATGTCATATTACCCAACTTAGTGAATTAATACAAAAAGTCTTCTCTCGACGAATCCAGAAAAGACGCTAAAATAAAATCAGTTATCTTCTTGAAAAAGCTTTGAAAAAGCTGATAAAACAGCTATAAAAAATGGTGTATTGGGAGTGGTAAGAGTTTTATTGTTTGAAGCGGTAAAAGCAATGTTTAACATGTAGGAGGGAGAGACGTAAGTGGGTTCAGAGAGCAATCCTTGGAGCATGTGGTGGGCTCAAATAGCAGGAATTACCAACAGTGGATAACGACTGAAGGTCGTAAACAGAAAAACAGCAAAACGTGATTAGGTTAGCCTGAGGAGGAAAAGATGAAGGGACAGCTCTTACTATATTTGAATCTTCTCATTTTGGGGAGCCTGACGACTATTCTCCTCTGGTATACATTTGACAGCAAGTAAGTTCTGCTTGAATTATGCAAACAAAATTTAAAAGTGAGTTTCTTAGATGATATGGAGACCAAAGTTTACTAGAGAAGAGCGGCATGATGTTGTTATACCAAAGTAATTCTTCATTTTTTTAGATGTTTTCTGTTAAACTAAAATAATAATTAAAGCATGCATTTTCTAAATTTAATTTTTTTACATTTTTATTTACAGCTGGCGTTACTGCAGCGTAAAACTTTGGCCACAAGTTCCTGAACTTAATAATACCCACTCATGTAAAGAATGCAGGTGGAAACAAAGTGTTAAATGATTTAGTTTCATGACATCTTTGTTCATTTTACAATCAGAGTCAACATTATGTGGTTTACTTTGTATGACAGGGAGAAAAAACACATACAAGAACTTTGCTCTGCGCCCTGGAGAAAAGAGAATCAAAGGTTACGGTAAGAAAATTTGTATTAATAGTTTTACATTTTCTTTTCATTTTAGAAAATGTTGTTTCAAAACTTTTTTCTGTCCTTAGTCTGGATTGATCAAATCTCCGACAGGCTTTTCAGTGTTTACAGTGGTGCAACAAGACTTTTATACCAGGAGTGTCCAGAAGAGGATCAGAGTTTTACTATGGGGATCATAGGTTTACTCAGTTTTGATGACAAAACTTTAGCCACTATTGTAAATTGTAATCGTGGCAGATTAATGGAAAGAGACTGGACACGATTTATGTTTATGATTTTATGTAAAGGACAGGATTTCCAGTCAGGACGTCAAGACTTTTTTCCGGTTTTCAGAATCAGAATCAGCCATGGTCACTCACTTTGGTTTTCCATTCCTCTCAATAAAAATATTTAAAATAGAAATATATAAAGTAAAATATATTTTTATTGGAAAAAAAATACAAAATCTACTGATGGTAGAAGTCTAAGCACTTTGTATCCAGGATGTGTGGGGTCTGCAGATATGCTAGCCACACAGCTAACAGCTCAGAGTGCAGATCTAAATCATCTAAGAAGCCTGTCAAATCACTATGCTAAAACAGCAATTATTTTTCCTCTTATTATCCACTACTACCTCCTTATTATAACATTTTAGAAAAATATATTATCATTCCTTTCCATTATGTTCCAGTGATGTACTTCAGTAAACAACTAACAACCAACAAAGGATCAGAGATTGAGTCTTGCAAATTAAGATGTTCATTAAGTGCTTTCTACTTTTTCGGAGACAGAAATGAACTTCAACAAAATCCTCAAATCAAAGATGCTGTTGCTTCCTCTGATTCTTGTAAAGACTGCAGGTAAGAGTGAGCAGGTTCATCATATCTTTTACGACTCTTTGGTGCTTGTTTCTGCATTATCAAGTCAAATTTGATCAGGATTCACAAGTTTTAATGTGTATCTGCTTGTGTTGATGTTCCACAGGGAGAAAATAAATCAATTGTTGGGGAGTTACACTCAAGTTTGGAAGAAAAATGAAGATAATCATTTTGAATTTAGGTAATTATATCCTAATAAAACCTTCTTTATGTTTATGATATATTCCATTAAAAACAAAGAACTTCTACGACAATGTTGAAATAAAGAAGTAACAGAGGTAGACACACCAAAATTCAAAGGCAAGCTGGGAGGTACAGACTGAAACAACCAGAGGCAATTTGGCATGTGAGAAACTCTCAGGTTTGAAATTGAATGCAATTTTTATTCCAAAAGAATATGAAAACAGCATGTAATTCAAGATCCAGAAGGAAAACTAACTCACTTATCAAAATACAAAGTCTACGAAGAGAAAGGTGAAAGGCAGACAAGTAGTTAAAACAAACTTACAAAACCAGATGTGAAGTGAGGAAGACGGCTCAGGGAACAAATGAATACAGTAATTAAAGTAATAAAGTTGTCACAATAAACTGTCACAAGCTTAAAATTCCATAAATAATTTCCTTACACATGCCAGCACATACAGCGTCAACCTCTTATTTGTAGAACAAAGCAAATAAAGCCAATAAATGAAAACCTTTGATACAGTCCTATTTATCTGGTGAGAACCCATTTCAACAAGTGTCCTGCATTAATCATTCAGGAGGAAAAAATTAGTAGTTTTTGCTTACAGTCAAAGAAGTCAGAGATTTATCTTGAGAGAATGACTTGCTTTGACTTATGTTTGCCCCGAGCAAACATAACTCTGGAATATGTTAAAACTGGAATGTGTTATTTTTTATGTTCCGTATTTTCCGCACTATAAGGCGCTCCGGATTATAAGACGCACCTTCAATGAATGGCCAATTTTAAAACTTTTTTCATATATAAGGCGCACCGCATTATAAGGCGCATAGAATAGACGCCACAGTTATGTTGCCACCCGTTCGGTATTGAACGGGACATGATTTGTTCCGTTCACTACAAATATGGATGTCTAATAATAACAAATTGGTCCTGAGTCCTATATATAGCATCTGCACTAGTCATTGTTTCACTCACGGTTTTGGTGTTGCGATATTGTGCCCAACTGCTTTCTGGTTAGCACAGACCAACTGACACGCTGCCGCCGCAGCCTCTGTCTCTCTTCCCCCCACGGCTTTAAATGTATAGGTGCTGGTCCCTTGGTAACTCTAGCCGAAGCTCCCGGATAAATATCTAAAGCCACTTTGTTGACATAAAGAATGTCAACAAAACAGTCTGATTCCGGTTGTGAGAAGAGCCTGGAGAGCGACTGGAATGGGGCGTCTGGGCCGGACGATGGTCACCCGTCTCCGTTCGCGCACAGCATGTTGGTGGAGAACGTGATGCTAGATGACCTGCAGACGACCTGATTATTAGGTGGGTCGGTAGATACATAGACATGTTTATGGGTAGATAGGTCAGTCAAACTTTATTAACAAACCAGTTTTTTGACAACATCCCAGCATGCACTGTACGCTTCTTCCACGGGGAAAATGAAGTCGGCAGCTGCTTACCTTAGTTGCTAGACCTGTTGTGGCTCAATATTTGTCCATATATTAGGCGCACCGGGATATAAGGCGCACTGTCGGCTTTTGAGGAAATTTAAGGTTTTTGGGTGCGCCTTATAGTGCGGAAAATACGGTGACTATGTCGTAACAATATGTTGTGTGACAGATAATTGGCAAAAAACAAAAAAAAAATCAATCTCCTCCAGTTATATATTATGTTTTTATTAAAGTTACATACTGCAGCTTTAACCACCTGCTGTTTTCATCTCGTTTTTTAAATATAGGTATATATTTTAATGAATGAGATTTTTTTTACTGCAACAAATCTTCAGTTATTGCAAAGAAACAATAGGCTGTTTGTTTTCCCAGGACTCGGTTGAACATCAAGTGCAACGGTTTTGATGATGTCATCATAACGCAGTCAAACACTCCCCTTGGATCCAGACTTCCTTATGATGGAGAAAGAACGAGATTCCTTGAAGTTAAAGCAGAGCATTTTAAACATTTTTTTCAAGTAAGTCAATTAAAACATTAAAGTAGCAACAGATAATCCTTTTTTAACACAGATTTTTTCAGGGTTTTTGTGTTCAATATTTTTGTTCATGAATCTGTACTGAACCTGATTCAGTATTTGTGGATTCACATTTTCACGCATTTTCTGTGAAACATAACTCCCAATTATTTGCAGAAAATTTTACTATTCACTTTAAAGTTTATCTAAAATATTCTAAAGAAAACAAATGCATCGTGGGAAGGTGAAGTACTATGGTGGGATTTTCCTGCCATAATTCAAGAGCACACATTTTCAGGAATCTTAATCTCACCCTTCTTTCTGAGAAGGAGAAACTTATAAGCGGTTTGCTTTTATTTTATTGTTGTATTAATAACTGCAGGGGCATCCTTTCTCAAATAAAACAAAGAAGACGTGTGCTGTTGTTGGAAACGGTGGGATTCTGACAAACAGCAGCTGTGGAAAAATGATCGATTCAGCTCAGTTTGTTATCAGGTGAGAATCTTTTCAAGCACAGAAAAGCAATACATTTAAATAATTGTGACAGAAACTGTTTATTCTGCTGTTTTAGGTGTAACTTGCCTCCTTTGTCAAACGGATATGAAAACGATGTTGGCATGAAAACAGATGTTGTGACTGCAAACCCAAGTATATTCACACAAAAGTGAGCAAATCAATCTTTCTTACCCTTAGGCAATATTTCCTCAAGCTATCTTTCTCACAGATGTCCCACTTTTGCAGGTATGGCTCTCTTTTAGAACACAGACGTATGTTTGCAGAGAGTCTGTGCCAATATGGCAAAGCCATGCTGCTGCTTCCTGCCTTCTCCTATCGTATTAACACAGCGTCGTCTTTACGGGCGTCCTACACCATCGACGACTTTCGGATCCCCATTCAGCCTGTCTTCATCAACCCAAAGTACCTTGAAAGTCTTGCTCTTTTTTGGGGCTCTCTAGGAGTGAAGGCAAGACGTCTCACCACCGGCATTATGATGACAAGCCTGGCGCTGGAGCTGTGTGACAACGTGGATCTGTATGGATTCTGGCCTTTCGGTGTTCACCCACAAACCTTCCAGTACCTGACTCACCATTATTATGATGACGGAAAACTGAAGAAAGGTTTCCACTCCATGTCTGATGAGTTCAAGTTGTTGTTGCAGTTGCACAACCAAGGTGTGCTGAAGCTGCACCTTGGGGAGTGTGGACCAGAGGAATAGTAGTTACATTTGGCAAAGACATTCTCAGGACACTGTAAGACATTTGAGCCACAATGAGTCGTGTCTGTTATCCTCTGTAAACCGAATATATTTAACGAGTTTTAGGTTTTAAGTGTGTGAGTTAAATTTACAGTAGTAAGTTGTATTCATTTTGTCAAACCTGTAAGAGTTGAATAAACTAGAGTTTTTATGTTACTACTTTAAAAAAACTGAAAGAAGAAAAAGACAGAAGTGGAAACTATTTCCCAAAATGCTTAGCGGCATGGAAGTGAGTTAAATTTATCTGACTCTTGGGTGTCATTAAGGAAAATGTTTATTTTAATGCAACTGACAGTTTGCAAAACTTGAGGATTATGTCCTGTTCACACTAAATGTTTTTGAGCGGAATTCATTGTGATGTTTCAAAAATTTTATTAATGCAATTTGAAATAAGAACTTAAATTATTCTAAAGTAAAATAAGTATTTATTTTACTAGGTGAGGGCAGTTTTTCTTGCATATCGTGAAATAATTATTTTATTATCATCTTGTTGTTAAATTAACTTCATGAACTTTAATTTCTGAGTTAAAACCAAAATAATTTTTTGTTGACCTAAACAGCATTTTCAAGGCAGCATTTCAAGTTAAACCACCTTCAGATGTTTTACAGTGCAGCTTTAGCATTAAGTTTATCCAAATAACACCTTATAGTTAAACATATGGATGGTTTTTACGCATGCAAAGTTTTTGGGTAGCATTTTGTTGCAAATCACCTTTAAAATGTCAATGTGGGGACGGATCAGGGAACAAAAATGCTCTGCAAACCCTTTGAAAAACGTGTTCCCTCTAGTCGCCTGTTGGTGGCGCTGCTCCAAGAAAACCACTAACGGGAGCGACACAAACCCTCAGAAAAAGACATGAGCAAAACTTACTTCTACACAAAACAAAAATGGAGGGCTGTGAGATTTTAGCGGTTGTAGGATTTCTCTTTTTTCTGGTTTCGTTACAGCAAGTGTGTCAAATTCATCAAGACTTGAAATATCCTCAAATGTGGCAGAATTTTTTGACAAAACTACATAAAAAAAAAAAAGTTAAAATACTACAACTTTCTTTGCATTCAGTGAGTGACTCATCAGATGGGCTGTGATGTTGCCATCAAATGTGATTTGGCAACATATCAATAAAAAACACATTTTATTTGACAACTTAAGCTGACAACTGTTATCTTGATGTTTCTGTTTATGTGGCCATGAAAAGTTATGGTGGGCCTCGAGTTCGACACGTGTCTTACAGTGTCAGGCTGATATGTTCTTGGAAAGAAAGACGTTTTTAATTCAAGATAGTGATATAGTACCACTACATAAAAAGAAATAAATACAGCCTGGTTCTAAAAAAAAGCAGCATGATTGTAGTAGCTGCAGTAATTGTCCAATTTCATACAGACAATCATAAGAGAGTTTGACTCTTGATTTTTGGATCCGTCTCTAATGCATCTGTCAAATTAACTGTGGAGAATGTATGTTTTTAAAGTTAGCAAACTAATAAAAACATGATTGTTTTTCTTTTTATTAGAGGTGTGTGTTCACGTTTATGAGCGTCTAATCACCCTTAAAAGTGGCCTAGAGTTGCTTCTGTTTTTTTCTTCAACGTGTCTTAATGACTGATACTTCAGTTTAACAACTTCACTGTAATTCAGTGGCTTCACTGCTTCCCACAGGTGGGACTTTTTGTTATAGCATGCTCAGAAATATACATTTACTGCTGTAAATATACAAGACAGCATAAAATTTTAGATTAGAAAATACATGCGAGATTAGCCATACTCAATTTTTTTACACAACTCAATAGCAAATCCAATTCCAGTTTACCTAGAAAAATAGCCTTCCCGTAATCTTATTTTTACAACGCAGTTGAGTATGAACAATAAAAAGATGAGCAGACAAGATAGGCTGTAAAGATTGTAAAACTCAGATAACTGAGCAATGGAGGTTGCTTAAAGGGGAACACAAATAAAAAGTCATATAGATTTGTAATAATTAACGTTGAGGACAATTTCAAGTCATGTGTTATTTAATTTAGAAGTCATTGTCTGATACTTTTTAAAACATAAATTAATTGTTGGAGACAAAATTTGTCAGAATTACATCTCCTCTTTTTTTAAACAGCATTTTGGACTGTTCTTAATTCCTGTTTACAGCTACACACACTTCACTTCGATGGGACTAAGACTGAAAACAGTGTTTCCTTTCAAGGTTGTTCCTATTTCACACCTGCTGTGCTGTTAGAAATTAATTCTCAAACAATATCGTATTTCTGAAGTCTTGAAGAAACACATTTTCCAATTCAAGCATGTCAAGAAAACTCAGATTATGGTATCAGCTATAAGAGAAAGTTGGGCATCTGGAATAAAATAGCACAACTGTTTCTTTCCTGAAATAATTTATTATTTAGTTGTTTTTTGTTTGAATGAGTCAAATGAGTTAAAAAACAAAAACAATGAAAATGATTTCCAAGCATATATAACTACATCTGAATGAACGACAAGAACAACCTGTAGTTCTGCGTTTATACAATATTACCAAAACAATTTGTTCTTTGTTGAAATTAGGTTGAAGGTTATCTTGTTTAGTTTAATCGATTTTCATCAGGAACCATTTACATTTTGTGGTACAGATTTATATATATATGATTTTGTTTTGTCTTTTCTAAAGGTAGCTATTTTGAATCAAATAAGTGCTCACCTTATAAAATCTGAGTTATTTTCATAATTAAATAAGTTAACTTCTGCACTTAATATACTCTTGTTTATAGAGTATATATTTATATTAACATTTTTTATTATATTTTATTATATTTTTATTATATTTTTTATTAACATTTATGAATGAAATTGAGATTGAGAGATGATGATGATGATGATGATATGATGATGATGTGATGATGATGATTATTACTATGATTTTATTTTACTCTGGGATTAATAAAGCATTTTTGAATTTGAATTTGAATTTGAGAGATTAAACATTTCTTTTGCAAGAGAACAGCTAAACATAAAGCGTTAATACTATCATAAATAAATTGAATGAAAAAAGACCTGCATTAAGACATTTACAGACAGATAATTCCTTCTCGAAATAAGTAATAACACCCTTAAAACATTTAGACATACTTGACATATGACGTATGTCTGCAACTGATTCCAAGAAGATAGAAAAGAAAACTTACAAGATCTCTTTACAAGTTCAGATAAAAAGTAAAAGTAAAACACAACAAAGAGAATATCTTTTGGCTTTAAGTAGACCAGGAAATACAAAATGGAAGAAAGATCTCCTAGCATGGCTTTATAAATAAAAATATGCTAAGACCATATATTAAACTGATGGGCAACAGGTGTGCAGACGTGGACCCACACCCTCAGGAGGAAGGTCTCAGGGTCCCTCTAGTGGAGAAGAACTGACAAAACCTCTGGATTCCAACAATTCATGTATAACATGGTCCTTTCTTAAACATAAAAATGGATGGGATCGTAAAATATTTATAAACTAATTTCTACTTACTATAACATATATCTATTTTAAGTTCTTTATCACAAAACTCAAAGAAAACGCGTACAATCATGTATGTCTCTCCGAAATGAGAATGAAGACAAATCCAGTAAAGTAAAAAATTAAAGCTTAAATCTGTTCTAGCTATAACCCTAGTAACCAAAGAAGGATTATAGATTCACAGCACCTGCAGTCAAGCTCAAAATTACTCATACTCCTGATAAATATTGGTCTAAAATGGTTCTCATTCAAACAAGATGTTTGCTTCACTCATTTTTGAAAGGAGTAGTTTGACAAAACAAGAAAACGACAATAACAAACGGCATTACAGCGATAAAACCTTATAATTGTTGAGAAGCTTTTTGTTCCTGCTGACATTTTGAGTTTTGATAAGCAGCTCCCAGTGTTTAAACTTGGGTGACCTCCTTGCCATCACCCTAATCTTTATCACCCTCCACCAATTCTCCATCAGATCCAAGATTCTGAAAGAAAATCCCAAAATAAGAATAAAAGGAAACATATTAGTCAAAACAAATTTTCAAATATTCTGGCAGTGCGAATAAAATTCAGGATAAACTGCTTAGCGGGAAACAGAAACAAAAGTAAATTATTTACATTAAAGTTCAAAGTTGCCTGAGGCATTTACACAATTGGCAAAGTTCAGCACTGGAACAAAAGAGATTTGCTTAAGTAATCCCATGAGGGAGGGGATAGTTTGACAGGAAATACTTAATGACTGACAGACAGGAAAGCGTTAAATAGACGGTGAGCGAAAATACAAGCAGGTGAGATTAACAGAAAAAAAAACCAGCTATGAGGGCACAGGTGTTGAAACAGCTGCTCTTTTTGAGCGTCTTGTTTTTGGGGAGCCTCCTGGTCCTCCCCTTCTGGTATACGATGGAGAAAGGGTGAGTTAAACTTCTGTCTGTGGGATGTAAATGAACATTCTGACATGTTCGGGGTCTCAAGTCTTCAAGGTGACCCTGATTCCTTCTGCTAAGGTTTAAATAAGGTAGTGGTCAAAGCTGATATTGTTGAAAAAGAAAAAAATATATAATTTATGTTTTTTTTTCATATCCATCTTCACCAGGTAAATATAAAAAGTATGGAAATAAATGACAAAAGAATGACTCAATAAATGTCCGTAAAATTAAAGATAGATGTACTCCTACGTTTAACATTAAAGTGTTATGTGTGTCTGCTTATCAGTTGAAGTTTACGTTCGTTTTATCATTATTTTTTGTGTTATAATTTAGCCCACTGGCTCTTAAAAGATTATCATTGTTAGATGCACATTTCTCCAAACTGAAATTGCATTTTTTGCTTCATCCTGAAATTTTCTGATTTGTAGTTTCTACGTTTTTAGATGCTTTGCTACAAATTAAACAGATTAATCAGGGATAGTACTAACCAGAAACACAATTTCTTTCAACTGTGCATGAAGTGACAGTGGTGATTATGATCTTTTGCTTTTGAGATTTTTTTTTTTCTGAAAAACTTTATTTACATAAGCCACTCCATTGTCTTTTTTCTTTTTGTAAGGACACAAAAAAAGATATTTACTAAAATCTAAATCTTGTGATCCATGAGTACTTTAAACATGGCAGGAATTGTGAACCCAACAGCAAAAGTCTAACAGATGGTACTTAAAGCTTAAGTACAAGGACAATTCCTCTTATTGCTTGTTTTGTTAAAAAAAAAATTGCAAGGACAAAAATTGTCCTGTCATAATGCCTTAGGTTGCGTTTCATGCTAAGTTGTTAACTTTTTTTATTGTCGGCAGTAGAAACTCTGAGGAGCGCAGAGCTTTCAGACTGTAATTGAAGAGCAGTATTAAAGAAGGATTAAAACTGCAGGGCAAAAACAGATAAATAAAAACTGAGTAAAAATAGGACCATTGATGCTGCAAAAAAAGTCAGAAGCAGGTCGAATACAAATTAACACAAATACATGCAAACATCTGACCACAAATGTTGATGATATAATAAATGCATGCATAGAACTTTTAGTTACAGAGAGAAATGGAAGTTCCAACACTTTGCTAAACTTTAATGCTAGAAAATAATTATTTTTCCCTTAAAGAATGACACAAGAATATCACACTGTTCTGTGCAAACATGAATTAATTTTTCAGTAATCATACCTGTTTAGCTCCTTTTCCCTCACAAAGAAAACAAACTCAAACACCTGCAGAAAGACAAACTGTAAAATGACACTGTCATTGTGCAACAGTATTTTCCTGCTTTGAGTTTACAAGATTGTTGGGTGTAAATGACGCAAAACCTCCTGCTTTTCATTTGGACTTTGTCATTTAATAAATTATCAAGTTTGGATGTAACCTTCAGAATTAGAGTTTTAGTACAAGAAGCATTTATTGCATCATTTCCTTTAAAAAAGAATGACTTCTAGAATATGCAGAATGTTTCCTCCATATAATTCTTCAGTGATTTATGCTGGTAGAAGTTGATGTTTGCAACTTTTAAAGCAGATGTGAGGATGGCAATCACTCATAAAGGCTGAATGGAATCTAAAAAGATACTCTGCAGCATATAAGGTGCATCAGAAGAAATATTACAGAATGTTTCATAGTTCTGGGAACACCAAAGGATGATTCACGTGTTAGTGATGTAAGTTTATGCAGTGCACTCACACTGAATAAAGCAAAACTGTTATTAAAAATATATTTTCTTCTCAACACCGTTTTTCTCTCGCCACAGATTGGCGATACCTCGCCGCAATCTACTGCAAAGCATCAATTCATTAGTCTCTCTGTAAGAATGAGCAGTCGCTGCTTTTAGTGTCGTTTCTGTGTTAATTCAATTATTAAATCAATCTACATCAGTGATGCTCATTTCTGGATTTGCTCTTATGTTTCAGGGAGAGGTCGAATCAGTTCATAGATTTCTGCTCTCGAGTCTCACAAACGGAAGAACCTGACGATGAACCATTGAGGTATAAATTCAATTCTTTTACAAAACTAAAGCTTCCTAAATCAAAATGTGATCTTATCAAATGCAATAAAAAAAAACTCACAAGGGTCACTTGCTTGTCGTTGCGTCTACATCCACAAACCTGTCCCTCAACCGTCCTGCATCAGTTCTAGGGAAAAAATATACAGATATTTACACAATTTTGGTGAATTCTTCCTGTTACTGAGACTCTTAATGGATAATATGTTCTGCAGTGGAAAGTTTCGTCCATGTGGTCTTGCTGTCTTGGGCAACTCTACATTGTGAAAGCTCAGCTGTGACTTAAACTCATGAATACTTTATAATTCAGGAAACACAGATTAACTGAAGTCACTGAAATGTGTAATTATTTAAGTGCTAAATACACAGAACCAGAGTGAAGAAGTTTTTTGTTTTTTTAAATGACATACATCCATTTTTTTGTTGTCAGGCAGCACAAAAAAAAATCCCCATATAATAATACAATGATGCATTTTATTTATTACTTGTACCACAAAAGATAAAACAAAAGCCAGGTGCTCCTATAATAAAATGAGCCAGTTTTATTGTGTGAAGGAAATCAAACACTCTGAAAATATGCCATGATGAGCAGCTTCAGAAGGTATTTTTACAGATTCATACAATAGATGGAAAGGAAGATTATTGTATTCAGTCCTGCCAGTCATGGGGAACAAGCAAAACATGTGGGTAATATATGAATGTTTTTCCTCCTGCATTAAAGTTTCTGTAGAATTTGCGGTAAAGATAAAAATGAGAAATATGCCTCACAAAGCCACGGAGCGCTTTTCTCAGCATCAAGGATGGGTTAGCTTGGAATGAAGTTTGACAATATGTCGGAGAATCTAACAGGAAATTTTACAAAGCTCGGAAACTTTAACTGAAAAAAATTCCTTTAATACAAGGTTGATGAATTATACCAGCATGAAATAAGATAAACATCTGTTGCTGTTGTTTGAAGTAAATCTAATCTGTACGGTCTGTAAAAAATGATGGAAGTGGTATTGTTTTTGTTGCCTTGTTCTGAATTATGTTATCAATCACTGATCGTCTGTCTTGTCTATTACAATTTCATATCAACCGATTCATGCTGAAGAAGATAAAATCTAAACAACTAAACAAACTGATACATAAAAAGAGTTGATTTAGAGAATATTAACCAAGTCTGATTTCGTCCAAGTATTATTTTTTTAATCTTTAATTGAATTCCCACAAAGATTAATACATACTGGATGTTTATTTTTAGATTTTGTTCAAATCGGCTCCTGGTTTGAGCATTACTGTGCCAAAATTGCTCCAAATGCCGTGATGGAGTTTTTGTGCAAACTGTCATCATCTAAACAGCCACTGTTCAGAGTCAGTGGAGTTTTTAAGTCTGAAGTACATTTAGTAATTTAAATAAATTACATTTTGTGCCTTTTGATGCATCCATCATGAAAGTTGCATCTTCAGATGCCAAAGGGATAATGCAGAGGATTACCTCGAGGAACCAGTTATATCGGCTGGATGGGATCCAAAAGCAACGACTTATCAAAGCTAAAGTGTCGACAGACGCGTTTCAGCCGTGTCGTCCCTGCCACCTCTCTGGATTCCTGTCTGTTCTAGATGTCCAACAATGTACTACACCTATGTGCAGTACATTGTTGTACTATGCAATTCGGCTTTTTCACCCCATGACCTGTGTCAAACTGCTCTTGCTAAATTTTAGCTACAATCTAGCAACAAAACAGACACTCGTTTTGGTTGTGTACTTAAGGTTTACTGGTACTTATATTGTGCTGTTTGCAGATGATGCTGCCATTTTTATTTCTTTGAGTCTATGTATTAAATACATAGAGAAATGTAAGTTAAATAAAACCTGGACGGTGAATACAAAAAGTATTTGTTAGGTCTGGATTCCTGAATCCAAATGTAAATAAAAGATTTTTTTCATGCAAGTTTACAGATCTTGACACATTTTTTCTCCAGTGAGCCTATCAATGAAGAACCTGAAAAAACAGATGACAAGAAACAAGCTGCTAAGCCATGTAAAGGCTGCAGGTGAGAAAAGTGTCATACATTTTAAAAAAATAATATGCAAATACATATTTATTTTTTAATAAAAGTTAAGTACTGCAGCTTTAAAGAGGATTCATTTCTGGATATAATAAATGCATGAATGTGCATCTAAATAAGAGACCAGAAAAGCAAGTTTACATATTCTGACACTTTACTTCCTCCCAGCAAAGACAAATCTGAGAAAATACCTGATAAGAAGCAAGCTGCCAAGGAAAGTAAACCGTGTAAAGACTGCAGGTGAGAACAGAGTGTCACAGTTTTTCCTTTAGGTCAGTGATTCTCACATTTTTCAGGTAGAGTCGGCCACTTAGAGGAAAAAACATTTATGATCCCTCCAGCCCCAACAAAGCTCAGGAAAATGGTTAATTTAGTTAGAATAAAAGTTGTTTCTCTATATTTTTCTTATTTTATTTGTTGCTAAGTCAACCAAAAAGCAATAAAGTACAAGTGCTGTGCCAGTAAGTATATTTAAAAAATGTAAATAAAACTCGAGAAACATTTCTAAATGACAATATTTTGTATTACTTTCCTATCTTCTGTATTTTCCTTCATTGAAATTATTAAATTAGCATTAAATTATGAATGTAAAAATTAAAAAATATAGCTAATCATGCGCAAGAAGTTTAAAATGTCCTCGTCACTTCTGTCCTCATGTCTCATTTCCCTGGATACACTATTAGAGATGCTAATAGTGTCTCCATGGACACTCTTAGTTATGTAAAGCCGAACAAGTTCGGGTTGTAACACTTAAGAAAATAAAAAGCAGCCATGGTGAACTCCTTGCTTTTGCCATAACAGAGCCAAGCCCAGAAAACACAAAGCCATGGACGCTTTTCTCAGTGTCAGGGACGGATTAGCTTGGAATGAAGTTTGACAATAATTCCGAGAAGCTAACAGGAAATTTTACAAAGCTCTAAAACTGTAACTGAAAAAATTCTTTAACACAAGGTTGATAAATTAAACCAGCATGAAATAAGATAAACATCTGTTGCTGTTGTTTGAATTAAATCTAATCTCTACAGTTTGTATGAAAGGATGGAAGTAATGTTGTTTTTGTTGCCTTGTTCTGAATTATTTTATCAATCACATCGTCTGTCTCGTCTATTACAATTTTATATCAACCGATTCATGCTGAAGAAGAGAAAATTGTTTCTAAACTAAACAAACTGACACATAAAAAGAGTTGATTTAGAGAATATTAACCAAGTCTGATTTCATCCAAGTATTATTTTATTTAATCCTTAATTCCCACAAAGATTAATACATACTGGATGTTTATTTTTAGATTTTGTTCAAATCGGCTCCTGGTTTGAGCATTACTGTGCTAAAATTGCTCCAAATGCTAAACAGCCACTGTTCAGAGTCAGTGGAGTTTTTAAGTCTGAGGTACATTCAGTATTTTAAATAAATTACATTTTGTGCCATTTGATGCATCCATCATAAAGGTTGCATCTTCAGATGCCAAAGGGATAATGCAGAGGATTACCTCGAGGAACCAGTTATATCGGCTGGATAGGATCCAAAAGCAACGACTTATCAAAGCTAAAGTGTCGACAGACGCGTTTCAGCCGTGTCATCCCTGCCTGCCACTTAGAGGAAAAAACATTTATGATAGATGTTTATATATCAACATCAGTGATCCTTGAGATGCTTGGCTATAAGAGCAATCATGAGACCCAATACCCACCATGGAAAAGACGGTTAGAGGCTAAGATCAAGATAACAAGGAGGGAAGTGAGCCAACTGTCAGAGCTCCAAAGGGGTGCAATGAATAGATCAGTACACAAGAAGTACAGCCAGATGCTCATACCTGAAGCACTCGAAACTGCCAAACAAAGGCTCCAAGCCTTGGCCAGCCGCCTGAAGAGATACACAAGAGAGAATGAAGCCAGGAGGATTAACCGACTCTTCCACACCCAACCAGCTAAAGTGTACTCTCAATGGCAGGGCACTAACAACAGAGCAGACCCACCAAGGCTGGAGACTGAACAATACTGGAAAGGCATATGGGAAAGGGAGGCGACCCACAACAGCAATGCAAAGTGGCTGACCTCTCTACGAGAGGAACACAGCAACCTCCCTGAACAAGCCCCGGTAACCATCACTGTGGCAGATGCCCAAGAAAGAGTCTCGGGTATGAAAAACTGGACAGCACCAGGACCTGACATGATCCATGCCTACTGGCTAAAGAAACTCACTGCCCTCCATGAGCGACTGGCAGCTCAAATGAACCAGCTGCTACAAAATGGGATTCACCCTCAATGGTTAACTGAAGGTCGCACAATACTGATACAGAAGGATCCCTCAAAGGGTTCAATCCCATCCAACTATCGGCCAATAATCTGTCTCTCTACAACATGGAAGCTCATATCAGGCATCATAGCGGCTAAGATAAGTGGTCACATGGATAAATACATGAGCACGGCACAGAAGGGCATCGGCAGAAATAGCAGAGGAGCCGAACACCAACTCCTGGTAGACCACACAGTCGCCCGAGACTGCAAAACCCGACACACCAACCTGTGCACCGCTTGGATAGATTACAAGAAAGCCTATGACTCGATGCCACACACTTGGATCATTGAATGCTTAGAGATGTACAACATCAATAGGACTCTAAGAGCCTTCATTGCAAACTCGATGGGACTGTGGAAAACCACCCTTGAAGCCAACTGCAAACCACTTGCACAAGTGTCCATCAAATGTGACATATACCAAAGAGATGCTCTGTCCCCACTGCTGTTCTGCATAGGCCTGAACCCCCTCAGCCAAATCATCAACAAGACTGGCTACGGATACCGACTGAAGAATGGGGCCACAATCAGTCACCTCCTCTACATGGATGTAGCTGTACGCTAAGAGTGAGCGAGACATCGACTCACTGATCCACACCACCAGGATATACAGCACTGACATTGGGATGTCATTCGGACTAGAAAAGTGTGGTCGGATGGTTACAAAGAGAGGGAAGGTCGTCCGCACAGAAGGGGTCTCACTCCCAGAAGGAACAATAGCAGACATAGAGCACAGTTACAAGTACCTGGGAATACCACAAGCAAATGGCAACTTCGATGAGGTCACAAGGAAAGGAGCCACAGCCAAATACCTCCAACGAATAAGGCAAGTCCTGAGAAGCAGCTCAATGGCAAGAACAAGATCCGTGCAATAAACAGCTATGCCTTACCAGTAATCAGATACCCTGCCGGAATAATTAGCTGGCCAATGGAAGAGATAAAAGCCACGGATGTTAAGACTCGGAAGTTACTAACCATGCATGGAGGGTTCCACCCCAAATCCAGCACCCTGAGACTGTACACGAGCCGTAAGGAAGGAGGCAGAGGACTAGCGAGTGTGAGAGCCACTGTCCAGGATGAAACATCCAAGATCCATAAATACATCAAGGACAAAGCCTCAATGGACGATATGCTCAGCAAATGTCTCAGGCAATGGGGAACAGAGGATGAGGTGCTAGAGGTTCCATCATGGGAGAACAAGCCCCTACATGGGATGTACCACCGACAAATAACTGAAGTGGCTGATATCAGGAAATCCTACCAATGGCTGGACAAAGCTGGACTCAAGGACAGCACAGAGGCTCATCCTGGCTGCACAGGAACAGGCCCTAAACACCAGAGCAATAGAGGCTCAGATCTACCACACCAGACAAGACCCAAGGTGTAGGTTGTGCAAGGAGGCCCCTGAGACAGTCCAGCACATAACAGCAGGGTGCAAGATGCTGGCAGGGAAAGCGTACATGGAACGACATAACCAGGTGGCGGGCATAGTGTACAGGAACATCTGTGCAGAATATGGACTGGAAGCCCCGAGATCGAAGTGGGAAACACCCCCAAAGGTGGTGGAGAATGACCGAGCTAAGATCCTGTGGGACTTCCAGATCCAGACAGACAAGATGGTAATGGCGAACCAACCGGACATTGTGGTGGTGGATAAAGAACAGAGGAAAGCCGTTGTGGTGGATGTAGCTATACCAAGTGACTACAACATCAGGAAAAAGGAGCATGAGAAACTGGAGAAATACCAGGGCCTCAGGGAGGAACTGGAAAAGAACTGGAAGGTGAAGACCACAGTGGTGCCTGTGGTCATCGGGGCCCTCGGGGCAGAAACCCCCAAACTGGAGCAGTGGCTAAAACAGATCCCAGGAACAACATCAGACATCTCAGTCCAGAAATGTGCAGTACTAGGCACAGCCAAGATACTGGAGGAGAACCTCAAGCTCCCAGGCCTCTGGTAGAGGACCGAGCTCAGAGGATGAAAGAGACCACCCGCAGAGGGAGAGAAGGGAATTTTTTATATATATATATATATATAAAAAAAAAATTATAAAAATTATAAAAAATATGTATATATATACACAGTCCAGTCACATTAATGTGACCATCTGTCAAAAGCCAGAATAACCACCTTTCGCAGAGCGAACTGCTACGAGACGTGCAGGAAGAGAGTCACTTAGGTCCCTGAAGGTCTTCTCTGGGATGTTGAGCCATGACGACTCTAATGCCGTGGCCAGCTGCGCTAGATTACGCGGTTGAGGATCCATGGCGCGAACAACTCGATCGAGATGGTCCCACAGATGCTCGATTGGGTTTAAGTCAGGTGAGTTTGCTGGCCAGGGGAGGACGGTAAACTCATCCTGGTGCTCTTCGAACCACGCACGTACACTGGCAGCTGTATGGCACCTCGCATTGTCCTGCTGGAAGATGCCATCATCCTGAGGAAAAACAATGCGCATGTAGGGGTGGACATGGTCCGCAAGGACAGATGCGAACTTGTATTGATCCATCGTGCCTTCCACAATAATCAGTGAACCCAGAGAATGCCAGGAAAACATTCCCCAGACCATAATGCTCCTGCCTCCAGCTTGGACCGTTCCTGCAATGGTTGCAGGGTGGTTCCTTTCAGAGGTTTCACGCCTTATACGCCAACGTCCATCTGTCCGATGGAGCATAAAACGCGATTCATCTGAAAACGCTACCTGTCGCCACTCAGTGGACGTCCAGCTGCTGTACTGGCGTGCAAATTCTAGCCTTCGTCGTCGATGAACACCAGTCAGCATAGGTGCACGAACCAGGCGTCTGCTTCGGAGGCCCAGACGCAGCAATGTTCGCTGAATAGTGGTTTGGGAGACACTTGTGGTAGCCCCTTGGTTCATTTTAGTGGTCAGTTGCTCAACGGTAGCCCGTCTATCTGCCCGAACGCATCTCCGCAACCGTCGTTCGCCTCTGTCATCTATGGCCCGTGGTGCACCACATTTGCCACGTCGTTGATTTTGGACAGTCCCATTTTGCCATGCATGGTACACTTTTACCACGGCGGCACGCGAACAGTTCACAAACTCAGCCGTTTCGGAAATGCTTCCACCCTTGGCCCGAAAGCCAATGATCATGCCCTTTTGGACGTCGGATAAATCGCTTCGTTTCTGCATTACGCCAACGATTGAAATGTTTTCCGAAGCCCACACACACCCTTTATATACGCTCAACTGCACTGTGCTGCCACCTGCCTTCTGTGATTGGTTATTTAACTCTGAAGTGGAAAGTACGTGGTGGTCACATTAATGTGACTGGACTGTGTATATATATATATATATATATATATATATATATATATATACAGTACAGACCAAAGGTTTGGACACACCTACTCATTCAATGAGTTTCCTTTATCTTCATTACTATTGACATTGTAGATTCACAGTGAAGGCATCAAAACTATGAATTAACACATGTGGAAATATGTACTAGACCAAAAAGTGTAAAACAACTGAAAATACGCCTTATATTCTAGTTTCTTCAAAGTAGCAACTTATTGCTGTGATTACTGCTTTGCACACACTCTGCATTCTCTTTATGAGTTTCAAGAGGTCGTCACCTGAAATGGTTTTCAGTTCACAGGTTGTGCCCTGTCAGGTTAATAAGTGGGATTTCTTGCCTTATAAATGGGATTGGGACCATCAGTTGTGTTGTGAATTAGTCAGGTGGACTCAAAGCTGATAGTCTTACTGAAGACAGTGTTAGAATTTCTATTATGGCAAGACAAAAGTAGCTAAGTAAAGAAAAACAAGTAGCCATAATTACTTTAAGAAATGAAGGTCAGTCAGTCCGAAAAATTGGGAAAACTTTGAAAGTGTCCCCAAGTGCGTGGCAAAAACCATCAAGCGCTACAAAGAAACTGGCTCACATGAGGACCGCCCCAGGAAAGGAAGACCAAGAGTCACCTCTGCTGCGGAGAATAAGTTCATCCGAGTCACCTGCCTCAGAAATCGCAGGTTAACAGCAGCTCAGATTAGAGACCAGGTTAATGACACACAGAGTTCTAGTAGCAGACACATCTCTGCAACAACTGTTAAGAGGAGGCTGTGTGAATCAGGCCTTCATGGTAGAATAGCTGCTAGGAAACCACTGCTAAGGACAGGCAACAAGCAGAAGAGGCTTGTTTGGGCTAAAGAACACAAGGAACGGACATTAGACCAGTGGAAATATGTGCTTTGGTCTGGTGAGTCCAAATTTGAGATCTTTGGTTCCAACCACCGTGTCTTTGTGCGACGCAGAAAAGGTAAAGGGATGGACTCTACATGCCTGGTTCCCACCGTGAAGCATGGAGGAGAAGGTGTGATGGTTCTTTGCTGGTGACACTGTTGGGGATTTATTCAAAATTGAAGGCATACTGAGCCAGCATGGCTACCACAGCATCTTGCAGCGGCATGCTATTCCATCCGGTTTGCGTTTATTTGGACCATCATTTATTTTTCAACAGAACAATGACTCCAAACACACCTCCAGGCTGTGTAAGGGCTATTTGACCAAGAAGGAGAGTGATGGGGTGCTGTGCCAGATGACCTGGCCTCCACAGTCACCGGACCTGAACCCAATCGAGATGGTTTGGGTGAACTGGACCGCAGAGTGAAGGCAAAAGGGCCAACAAGTGCTAAGCATCTCTGGGAACTAATTCAAGACTGGTGGAAGACCATTTTAGGTGACGACCTCTAGAAACTCATCAAGAGAACGCCAAGAGTGTGTGAAGCAGTAATCAAAGCAACAGGTGGCTACTTTGAAGAACTTAGAATATAAGACATAATTTCAGTTGTTTCACACATTTTTGTTAAGTATATAATTCCAAATGTGTTAATTTATATATATATATATATATATATGTATATATATATATATATATATATATATATATATATTATATATATATATATATATATATATATATATATATATAGAGAGAGAGAGAGAGAGAGAGAGAGAGAGAGAGAGAGAGAGAGAGAGAAAATATACTGTAAGTTAAAACCTGGACGGTGAATACAAAAAGTATTTGTTAGGTCTGGATTCCTGAATTAAAATGTAAATAAAAGATTTTTTTCATGCAAGTTTACAGATCTTGACACATTTTTTCTCCAGTGAGCCCATCAAAGAAGAACCTGAAAAAACAGATGACAAGAAACAAGCTGCTAAGCCATGTAAAGGCTGCAGGTGAGAAAAGTGTCATACATTTTTAAAAAATAATATGCAAAGACATATTTATTTTTTAATAAAAGTTAAGTACTGCAGCTTTAAAGAGGATTCATTTTTGGATGTAATAAATGCATGAATGTGCATCTACATAAATAAGAGACCAGAAAAGCAAGTTTACATATTCTGACACTTTATTTCCTCCCAGCAAAGACAAATCTGAGAAAATACCTGATAAGAAGCAAGCTGCCAAGGAAAGTAAACCGTGTAAAGACTGCAGGTGAGAACAGAGTGTCACAGTTTTCTTTTAGGTCACTGATTCTCAAGTTTTTTGGGTAGAGTCGGCCACTTAGAGGAAAAAACATTTATGATCCCTCCTGCCCCAACAAAGCTCAGGAAAATGGTTAATTTGGTTAAAATAAAAGTTGTTTCTCTATATTTTTCTTATTTTATTTGTTGCTAAGTCAACCAAAAAGCAATAAAGTACAAGTGCTGTGTCAGTATAAAAAATGTAAATAAAACTCAAGAAACATTTCTAAAAGACAATATTACTTCTTATTATTATTACAGTATTACTTCCTTATCTTCTGTATTTCACTTCATTGAAAGCATTAAATTAGCATTAAATTATGAATGTAAAAATTAAAAAATATAGCTAATCATGCGCAAGAAGTTCAAAATGTCCTCGTCACTTCTGTTCTCATGTCTCATTTCCATGGAGACACTATTAGTATTTCTAAAAGTGTCTCCATGGACACTCTTATTCCTGTAAAGCCGAAACAAGTTCGGGTTGTAACACTTAAGAAAATAAAAAGCAGCTATGGTGAAATCCTTGCTTTTGCCATAACAGAGTCAAGCCCGGGAAACACAAAGCCATGGACGCTTTTCTCAGCGTCAGGGACGGATTAGCTTGGAATGAAGTTTGACAATATGTCGGAGAAGCTAACAGGAAATTTTACAAAGCTCTAAAACTGTAACTGAAAAAATTCCTTTAATACAAGGTTGATGAATTATACCAGCATGAAATAAATTAAACATCTGTTGCTGTTGTTTGGATTAAATCTAATCTGTACGATTTGTAAGAAATAATGGAAGGGGAATTGTTTTTGTTGCCTTGTTCTGAATTATGCTATCAATCACTGACTGTCTGTCTTGTCTATTACATTTTTTAGTCTATAAAAAAACCAAACAAAAAGAAGTCATAAAGTAGAAGTACTTTGTCAGTAACTACATTTAAAAAGTTTAGATAAAACTCAAGAACTATTTTAAAGACAATTTGTATTACTTCCTTGTCTTCTGTATTTCACTTTATTATCTGTCCAATCTAAATATCAGAAACACACAAAAATGTCTTTACCGTTAAATTATGCTTGTCAAACTAAAAACAAAACGTTTTCCAGGTAATATCAAATCATGCGTGAGAAGTTCACAATGTCCTGGTCGTTTCTGTCCTCGTTTCTCAGGTGTTTTTGTCTTGACTCATAGTGTCTCCATGGAAACCCTTATTCATGAAAAGCAGAAACAGGTTCAGACTGCAACACTTGCAAAAACCAAAACAAAAATAAAAATAATAGACCTCAGAAAACCTTAGAGAATCACAGCTGTAGTGAAGTCCTTGCTTTTGCCGGAACCAGGTCAGTACTCCATAGTTCCCTGATCTTTTTTGTGTTTCTGCTTTTGCAAATCCAGGAAGAAAATAACCGAAATGCTGAAGCCTTACTCCAAACCCTTTAAGAGACGGGAGGAAAAACACGAAGAATTAAGGTACGAATACTTTCAAAATCAATTGCAGCTCAATTTTAATCTCGTTCCCATCAGCTTTCTGTCTGAATGCTGAACAGCTTTTCAAAGTGTTTCAAACTGTTCTTAGAAAAGATTTTATCAGGCCTGTCATCCCACGCCGGCATCAGTCAGCTTTAATTTGATGGCGTATTTTAAGTTAGCAACAGTCACAGTATTTTAGGCTAGATTTATGTCAAGCACTTTGAAATGCCTCACTGATGAAATGTGCTATACAAATAAAATTTGATTGACTGATTTAGTTGAGTTTTCGTCACTTCTAGATTAGCAGTTTTAGTCTCGTTCCAGTTTAAATCTTGCTATGTGTCAGTCGTTTTAGTTGTTCAACATGCTCATGGTTTCTGTTTTCCTTTGTGCGGATTTTTTTTTGATTGCTTTGTGTGTGATAATCCTACATAAATACACTTGCCTTTCTTGCCTGCCTTGCTGTCAATTGTTTGTTCTGCTTTACTTCATGTGTTGACTTGAATTGAATGGAGTATATCTTTTTTCATCACACTGACTGACTTTTCAAAATGAAGTCTTTATTGAGAGATTACTGATGTGTTATGTCATGCAAATGAAAGAAAACTTAATTTCTTCCTTTAACAGAGAGAGCATGCTTTAAAAGCTGTTGTACTCACATCTTAAAGTTCTGTTCCTCTGCTAACTGCTGAATAAATAAACGTCCTTGTGTTTGCAGAGTTCGGCTGCACTTAAAGGTCGGAGGTTATGAAAAGGCCGTCATTACTCAGAAGAACACTGTGGTGGGATCAATACTTGTTACAGATGGGGATAAAAAGAGGATTTTTGAGGTGAAATCGGAGCATTTTGACACATTTTTGAAGGTAAGTTTTCTGTTTTACAGGTTTCCAGTTACATTATTGTTTAACAATTTATCAGTTATTTATTTTAAACATGGGACTTGCTAACATGGTGCTTCACTTTTAAATGTACTTAACCCAAAAATATATTTTTTATCGTCTTTTTTTGGTTTCTTATGATACTTTTTGGCAATAATTGTTAAATTATTTTAAGGAAAATACATCTGTGTGATTTGCAGCAGTACTTATGTGTGTTACTCCATGAAAAAAAAATTGCCAAATCTTTTCTGCTAGTTCCAAAAAGCGTTTGCTTATTGATTGGATATTGATGAGTGAAGGTGATCTTGGTGCAGAGAGGTCTTCCTACAGGTGGCAAAACTATCTAAAAAATTAAAACTACTCTTTATGACTCAAAAAACATTTACATGCTAGGGATATAAAATTGAATTGGATCATTCAAAAGACAATTATATGTAAATATGTACCTCTGCCTTAAACTATACACTGTTTACTAGAGCATTGATGTTTTCCTAAAATCTGAAAGTTGCTTTTGTGGATTAGTCAAATGCACACGACATATCACTGATTCCTATAAATATATTTAAATATAAGCTATTTGCATGTTTTTAATTGTTAAAACTATGTTTATTATAATTTTTTTATAATTTTGTTGGTGATTTCAGGAATCTCCTTTTGCAAATAAAACCTACAGCTCTTGTGCTGTTGTTGGGAATGCTGGGATCCTGGCAAACAGCAGCTGTGGAAAAAGTATCGATTCAGCCGAGTTTGTCATCAGGTGAGTAGGCTGTCCAAGTACGGAAGCGCATTGCTGTCACGCAGGAAAAAAAAAATTCGAGCGCTATCACGTTATAACGTGATATGTATCTTGTTAAAACGTGATAGTATCACGTTAAAACGTGATATGTATCTTGTTAAAACATGATAGTATCACGTTAAAACGTGATACGTATCTTGTTAAAACATGATAGTATCTTGTTAAAACGTGATATGTATCACGTTTTAACAAGATACGTATCACGTTATAACGTGATAGCGCTCGAATTTTTTTTTTCCTGCGTGACAGCAATGCGCTTCCGTAGTCCAAGTATCAGAAGTTAACATTATTTAAGAATCCTGTTATAACTAAAAATAATGTCTGCTACTGTTCTTCAGGTGCAACCTTCCGCCTTTAAGAAATGGATACGAGAAACACGTTGGGGTCAAGACGAACCTTGTGTCAGCAAACCCGAGCATACTTTTAGAGAGGTGAGAAAACGTATACATTTTTCTCAGCTTCAGTAATATCATCTAGCTTGTTTTTATTAACATCGATTTTGTATTTGCAGGTATGACTCTCTTTTAGGAAGTCGACGGAAGTTTATGGAGAAACTGTGCCAATATGGAAGCTCCGTGATTCTACTTCCTGCGTTCTCCTATATCAAACATACAACTCTCTGCATGCGGGCTTTCCATACTATTCAAGACTTTGGGAGCCCCTTGCAACCAGTTTACTTCAATCCAGAGTACTTAAAGGATCTTGACACATTCTGGCGCTCTCAGGGATGGAAGGCTGTACGTCTCAGCTCTGGCATGATGCTGACAAGCATGGCACTGGAACTGTGCGACACCGTCGACCTGTACGGCTTCTGGCCATTCAATCTTCACCCACAGACCTTCAAGGAGCTGACCAACCATTATTATGATGACATAAAAGGAAAGAGCGGATTCCACGCCATGCCGGAGGAGTTTAAGCTCCTGTTGCAGCTACACAGCGAGGGTATACTTAGGCTCCACGTTGGTGACTGTGAATCCAAAGGAGGGTAGTCCAACATACTGGAAAGAAAGCATAGTGTTGTGTGTGTAGGTAAGTGTGTGTTTGATTGTGCAGTTGTGGTTCTGCTTTAAGCAAAGGCCTGGGCAAGCCCTCCTCCTGCCACTCAAAACAAAACAAAATGGAGGAAATTAAAGCTGTGTCCGAATTCAGGGTCTGCATCCTTGGAAGGACGGATTTGTAGGCCGATTACGTCATAGCGTGGCGACAAGGCCTGTCCGAATTCAAAGACTCCTTCAAATCTGTCCATCTTTTCTCCAGATTTGAAGGATGTGTCTGGTGTTTCCTTCACGGCCCACGATATCCCATAATTCATTGCAAGTTCCAACTGGGCGTTCAGGCAGAGCGTCAATGGCGGTGAAAAGCGACAAATTATTTAGCCATATAACACTTTAAATGACACAACGTGATTTGGTACAATGTTTTTAGGCGAAAATGTAAGTGGGTAAATCTCAAAGATCTGATCGGTTCATCAATACATCACCTAATTGCAATATTGCTCTGACATTTTCTGACCCGTCTGCTACGACTGTGTTAGCATCCAGCTCCCCTCCAGCTGTCAGCTGGCCGGGCGCGTCCAGGTTCGGTACCGAGAGAAAACGCAGAACTACTGGAACATTGTTATAAAAACTCCCGGTAGTTTCCCCAATGAGTGGGAGTTAAACACCGATATAATTCAAACAGGTCTCGTTGAAAAATGTTTGGTTTATAAAGTATTTCATAGCAGAGCACATCGGTTTGATTGGTTAATTAAAGCTAAGCCTTCAAATATAATAGGTTTATTTAACCGTAATGTCCGATCTGTGATGTGGAGAGTGTTATATTTGTAAATGAATAATTTGTATTCCTTGTAGAAAAGTGCAAGAGATTTCCTTTTTACTAAGGAACATCCTTTACTATAAAAGGTGAAGAATAATATAGAAATTAGTAATATATGACTGAAAAACAAACTTCGGCTCTGTTTTTTTTTTGTTTTTTTATCTCCGCTCTCTGCAGAGAAGCTCTCTGTGGAGGCAACATGAGTTACACTGAGGTTGGGATGGGGCAGTTGGTGAAGGCCAGACCTGTCCGAATCCACTGATATTTTTCTTCCAGTCTTAGTTTATTCCCGGCCTTCGAAGGACCCGTCCTACGTAGCCCAGTCCTTCGAAAGATGCAGACCATGAATTCAGACACAGCTTATATTCTGTTCTGAGATAAATGCACAGCAGTCCAGAAACAACAAGTTGTCAGTAGGATGTGCAAACTGTCTGTTGGAATGCCTCTCTCCCTTTTGATGCTGCCCTGGGCAAGTGCCTATTGACCCTTTGCAACTACTTCACTTAATGATTCTAGGTGCCGTGACGGACGTCGGACGTGAGGGACGGGAGTATTTTACAAAGCAACTGAAATTGTTTTCCAAAGTTGCTTTTGTCAGTTTATTCATGGCTTCTACTTGTTCGAGTCGAGCTAATTTGTCTGTGAGCACAACACTGGAGCTCATAGACAGGGGTATTTATAAAAGTTTGAAACAGCGAGCTTAGAAACCGACCCATACCTCCTCCCTCCTGAGGTGTTGATCAAATTGCCAACTTTTCCTGAATTCACACCACATTCATTATGTCATGAACGGCGTTTCCTCTTAAACCGAGACAGGATTAAAAACGTACAAAAGACGAGATGCTAACCAGTTTTTTGCATACATGCTGGGCTACATGCATTGTTTCCATGTCCATTGTTAATCATACTTACTTATAAAGTTTATGATCGTTAATCTTCTTACTTTGTAAAAAGTATTCGCTGCAAATCTGCCATTTCACCGATTGCTGACAGTCATTATGACTGACAGCTGTTATCCATCACCGCCGTTTCTCTCCTCCGTAAAAGTTACACGATAAAATCACAGGTTTATGATGGCAGAGTTTCGACAATAGTGACGTCACGTGTAGAGGGCAAATATGGGCAATGTCAACAATCAACCATAATTGATAAAGCAAATTTGAAGTATTTTTTTTTTAAAATTACAGTTAAAGTTACAATCAAAGCAATCTACATTCTAATTGGAAGGGCATTCCTCAGTCTGTATTTATTTAGAAGTTTTGAAGATTTTCGCTCGTTTGTTTTTTTTGGAGGGGGTTGTTATGTTGTTATTTTTTTATAACTGATATATCTGTAGTTTGCAGGGTTTTTTTACACTTGATGTTAGATTCAAACTGTTTTAAAATGTGGTTACTGATTGATGTAAAAAATACTTTTTATACAGAATGTATAAAAAGTATTTTATACTTTATAAAAAGTATTTTATACTTTTATACTTTTTATACAGTAAAAAAGTATTTTAAATAAAGTATAAAAAATATTTTATACTGACACTTTCTTACTGTATAAAACGTGTTTTACACAGTAAAAATAAGAGGCAAATTGAAGTTGATCAATGGAAATCTGACTGCATATAATGTGAACAATTCTGAATTTTGTACTGCGTGAATGTTGCTGTTCAGGGTGTTTACACTTGTAACATTAAATCCTGAGTAATTCTTGAATGATATTAGTACTGTGACCCCTAATGTTAACTTATATCATAATATTGACTTCTGTTATGAAAATAATAACCTTGACGTTATGGATGCCTGGCTCTCTGAGAGTCGGTTGCAGACTAATGTGAAAAGCATTCTGAAAGAGAAATATGAAATGAAGATTCTTAAATATTTATTACAAATCTGAACGTTTCTGCTAGGAAAATGGAAGGAATTGTCCAAGGTGACTAGGATTTAATGCAAAATGTTACTTTTTTATGCAAGTGAAGTATTTGTAAAGTTCTCCAGGGTAAAGGTCATTGGGAATGTTGTGGATTAGATTCATATATTAAAGTATTTTTTCAAAGAATCTCATTTTCTTACTTTTGATTAACATTTTACACAGTTCCTTACAAAAGTATATGCACCCCTTGAATCTTTCACATTTGTCATTTTACAACTATAAATCTAAATGATCTGTTGGGATTTTCAGTACAACAAAGTAATGAGTAACTATGAAAGGGGTTTTCAAATGGTTTTCCAAATAAAAATCTAATAAATGCATGTATTTGTATTTATCTGATTAGTAATTGTGTCTGCCTGTGGGTAATTTCTTCTCAGGTGTTCAGTGAGAACCTCAGAAGGAACAAACAGCATCATGAAGACCAAATAAACGCAGCAGACAGGGAGGAAGGTTGTGAGATGTTTAAATAGAAATAGAAATATCCTTTATTGTCCCATCACTTGGGAAATTCAGGTGTGCTAGCAGCAAATGAAATCACAAAGGTTCACACAAAGGTACAAAAATATAAGAACAAAAAATAAGAAATAACATACATACATAAGAAAGAAATACTGTAGATATTACGGGCATATCCTGGAAAAAAAATTAAGGTTTCAATACATTACCAATTAATGTGGGGTGGTTTAGTAAGGTAATACATAAACAGTTAACCAGATAAAGACCCATCTGTTCTGAAATGCATTTAACTTTAAGTACTGTGCAAAATAAAAGCATTTTGAAATCTTTGAACATTTTGTTATGGGACCTTTCTCTTTCTGGGACCATTTTCACCTCGCTGTTAAAGATTCACCCATCAAAAAGATAAAAAAACAAACAGCCGAAGATGCAATGAAACAGTTTGGATCAAAGCACATTTGTGTGTTAAAAGTCAAATCCAGTTAAAAACCATTTTCAAAGCTTGGGAGCTTGTAAATTCTCCCCATCCAATCAGGAGCTGTAAAAATTTCACAGTCACAGTTCTCAGGTTTTTTTGTAAAGCTTCTTGTAAGAGATAAGAGATAAGATAAAGTTTTATGATTTATAAAGGTGGAATTTTCCTTACTGTCACCAAAGACAAAATAAAGCATATGACTTTATTTTGGCATCCATAACGTCAAGGTTATACATTTGTGCATGTATTATTTTTTTTTCTCACCAAAATTATACACGACTTGATGTTGGTTTGTTGTATAAGGTCCTAGTAAAATGCACTACTAGTTTGTGCTTGTAATGTCATAAAAATGTGGAACTTTTCCAGGAGTATCAATGGACGCTTAAGCCACAACAGTGTGTCCAACAATAAAGAAATCTGGACCAACAGTGAATAATAATTTGTAAAACAAAATGTTCTAAAATTGCTTCTGATCTCTCGTGTTTTATCCCACAATACCTATGTGGACTGGACAACTGATGGAGTATGCATTTATAGTCTATAAAAGTAGCAAAAAGTTGTTTTTTATTACCCTGTTTTTTTAATAGTAGACTGTGGAGCTGGCCTGAAAACACGATGAGCATACGGTCAATGCATTCTGCCAATTAGGCCATTCATTAGAGGACTGTGTTTATTTTTTTAAGGAATACATCCCGGCATCACGAGATGCCAGCTTAGACTCTTTTGTGCCAGTGACCTCCTCTTTGTACATCCGGCTGCAGCACTTTAGTCATTCCCGGTGGCGAGTTTCTTTGAGCTTTTACCATTTCAGAGAAATAACAATGCACGTTCCATTTCTATTTTTATTGTTTGTGACACACATTCTTAAGTAAGCTTAGTTGTAAGGTCACTGATGAGAAGAGATGCTGAACCAAAAGGAAAACGCTGATGCTAAAAGAAGCTAGTTCAGTTCATAACATCCGAAAGTAATCTGACCTTGAAAAGCATTAATGTAATTTAAAGCCTTGCGGATATCAATGTTGTTGTAACAAGTTGAAGTTCATCTGCCATTTATGTGGGAAACAAAATTACATGTTTAACAAACTAAAGTGGCATCACTTGGTTTTTTAAGTCAAGGCTCCATTAACATGACATTAACTTCACAAGCAGGAATCCGATTGTCAAGACTCTAGTGAGTGCATGAAATTAACTGAAAAGTAAATATTTTCTGTGCCTAAAAAGATAGAAATATAGATCAAAAGCATAATTTTGGCCCAGAAAATGCAGCATTTATTGGTGGGCACAAATAAATTGCAGCGAAATTGCAGGAAAGATAAATTGATTTCTGTTCAGCACATCAATTAGAAAATTCTCCGTAAGTTGAACACAAAAAAGAAGCAAAGAATGCCATTTTAAGAGAACATTAGAATCACTCAGGTTAAATAAACGTCATATCAATGAATTACTTGATATTAACAAAAACAAACAAAAACTTAATATCAAAACTTCATGCAGGAGTAAAATAAAAAGATAGACTTCATGATGTAATCCATTTTTGCTTATATGTCACTAAACAACTGTTGATGGTACAAAATTAATTTCCAAAATATTTTTTTCAGTGTGAAATAAAGAAATTGCTTCAATACTTTACTTGCATACCCAGTCATTAACATTGGAAGAATGCGTGAAGCAGAAAGATTATTTATTTGTGATTTCCTGTTGGATCTACACAGTTTGGAAATTTTTTTCCAAAGGACGGTGAGAAACTCTTTCAAAAATGATGACATGCACAACAGTCACTCAAAAAAACAAAACAAAAAAAAAAAAACAGGCTAAGCAAGATATGAACATAAATGTGCTGTGGGATTTATCCTCTGTGAGGATTTCTCTACTTCTGCATGCAAACAGAGTCTAGGCTAAGAAACCTAGAATAGTTTTGTAGATGTGGGGCTGAGCTGCCAGCCATGCAGAACTGAGCAGATGGGGTCCTTGAATGCCCTCATGGCATCCCTCCAGTTTGCCCATCTTCACTTTGTGAAGAGTCTTTTCCATTGACAGGAAGTTATCGTTTTCAAGGAGCAGCTGGATCAAACAGCCAAGAGTCAACAGCTGCCTTCAGTTAATTTAACCTATGTTTCCTTCTTCAAACTGCAGATGCTTTGGCTGAAAACTTTAACGAGGGTGGACGGACCTTACAGGAAAAAGATTGAGACTTTTTAACATTGGACCTCCATCCATTGTCTTTACACCCTTTTCCCTTAGTGGGGTCAGGAGGGTTGCTGGTGCATCTCCAGCCAACGTTCTGGGTAAGAGGCGGGGTCACCCTGGACAGGTCGCCAGTCTGTCGCAGGGCAACAGTGAGACAAACAACCATGCACACACACACTCACACCTAGGGATAATTTAGACAGACCAATTAGCCTGACAGTCATGTTTTTGGACTGTGGGAGGAAGCTGGAGTACCTGGAGAAAACCCACGCATGCACAGGGAGAACATGTAAACTCCATGCAGAAAGACCGGGAATCGAACCCAGAACCTTCTTGCTACAAGGCAACAGCTCTACCAACTGTGTCACTGTGCAACCAACATTGGACCTGTGCAAATTTTTTTCATGAATAGGCACAAAGCTAGGACACACAATAGTTGCCTTTAAGGGCAACAGTTCATCACTCCTGCTTAGAATCAACCTTTTTCTGAAGCTCAAGAGAACATCAAAACCGGGACTTGGAGAGTCAAAGAACCGTCTCTATAAATACTTTTACTTTTAAAAAATAACTTTTTTAAAAGTTATTTAAAAATAAATAAGTTCTATAAAAAAGTTAGCTGATTGAATGATGATGTTTAAAATAGGATTGTTTTCTCGTTTGAATAAGTCTAATAAAATTAAAGTTTGGGTTGTTTTTTTTTTTCAATGAAGGTAAATATGTATTGAACATGTCAATGTTTTTATCAGCTTAAATTTTCCTAATTGATACCAGAAGATGACAACCAAAGTAATCCAGAAATTAAGGGAAATTGGTCCACATGGGAGGACAAATCAGAATGATGCATTGGATAAGAATTGACCACAATTACAGATTATTTTTAATGTACTTTCTTAGTATGGACAACTTCAACATGTTTTATGTATGGATAAGCTGGCTTCAAGCTTATTTGGGAATTTGAACCATTCATTCACATAAACTGGGGGTTCTTTCTGTGAACTTTGACCTTCAGTTTTCACACAGATTTTAGAGTGCAAGTCAAATAGGGCCATTCCCACAATTTATTTTTTTCCTATAAAGCTAAAAAGGGGTTTTCCTTCTTGGCTATGAGTTTGAGACTATTACCTGTCTTGAAACATCACACTCATTTCATCAAACCTTTCTCAGGAATGTCCCGATGCATTTCTCCATTCATCCTTTACTTACTTATATAAAGTTATCCAGTAGTCAGGAAAGCCTTATATTATTGTGAAATTAACTAAATGAAAAACAAGTGCAATCAAATTTACATTTTAGCATCATGAGTTGGGAAGCTAACTACACCATAGATGGGACTTTTTATTGCTGGGCTGTACTTGGGCACATTTGGCAGTAGGTTCAAATCTTAACCTCTTGTCCTTTTCTATGAAGTTTATACGTTACCTGTGCTGAATCCATCATTATGTTTTGTTCAGTTTTCCTATGGTAAATTGTAAGTGAAGCTATAGAGCATTACTGGCACCTAGTGGACATTACTCACGTATTTAATTTGATCAGTCTGACCAGAAATCGTCCGGCTTTACGCTTGATGTCATCGGCTGTCCTTCAGACACATTTGTCTGTAAGTTAATTTTATTAATTATTATTTCAGTGTTGTGTAATATTTTATAAGAAAACATTCTATGTTCCCCAACCAAAATACATCGTTAGGTAATTAGTAATAATCGGGACCCATTTGTTTGCCATAGTTGTTTTCTGTATTTTGACTGTGGTTGATACTTTTGTGCTTTGTTGCAGTTTTACAAAACAAACCAGAAACAAGTTGCAAAATAAAGCAAGAAAACTATTAAGGACTGGATTATTTTCAACTCAGATGTTAGCTAGTTGTCTAGCTTTGTAAGGGCAGCATATTCTCCTTATGCAGCTTTCGATCATAGCCCAAAAGTAATGGCTCTTTAAATTGACGATGGATGGTTAGATAATTTTTCCCTATTCAATCTATTGCTGTAAAACAAACATAGTTGAACAGATTTCAGGACAATGTTGAAAAAGGAGTAACACTGTTTATTAAAAGTCAGTCCAGAGGGTTGCTAAATACATGAAATACTGATACTGCACCACACAAGAAAACAAATGCCTTTTTTTTTCTCCTTCAGCCATTTCAGCTGACATATTATAAAAATATACTATGTCATATTTCACATTTTTACAGTTGGAAGGCAATTAAATCACAATATCCATAAATATCCACAAAGGTAATCATTGATCTTTTTTTTCCCTTTAATCATACAAAAAAGAGCTTCATTCCAAAAGCAAAATGTTTTCATATAAAACACTGGCTTTAACATTAAAATTGACTCCATTTTGGAGTTTTTCATTTCAAGTCCCATTTCAAAAGAGCAATACACATATTGTACTTTTAAAAAAAAGGAGCTTTACAAAAAGGGTTGGTCTGACACAGAAGTAGTTCCACGGCTGGAGTAGCATGGCCAAAGTATTCCAAAGCTACAAACAACCAAGCTTCATAGCAGCCCAGTGTAAAATCTTGGCACTGACACTTGCATCACAGAGACAGTGTTTGGTCTCAGTATATTAAAGTAATGGCTTTGAACTCTTTCCATTACGACGTGAAGACTTGTGCGTCCAACACTGAACATGAAGCACTGGGAAGACATTAGTGACACAAGTCTTGTCAATAGGAAAGGACCACTACAGCTGGTTAAGGTGTTGCTGGATATAGTAGGTAGTATTTGCATCTACTTCATAGTAAGTGAAATGAGAGTAAATGCCCAGTACAAAATCACCACCAGGGGGCAGTCAGCTACAAGGCAAATGGAGCAGCAGAGAAGCACTGTCTCCTTCAAAAACAGCCAAGGATACAACTAGGAACTTGAAGATTTAAGGTATAAAAGCTGAATTGCTTCTGCATCTTGTAGAAAAAAAATTAAAAATAAAAACAACTCTAAGGAGATGTAAGATCCACCAGCTGCACCCAGCGGCACCTGAGGAGCAGCTGGTTTAGCACTTTGATTAAAATTTCACATGAAACAAACACAGTTGGATTAAAGTGTAGAGCAAAAACACTGTGAGAAGATACTACAGAGGATGTAGGAAAAGAAGTCAAGTGACAGGACACAGCCTTTAGGTAGGTCATGTTCTCGTAGTAAACAGTCACTGCTTCAGGTGATGTCGTATTTATGTACATTTTTTAGAATTTATCTTAATTATCATAACCTTAAGTCAAAGCTTTGGTTTTCTAGACATTGTACATAACAAGACATAGTGATGGTGCATCATTTTTGTGTCAGGATGAGCCAAAATCCAGGATCAATCTCATTTCAACGTTTCAGAATCAAAGATTATATGAAGCTTGATTTCCTACGAAAAGGGAAGCAGGAAAACTACATACTTATTCCAGAAGTGACCAGAACGAGACATAGTTAATGTGATTCTTCAAGCTCATGGGTGTCAAACTCATTTTCATTTTGGGCCATATCAAGATCACGAATGTCCTCCAAAGGCAGCTTGTGCCAGAATGTTTTGATTAAACAAACTGTTCAAATATTAATAAATATATGTCTCTGCATTCCATAAATACTTGTTAAACTTAAATCATATTTTATGTCTTTTCACACTGAGCAGCTCCTCTAGTATTTCACAATTGTTGGATTTTTTTGCCATCAGTTTTGTAGTTGTTTTGTGATGCCAATTTTAAAATATCTGGAAGGAATCTTGCACCATATGATGTCAAACGTGACTTTTTCTTACTCGCAATATCAATCATGGACTATAATGTGATATCTAATAAAGCTGAGGCAGCAGTGTCTCAAAAGTGAGAAATACTGCCACCTGCAGGTGGGGGTTAGTATCACTTGAACCCAATGTTTTGAACATCTTTGTTTAAAATTTGCATCAGCACAAACAAATGAGGGTATCTTCTGATTTTGGATACATTTTTGTGAAAAACTGGACTGATTTATGTAATTTGGAGTCAAGAAAGCCATATAAAAAGCTATGGTAGACTGGATTTGGCCTTGAGATTGACTGAACAAATTGTCAGCTGCAACATTATACTTGTTTACCCAGAACTATAGAAAAACATTAGCCTCCAGCTTGCAGGATTCTTTAAGGCATATGCGGTGTAATATCCAACACAGGTTGCAACAGCTCCCCATTCATTCAATATTATATACATGCTAACAAACATGCCACTGTGCGTGGGCTTAAATCCATACTGAGGGCTTGCCCTCTCCTGATTTGCTGCTGCTGCTGTTGCTGCTGCTACCTCCTCCACTGCTGCCCCCTTGCCATGCTTCACCCTGTGTTTGCGCTCTTTCTGAGGTTGAAGCTGGGGCTGCGGTTGGGCTTGGATGATGTTGCTCTGCGGCTTGTCATCCTGGTTGTCTCCTAGATGCTCCTCCGCCCGGTGCTGCTGGCTGTAGGCTTGGATGGCTGCTTCCAGTTGCTCGTGAGCCTGCTGGATCATGTCTTTGTTGAGAGCCACACGGGCTTCTCCTCCAGTGGGGAAATTGTCCTCATTGCTGCCAAACTGCTGCTGTTCTTCCTGGGCAATGTTTGCCCTGTTCTGCTTGCATGCCATCTTAGCATTGCTAAGGTCCGTGTATGGCATCTGTTCTGGTTTTACAACAATGTTGTACCCCGGTGGAGCTGATGGGGTGTTCCATGAGAATGGGTACCCGACATAATCTGCAGCACCATCTCCACCTACCCCACCCTCAGAACTGGCTTCAGGAGCTGTTCCTCCAACAGAGCCCTCGCCACCGCCATTAGTGCCCAGCAAGCCCAGTTGATACTCATCGTCCTGAGGTGGGCTTCGCCGGCGCCGCAGAATGTCACAGATAGAACCGATGCCCAAATGGAGCATTTCCCAGACATTGAGAGAGAGGCAGAGGACAGTGACACCATACATGATACGGAGAAAAATGGTTTTCTCCGTAGGACGCGACACAAAGCAATCGACACTGTGTGGGCAAGGTTTTCCCGAACATACAAAAATCGGCTTCACACGGAAACCATACAGCAAATACTGGCCTGCAAGGAAGCTCGCCTCCAGCACTGTTCGAGTCACCAGCTGCAAAACATAGACCCGCATCAGGCCCTCATCTCGGATGCGCTTACGCCCATCATGGCGGATTTTAGGTCTGGGTGTTGGCTGCAGTGGATCTCGAGGCCTTTTCGGTGGTTCAATCTCTGGCACCTCATAGATCATAGGATCATCCTCTTGATCCTCCTCAGTCTCCTCTATGCCTCTGTGCTGGCGGGCGCCAAAGCAAATTTTCCTGGGTTTCCTGTGGGTGTAGCCCCCTCCTGCTGCTCTGATGCCAGCAGATCCAATGTTTCCTTTTGCTTCATCCAATCGTGCAATCTTATTGACAGCATAGCCCATGTACATAAGGGAAGGCATCGCCACCAAAATGATCTGGAACACCCAGAAACGGACATGAGATAACGGGGCAAAGGCGTCATAGCACACGTTCTCGCAGCCTGGCTGGCCCGAGTTGCACACAAACTTGCTCTGCTCGTCGTAGTAGATGGACTCTCCCCCAACGGCAGTGAGAACAATGCGGAAGACGATGAGCACGGTGAGCCACAGCTTCCCCACGAAGGTGGAGTGGTTGTGGATCTCCTCCAGCAGCCGTGTGAGGAAGCTCCAGCTCATGGTGTCACTGGACAGTGGGGCAGACAGTGTCCCTCTCTCACTTGCTCACAGACTCTGCAAAATGAGGGGACAGGGAGAGAGAAACAAGGTTACACAGGGTGAGTTCAAAGTAAAAGCAAAGATTTAGCAAAATATCTCCAGTAAGACTTTAATCCCAGTGGAAACAGTATTAGTTTTGCAAGTTCAGCGGGAAGATGTGAAAGAGAGTGACACAATAATTACATTAATTAAAATTAACGTTCCTCTCTGAGCTCAGAAAATCAATGCATCCTTAATTTCCTCTATTGCTCCTTGCAACTCAGATACACAGAGCTCTCTGTCACAAAGAGGTAGCTGTCAAGTTGGGACTTTTCAGGGAATTAGAAGCCCAAACAGACTGGAGAGAGGATATCGGTATTAAAAAATACCATCAAGCAGCACTGAGAAGGCGGGAAAATAATCCAAATAGGGAATTTGCTATCATCAAGTGCACGCGCATATATGTGCACGCCTATACGCTTCATTTTATTTCACAGACTATCTCTTTCAGAAGAAATAAATCCTCTTAGTGCAGCTGTCTTCTGTGTGAGGTGCAGTTTTTAGGATTGTGCTAACTTCCCAGAGTTGACTTGACTGGCTTGTTCTGGTTGAGACATAACTTGCATTGTTCTTCCGGTGTCTATTTCCAGTTTCTGAGGAGGGGATGGGACATGTTGTCTATCTAGGTTAGTTCTGGGCTCCAGGCTGTCCATGCACACCAGCGGAATCAGCAGGTGGTACGCCACAAACCATTGGAGCGGGATTTCAGACAGCAGACCCACATTAGCTCAGCCAGTGGAGCTGAACCCAAACGCGGCTGTCCCTCAGGGCAGCTTTGGGGATGAAAATGACACCTTTAGAGAACTTTCCTCCTCATGAAGGCGCAATAATACACGGCTTATTGTCAGCTTGACTGAAAAGGAAATCCAGCTATGAATACTGGCTTAGGTCAGGGTTTAAAGGCCTTCCGGGATCAGGATCCTTACCAAGCTGGTTTTGAGCTTAGAGCTGCAGGAAAACTGTGAAACCTCACTGAAGCAGAGAAGACACAGCTTCCAGTCCTCTGTTTTGTGTCTCCAGGCCTGAGAGGGTGGGAATGTTCTGAAGGGGGCTTGCGATAAAACATGAATCGAGTAATGATCACTGTGACCATATACGGACATGCCTGAGACTCAGGAGACAGATGTCAGGAATCTTTTTAGGTATGCTCACTGGAAATGTGAGTTCAAAATAGACAGAAACAACGACTGTTTGGCCATCACAGTGTAAACTCTGAGCATCTGCGATCCGGTAAACAGTGAAAAGACCAAAGCAGAATGAGATGTCCCCCACCCGGAGTCCCTCCATTTCTGAGCTCTCTCCGTTTGACTTTCCTGCATTACATCACTGTATTTCTCCACTTTCTGACTCTCCAGTAGGTCATAAATCCAGACTTGCTCACAGAAACACAGGCGGCTGCAAAGGTTAAACTGACTCACCATTATCTCGGTTTTGTATTTTATATTCTTTTTCGGGTATAATTCAATATCCGAGATGTAATAGCTTTTTTGTTTCACTCATAATGTGCTCTTTTGACAATGACAAATCTTTGTCGAAATAAGGATTGTTCATACATATTTCTCTTGTGATTTACTAAGGAGAGATGAATTTTTTAAAATCTCAGGTCTCAGGTATTTCTAGATAAGTAATATGACTGCTAACCATGTGATTTATTCACATTTCCTTTTAACTTTGAGGGAATGTTGAGGAAAGTTTTAATATTTAAGAAAATTTCCCTTTAAAAACTTTGAACAGCATGGATGCACGCATTATAAGATTACTTATAGTCACAATAAAAAGTCAATTTTTTAAAACGGTTTATGTGAATATCTGGTTTAAGCAATATGCTCATGTTACATGTTTGTGATACCGACAACAAAAAAACCAACTTTGCCCCACCTCTTGTTGTGCAGTGAAAAGTCCCTAATCAATACAGGTAAATGATTTAAAGTAAAAGCGAATAATATCCTGTTAGATAACCTGCAGCTGTAGCACTTTGATTTAAATGTTTGCTCATTTACAAAAGTAAGTGCTCCCCTCTTCTCAAATGTTTGGAAAATGTCCAGTTTAAGGCATTGAGAATAATGCCTTGTTAGACTATGCAGTCTTCATCTTTGATCTTTCTGTATTCTCTGAAAACTTTTGCAAAAGTCATTAAAAAAAATCAGTTCTTGTTCAACTTTGATGTGTGCAAGAAATGGTCCAGGTCCAACTTGACCATGAGAAATGATTACCCCCTGTCTCAAATCTGACTGCGTTTATTACACCTAATACTTCAACCACATTTGGCCAAGCCTTTTGCCTTCTCATCCAATTTATGTCTGCAGGAGCTAGTGGGGCAGTTGGGGGTAAGAAGCTGACTCTGCGCATTAAGTTCCCAGGGTGAGTCAGCCTCCTGAAGAGCCCCACACAGACACAAAAGGCAGACGTTTTATTTTTTTACTTTGCTTTAAAAAACGAACTTCAAAGTGGCAGTGTGGTTGCCACAGAAGAAAACATTAAAAAACAAACCTTTAAAAACTCCTTCAGGTTTGTTTCTTCACTAATTATCTTTGAAAGAGAGTCACAGTCGATGTTACAGGCAATATTTCTAAGCTCACAAGGCTTATTGCCCTACTGGAACTGCATAAGGTGAACCCGAGGGATGAAATCTACACATCAACATCTCACGCATTAATTTAAGCAGACAACACTCCAGTTACAGTCGGCATCACTTCGGGAATCCCCTCAGTTCCTGGCTCCCATCCCTCAGGACCAACGGAGATTTTCTGCCAGATGTAGTTTACAGACAGACTCCCAGATGGGCCGACACATTTACACACTCACACTCGCACGTGCAGGGGCCTCCGAAAGCATGAGGAGTAAAGTCACAGGGTCTCTGCATAGCATGTATGAGCTGCATGACTACACAGAGAGCCGCTCTCAGGTTAGTCGAGGTAGTCCTTATTCACTGTAGTGACTCAACATGAAGACATGAGGCTGTAGACACAGCGCCACGGGCGAACCGAGGAACACCGAGACTCAGCCCAAGGCAAGCAAAGATGGCTGGCGGGAATGTTTGTGAAGATTAATCTGGACTTGTGTTGTTGGTGCGTGCATCATCACGGTGGTGCTGTGCTGCAACATACAATGTGTCCGGGTGGTAAATTTGTTCCAAAGCACCATCAGTTTCCTCACTGTGGGTTAATAAAAGCTAGATAGTGTGTTTAAATTATAAAGCACTGCATCGTAGCAGGAGGTTCTTTGGGAAAGGGCTTAGAGATGAAGTCTTGAGGCATTACTTTTATTACTCTGCCTTCCAATGAACAAAATGTTCACGTTTTGTACTTGTTCAATTATGAATTTAGTTTTATTTTGTAGTGATATTGTGATAATGATAAAAAGTGACACTAAGAGCTAATTATTAACTATTATCCTTCCTTGAACAGGTTAGAATACATCTATGGGTCTATTAAAAAACATATTCATGACACTTATTTTGTGCGAAATTATTCTTAAAAAATGAGACTTTAGTATGATCATTTATGACAGTTTTGTTCTCCTTTCAAAACGAGCTGTCGCTGACCACGTCCCCCAACTCAACGATTACTCTCACACATAGAAATGACTGCAGAGGCACAATTATATAACTGTACATCTTTGAAAAGCAGAAGTAGAGCTTCCTGTACAACCAACAAGAATGCAGCAAGTGGTCTTTAAACAGTAAGTCAACTACAAAATACTAATCTTTTCCAGCAGCCATTGTACAGTGTATACAGTGGTTAAACCAGCTGACTAGCTTGGGGTTGCTAGGTGACAGCGCTGTGCCTGTCGTTTGTGAAAACTGATAATTTTCCAGACATCAAGAAATATGAACTTACTGCCAAAAATGGCTGGGTGTTTTTTTATACATCCTTTTGGATCTTCAAAAGGAAAAATGAAAATATGCAAATAAGGAATTTGCACAATATGTCCATCTTTAAATCTAGACTTTAAATTTCTAATAAATTCATTATTTTTAAATATGATATCTAAAATCCTTTGGAGCAAAGTTAAAAAAGGCACCTTCTCAATAAATGTAATCTTGAATCTAAATCAGGGCTATATATGTCTATATTTAAGTTGTAACCTTATTAAACTTCTATGGTATATCCATTATGAATTCAGTTTAGAATATCAAAATATTTTCTACAGTATAAATATTTATACTTATTATTTATCTTTCATATTATAATTATACAAAGAATGCCTAAAGATTAAGAATAAAGGTCATATCAGAGAGCAGGAGAGTTAAGTAAGGGTAAATTGAATATTATGATTTAAATATATAAAGTATAAAGTTCTGAAGTACTTTTAAAAGATAATGTATAAATTTATGAAACACTGAATTTGGGATGTAATGGAATCATGTGTTAATAAATCTTTTAAGAAATCCCAGATAAAAGGTTCTTATTAGCCAAACTGCACCTCATTATAGTTTATGTAAAACACAAAGCTGCTTTCCTTTGATATGTGATTTTTTTGTGTAGCACATGCACAAATGTAATTGCAGCCTAATTCATAATAATACAGAGCGGAGGCCAAAGGCAATTTGAAAACGAAATGCACTGGAATGTAAAGAAAGTGGCTCTAATGACAGCCGATATGGCTAATGGGTTTATTAGCTGCTGCTTTGGCTGTAATCAAGCCAACCATGCTAATGTGTATATTTAGAGCTTTATTAATCAAATTTAAGTACCTCTCAACACTGTTATTGTACGCAACTCCAGGGATTAGTTTTAATGTTATTGAAATCCTGATTATTTCATGATTAAAAGTAATTGCAAATATTCGTCTTGTTGTTTTCTCACGTTGTTCTTTTTCTCAGATAAAGTTGGAAACTATTTGCGTGAACGACTCTTTAATCTGCTTCATCATCAGGATTATGATCAGTTAGATTTATTTGTAGCAGGATCATTAAATGGATCTGATCAGTTCCATCTTCAGCCAATATTGATTCAGCTTCTTCAAGCAACTTGCCTTTTAAAACATTTCTCATTTTATCATTCACTTTTATTTAATCGACTTCTTTTGCCTAATAGCCTTTATGGATATCTAGATGAAGAAAGAAGATTGAAATTTGTTAGAATGTCACGGATTTTTTTGCACATCCACTTAATAAAGTAGCTTTAAATTTAGCCAGCCAAGACTCATCGGGAAGACAAATAAATCTACAAAAGAAGGTTTTATAAAACTTGTCATTTGTAGTTTAATTGAAATTTTCCTTTATCTAATCAAAACGTTTAACTATGCAATAAGTAAACAGTTATGGACATTTCTCTTTGAACCATTACTAAGAAATTACATGTGGGAACTTTATTCTGCTTTAAAACTGGTACAAATTGTGATTCTGTGTGCAAAAAGCCAAAATAGAAAGTTCCAGTTGTGGTGGTTCATATTACAAAATCCATAAAGGAGAGAAAACTTTACTTATTTTTTGTTTGTTTGCTTGTTTGAAATGAGCAAATTTCAGTCAAACGTAACTCTGCACTTTAAAGTAAGAGGCCGAGTCGGTTGTTTTTCTCCTGTCAGTGAACAAAGTTCCTCCATAAGGAAAAAGAAAGGATTCATTAAAACAATAATACTCAACAGAAAAAGAGAAAAGTCAAGCTCATACTGAAGAATATATTAAAAAAAACAATAAATAAACTGCTCCGGCGGTGTGAAATAACATTTTGAGGCTCTTTGTGGGGAATACTTCATAAGCTTACATTCTAAAACACTTAAAAAGTATGTCACTTTCAACATTTACAAGAAACTGTAACTTCATGCTTTCCCTTTCACTGAATTAAATAAAATATAAAAGTTGAAGAAGTGATAACTGGGGCTGTTTGAGGGTCACTGCCATGGCGCCTCCGTTCTGCCGCCGGCTTCGCTGATGCCTCTCTGCGCTCCCACCTTGTCCTCTGCAGACAGCACACACCAAACTAATCTGCTCACACAGGAGCTGGCCAAACATCTGTGCATGATAAGCCTCTGGATCGTCATTAGTGGGTAAAAATGGTTTTGGTGGTAAGAAACGGATGTGAGCAGACATAGCTGGTATAAAAAGCTCTTTCTTTAGGCATGCAGATGAAGAGGAAAAAAATCCTCAGCTTATCTAAAAATGGGATTCTTATCAGCTTTTTCTGGTTGTCTCTTTTCTTTATGAGCAGCAACTTTGTTCAGGAGAGTTCTTGAAGTGATTAAAGCCATGCACGCCAAGAGGAGCTCTGCGCCACAAAAGGTTATCAAAGCATAGCGAGGCGTGGTGCACGCACCAGCATGTATAGCTGGATTTGCACATGCAAAATGTAAATAAATTCCAAAGAGCTGAGCAGACTGTGCACCCTGATTTGGGCCTCTAACTCTCGAAACATGCTGCAGAAAGCAAAAAGGACACAACACAAAACATTTAAAGAGTAATCGAGCACAAGTCGTAAGTAAGAACGGAAGTTTTGTTCTCGGCGAGCGTGTCTTTTTCTCTCCATGCATGAGGAAATAGAAAGAAAATTCCTCATTAATGGTGACCGAAGGGGAGAATTACAACTGTAAACAGGTTCCATATGTCAGAGGAAGAGTCTGAGGCAGGACTCTCTCTGTGCACATCTGTGCCTTTTTTTGATTAAAAAGAAAAAGAACCTCAGAATATTCTCGTTAGGGATCAGTGCAAGGTACCCTAAAGATCACAAATTCACAACGTTTGCATCCAAAAGCTGCAGTTAGAAGAAGAAGAAGTGGCAAAGCAGCGTACTCACTCCTGTCCTCTCCTCTCTCCCAGGTGCCAGATCCGGTGTCCTTCCTGAACGTGAGACCCCCCCCATCTCTTGTCTCCTCAGCTCCGGTCCTCTTTACATACTTGTAGCCTCAGCTGACATCTATTAGCTCTGACCTAAAACCAACATCGGCATCTCGGCGACAAAGACAAACTGGAAACAAAACGCGGGGAAGCTCGGTGGTGGTTCTCTTACGGAGAGCCTCAGTGTGTGCTTAACCAAGTGTGAGCGTTTTTTTTTTTTTCTTCTTCTGAAAGGGAGAGAGGGAGGCAGAGCATCTTGCCTCCCTCCCTGTGGTACTCACAATGGTCCACACTTACACCCCTCATCCCCTGCAAACTGGGTCATGGTTGGGGGTGGAGATGGTGGTGAAGAGGAGGTGGTGGGGTTTTTAATACCCCCTCGGAGGGGTAAAGGGATGCGGAAGGATCCATTTCGTTTGAAGGTAAACAAAACTTAGACCTCAGGCCACCTGAGGCGAACACGAGACAAAGATTTCAGGACGGGTCAGGACGTAATTAGAAGTTTGTACTTTTAAAACACTACTTGAGCAAATCGTAGATGCCAGATTAAAGGAAATGTGCCTCAAGGAATATTTTCTACTTAAAAGAAACTCACTGAAAAGACCTTTGGTGTGTTTGTGAAGCAAGGACGTTTCTGAGAAGAGTTTTGCTTTTACTGGTAAAAAAAAAAAATCCCATAAAGTGAGAGCTGCAGCTATGCAACCTTGTAAGTGAAAAGGGAGATAGAAAGAATACTGGAGGTTTTGGGAATGCAGCTTTTGAACCTTGTGCAAAGTACACATAGAAACAATAATTTAAACCCTTTGAAAATCATGTGATACAAATTTAAACACCATTTAAAACTGAACATGTCTTGCAAGACATCTTGGAAGCAATTGGGCAATAAACTCTTCTTCTAGCCAGACTTAGACCTGAAGATTGACAGGTTTTTTCACGCCCAAGTGTCCAGAATCTAGTTTTTTCTGATCGTTTTAGGTCAGTATGTAAAAGGAGAACTTTATAAGCTACAAAATGTTCAATCAGTTAAAGATTTTTCTGTCTTCCTTTCTCTCTTCACTTATCATATTAAAAATGTATTTTGCACAGAAGTGAAATTAAACTTTATATATTGTTTTATTTTTGTTTGAATTGCCAGTGTGTTGGTTACTAATTGATTAGGGCGTTTTAAAGTCACTTCTAACTGGAGGGGGTTTTCTGTAGTGTTCATTTTTCATTCTGCAGTAAAAATGATCCGATTAATTCCCAAGGTTAACATTCATCCTCAGTTACTTTCAACTGAAATGATTAAAACTAAAAATTCCCGTTAAGTTATGGGCTGCAAAAGTGGATAAAAAATATCTAATGTTCTAATTATTTTACACTGCATTACTACTAAATAACTGCTTAATTTTGATTTATTTATATGTTCAAAATAAAACCGAGCTGTTCCTCACTATTATGATTATTTAAAATGAAAATAAAAGAAGGTAACACATGAAGTGCCAACACCGATAACTACCAGAAAATGTTACGAATTTTAAATAAAAATATTGAAAAAACTTGTATTTAGCAAATTCTGTTTATAACAAAAGGAACATCCATGCACATGCATAATCACACAAAGCTGCAAACAACAAAACATGTCCATCTGCTGTCGTTCAGCTCCTTGTGTCAGCCTCCATTCTTACTTTTCATTTTTAGGTGGAGTGAATGCTATAAATCATCTAAAGTCTTTTTAAAAACGCAGCATGTCACACAAAGTTTGAAGATTCTTTCATCAATGAATCCTTTAGTACGCAGCAATCAAACCTTTTGACATAAACGTGAAGCTGAAAAGTGATGAAATGTTTTCCACTGTGAAGAAAAGTGAAATCCTGAGATTTTATTTGATGTGCAGAGATTCAAGAAATTTTCCTTAATGAGATCTGCTCCTACTGTCGGCAGTGAGGATATTAATTAGCAACCAAATCAAGCTATAGGTTGCTGTGCATGACAAAACTCTGCTTTATGCGACTGAGAGTGTCTGGCATCACGCTTCATGGTATTTCCAATACTCAAACTTACTTGCAAGTAATAAACTATAAATCACAACAGTGGGGGAAGTCTTTGCAGACTCAGCCAGCAAAGTGGGAGAGATGATTTATTTCTTGAATCTTTTGCTGACTTAATGTGAGAGAAGCTCCTGTTATGGTCACTCTGTCTTACTGAGATGCATGTAGGTTACAGCGGAGCACTTAGCAGCAGATCAAAAGGGTCTCGGTTCAAATCTGAGCGAGCGATTTAAAAGACGCTTGTACAACATCAGCACTTGGTAGCCTTGTAGTGGAAACCTAATTTCTTTTATCGACTCATGAAAGGAACATGTTTGAGCCTGAAGTACAAGTTATGAGTCCTTTTTTTGTGGCATCCAAACATCTTTTGTTACAATCTGAAGAATCAAATAAATTACTCGGTCTGGTCTGTTGGATTAAGTGGTAGTTTTGCTTGGTAAAAGTGAGCACTAACAATGCTCAATGCAATAGAAACGCTTAAACTGCTGCCAAATATTATAGGCTGAGCTGAAAACAGAGTTCTGAGCTGTTTACATTGACCTTCAGGACAACATTCAACGTTGTGGTTAAAATTACAATGTGCTCATTTTAATGGTAGAGCCATCTTAAAAATTTAGCACCAATTTTTCCACCCTTAGACACACACACTTTTATGTACACACAACCTTGTGTGTACATAAAAGTGGCAAAGATATAAAGATTTTTAAATGATTTATTTAGATTTTTTAAATCTCTTTTTGTTATGGCAACTAATTATTTTGTTTTCTTGAGTGAAAAACAAAAGTATTGTCCAAAGTGTAAAATTTTTTGAGGAGTTTATCAAAGCCTAGACTGAGTAATTTATTGATTTACTTTGGTGCAGAGCATCAAAACTTACTCATAGGAACATTTCAGTAAGAACCCCATACTCAAATGGAAGAACAAAAATATGCAATATTTTCCAAATGTACAGTTTGATATCAGGTTTAGTTAATCAGCCTTGATTATGTCAATGATTAATACCAGTGATTTTAATGGTATTATTTTGTTTGATGCCATTTTTTTTAATTGCTTTTCACAGTTTGGTGTTCAAAAATAGTCTTTTGTGAAAAATAAATGTTTTCTTCAGACTTAACCTTAAATGTAGAATTTTTGTTATCCTGGTTATAATGTATGTTTAATGGTTTTATTTCCTTTTTTTATTAGAAGTCATGGCTTTTTTTGCCTGTTTTGGCTTTGCCTTGTAATGTTTGGTTGTTTCATTGCTGTGCATTTAGCGAACATTAAATGGAGAACCTCGGCTGCCCCTAGTGGTTTGGTGGGGCCATCACACCTGAAACTTAACTTTATTTTGTAGGTAGATGTTTAGATTTACTATATATATAGGAACTATATCATAAAATGTGAGCATAATATTATATTCAAATTACAACTGGGTTTAGAGAGAAAATAAGCCTCCAAACTAACAGAAATAATGAAAATCAAAAAGCTAATTTTAAATGAATTAATTTATTGCTCAGTGGAAGTTTTTGCAAAGACTAAATGTAAACTTTGTGTTACGGCAACCATAGATTAAAGAGGTAACAATATGCAATGTCATCAATATGTAAAAAAAATAATAATTTCAGGACAATCTGATAAACAATCTTATCTTAAAAAAACCTTACAAACAGACTAGTGGTAAACTTTTCTGTCCAACTAATTATGCATAAATTGTAAGGTAACAGAAACATAACATAAATGCAAGCCGTGCAGATACATTTTTTATTTTTTTTATTTTTTTTACAATTTATATGACCCCAAAGCAAAAGCGCAACAGTTTCTCCTGCTTGGTGCTGAAAGCAGCAGGGTTCCTACATTTTAAATCCTCAGCTCCCTCAGTAATCCTTCAGAAAATGTTTACTATTTATGAATAAGCTATAACTGACAGCAGATAGATGGACGGAGAAGATTGCAGCCACTAAACTCTCCTAATCCTTACAGCCTGCCCGGGAAACCAAACTAATTCAGTTAATTTCACAGAGCACTGTCCATGTAAACATCAAAGCACTTAAAAGGAGCCTGGAGTGATAAATTTGGTCAGCGTCGCATTATTTCCCCAAAATGTTTCTGCTCAGGCCATTAAAGAAATTGCTGCATTATAGAGTTTTAGACTGACAAGTGGCTATTGATTTCTACTAAGCCTGAGACAGCTGAGCCCTAATTTAATGGGACAAAGTGCATCTTTTAAGAAAACGATAGTGTGATGTTTTGGGCTTGTCAGCACATGAAGCCTGAATTTAAACACATTTTAAAGACGCAGTGACTAACAATTGTTAGTCTAATATTAGATTTTGCATATAAACAAATTAATCCCAAATCAACATCAAGTGTTTTACATTCAGACTGACTTTGAAAACATCAGTTTCTCTTTGACGTATCAGGACTTCATTGACTCTAGACTTATAAAAAAAATAAGTAACTCTACTTTACATGTAATCTTAGACATGATGAAAAATAATGTACACATTTTGCAAGATATGGAATAACTATGGAGGACATTCCTTTAAGATGTTTTTTCCATTTTATCTTTATTACCAGTAATCATTACATCTATTATTTAGCTTTTATTAGTAGAAATGTTTACTGAAAACAATTAATATTTAATCAGGAATGTATTACTGAAATACCATATCTCCTCTGACAGGGTTGTCACGGTAAATACGAGCAGCAAAATGCTTCATACAAGAAATTCACACGCGATAATTTGGAATAAACTAGAACACAACTGACAATTGAATTTATAGTGACTATTATATTAAATTGCAGGAGATGAGCCGGTAGCTCTACTGAGTTGTTTGGGAAGCTCAGGTTACTTTAATAGATTCAGCTCGTCTCTCATTTCCATCCGTCCACAATTTCTCTGTGGTGTTCAGGTCATTTCAGTTTCCTGCCCAATTAAGTACAGAAATATCATAACTATTGAAGCAAAAATTGCTACTTTTGGCAGCGTAGATAGGTGTTAAGTTCTCCTGGGGAATGAAATCAGCATCTGAAGTGAATTTCTGATACACTGGCAATAACTTTGGACTTAATAAAACCCACTGGACCTTTAGCAGGAGATGACACAGCTCCCCAAATCATCACAGAGTCTGGGAATTATTCTTTACACCTCAAGCAACTTGGATTCTTGCCATCTAAACTCTCTCTTCAAACTCTGGAACCTTGATTTAAAAATAAAATTTTCATCTGAAAACAAGACCATAAGAAACTGAGCAACAATTCAATCTTTTTCTCTTTCCTTTCTGACGTTTGTGCAGCTTTTATCTTTGATACTTTTTCCTTCCACTTAATTTTCCAGAACCTGTTAATGACTGATGGACAACTGTTAAGTCAGGAGTTTCCTTCCTAATTGTAGGCCATGACAAAATTTCTATTTTCTTTCTACTTTTAGATAAACATAGTAAGTTTTTATGATATCTAATCCAAATATTAATCTATAAACTGTCTGAGGATCAATTTTTGATTTTAAATTTAAAATAATTGAACATTTAGCTATAAATAACTCACATGCTTTGTTAACAGGAATTTATTAGGTGAGAATGACCCAAATATTGAAGCAAAAACTTATGTGACTATATCCACCTAATTTCTTAATTTACCAGCCTGGTTAATGTGATTCTTCTGACCACAGTTTACAAATCTGATACTTTCAACCAATTTCAAAAGTGAGGAAACATCTTGGATTAGATGAATCATCTTAAGGAAACAGTCCAATTGTCTTCATATGTATTTCATATTTCCTCTTATAACAGAGACGTTACATAATACTTACTTTCATAAATAAATCTCAAGATATCTTATTCAGAACATTTGAATTGATAATCTTTTGATTAGCAGTCAACTGATTTACCATTAACACATGCCAATCAAGTCAGGAAGTTGCAGTACCCAGGAAGAACCCACACACGCACACGGAGAACCTGCAGCCTTGGTGTAGTAAGAAACTTGGACTGGATTTGAACCCAGGATCTTCTTACTGAAAGACACCAGAGTAGCTCTGATTTATTCACCGCAAACTGAAAAAGGATCGTCGTTGTTTGTATTTGAGAATTGCTTGAGGAGAGAACTGTGCTTCAACAAGAGCAACAGGGGGCCCTTTATTTTCACATCCCTGCCAAAACAATTTTCATACTTCAGCAGTTTGATTTGAGTCCAAAGACTCTGTGTGTTATTCACCTTTTCCCTTTATAGCATAATTTTATTCTTATTCTTTTATTTGTTTATGTTTTCTGTGATGGATTTTCCCCCGGCGCAGGCTGAACCTCGACTCTCGGCCAATGGCTGCTGGAAACTGGCACCAGCCCCCCCATGACCCTGGAAGGATAAGCAGGTCTGAACAAATGATGGATGGATGATGTGTAGAAAATGGGTATAAAGTAATGCTAAATCCTTTTAATTTGACTTTATATACATTTTTGTCACCTGTGAAGGGACTGCAGATGTGAATTAGTTTGTTATAAATTGGTACAGCATCAAATGGTGATTCATGTTTGAGCTATACATCTTACCTTTTAAATAAAGCTTATTGTTACATTATTTAATTATAGTTGGAGTTTAATAATAACATTCAGTCCAAATACATTCAATTTTATTATTATTATGCCGAAATGTACACTTCTGAGGTTTTTTCTCTCTACAATCAGGGCAGAAATTCAGTTTTTTTACCAATTATTTGGAAAGATAAGTGAACATAATAAAGATTTAAAATGATAAAGTAAAAATCAAGATCTAAAGCTCCGCCTGAATCTAAATCCGGAGTAAAAGTAAATTTTTTAAAGAGCTTTAAAACTTCCTAAGGTCTGGATTCTTTTTATATGAAGTAACAGCTGCAGAATCAATAACACCGAAATGAACAATAACATCCACAAGATCTTAAAGTGCTATCAATAAAAATTCAATAAATAAGTTTTATGGGAACACCCACCAGCCATTTCATTATGTACACTTGATTAATTGCTTGCAAACACAAATAGTAAATCAGCCAACCAGAAGGCACATTTAGGCATTTAGTAGAAGTAAAAACTTCTTCCTGAAATTCAAAAATAAGCATCAGAAAGGGGGAAAAAAACAGGGATTTTAAATGAAATTGACCGTGCAAGAGTATTTTTGAAAATGCAAAACTCCTGGGATTTTCTAAAATCTCTGTTGTTTAAAGAGACTAAATCAAAAAAGAAAAAAATATCCACTCAAGGGCGATTGTGTGGATAGCTGATTTGAAATGATGGAAAAAATAACAGTAGCTTAAAAAACAAAAAACAAACTGAGACCAAACTGAGAGACAAACTGAGAAAGGGAAAATTTCTGTCTGGCTTCTTGTTAAATCTACAGCACAAACATTTAAGGCGGTTCTGATGGGTAAAAAAGGTTTCAAGCTGGTACTAGCAAAGCATACTTAATAACTGATTGTTTTTATAGCAATTACTGATTGTCCTTCTTTTGTTTTGCACATCTCTTTGCTCCATGGACTTTACATTCAAATCCCCTTTTGCTACATGATTACCTCTTGAAGAAAAAAGTTAGGTAAATAAATAGGGGATTATTTGATAAATGGATGTAGGGGTAAGGAAAGCACTGCATATAAATAAATCACAGAATGTTTCCTCCAATCAGTTTATGGTCCCAAATTTGAATACAGTCATCTATCAGGTTTAATTACAGTCGTTATTACCCTGAAATCTATGATAATTCTGTTTGTTAAATGTTTGCTTACTCCGTTCATATATTTGTTTTGTAACTTCAATTATACGAAAAATAATTTACGCTCCTTGAAAGTCCAGTGGTTGATTAGAGTATTCCCCTGCCGTATGCGTGTAAATGATTAAAATCCTTTATTTCAGGAGTAACTGGAACTGGGCAGACCTTGATTATGTTTGTGTGCAACACGGAGCCGTTTAATAAACAGCGGGTAAGTGCAGACTACATGCACATGTTCATTATCATACTCAAACATGTGGCTTGGGCGTGCAGGGGCCCACGAGTGAGCAAACATTTGGGCTGTTAAATATTTGTAGTTCAGAGGAAAGTTGCTTTCATTACTCAGGCAATCTGTTTGGGTCATATTAAAGATAAAGCTTGCAGCTCGCTGGATGGGTTTCCTTTTTTCTTTTTTTTTTTTGCATCTCGCATATGATCATTATGAGTTCACACTTCCTGCCACATTTTCTCATAAAAAGGTCTCGTTTAAGCCTTAGATTAGATTCTCATCTGCAATTATTATGGAGGAGACAAGAGATGTGAGGTGAATGGAAATGTGTGCGACTCTGTGCAGAGCCCGTGTCTGGAATCGTACACGGAAAAACACACATACACACGCACACACACACACACGTGCACGTGGAAGCAATCTCCTCAGGCTGTTTCTCACCTGCAAGCTCAGACTCATTAGAGTGGGATGGAGGAGGGAGAGGAGGGTGAAGGAGCTGAAGGATGAAGAGGTAAAACAACAGGAACTTTCAGCCTGAATGAAGACGAGATACGTCCGATCGATCAAATTAGCAGGAGCTACAATCCATGTCCTGTTAACCAAGCTGCTAGCGAGTATAACTTTATTGTTGTTCTGTAAATATATTTACATTTGCATATGTGAACGTGAGTCAGGCTGAGTGACTCCGAGTTAGATGTTTCTTCTCGTTTCCTCAGGCGTAGATGGAGTGTGTGTGTGTGTGTGTGTGTGTGTGTGTGTGTGTGTGTGTTTGCTGTTGGTGACAGCTTTAGAGGGCTGAGGGAATATCTGGGTGCATATTGTGTGTGTGTGTGTGTGTGTGTGTGTGTGTGTGTGTGTGTGTGTGTGTGTGTGTGTGTGTGTGTGTGTGTGTGTGTGTGTGTGTGTGCAGACCTACTGTACTTGTGTGTTTTTCTTATCCAGTTATTTACGTTCTCCAGGGAAGTGGCCAGTCTTTCGTTACAGCGCGTGTTCACTTGTTTGACGGATCCGTTCCTGAGGCGACTGCTGCTGCTAAATATCGCACACCTGGGTGAGCAACGCCCGCCGCCTGTCTCATCCGGCGTCTTCCGAGACCCCATTACCTCACTAATAATATCCAACAAATCACACAACACTTTCACCTTGATGAGTCTTCAGCACAGAGCCTGGATTGAGGATGACTTCATTTACTGCAGGAAACTTTTAATGCATCAGGAGTAGAAAGATGAAGGATCACACTCCAAATTACGAGGGCGCTTTGCAAAAAACTAAAAAATAAGAGTAATTCCTGAGAAATGGGACATTAGATCGGATTTGTTGGGGTATTTTTCCTAAGTTTATGTGTATAAATAGCAAACTAATTCATTCTGTGTGCATTTTACCAAGAACCAAAACTATTCCCAAATTAAAAAGTGCCTGCCTCTCAGAACTTTTCTGATTTTGTTGTTTCATCACACTTAAACGCTTCAGAACAAACATACTTTACTACTAGATCAAGATAACCAAATAAAAAATAATCAAAATATGATTTAACGTAATGTGAAAAAAACTACTACTATCACCTCTCAATATTTAATCATCACTGAGCTGTGATTAACAACATTTTTTGAAAAAGTTGAATTTTGCAAGCCACATGTAGACCTCATTCATGCCAAACCAGATTTTAGTGGAGATCAAAAAATTGCTATTTCACAACAGATGGAAAACAATGACCAAAGATTTAGAAGCTGCTCAGTTTTCATGGCAGAGCTGAAGGCGGCAGCTGCTGCTGAAACTCAAAGGTGTTTGGAGAGAAAGGAGTGGTCTCAAGCAAACTGAATCAGAATGGAGAGGTTCGTCTCCTCATTGTCCTTCAAGATTGGGATTTTTTTTTAACTAAAGGAAGTAGTGAGACGTTACACAAAAGGAGAAAGAAGCCATTTTTGCTTCAGATTCTACATCTGAAATTGTGCAGAACTCAGAATCAGCTCAAGTTTTGTTATAGGACTTGTAAGATGTGTGTTAAACGCACCTAAAGTCTATTTTCTACCAAAGAAGATGGACAGACAAGAAAATATCTACGTAATGCTTTGTGAATATCACTCCATGCTCAGTAAAATATGTTTTGGTTTCATCCTATTATGAATAAGCATGCTAAATAATATCTTAATGTGAGGAAAAATGTATACTCGCAGAAAAGTCAGGGCACGAAAGTAAACAAATGGCAAGTGAATGGAAATGCAAATAACAAATTAACAAATTTATTAACAAATTTCTTTGTTAATAAGAATTAACAAAGAAATCAGTTACCAAACAAAAAGCAAAAAGGGAGATGTTTATATAATTATGTTATTAAACTAAAAGATTTTTGACAAATTATCTTGTTTAGTTATAGGAAAATAAAACAAAAAAGAAGAACAGAATCACAAAAATGATGTAAATCTATTTTTTACTTGGCTATGGAAGACTGACTCAATCCACAGGTCCTGAATGGTTTACAGTCCTTATAAAAAAATCTGAAAATGCTACTAATGGAGGTGAGCATGCACAACAACTCTTATGATACTTGTTGGCAATAACTTAGTGGAAAGTGCTTTGAAGAACCTGGGCAAGGTCAAAGAACCGCATTAGGCATGGCTCGTTTCCATTTACATTACAGCTTTGTATCTTGTTCATTGCTGAGATATTCAGCTGCCATTAAAACTCTTTCATGGTCACATACAAACATTAACAGGAAAAAAAAGGATCTTTATCTTGGCAACATCCAAGTGACCTGCATAAATTCATGATTTTGGTTTAAAAAAACAGATGAAGTAAACTCTTTTTTAAGTATGCTTACAATATTTTATTTCATCTATTTGATGCTAAACCTTTACTCACAAATTAAGTGCAGAATGTATTTTTCTTAAAGCTAACTTAAAATATATTCCCAGTTATTGTATCCATATTTTCCTGTCTTGATGTGGTGGTTTATGCATCTCTTCTTCTGCAGCTTCGAAACTAGTTTAGAGCCTTTATCTCATTCAATCAAAAAAAAAAAAAACTGACAAATCCACAAAGAAGCAAAGACATTATTCAAACTAGACCAAACAGTTAAAAACACCATACCGGTGGATTTATGTTATTAAGGTTTGCAATAACATGCCTAAATGGAGTTAAAAAAACGTCACCTCAAAATATGTCCTAATAAAATTCGGCCTTGTTCCTGCTTGCACCTAACACCTTTCACTTAGAATTTAAACTCCTAGCCACTGGGAGTGCTAAATCATTTCACTCTGTTTTATAAGAGCAAAACTGTTTTTATCATATTTGAAAAGCAAATCAATCACTAACGATTGAAAAAGGTTATATGTCATATGTCACATAAATATGTCAAAATCTTCCCGTCTGTGTCCATTTTACGGCAGCCATTTTCAGCAGGGACACGAAATGTCAGCATTCTGGAGGTGCGTGCATTTTGATATGATAATCAGCGATAACAAGGTGGAGTTCAAATTAATCTGGTTCCGTGCAAAACAAACTACAATGACAGCGGTCCTCACATGGCTGCATCCCTGACAGCTGCTTTAATTTCTCTGCTATAAACAGGGATGCGAGGATAAGTAAGGCTGGGTTGACGTTCATGGGCTCCACTGCATTTACTCTCCTCGGCTGTGTGTCAGTAAAGGACTTCGGTAGCCCGCTTATGCAGCTGGATTTGCATTGAGTGCATTGACGCGAAAGATTTAAATGGCATCAGTCCTGCTATTAAAGCAAAGCAAAATTGTCAGACAAACAGGGAGAAGCACTTCGCTCCCTCTGTGTCTTTTTCTCTGAGTGTACAGAGGGACGCTCCATGCTGCTGCTCAGAGCGCGCAGCAGCTGCAACTTGCAGCCTCCTTCCACACTGTAGGGGCCATTCTGCTGTTTGAAAGACGGATGGATACAAAAAGCAGAATGGTGATGAGAGAAGACAGAGAGGATTGCCATTTTTCAAGCTCTTGTTCTTCTCCCGATGCACTTCTGCATTAGTGAGAAGGGAAAACAAAAGCCATGCTTTTGGGTCAAGGATTGAAGCTTGCTTCTAAAATATGAACCCTCAAGGTCTGTTCGGGGATGAAGGGGAAACAAAACTAAGGCATAAATGAAAACATGCCGGAGTTTTGCAACTAGGAAAACGCGCTGTACTTCTTTTTGTGATCAGCCACAACCCTCGTCCTTCAACACAACAACATAAAACCGTGGAATAAACCCAGCTAAATGAAAAACAATAATGATAAAACATCATCTATGGCTGCTGATGATCCACACATTAGCTGCAAAAGAAAATCCTGCAATCAAAGCAGTCAGAACCTAAACATTTAAGGAGCTGGGTAAAAACACAAAGATTGCTGTCCAATGTGGCGATATTCGAGAGTGCATGAATGGAGCTCCCTGTTTCTGCCCGTGGCACCAAGCAGAGACAAAGCACTCGTGCAACTTCCCATTCATAGACTGGGAACATGAGGGCAGAAAAATGGAGCCAGAGCACAACATTACAGTGTTATAATAACTGGGAGGAGACCCCATCATTCACCATCCCCCCATCTTTTACCCTGACAGTCCCTCAAATCCCCACACTCTCCCACCCTTCCCTCTGTCTGCTGCCACTGTACTCATCTCCCATCCCCCTCAAAAAACCTTCACTTTCTCTTCCCCATCATCTATGATCAACCATCAGGATTCTCTTTAGTTCTGTAGCTAAACTAAACTCTGTAGTCTGTTAATTGAACAGCAAGGGAGTACGCCAAAGTCTAGTCTGAATCACCCCCTCGGGGTAGTCTAACATCTCACTGTGATCTGACAAGGTGAAGCAGGGTAACACACACTCATCGCTTTTAACACAACACACTTCTTCAGCAAGAAAGCCAGACAGTCTCACTATGTAGCTGTGGGCTGATTTGACTTTAGGTCTGCTGACAGATTTCTTCTTTTTTATTTCTGTATTTTTAAAATAAACATCTAAATTTAAATGTTACCATGCTGCTCTGCAGTACCTACTGCATCCATTTTGTTCTCAATATTTTAACCAGGTCATTAAGAGAAAAATAGTTAGAAGTTTAATTTGATTAAAAACTGATTTCTCTTATTTTATTTCAGCATAATGCCGAGCAGTGACAGTTCTGTGGATGGATGGATGGACCTTTAAAACAAACTTTAAACAGAAATTTAACTCAGCAGAAATCGGTCTGATGCAATATTTATTTGTTAAATGTAATATTTTCATTAGCTATAAGGTGTAGAACGTCATAATAAGCAGAAATAAGGCTTGAAAACATTGTTCTCTGTGTAATTGATATAAGTAATGTGCCTCACTCAGTAAATACAGCTAGCTTTATCTTGCTAGCTTCTTAGCTAGCTAACTTCTTAGCGAGCTAAGAAGCTCGCTAAGAAGCTTCTTAGCTAGCTAAGAAGCTAGATAGATAGCTAGATAGAACATGTTGGAAGCTTAAAGAACATAGCAAATTTTATTTTTATCAAAAGAAAAAAAAACATTAATCGCATCAGGGGAGTTATATTGTTTTGTTGTTATCTGTTAACTGATCAGAGCTGTGGACCCGATGAGAAAACGCCCTGAAAAGCTTCTGCAAGCTTAATAAAGGAAAGGTGTAGATTTTCTTATCAAAAAAGATCCAATGACTTCTAAGCTTTTTGTTTCAATGAAACTATCAAACCAGCATCCTATTACCTTGTGTTTTATTTGGCAATATTTCCCTAACCTTACACATGTTCTTTTCTATATTCCTTCGTTTACATATAGAAAAATTGAAACTGAGTTACAATTAATGCCATCTACCCATGGTGATAACAAAACCAAGATGGAACCACGGACATCTCCTTCTGCATGATTTCGAGGTGTTTCCATTCGAGACCTGAGTCGTTCCAGTAGATTCTCTATCTGCTAAAAGGTCTCATCATTTTGCAACACGCTCAAGCCTTTAGTCCAGTCAGCATCAGAAACAAACTCCAGAATCTCCTCCGCTTAGTGCTTTAATTGGAAAAAAGCACCATCTCTTCAGTGAATAAGCCAGTAAGAAGCTGATTGAATCTGGTTGCAGTCAGCATCTCATTCTTTCAGTTATGGTGCCAAGAACGTTAAAAAAGCTCCGGTTGGAACCGGACCAGTAAATTGGTCCTTCCTTTTTCAGCCCATTTCCTTCCTCTCCTTAAAAGAGATCAAGAAGCACCAGTAAGTAATACTACTAATGAAACTCAGGCCAATTTGCTCGCATGAAGCTGCCATTCCTTGTAAGCAATGCATTGAGATACCTGAACTCCTCTAAATGAGGTTCAAACCAACTTCAAATCCAGAAGGTACATTTAGCCCATCTCTCAGGTTGGATTAAAAAGATTAAAGCACCTCTGTCACAGAACAGAACTACAGAACTGCTCTTCTAAAACAAAGCAGGATCTTTCACATTCAGCTATGACTTTTCGTTTCATCTTTTGCGTTTCAGTCGATGAGCTCCAGCGCCGCTCTCTCAGCACAGGAATTCATTATGCCTGCGGTGAGTCACAGCGCTGATGTGAAACAAGCCACTAACAAGCAGCAGAGGGCAGGAACAAACCCTCCACAGACCGAAAAGATTAACCGACTCCAACACGAGGGTCAGTTGCAACACGAAACACACGATTCTTTCACATATCTTTCACATTCTCGCTCAGGGGAGCCTCCCTGCCAGCTGCCCACAAAAAGGAGCTGATTAGAGTTGGTATTTATGACGAACCATGGATGAGAAGAGTTCAACTGGACTGACTTTGGCAAAAAAAGATGAATGGATTAAGGAGGAGCATGAGGGGGGAAGAATTAGTCCACTCCTGTACAAGAAGCCCTGATTCATCAAAAAACCTTTTGTCTGAACCGGATTCAGCCTCGCTGCATTGTTAGGACTAACATTTACCACATTCCCAACAAACAGACTGTGTGTTTGGTTTCATTAAAACATAAATCACAAGCAGATCCCTGAGGATGTAATACAATGCAACAACACTAATGACTTATTGATTAACAGCTGCGCCGTTAAAGCCGCCTCCTTCTTGACACCTGATATTTCCCATTAAACTGCAGCTAGCGTGAAATTGGCACTTAGCGCATCATGATTCGTGAAGTCACAATACTTCATCTATTAAGGGCGTGACTATGAGTCAATCGCTTAAAAACAGGCGTGACTTACTGCAGAAATTAATTAACATCACGTAATAAAATGTGTTTTTTTTTGTCCTGCGGCTGCAGTTTAAAACCAGACGTGAACTTCAGAGTCTTCTGATCTAAATTGGCATATCCTGAAGAACTTTTTTATTCAATATTATTTGGAGACGCAAATAAACAAATAATTCAATTACTTTTTAACATAAGAAAATGTACATTTTATTGCATTTAATGTAATCAATTGTATTAATTTAGTAAATGCTTGAGCATTTGTGGAAAGGATGGATCTGCTACACTTCTAATAACACTTCTGTTGAATATAATGATTATTTTTTGAAAAATAGATTAATAATCAGATAGCAAAAAGGTGCCTAATTATTATATTTTTACAGAATTGTATCCAGGTGAAGCTAAAATTGCACAACTTGAGAAGTATTTGCATTTTATTTTACTTAAATTCAAAATATATTTATTCTTTTGACAGTTTTTATTTAAAGAACAATCATTTGCTGTTCTCTCAGAAAATGACTTTTTTTTACTAAATTAGTTGACAAGTATTTCAATAACTGATTCATCACAATTAATCTGAATAATTCTGTCATCCTTAATAGATTTTAATGAGGATGAGAAGGATTCATTAAAAGAGGAACAGTAGGATGAAAATATGTCACGATAGAAGATGAAAAGGATAAAAATGTGTCATAAAATGGGATGAATATGATAAAAACAGGTTGGTAAAAGGGATAAGTGTATGAAAATGAAAGACCATCTCATAAAACATCAACTATCTTGACCAAATGTTGAGCTGTTATGTAAAATTTAACCATTTTTATGTTTGATTTCACAGAGATTAATGATCTTTAGTTTAAGTGTGTTTTCATATGTGAAACAAAAACACACGATCTCAGAGTTTTGCGTATCCTTCCTTTAAAAGCCAAGTTATTTGTTGCCTTGAGGAGATAATTCACCCTGGACAGAAATATCAGAGGTTAAGGAACTTGCTCAAGGATATTTCAAAGGATGCTTCCATTTGAGTGACTCTCAGACACAAAAACACAGAAATGTGACGGCAGACAGAGACCCTGACCCTCTTCCTCTGATAAATCCCCGGGACATCGTTCATATTTATATGAGAGCCATGACATTAACGGCACGGGACAAGGCTCTCCCAACCAATTATACTTTAATATCTGGGTAATAAATCTGTGTCAGCACAAACCATCCATCAGCGATTGCTCACTTTCATTTGACAGCACCATGGACACAATCCCTCCACTGGTGCTGATTTTGCCTTAAAGGAGCAAAGCAGACGGGCTGAACATCCTGACTGAGGGAGAGGAAAATGTTTGTTATAGGCAGTGGTCAAAGTTCAAACAGAGGTTGGTGTGAATAAGGGCCTCATGTGGATTCAGTTTGCTATAAATATCCGTAAATATCAAGGTTACAGCTGAGGGTGAGTATAAAAAGGGATGACAGCAGGTGGACGTAAATCAAACTTTAGTTTTGACAGCCATGTTGTCAAGGACCAAAAATATTTCTGGAACTCCTGGATGGATTGGTAAAAAATGGAAAAATATACGTAATGATCTCTTTTCGTGTAAGCATGACGACTTTCAGTTTCTGTGAAATTAATGAGACTAGGTTTAAAAGATAGCTTTTTATTTTCAATCTCCTGTTATTTCAACTCTTGCATGATGCCTGGGACTCTTTAAAATGTTCTAAATAAAGGAAAAGAGGTACAGGCCCGCAGCACCACAGATCATCGTTATTCTTAGAACTGGGCATGAGGTACTTTCTACTTTTTTTTTTCGTATCAGATACAAATTTACAATGTTTGTGACCAAAATCTGACCAAAAAACCTTCATTTCCAATCAAATCTAAATATTTTAGCAAACTGCACATGTCCTCACTTGTGATGGTTGCTATGGAGATGTGGTGACCAGAAAATGGCAGCCTATTCTTTTGCATTTTTCCATTTTCCTCACAAACATTTAGTGATACAATAAACTTGATTACTCATCCAACCAAGTCTTTATTAACTTTTGATTTTTATTATCATTTGATTTGGTGGGACAAACATTGACCTCCATTAAGCTGCATGTTCTCTTATTTTTCTCATTTTGAAGAGTGGCCAAGTAAAGCAGACCTTCTGTTTCATGAATTACTAATGGAAAGTCCTAATTTACTCCAATTTTCAGTGTGAGATTATGCAGTTGATTATATTAGATTAATTTGCAGTAACCAATGGTGTTTTAAAGAAAGTGTGGCAGGTACTTAAGAGAAATATACATGACTGTTATTTCATCACCAGTTAAGAAGCATTTTTGAGTTTAATTCAAAAACTTGGGCATCATTTTTCAGAGTTATGTGTGGTTGCTGCCATCTGTATTATTCTGACTTCCTCATTTTGACAGTAATAACCAAAAACTACTGATTTATTTTGACATTTATTCAGATAACTAAATAATTTTCATATTTTTTAGAATATATTGGTTGATTACATTAAAATCTCCTTTTTGATATTTTGCCGACATTGTACCTTGTCTTAACATACTTTCTATCATTAAATTAACATTTAAATTTAATGTTAAGTCCTGTACCTTAAAATTTAATTTGCTTTTTCGATTTTTTTTTGTTATAGCTTTGGATGTTTTGGTGCAAAATAATAAAACCTGTGTAACATAAACACAATTTCAAACTTTAATCTACCTACTATATAATTATCCATCATCCCCTTTAGAAAACACTTGATTAAAAACACACACGAAAACAATTTGTAGTTCTGCATCATAAAACCTCGGTTTTCTCAGTTTCAGAAACTGAACTAATGTTTCTAGGTGTTTCAAGTGAAACATGCGGAAACAGAAAAAGTGGAAATGGAGTCACAGAGCGAGAGAGGAAGAGAGCGAGCAGGCAAACGAATGCAAATCTGCCAAGTACATTAAGAATTGATTCAGAGCTGCAGCCAAATCCAGCAGATGGTGATTGAATGTAAACGGAAGCGAGCCATCGAATTTCCAACAAAACTCTTTAAGGATGCAGGGAGGGGGAGAGGCGGCCGGGTGATGGAAAGAATGTGCATGAAAAGAGCCGTAAAGCTGCAATATGTTCTTCCCTGCGGTTACGCTTGTTCCTGTGCAACTTTAATCATCCAATCAGGCTTGCCAAGTCCACTGACAGGTCTGATTGCACAGAAATATTTTCTGCTCGTACTTATGATGGATTTAAGCCCCGAGATGAAAGAAACCAAAATCACTAAGTCATCAGAGCAGTCTGGACTCTGCCCAACCACAACGCGCAAACAAGCAAAATGAGAAGAAGAAACAACAACAACAAAAAAGAGAAGCGGTGATTTAGACAACTGTAGCGTCTCTGAGAGCATATTGAGTCCCAACTTTAGGGATTAGTTTAGATAAATTGTGAGTCCAAAAATACATTGTTGCCTTGAGGCGAATCTGTTGCACTGCTTCAGAGGCGAGACAGCCAGTGTGCAACAACAACCTCTTGCGTTCTTCTACATCACACCAGGGACCACACAGCAGCATGTTTACATCTGCCTGCAACATGCAAACAGAGCAGGACCTCAGTTTTACACCAAACCTGAAACCTGAGACGTTTGTTTGGAGCTGCTTCTGTCAGAATATTTCCTCATAACATGCTCAACCAGCATCAAGGAAACAGAAAAGAGGCTTTGTGCAGAAGAGAGAATGGTAGAAATCTGGACGTTAAGCTCAATTAAGGCCAGTCACAAGGTATATTTTGCTGGGTGATAAATTATTCCAGTAATTATTGCGATAAATGATAATATTGAGACCATGTTCAAGCAATAATGGCATAGTAATTCAAGTTTGTCCTAAACTTTAATAAACTTTAATTTTGTAAAAAACACTTGACACTGGAACTAGAAGGCATTTCAAATGTCCAAAATAAAACACAGTAACCAAAAAACAATAATTAAAACAAAGATAAAATAAGAAAATGCAAACAACCCAAACTATAAATTAAATTAATTATGTCTTCCTAAACAAAATCGCTCTTGAGAAATTATTACTAATCAAAATGGAAATTTATCATCAACTTAATTGATTCATTGCTTATTCCGACAGGTTTAATTCAATATTTGAATTTTATGCTAATCCTTGCAGGAAAAGCAGAATAAGCCAAAACAGACGAGTGAAAGTAATGCTAAAAGCTGAACAAAATTAGATACAAAGAACAGAAAAGTCTCAATTAAATACTTAAATACAAGCATTTAAAAATTGTCAGCATAAATATATAAAAAAATGAATATGCCAATTTAAGGGATTAAGTTGAAATCAAATGAAGTGAAAATACTGTAACAAAAGGCGCCAAGATGCATATCATCATCATCATCATGTTTCTCTGAGCAGACACGCTCCTCATTTCAGTAAATCTTTATGTAAACGGTCTGTCCTTAGGCTTTGAAGGCTCGATTCCCTCAACTCCTTGTTTGATTCAAGACAATTACGTGCAGCAGAAGCCCGAACCCAAAGCCCACAGAACAGAGGGGGAAAACAGAAACAGCACAGAGCTATTTAAAGTTAGGCCCTAAGCGCTTCTGTCAAGTGAATCTGTTCTTTTCTTTCCTATTTTTATTTCGGATCCAGAGTCTCAGAACATCAGGCTGGGAGGCTATCATCCAGGCTACACTAGAGTGCATATGTGCTCGCCTCTGGGCTTCTCCGGCCCATCGCAGCATGGCGGTCTGGGGCTCAGATCATCCTAAGGCCATGTGGTCATGGAAACCCACTCATGTATGAATGTTACTTTGCTTAAACACGACTCCAGGAGTAGAGACTGAGAGGGAAGGACAGCACAGGTCAGGGCAGTCCTGGGAGACACATCACGTGTCTGTGACGTAACCAGGAGGAAAAAGTGCACAGGACCTTTTTGGTGTTTAGGTGTATAAATGTCACAGCATCCAGAGGAAGCTCACAAGTTGGGGCTTTCCTCAGTCCAGTAGCAATGGCACAGCAATGTAGTAGCATTTTTCTGGGGTTTCCTTCTAGATATTTGATTCATTTGTGAAGGTGTCGATGTGCAATCAAACTCTGATACAAACTCTGTTCTGCCTACAGTTCAGTTGATGTAAACTTTGGCTCGGTTCGAATGCATCCATGAAGAGACCACTACAAAAGCAAGAAGCGGACTATATTGCAGGGCATTCTGGGTAAATATAACCTAAACAAACACGCTACTCTGGCGCCAGCAGGAGAAATGACTCATGGTCTTTTACCAATGACAAAAGAGAAACCCTACAACCGCTGAGATCTGACAGCCACTGCAGTCTTGTTTACATTTTGTGGAAAAGGAAGTTGAACTCATGTGTCTGCATCAGAGGTTTTCATGTAGTTTCCTTCAGTGGCTCTTGGTGCAGCGCCACCACAGGCAAGGAGGGGAACAGCTCTACCACGTGGTTTGGTTTGCAAACCACACCAGCTGAAAATTTAACAAATGCAGCAAATTTGGTTCCCAGTCAAAGTAATGGACTATCAGGTGTGAAAACATAAAAAAACACTAGCCATAATGTCAAAAAGGCAATTTAGTTCCAAGTCTAACTACTGTGACTGATTACTGAGTCAATCTTAAAGACAGATAGATATCTATCAAACCAATAATAATGCTTCAAAGCTACTGTGCTAAAATGCCAGTCCACCTAGTCATCAAATACAGTTTTAGAGCCATAATATCCATAAACATGAAAAAGTATGAAATGTAAATGAATCAAATTCAGCGAATGCATCATTTTAAAAGCCACAAATGTTCTAAAAACAGGAGGAGATGTGGCTGATGGGTGATGACATGCAATCTTTATGTACAGCGTTTGCTGTGCTGCAGTTGCACGTAAGACACAAACTGTTTTCTTGATTAAAACAAGAAACATTGTAATGGAAACGTGTCAGATGACTGCGTGACCACCTACTGATGACACAGAGCAAAGATGCGGTGAGAACTTTATCATCTGTGCAGGGAGCATGATGGAGGTGAATTTCTTCCCACCCAGGAAAAACAGCCTCTCTGTTTCTTTCTTTATTTTCTTCCCACAGGATTGTGCAGAAGCAACCCTAGAAAATGGACACTGGGGTGACCAGATTGGGCCGGGAAAAAAAAAAAATGCAGCTTTTGTTTCTGAGCATCAAGTTTTACAGGTAGGAAAATTGCCTATTTTACTTTGGTATTAATTTTAAATGTTCTCCAATCTACTAATCTCAGACAATCATATGACTTTCTTCTAAACGCTGGGCAAATCTTTGCTCAATTAACTCAAATTTGAGTTCATTTTTCTATCGTGGAAGGAGATTTTTTTTATGCATTGTTGTCCAAGTCCAGCTTTATGTAAATCTAAATCATCATCATTACTATTTGGCAACTTTCTCAACACATCCCTAGTTGCTTTGTACCTTTTTTCTTTACTATCTCTACATTTCAGACATGGGCATTAATGAAATTGAAGCAAATCTTATCTAAAAGGCTGAGCACACTGAAAGGTAAGTATTGTGAACATAGCATGTCTCTTAATATAACTTTGAACATGAAAAAATTGTGGAATGTTGCTCCAGCCTTAATCCAGACTCGTTTTCTGATGTTTGCAAAATAAACCCTGTTATCTTCATGGCTCCAGCAAAGCTGTAGGTACATGCACTCTGCGGGACGAAGTCATCTGAAGTCACCATAGGAGGCTGTGTAAACATCACTTTTGACCCTGGAGCATCTTTGTGTCTGGAGAACATGTTGTATATAGAACAGTGGCTAAAAATAACCCCTGTTGGTTTGACTCTTCCTTGCTTTGCGGTAAAGTAAGCTCTTGCAGTTGATCACTTGGATCAAATTAATTGCTGAGACAGTAAAAGAGCCTCCAATCTGGTTCAAAACATTACACATTCAAGCAAAGTGGCCCGTGCTGCAGGGGGTTTCTATGTTTGAGGTGAATCACTAAATCCACCTCATGATGGGAAGTTCTTGGCCACACAGCCAAGTGTTTATGGTGAGCTAAAGAAGAGACCCAGAAGTGGAGGATGAGGCGTTTGTGAGTGGAGCTGAAACAAGACATGACCTTCTAAAACAAAAAAAAACCTTCCCTGAAATTTATTCTGCTCAATAACCCAGCTTTCTTCACATTTCTGCACGTCACATGGGTGGTGTGTGTGTGTGTGTGTGTGTGTGTGTGTGTGTGTTGTGTGTGTGTGTGTGGTGTGCGTGCATGTTGTGTGCCTTCGCCCTTTTGTGCGTAGCGGAGTGTGCCTGGCGAGGCGATGACAGGGTGTCGGCCCTGGTCTGTGAACCTGGCTGCTCCGCTCAGCTCCGCCTGTGACAGAGAGCGAGAGGGACATCACCCGGCCGTAGCCGCCCCAGCTGGACCAATCAGGCGTGAGAGCTCGTGGTCATGTCGGCGCGTGCGTTTCGGCCATGTGCAGCCCTGTGGCACAGATCTCCTTATGGAGACTCATCTGCTCTCGACAGCGTCTGCAGCAAATTGCAAGTCATTTGTGTTTCTACATTCAGTGAAAAAATAAAAATAAAAATGAATGCTATTTTTTCTGGAAAGTACAACTGAAGAAGTCTGAAAAAACATCGACAGGACCTCCAAAACTTAGTTTATTTATTACAGTTGCACAACTAAACAATTTCAAACAAACGCTATCAAGCAGATGTAAATGAAAGTCAATGTTATTGTAGCAATTATGGATTTATCATCAATATTTTCCCCATAAAACTAAGGTTATTTCTTAGGTTTCTTAGGTGTTAAGATGCAATTAATTTAATTAAATCAAAATTTAGTTGAATGGAAACTGTGGATTAGAAGTGAAATAAAGCTTCGTCACGCCTCCATATTCTGCCAACTTCTTTAAACACCACAAATTTATTGATGCTTTGCTTCCAAGGAGCAAAACTTTCTTTCTTTTAATCGTTTAAATAATCTTCGACGATTGTTCTCCAGCCTTTTTTACTTTTATTGTCCAGTAAAGGTACCTGCCTGTGAAAGTAGGTACATGAGTTCATTTGTTGTTTTATATTTTTCAAAAAGACAATTGGAGGATATAATCAAAATCAGAATACTTAATAAATCCTTGGCTTCAGGAAAGGATGCTGCTATAGCTCATCAGTTTAGATGTGCATCTGAAAAACATAAAATGGAAATAATTCAAACCAATCTGGAAAAAATACATGAAACAAGTTGAATAAAAAATTATCAAGAATATTTGTCAAATGAAAGTGAGATTGATGAGCTCATCCATGCCCTACATGCTGCTTTAAAAATGTTTTTCATTCACTGTTGCACATTCTCCCATGAAGAGCCTCACTGTGTCTGCATTATATGCAGCAGCGTCGCGAACACAGCCGAAACGCAGGAGCTGACGATTAACCTAAACGTGATCCGGTTGGAGGAGCAGAACAAATGCAGCTCCATCTCTTCATGAACTGTGAGTGATTCCTCTGATTCTTCAATTTTTCCTCAAATTCACCCAACGTCCATTTTAAAGCAAGAGGGGGGAAAAAAAATCAAAGGTGGCATTCACTATGTTTTTTTGTGTAAAACGAAAGAAGTTGGGATTTATGGAAATATTCACAATTTAAAACCAAGAATGATTTTGTGTCAGCAGAATTTTGTCTCCTGTGCTTCTCCTATTGGCTGAACTAAAGATGCAGATGACATTAAATAAGCCACAATCACTCAATAATTTTGACATGCATTTTTAAATTAAATGTAAGTTTTAAGATGATTTTGGATTTTTAAAAAAAAATGTTTTATTTTGGGTATGTTTTACCCAAAACATACCCAAAATATGTTTGGATATATTTTGGCTTTAAACATGATCTATTTTTAAAGCCAAAAATGTTTTTGGATTTTTTTGTTTTCACATTTGGTTGCAGATATTTAAGTTTATTTTTTCATCCATTCATTTTCTTGTATTTTCTCCCATTTTAAGTAAATTTGATCAAATATACTTTATTATTTTCGCTATATCAGGTAAAGAATGACCTAAACTGATATCCAACAGCAAACTCTTAACCAAACAAATACTGATAAGCCAGCAGAAAGGGACACAAATCCCAGCAAAAACAAAAACAGTCAGCTGAACATAAAGTCAAACGTTACCTCATAACTGCTGACCCCAGTAAACTGGAGACAAGGGGAAAAAAAGGCTGTGTCACCAGAGGTTGACGGTGAATGAAAGGCATCTCTCTGCCCAGATCTCTGTCACGTTGTGGCTCCGCCCCCCCCACGCTGACCCAGGGGCAACGGCATAAGACCTGTCACCCCAAATCAGGCCCCGGACCACGACAGCCGTGCTCATATGTAAATGTGTCAGCACACAGAGACTCGTGAGCCTGACATATCGGTTTGAATATGCATGTGAGGTACTGGCTGCAGCGTAAACATGTCTGTGCATGCTGGCCGAGGTTCATCTGGATGTGTGTGTGTGTGTGTGTGTGTGTCTGTGTGTTCCCGTGCACACACTGCGTTAGCCAGTCCGGGTGTGTAACAGTGACATTCCCGATGGGAAGGAGTCTCACGACTGTTTTCATTTGTCCGACTGTCCGTTTCTCTTCATGAGTAAATGGCAGCAGAAAGAAACGTCTTATTTCAGCCACACTCCACAGAGGAACGCCCTCTCCGCTCGCTTCTCCTTCACAGAAAGGCTTACTGCCGTCTTCTGTTGACATGTTCTACAGTGTATTAGGGCCACTGTGAATAGAAATAAAAAGAAATACATTTCGGCCAAAAAAACAAAACCTTACAAATTTTGAGATTTATCTCAGAAATTTTCTAGGAAAAAAAACAAGGAAATGGAAATGAAAGGTCAAATACTTACTAGAAGAAACTCAGAAATTTTGAGATTAGTCTCAAGAATTTCCACAAAAAAACATGACATTTTCAGTTTCAAAAGTCCATGTTTTTTCTAGAAAGTTTTTGAGATTAATCTTAAAATTTCTGACTTTATCTAGCAATTTCTTTTTCTTTTGAAAGTCAAAATTTACAAGTTATCTTCTGCAAAATTTCCCGAGATTAATCTCAACATTTTTGAGATTTTTTTCTAGCAAATTTTAAACTTTTCAAACTCAGAAATTCTGAGGATTTTTTAAAAAAATTCTATCGTAAATTTATACCTTCTTTTTTTCTCTCCACAATGAGCCTAATATGGCACCATAAATATGAACAAGCATGTTCATATCTACAATTTTCTTAGAAATGATTGAGGTGGAAATTGCAGTCAGGTAGGGGTGAGCGATATAGACTTAACGTTTTATCACAATATATTTATATTGTGGTAACAATAAAAATGATAATAAAAACTATGTATTACTTTATTTAGGGAGCTGCATGTCTGACACAGCAATCATAATCCCACAAACACAAATACTGCTGTTGAAAAGCATTATAATATGTTTTAGGACTGCAGTCACCAAAGAAATGTGATTTAAGTCACGAAAATTCACACATTTAATAATTTTTAAATTTCTTGGTATTCATTGATGTTTTCATTGAACAGTGGAGAAAATAATAAAAATCATCTCAACCATACAGACAGTTATTTTTAATCACTACAATATGGAACTTATGACAACTATAATAAATGATACCTGTTGGGACTGCAAAATATGCTTTATTTTGCACATTTTCCTACTATCTCGAGCTAATGCAAAAATTTCAGTTGATAATTAGCATGCAAAATTGACCCAAAATAGTTCTTAAATATAGAAAAAATAATGTTGGCATAAAGCACTACTGCACTGCTTTTACGCTGGCAAAGCAAACACGTGTGTTGCACAACCATCGCATGCTGCAGAAATACCAGACAGACGCCATGAATCACAGGATTCCCTTTGTCAGACAAAGTCAGCCTCTTCATCCCCCCCCCTCTACATTTTTACAGTTAAAGACCCAGAGATCTGCTGTGGCATCATGGCGACACGTGCGCCAAAACAAAATGCAACGGGCCCGCTTGAGAAGGGTCAGGGCCGACTGCAGGGCTCATTTTCCCGGGGAGTCATCCTGAGTCACGGAAAGCACTCCCGTCATCTCCTAATATTTTTCTGTATTTGGTCTGCGCTAAAATATCAGACACTGGGTGCTCATCCAATCACCAAATTAGAGAAACACGAGAAGGTCAGAATTTTACATTTCACACTTTAAAGTTCACAAACTCAAAATTTATTACCTTTTTTTTAATCCCCACGTGTTTTTTTTTTCTGAAGACACTGGAGAAAGTCTCACTAGCCAATTAATTCTACATCAGTCATCCAGAACTAATTTTAGTGTATTAATTTAATCACAATAGCAGAAAATTACCATTTGCTGACTCAAGCAATAGTTCAATCACATTTAAATCCATCATTTATGTCACAGCTACTTTTCAAGCGGCTCAGTGGGTGCAGCAGAAACTTTGCACGACAACACAAGTGGGTGCACGCAAACGCGCACTACTGCGTCTCCCATTTACAGCCGATGACCTCTAACAACCTTAATCACTTGGTAATTACATGGAAAGAGAGCAAAGCACCTTCCCTCTGCTGCTGCTGCTGCTTCAAAGTGGCTTACAGGAACTGGCAAGCAGAAAAACGCAGAGCGGAGCGCACGGCGGCAAGCGGAGGGAATCCAGACTGGTTGGTGGGGATAAATATGCGGTTTTCCCTCAGAAAGCGACGCTCCGAGGATTAAGCCCAGCTACGAGCTTCTGTCTGCTGAACAAGAAATAAGCATAATACCTCGATGTTTCACGTTAACCGAAGCCAGCTAAGAGATGTTGCAGGAGCAAAGGAGGGTCTCAGTTCAAGTCCACGTGCTTCTCACGTCGCCTACATCATTGCTTTTCTAATTTCTTTGCTTTTGTAAATCCAGGAGTCCCGACATCTTGATTTTTTATTTATTTTTTACTCTGCAAAGCACCTGCTTCATTAATTTTGTCGCTAAAAGCGTTCACCTCTTCCAGAACTTGCTCCACCTTTCGCATTGTATAGAAAAAAACTGGAAGAAATTACTGCGTTTATCAGAAATTGCTGCCTGCGAGCGTGAAATCGATTTAGACACAACCTGGAGACAATTTCCTCAACAAGTATAGATAATTGCAGATAACTGGGAGTGATTAACACAAAGTATTCTCATGAAAGTAAAATGGTGGATCATTGCACAGCAAATGCACTCATCCCGGAGATTTTTAGAGATTAATTGTGTTTTATGGAGCTATAATTCAATGACTTTAAATCATCCCACTGAGCTATCAGGAAATAATGTTGCAGTAGGTAGCACATTAAAACAACATGCAGCTTAGGCAGAGGCATTACATTACATTCATCAAGGTCATTATTCTTTTCTTACATTCATTTTTTACAACTTAAATTTTAATGTAACACATAAACGCAAATTTGTGTCAAAATTATAAATTAATTCAAATATTTGCACACATCCCACTAATATTTGGGTGAATGTCTCTTGGCAAGTTAAAGCCTTGACCACATGCTTTTTGTAGCCATCAAAATAGGCAGAGATTGTTTCAATTTTGCTGGTTTTCTTGCTTTCTTTGCATTTCAAATCAGCTTTAATGTGTGATTTGTGTTCGGGAACATTATTCTGATCAGAGTATCTCTCATCTGACCCACAACACTCAACTGACCACAGTGAGGCTAGTTTTACACAAAGTCTTAAGAGACCAAATCTGAAGCCCTGCTGCTCAACGGACATGTACGGTTGCAACTTTAAGTTAAATTAAACAAATATAAAGCCACTTAGGTACAAAAACAGGAATTACAGTTGCATCATTTAAGATCTTTCAGATCTGAGAACGCTGAACTGTAAAGCATGTTGGTGGCAGAATTGTGCTCTGGGGTTGATGGATGGGATACTGACAAAATGAACAGCTAGGTCAAAGGTCAAATTTATTTATAAGACATGCTTCCAACAACTGTACAAGGGGAAAAAAGTCAAAAGGCGTAACAGTGAAACGATGATGTTAGAAACTTGGACATAGCTGGGTGTCCAACAGACCTTTAGTCACTGGTGTACAAACATTTTGCTAGCGGAATCAAAACTGATTAAAATACTTAATTTAACTTAAAAAAATTCAAAAATGAGTTTATTGTGATTTTTCTTCTTTACTTTTACCAGCTGGACAATAGACACATACAAGATCCCAAAAATAAAAGGCTTCAGGCTTTTGCCTTACTAAAAGAAAAATTCATATTTAAAAATATTTCATACAGACAATTGGCCACCGGGCCTCACTTTGGACACCTCCACTCATCTACAAATAAGAAATAGGTGTGAAATGGCCGTCCCAAACTCAGACTTCAACCCTATTGAAATTCTATAAATTATACTTAAATATTTCTGCATCGTTGAAACCATAAATGACGTCTCTTAACCTGCCAAGAAAGAAAGAGATATTGAAGTGTGGGTGTATGCAAACATTTCGGCATGATCATCAGAGGTGGGAATAGTATCCAAAATTTGCACTACTTCAACATATTTTTACCGAAGTAAACTTAAAAACTAGACATCCAAGAAGTGATGCAATTAAGAGTAATAAAGTATTTCTCACGCACCTGAGTAATTGATCAAATTATTAATCATTTAATATTTAAAAACTACATAATCAGATGGACCCAAATAAAAAAGTTAAGTGGAAATTTTGGTATTTTAAGGACAAAAATGACATTTAAGTAATACTGTAAAAACAATATCAAAATTGGGCAAAATAAAATGTTCCCAAATCAGTTTCTTTCAATAATAAACTTATGAAACTTTAACAAAAATTGCAAGTCGAGTCAAATCAAGTAAAAGCAGAAGTACTTCATAATCAAATCACTCAAGTAAAAGTAAAAAGCACCACATAGTAAAAATACTCCTAAAAGTACAATTTAAAAATAACTGAGTAAATGTTACTAGTACTCAACAGTGAGTAAACATATTTTTAACCAAGCGGCTAAGATAAAAGCGATCGTGAACTTTATTTGTTTTTCTTATCATTGCAGTTGCATCATCTGAGCACCTTGGAAAAAAATATCTCAACAAAAATAAAAATGATGACATAAGATGACATTCATGTCTGCGATGATGGATGTAGGTATATGACCGGAACTGAATATAGTGGTATGCACCGTGCCGCTTAGTGTTAAATTAAATTATAAAGCCCTTTATCTGATGCGCTCTCTCAAAGGTCCTTAAAGGAGATCTAATGCATCTTCAGTTTAATGGACCATCACTAATCACAACCCCCACAGTGATTCCAGCTTTTAACTGCAAATTAAAAGCACAGCACGTTAAGGCACTGTACAAAATGTATAGCATTATTGATTTCCCATATAAAACAGATTGTTGGGATTTCAGCATAAGGCAATTAGTGCAAAAGATCTGGATTGAGTTTTGCAGACATGGGATTCTTATCAATTGTGTCTATATTCACAATACAATAAAAAAAATGAAGATTTTACTCCCAAGTTGCTGTTTCTTTATGAGAAAAGCATATTTGCATAATTAAAGACAGCTCTTCTATATAGTTTGTACTTTTATATATGTAAATATATAAAGTACCTGCTTATGTATGCAACCTAGAAAGTTATCTACGCTGCTGTCCTTTTCTTTCTTTCTTGGACTGATGTACGTGGTTCAATTTCTGAAGACTGCAAGTAAAAAACATATCAGTTCTCTTTCACAGGAATATTGAATATAAATCAGCACAACAGACTATGTATCATTTCTTTGGCTTTTCTAGGACATCCTTTGATCATTTAATAAATATCCATGCACAATTTATCACTCACATCTGCAAGGTCAGGATTTTATTTCATATTTTGAGCCAAAGAGACGGGAAAATTACCCCCACTCCCCCCGCCACTCCAAAAGAAAAAAAAAATGCTGCATGGTAAATTAAAAGAGGAGCGTAGTTTGAGGTTAAGGTGCATTTCTCAGCTGCCAAACAGAATATGCTCCTCATCTCTCTCTCTGAGTGCTGCAGAGCAAAGGGGTTGACTTTTCCTCTTGTCTGCCATCACATCGAGTGAAATAATGGTCTGTGTCGCGAGTGCGGGGATAACAAGCAGGGAGGAGAACCGGAGAAATGGACTGTCTCACTAAATACTTTCACATACTGAAAATGTTAATGAGGAATGCGAGGCTGTGAAATGCCAAAACTGCTTTCCCTTGATGGAACCAAAAATAGAGTTGGTGGAGGGGGGGGGGGAGAGCTGAGGTGGAAGCTTGCCAACATAAAAATAAAAAAAATTATGGGAAAAAAAAACACAACAAAAAAACACAAAGTTTGATACGCTTAGAGCGAGAATCACTCAGTAGACTAAGAGCTTTCAGCGGCAAGGCTCCAGAATCCATCACAATGACTTTTCACATGTAGCAGGGATTTTCTCAAGCACAGAGGGAGAAACTCATTATGGTGGCTCATAGTTGAGCTGTTGCTGCTGTGGCACTGACAAATTGCTCCACGCTGAAACCAACGTGGCAAATTTCACAAAAAAAAAAAAAAAAGAAAAAGAAAGCAGCCCTCTCCTCATTACGGTGAACTACTCCAGGTGTTTGGCTGGAAGTGTTGGGGAATGTTCCTCCTGACGTGCCGAGAAAATGACTGAAGACGTGAGCAGATGGAGGGACGGCCAGAGCCTTATTTGGTGAGCGCTACAGTGAGGCAAAAGGAAGCAAAAGGTAACAGTGGAGTAAAGATGGAGGCGACAGTAATTACGTAACACGTACGCCTAAAGGTGGAGCTTTAAAAGCGGAATAATCAAAGCCAAAAATCTTTTTAATTAACTCGGTAACCTGCTGCTTTTGGATTTTGTTGAATACATCAGTATTTCACTGCTCTCATTTTATCTGACTTGTTTGTTTTGAAGGGGCAAAGCATATTTATCATTATAAGAACTTCAATTTTATTTTATTTAACCATTATTCTACCAGGAAGATAAAATCTCTGTTGAGAAAAGAGCTGGCAAAAGAGGCAATTATTGTTTTGTGCAACACACAAAACAATGATTAAAAGGTTCAGACAACTCAAACATCATGAATACAAAAAAAATTACATTTAAAATATGACAAATTTGACCATAAAGGCTAATTTCAAACATGGACCAGTCAATTAGACATTGGATGGAGTTGTCCAATTTTGCCTGATTTATAGATCAAACTCTAAAAAAGATAAATAAAAATGTTTTTTTTACTTACTATTCATTAATTACCTCAAAACAAAGAGCTCACAGTTTGGTGATGTGGAGAAGTCAATTAACTTAAATTAACTTACAGTACACACTTTAAAAAGCGGTTAGGGTCATGCTGTATGTGCTCATGCAACAATCTGTTGCTAATTTGTTTTTTTAAAGTGAATTTTCCATCTAAATGAAAACATCATTTACAAAACTATTTACGAAACACCGTTTTAAAAATGTTTCTCGATTCTGTTGGAATGGTGTTCAAAGTAGAATCTGCAGGTTTTCCCTATTCATCGATATTCTCATCAATCCAAAGACATTACCTCTGTGGCTGTGTTGAGGGAAGACTTCTGAGCGCCTGCCAGAGCATAAATGATTAATTAAGCACATTAGTTTACACGTAAAGTCGTTATGAAGCCTGCTTGACATTTATGCAAACAGCTTCTGCAGGAAATAAATCCCTGCACCAGCCATCTTACTCCTTATTGTGAGATGAGTGAGAAGTTTTGACTTTTAAGTGACTTTCAACAAAGTGATGACCAAGATTTAGTATTTCAGATTCTTCCCCCCCCCCCCCCCCCCCCATTTTGTCTGTTTACATTCCCCCCACAGCCTTGTTGTGTCTACAGAGAAGTTATGTGTGGCTTAATCCAACTAGACGAGCAGACAGAAAGGAAGCGCTGGTTCTGACTCGACCAGGCTTTGGCTTGTGCGTCCCGGTTCCACGCGTTCCGCCCGTGACCCTGGTTCATCCGTTCATTTTCCCCCGGATTAGTTTGGCGCCCAATTTCGGATTTAAATGACCCTTCAGTGATAAACGTGACTTAAAACAGATGCGCTCTTACCGCTATGCGAGTCTGTGAAGATGCTTTAAGGTGTAAGACGATCCTTTGTTTTGGGGACGGAGGGGAAGGTCGTTTTGGACTTGCCGAGGTTCCGCCGTTGATCCTATTCCGTGTGTGTGTGTGTGTGTGTGTGTGTGTGTGTGTGTGTGTGTGTGTGTGTGTGTGTGTGTGTGTGTGTGTGTGTGTGTGTGTTCTTCCCCCTCTCGGGGAGGAAACAGCGGGACGTTTTCTCTCTGACGGCTTGTCAATGTTCACCTCGCAGCATCACCACGAAGATGCTGCAGACTCTCTTTTGTCCATGTGTTCCGGCTCCTCAGTCGAGCTCTGTTGAAACGTCGATCGAACTATGTGGTCTGCTGCGTAAAGCCGGTGCCAGGATCCCTGCGGGCCCGCTCCGTTTGCGAAGATGCGAGACAATAGTCTGGTCATTTTGGCGGGGATCGAACCTCCTTCCGATCCAGCTGAGTCGGCCGATTTAGAAGCGAATCTCGGGCGCTCGTCCCTCCCTCACATCGCTCTGGCTGCCTCGGCTCGGGAATTCGGCGATAAATATGTCAGTGGCTCACATGCCTGTTGGCTCCGGCGCTGCCTTTCGGGTCCCTCATCTTGGCTCTTCCTCGCAGGAGGAGTGGGGAACAGTTGCCGATCTGTTGATCACCCGGAGATCCGCCCGCCAGCAGCGCGTTGATCCGGGCCGCCGCGCTCCTTCCGCGCAGCCCGAACCTTTATTGGCTGATCGCTGGGGAGCTCGGTGAGTGACGGCCGGATCCTCTCAGTGGAAGCCCGTCGACCCTTCGTTTGCAGGGATCGGTGTGTGTGTTTGTGTGTGTAGGGAGAGAGAGAGAGAGAGAGAGAGAGAGAGAGAGGGAAAAAATGGGAAGATGTTGCGCGTACACGTGTTTTGGCGGTGCGCGCACCCGACAGGTCATACATCTCGGGTCCATAAACATCTGCTTCAACATGAGAGCCAGCGTTAAACAAAGCTGCAGGCAGCTGCCGGAGTTTTTCAGAAACAGCCGTGTTGACACTATTTAATAAGCAATGTGTTACGTGGTAATAAATAATATTGGCTAAATTTAGATTCATATATGCCGGGCCTCGCAAATGTGTTCATAGGGACGTTTTTGTCACATTACAACTAACTTCAGTTTCAGAGGAAATGTACTAAATTTGACTTTAAAGGGAACATTTGTTGCATGTTTCGCCTTCTCGTAAATGAAATCCAGCAGTGCAGACATAGTAGAAGCACTTTACACTGGAATGTAGATCACAGCAAATCAATGTGTTAGAGTGGCCCAAGGTTCAGAGCTACATTTTATTGAGAACTTGTGGCAAAACATGAAATCTTCTGTTCTGGCTGAGCTGCAGCCGTTTTCTAAAGGATAGGCAAGGAAAATTCAGTCTCTGGATTTTTTTTTTCAAAGCGGGCATAAACACACCAGCAGCTGTAACTGCAAGAAACAAAAGTGAGACCACTGAGGTTTTATTGTGCCTTTTCAAAACTTAGGACCCAAAAAACAACTCATTTACACGAAGTGTTCATAGAAAAAAAAAAGAAGGAAAATTACAATGTGCAATTTTTGCAACAACCTCATAAAGATCATTTTGGTTTGTTTGTTGGGCCAGTAGAGCTGAATTAACAGCTGATTTGATGAGTTACAGTTTAGACTCTGTCTCTTTCTGACGCCTCCTAACGTCAAACAAGCATGTCTTTTGTCTCCAGAAATTAGTCGTTAGTAATCGCTTTTTAATTTTCTTCTATTTCTGTAATCATATTAAGACTCATTAATCACAGTGGGGTGCATTTGGTAAAAACCGGCTCAGTATATTTTTACAGAAAATGATCCGTTACAGGATTTCTCTATTTCAATCCCTGAGGCTAGCAGGAGCCTTCAGGATAAGACGCCTGCGATACGATCAACATCATCTCCTGCCGAGAAGCTAGCTGGACGTCTCGGATCGTTCCAAGGTGCTTAAGCGGCTCAGTCTGAGCGAGGCCCTTCATCCGGTCTAAATGTGCTTGACGCCGAAGGCCTCGAGCGGCGGGACACGCACGGCTCATTTGGCAAATTGAAACCGCTGGTTGTTTTGAGTTTGCTGCTTGATTGTTCTAAAGCACAAGTTCATCCGACCCCTCCGTCTGATTCCGCAGCCATCCATGCTCGTCCTCCCTCCGTCAGTTTACAGGCTACATTCTGGGGAAAACTTAATTCTGGCTCCGGTTATGCAATAACAAGCGATATGATTCAGTGCTGCAGTTCCTTCGGGTGACCAAGTGGGAAAAAGTCACACAGTCATGTGGTTGTGCAGCGTCTTTGCTAGCATGTGTGCGGCTGAAATTGCCTGCACACAAGCGTCGACCTTGCCAGGTCCCAGATTGTGACAGACTTTCTGGAAGGAAGATAACAAAATGTTATGCAATGACTTTCTGCGAGAATGCAAGGATGGACTGAAGGGAAGGTTAAGGAGCAGGTGGGGGTCAAGATTACAGAACAATTTCTTCCTGGGACCGAATAAAAACATTTTACATCACTTGCTGTTTTCAATGAAATGGCTGTGAAAGGAATTTTGGGACTCTGAGAACTTTTTCCAAATACCTTTTCTTGTTATTGATTCAGGAAGACCGACGAAATAAGACCTGCAGAACTTTAGATGTTTTCTTGGGTTCTTTTGAGGTGCTGCAACTTTGTTTTTTTCTGAGAAGGATCATCTCTGCTCCATGTATTCTCAATTTGTAGAGAAAACATGCGACTTAGAAGTCTGTACTTATATAAATCCCAAATTTAAGGCATTAAATTAGAACGTAAATGTTTAAGTCATTGGAGTCTTGCTAGTGAAACTAGAGTAAAATTAATCAAGGTGAATTAATAAGCTAACAAGAGAGATTTGTTACTTTCACATAAGGTCAGAAGGAACAGATAGTTACCCTTAAAAAATAACCTTTAAAAATCATAAATTGAGAGCTGAGTTTTGATATTTACCTTTATTAAAACTTTAACTCTGTTAAACCAAGACAAATAAAAACAGATATATGAGAATTTTGTATAACTGGAACAATATAAAACATGACAAGAATAAAATCCTTTAGACTCCATTTTGGCTGCGTTGTTCCTGCCGTTTGTCGCTCCACATCATTGGACACCAGCACCTTTGACCTCTGATGCTCCAGAGAAGGAGCAGGTTTAAAAGTGGCAGAAAATGAAATCAACTAAAACATCTTCTCAATTCCTGCTTGCAATTTGGTCTGCGGCTGCTTCAGACATCATTTCATCCCTCCGCAGTTGGGATATTGTTTGTCAGATGACTAAACATTAATCATCTCCACTAAGACTTTAGATCTATTAACGATTCCTGGCTGTGTTTTTTTTTCTTCCCTCTGCTTGTAGATGATTTGCATGCGACCAAGCCTTCCTGAGCTGCCTACTGCTGGAGATTCCAGAGGAAAAGATTGGTTCCTGATGCTAGCAGGAGGAGACAAGTGTGACTGAGTCACTGACACACGGCAGAGCCACTGCGGTCCATAGTAGCAGAGAGACGGGCCAGAACACATGAACACAAGAAATACAAATACACTGCAGGGAAAGGTGACAGATGAGGTGCTTAGGAGAAAGCTGCAAAGGAACAGGAGAAAATTGCCCCAAGCAGGCCCTGTACCACAGTCTGCTCCGGTCTATATTTAGCACAAGGGCCACAGATTGTAACAAGTGCTGCGGGGCCCCGTGTTCAGACGGGCAAGAGCTGCTGCCGTACATATCTGCAACCCGCGGCCAGGCACGATCCCGGCTCAGGAAGAGCTGGAACAAACACGCCAACTCAAAACATGTGTAAAGTTCAAAACGCTCTGATGGAGCAGCTGCGTGGCGGGATGCAATCCCCGAAGCAGCCTCCACATGTCAATACCCCAACCAGAGCCGAGCCGCAGCTTCACCTCCTGCTCGTCTAGTTTTGGGCTTTCGCGATCACAAATTCCTCGGCCTCAGCTCGTTCTCTTTCCCCTCAGCGTTTGGAAAGGGCAGGACGGACCTCCCCTCACTCCCTGTTTGCCGAAAAATAAATCACTTGTCTTGCTGGACAGGATTGACATTCAGTGCAAAATGTCAAAAGTCGCTCAAGTCATATTTGACTCTTCCTGTTTGAGCTCTAACCTTCGCCATCTACAACACCTCCAGTACGGCTGCAGGGATATTGTCAGTGGTGAGTGATGAGGGCCTGAGCTGTTCAGACAGCAGAGTCTTCTGAAGGTGTGACAAAGACTCAAATCGCGATCAGTCCCGAAGTGCGCTAAAATAGTGGTCTGAGGAGTGATTAAAGAGGCTGCCATCAATATATAGCAGCTTTACTTAAATGCCTTTTGCCCAACAGGGTCCATCTTTCTCCAGAAATATTGACTGTGGTCATTTTCTGAGAGTGAAGTAGCTCCAGCGAGGCATTAGTCACTTTTCTGCTGCGCGGTCCTTTGTCTTTGGCTGGAGTTTTACTTGGAGGTCAACTTTTAACACAAAAACATGCTGAGCTGCAAGCAGCTTTTTCTGCTGACAGTCATAAAGTAACAGCTTTTATGTTTAGAGACCACCGGATAAATCTGCACGAGGAAACTCAATCCAACTTTATTACTAGAGCACTTTAAGGTAGTGGTGTCTTAACTTTTCTACCACGAGGGCCAAAATTAACTTGGAGGCACTTGGAGCGAAAAAAAGTCATATTTGTATGACATTTTTGTCTTTTAAAATGTTATCTGTCAATTTTTTAACAATTAAAAAAAATAAAATGTCATTAAAATCAATATTTGTTAAGATACAAAACATAAAAAGTTCTTTACACATTCCCACAGTTTGAATTTTCTTTAGTTAATTTATTTATTTGAGAAGTAAGATTTGCTTTTCAGAAAAAAATAGGTCAATGCTATTGGTTCCAGTTACTCCAATGCAAAAGCTTTGTTTATTTGTTCAATGCGAATTTAGCCTTAATTTTTTTTTCTCAGCTCTTATTTGTTAGAAATGTTGCCTTAAAAGATGGAAAAGGAGTGTGTCTGCATCAAACACTCATGTATGCAGGCCAGATTTGCACCATTTTAAAATTGAGGCCTCCCAAAATCCTTCAGAGGGCTGTAAATGGCCCCTGCGCCACACATTGGACGCCTTTGCTTTTGGTCACAGGACCAAAGTGTCTACCAATAAAAATAGGTTGAAAGCTAAAAATCTAATGGTATTCAATAAAATAGAACACAATAAAAGCACATAATATAAATGCAGTGGAGAAACAGCACAAAAATAATCTAAAAACCAAGATAAAAATCAGTTTAAATTACTTCACAAGGTGAAAAATATGGGTTTTCAGAAGAGGTTTAAAAACCACCAGAGACGTCGACTGTCTAATTCCAGACGGCAGATTGTTCCACAATTTGGGGAAGTCAAAGGCAAACTGTTTTCACTCAACAAAGACGAAGTCAAGATGAAACGTTTTTTGTGGAATACCAGCTGTGCTCTTGCTGCTTCCAAATGCATCGATTTATGAATTATCCGTAGGTCTGACCAGCTCTATAAAAGCAGTAGCTTGTGTATCAACCCAACGCTGAAACGGAAAGATGCAAACGATAGTTTTCAACAATCTCAGAGTTCTAAGTCCATTTTCAGACAATTTGAAATCCATCATTCTGTAGTGAAACAAACTCAAACGTCCAGCGACAAGATGTCAGAGACCAAAAACGATCTAGTGGCTGTGTTTTTACAGAAAGGCTGAACAAGTAGGGCATGTTTCAAACAAATCATAGGTTTGAAAAGTTGTATCTGTAAAAAAAAAAAACACAAAATATCTGGAACAGTTTTCTCTGAATGAAGAAGCTCAAAGCCGTCTGGTGAAACCCAAAGAGGGCGGACTGGCACCAACACAAGCAGAGGGCCGGGAACCTATTAGCTACTGAGTCACCAACTCCTCTGATTACCAAAGTAACCTACAATCAAGAGTGAGGCCATATGCCTGACAGCTGGTTTGGCCTAAACTGTCAAATGCAACCAGGAAGACTGAAAAAGACAAGAAACGAGATTATACAATCGGCCATGTTGAAAACACATTTCTTTTGTATTCTCTCCATCTTTCTTTTCTTTTATACACATCCCCCCCAACTCTCTGTCTTTCTCTCCTTATGCATTGAAATAAACCCAAGTGGAGTATTACAGCAAAAGCTGAAATGCTTCATACATTCAATTAATGCAAAAAAATAAAAATGTGGGAGCCAAAAATCCCTCAACAAGGTGAGACTAAAAAAAAGATGAGCAAAAATGACTCCTTAAAAATGTGTGCATTTATTTTGTCCCATTTTTAAGAAACAACAAGAACTCATTAAGTGCCTTATTTGTGATGTAGATGTTTTAAATATTCACAATGAATTAGCCAGTTTAGAGTATTTTGTCCAAACCTCTTTGTGTCTGAGAAACGGCTTCCAGCCTTGTCAACTGTTACATTAAATCCTGTCAGCACAGCTCATAATTAAGCTGGAATTAATTAGCGGGTTTTACATAAAACATAAAAAAAATCTATATATACATAACCATGCTTTAGCTGCTGCAAAATATCTCAATTATACTTAGCCAACAATCCTAACCCGTCACTTTGGCTTCCCTCCATCCCACACCCAGTCAGTCAGTCAGTCAGTCACAGACGGATCGATCACGGTGAGCGTCTGTAAAGTTTCCGTTTGCTCTCTGATGGTCGACAGGCACACAACTCTACCTGCTGCACTTTAAATTCAGCCACACTAGAGAGACTTTCTGGCACAAAACTGCCTGTTTAAGGTATTAAAACAGGCAGTTTAAGTTGAGACTTTGACTTGGCCATTCCAGTTCATTCATTTTGTTTTCTTGCTTTAAGAAGTGTACATCCTGGAATGCTGTGGGTTATTGCATGTATAGCCTGAGTGCTTTAGTTTAAGTAGAATCTGTAGCTACATGAATTCCAGCTTCAGAAATTGTTTTGCAATAGTTTCCAAACTGACAAATGTCAAAAACGTCGCTTCAAATGTTGTAGAATTTCTTTAGTTGAGATATTTCAGCCCGCTTCATGTTGTCACACAGCTTCTATTTAAATTAATTCTTGGTTGTACAAGTCATAATCAGACCAGTGTAAAATAAAGAAAAAAAGGAAGCAAAGCTTTGTATAGCACATGTTCAATAAGAGAGAAGAATGATATAAAACAATAAAAACATTACGTTGCAGCGGCAAAAAAAAAAAAAAAACTACAACTTGCTGCCAATTGTTATTAATGGATGGCAGCTTTACAGGTTTAAAGGAACTCGGTACTCAGTAGCAGTTTTCTGGAAGTTTATTCTAGATAAAAACTGAATGATTCTTCTTCATGTCTGGTTGTAGTTCAGGGGATGCAGAGCAGAACCAGAACCAGAACCCAAAGACTTGAGAAATCTGGAAGGTTGATACAGCCACAAACAGGTCTTTAATGTATTTTAGTGGTACGCCATTCAATAATTCATAAATTACCAAAAGTATTTTAAAGCATATCCTCTAAGCCAGTGGTCCCCAGAGTTTTTCCTGTGAGGGCCACATAACGTTTTCCTTCTCTGGTGGGGGGCCGGAGTCAGTTTTTAACAGAAAAAGTGTACCAATTGGAGGAGTGCCTAAATGTAAAAATATATTGTTTTCCAAAAGGCACAATCAAATAACATTATCTAGGTTCTTCACAGAACAAGTCGGGAAATAAACAACACTTTTTGTAGTGGCTGCTTATTCGGTTCAGTGTAAGCCACTATATTATTTAACAGTCTTCCGTTTTCTTTCGTTAACCTTCATTAGCTTAGCTCTCAGTCGACACGTTTCTGTCCCACGATATGCCTTTGTGCATCTTTTAGTGAATTAAAGAAGTACTTACAACATCCATACAAAGTCTGACAAACTTTACTTTTCTTTGAGCAGATGTTACAGGAATGAAGGCAAAACCAGAAACTGCTGCTGCGCAAGTGACTCAACAGGCTGTTGCTAGGTAACCAAAGAGTGAGTGAGTTGCTAGGTAACCAAAGAGTGAGTGAGTTGCTAGGTAACCAAAGAGTGAGTGAGTTAGTTAATTCCACCATGGGCCGCTTTTGCCTGCTGTTGCAAGCGTGACGTAGAGCCGCCATCTTGGAGTGGTCGCCAGCAGGCACAATGAAGTGTCAGCGCATTTAATTAATTATAACTCGCTAAAGTCTGAACAGATTTTCACACTTTTTTACTAGAAACTTTATTCAAACAAAGCTACATTTACAAGGAAATTTATTTTTTAAAAGTATTTTTAAATTGAATTGCTACATGGGTCAGCATATTTAAATATTAGTGGGGACTACTGATGTTAGGGGTTATCGGTCGGCAGTCATTCAGGCTGATTCACTGGGACAGGGACAGTAGTGGTGGTCTTTAAGCAGGAGAGGACAGGTGACAGTAACAGTGAGGTGTTGAAGATGTCTCAGACAGCTGATGTACACAGTCGGGGCCTGCAGCCTCATAGGGGTTGATTTCCTGGAAGGACTTCCTCACATCTGCTGTGGTCACATAGAGAGGCATGTCACCAGTAGGTGGTATTACTCTGGTACTGAGGTGGGTGTTAAGATGCTCAAAGCGGGAATAGGACTTATTAACTGCATCTGGAAGTGTACACACAATCCAGAGTGTAAGAAGGATGACATGCTGGTAAAAACTGGGCAGTGTCCATCAGTTTCACATGGTTAAAGTCTCCTGCAACCACATAAAACACCTCTGGGTTTTATGTGAGCTAACAGTGTCATACAGCTCCTTTGATGCTTCATTGCCGTTAGCACCCGGCGGAATGTAAATAATGGTGGCAAACACCACAGTAAACTCCCGAGACAGATAGTATGGCTGACAGCTTTTAACCAGGCCACAGTTCGTACACCAACCTTCATTCACTTACATACATTGTCCTCCTCCCCGTGTCCCGTGTTTTTCCTGACCATTGGTCGCACTCTGCTTGGAATAACTGAAGACCGTTGATCTGGAAGACTAAGTCTGGCATGTTGCTGTTAAGCCAGGTTTCTGTTAGGCAAAGAACGGCACAGTTTTTCATCTCTGCAGAAACTCTAACCTCAGATTTAACAAATCCACTTTCTTACCCAGTGAGTGGACATGGACCTTACCCCAGCCCGACCTGTTCATTGGCTAATGCCCATTTGACGTCACAGCGCAGCTATCAGTGGGTTACCGTCTCACAAACTCAAGCTAATATACATTGTGGAGAACCGGACTGGCAGAAAGTTTTTGCGTCAGGAATGGTTCTCCGTCAGTGGGGAATCTGTACAGGTGATGTCAGGTATCCTGATCATGTTTGTGGAACTAAAATTCAGATTTCCAAAATCCGAAACGAAAGCTTTGCTTGGATTTAACTTTTTCACGACGCATTTGCAGCTCAACTGTCATAGGATCAATAAAAACAAAGGATCGTCTGCTGGCATAAGTATTATTACTTTGCTTTATTTGTGTTTAGTGAATAAAAATAATAGTCAATACTAAACATCCATCATGAAAAACCTTTTAGCCACATACAGCATGGCAGCACCGACACAACGTCTACATCCTGAAGCCTGTTTGTTACAGTCTTAATTCAGCTGAACAGATCAATATGCAATGTGTACCGTATCTGACATACATTAAAGATTTTCTTTTATCTGAAAAGGCTTTTTACTAAACTGTAATCGTGTTAGCCACACTAATCCGTGTTAGCCACCGAGTGCTAGCTGCTGCTCTGCACTGTCCTATCAGAGCAGACCGAGGCACATTCAAACATTTGCAAACAACAAAAATCACTATCTGCTGTTTTCCTCATCAACCGGCAGCATTTAGCTGCGACAAGCACAATGTTGGAGGTATCATGGCTAAAACATCTTGATGTCGTCCAAGAAAGATGACATGAACTTGTTGGTTCCCCTGCTCATTGTCGTGGCTGATATTTTGTGAAAATCCGGCAGAAATGCTAAACTAATCGACTCAGATATACTCTGTAGTCAGTCGACGCCATGTTAACTAGGCGAGTTACGGCTTTGATTTGTGAGACGTAAAGTCCGAGGGGCGTTTCTGGGCGGGGCTTGGTAAGATCCATTGGCCAGAAAGAGAGTCGGAATGGACCGTACCACAGCCCGACCTTTTCATTGGCTAATGCCCATTTGACGTCACAGCGCAGCGATCAGTGGGTCACAAACTCAAGCTAATATACATTGTTCAGTACCGGACCGACAGAAGGTTTTAGCGTCAGGACTCTAAAACAATGGTTCTCCCTCAGTGGAGAATCTGTACAGGTGATGTCAGGTATCCTGATCATGTTTGTGGAACTAAAATTCACAGATTTCCAAGATCTGAACCGGAAAGCCTCGCTTGGATTAAACCTTTTCAAGACCGCGTTTGCAGATAGCATCGTAGAATCAAAAGAACAAAGGATTGTCTGCTGCGTAAGTATTACTTTGCTTTCTTTGTGTTTAATGAATGAAAAACAAAGTCAATAATAAACACATCCATTATGAAAACCTTTTAGCCAAGTACAGCATAATGGCAGCACCGATACAACTTCTATATCCTGAAGCCTGTTACAGTCTTAATTTAGCTGAACAGATCAATATGCAATGTGTTCCGTATCTGACATACATTAAAGATTTTATTTCACCGGAAAAGGCTTTTTACTAAACTGTAATCGCGTTAGCCACGCTAATCGTGTTAGCCACCGAGTGCTAGCTGCTGCTCTGCACTGTCCTATCAGAGCAGACCGAGGCACATTGAACATTTGCAAACAAAAATCTCTAAACCAGTGTTTCTCAACCTTTTTGGCCAGACTACAGTCCTGCAATTCTGTCGGGGGTGGGAAAGAAGTGCATGGCAACTTCTAGTTCGGTGGGGGGCTGGGGGGGGGGACTTCACGGGCGCCTATTTATGCGCCATTATTTTATTATTGACAATAAAGTTTACCTTCGACCAAACGCCCCTCTAAGGCATCCCAGCGCCCCCCTTTTGTAAAAATGTCCGCCAGCGCCCCCTGCCGTCCCCTGAACGCCCCCTGGGGGGCGGTACCGCCCACGGTGAGAACGTCCAACTTACCCAGCCTTGCAAGAACAACAGGCATCAGTGATCTTGTCCACAGCTATATTTATGCTGAGGGTCTGAGGATCTGCTGTGTTCCTCATCGACCGGTAGCATTTAGCTGCGATGAGCACAATGTTGGAGGCTAAAACACCTTGATATTGTCCAAAAAAGATGACGTGAACTTATTGGTTCCCCTCTCCATTGTCGTGGCTGATATTTTTTGAAAATCCGGCAGAAATGAAACACTAATCGACTCAGAAATACTCTGTAGAAAGTGACACCATGTTAAGTAAGCCTGGCTTAGCTTGTATGTGAGGCATGTAGTCCATGGGACTGTCCAGGGGCGTTTCTGGGCGGAGCTTGGTAAGGTCCATTGGTGGCTTCATAGGCATCAGCTGGGTCAACACGCCCACCTGTTTCCCCTTCAGTTTTCAGGCACAATGTTTTCTTTTGACAGTTGGACCTCACACCCTGCTGTCCAGTCCATTGTCCTCAAGTGCGGATTTCAGCCTTGGTGATATATTACCAGTTGAACTGTCTCCAATGACCATCAGCTAAGCAGAGCTGCATTCAGCCTAATGTTTGTTTTTATTCAAACTTCAGAAGTTGTCCTGCTGAGGTAGTGACATCAATTTGTGACATCACGCAATTTGATGTCGCAAAGAGAATTGTCTTGTAACAAGAGAAGCTTTTCAAGACAAAAAGGTCATTCCTAACAAAAACATAAAGCAGACTGAGCAATTTTTCGATTTGTGCAGAATGAGTGAGAGCATTAACGGACCCTCATCTTCACAATCTTCAGCTCCCCTATTGCATAAAACAATAGAGGAGCTAAAGAGTCAATTGAGAAACATGGAAAAGGCTCTCAATGATAAAGACAAGTTGCTCCAGGAAAAGGAGAGGTTGGTTGAAGAAATAGATGAAAATCTAAAAAAACTATTTGCAGCAAACACCTCCTTGGAGCTGAAAAATGCGACATTGGTACAGGAGAACACAGCTTTAAGGCAGCAAAGCACCATGTTGCTGCAAATGAGTGACATTTACCAAAGGAGAACCGATAACATGGAGCGGAAAACCGTGGCAGACAAGGTGAGAAGCGACACGCTGGTGGAGAGCATGTTCCATCTTCAGGATGATAACCGACAACATTTGAGGCAGTTGAGAAACCTTGAGCAGGAGTACAACTCCTTAGTGGACGCACACAATTTCCTGGAGAAGCGGAAAACCAACGTGTAGAAGCAAATCTCCACCTTGAAGCAGCGAAACACCACCTTAGAGCAGAAAAGTGCCAAGTGGAACAGCTGAACCAAAGGCTGAGGGACAGAGAGGAGCAGCAGAACCAGCAGACATCTGAAATAGAAACCCATGAAGACAAGTCAGCCGAGTGAGTCCGTTTCAGACCAGCCACAGGAGCAGCCGTCTGTTTCCAGCCGTGTGGTCAGAGGCGTGTCCAATACATTTATCAACATGTATAAAGGAGAGACTCTGAGGTACTGGATTCAACCTTGGTACTTCTAGCTGACCACCAGGGCTTTGTGGCGAGTCCCTTTGGTCTTTCGGCCGACCTCAAGGGTTTTGTTGTGTGTCTCGTCGGGCTCCTGAGCCTCGTCTTGTGTCCCATTGGCCTCCCGGTTCCTACTCTGTCCCCGGCAGGTACTTGCTCCACTTCCACCATAGGTTCTCTCCAGGTACTCCGGCTTCCTCCTAAAGTCCAAAATTATGAATCACCTCTCCTGTTTACATGTTCTCCCAATGGATGCATAGATTCTCTCCGGATAGTCTCCTCCAGCGTGTCGCTTCTCACCTTGTCTGTCAGGCATCCAGCTGAGAAAGTCACCCCATCACCATATGTCAGCTCAGTCCACGCAAGTCAACCCATCTTTTCTGTTCCTTACCAGTCACCTTCTGTTGTCAAACTGTTTTGCAGGTATTTCTCTTCCTATGTGGAGGAACCTGCCCTGTTGCTAGGGAGACCATTAAAGGGACAACAAAAAAGGGCACATCTAATCGCATTCTAAGACAGAATATTGACAAAACCACACAGTTTTCAGAGTTTAATAAACAATGATAAATGGCAAAATTGTGAGATATACAATCAAGGCTAACAAACATCTCTATATAGAGCATACAACTATCCATATGTAAGATATTTTAATAGTAATTTCTTACTTCAGGTCTATTTTGTTATAGGAAAGTATTGCAATACTCAAACCCGCAATTTAGCAAGATATGGAAATCAGAACTAGACCACCAGACATATTTGTCTTTACAGAATTACACTATTAAAAATATAAACAAGGGCACAATGCAACCTTTTAGTGTACTGTAATATATAAAAATGAGCTGCCTGTTTGCTACACTTGCAGTGGAGATGAAGATGGTCCATCCAGGAAAGTAGAGCTGCTTTAAAACTTTGCTCTAAGCCAGTGGTCCCCAGAGTTTTTCCTGTGAGGGCCACATAACGTTTTCCTTCTCTGGTGGGGGGCCGGAGTCAGTTTTTAACAGAAAAAGTGTACCAATTGGAGGAGTGCCTAAATGTAAAAATATATTGTTTTCCAAAAGGCACAATCAAATAACATTATCTAGGTTCTTCACAGAACAAGTCGGGAAATAAACAACACTTTTTGTAGTGGCTGCTTATTCGGTTCAGTGTAAGCCACTATATTATTTAACAGTCTTCCGTTTTCTTTCGTTAACCTTCATTAGCTTAGCTCTCAGTTGACTCGTTTCTGTCCCACGATATGCCTTTGTGCATCTTTCAGTGAATTAAAGAAGTACTTACAACATCCATACAAAGTCTGACGAACTTTACTTTTCTTTGAGCAGATGTTACAGATGATTCTTTAATCTTGCACAGCATTCCACATGTAAAGTAACATAACGGTCAAAAAACTGTAGAGCTCAGCCGAATATTCAACTTCCTTTCATAAACTGAAGTGACACAGCACTTTTCGTCACTAGCGGAACAAGTCAGCGTCGGGGGCGGGGCAAATTACCGGGCCCCTAACGGATCACCGGGCCCTCTGACCAATCACCGGGCCTCTGGCCAATCACTGGGCCCCTTAAGTGCACCAGCTGGAAACTGTTGAAGGGGGGGGGGGGGGACTGTGACATTAAATTCACCTTTCTAAACAGGCGGGGCTGCACTTTCTCACTTTCTCTTGAATCCATTCCTCTCTCCTCCAGACCCGGGCCCCCATCGGCCCGGTTCGGGGGGCAACCGCACCTCCAGCCCCCCTACAGCTCCGCCCCTGCTTTTCGCATAATTTCAATTACGTCCATTAGGTGGCGCTTTTCTACAAAAACAAACCATAATGAAATGGGATCTTAACAAATTATCTAAAATATGAAAACAGCATACACAATAATAAGCAATGTTACAAACTGACATTTTTGCTCTTACACTATTAATTAAATAAATAATAACCAACCTTCTCTGGGTTCTAAACAATCCAGGAAGGATTATAGTCTGTATTTTCCAAACTGTGAGCCGCACTGGACTATAAACTGGACTATAAACATACACATTTAAGTCTCAGATAATCTCTGCCGCTTCTGGTTTTCCACAACGATGCAGTAGCAGCAGAGCGGGGCGGACACCCAAAATCTGAGTCATAAAAAGTCAATTGAATATCACATTTATTACGGTTGAAAAAGTTGCCAAGTTTTGATTTAACTAAACTCATTACGGTAGTTTCCGAACCGTAACTGTAACAGTAAAAGGGCTGATCCTTCGTGTTGCTACTAGCATGTGCTAAATCAGTGATCCCAACCTTTTATTAGGGAGGAACAGTCAGATGAGGCTTCTGCATGTTGGTGTTCCCACTAAATACTGAATAGGCCCGATTTGGATTGTCTTGGCCCTTTTTATCGCAGCCTGTGGGTTTTTTTCCCTGACTGGGAACAAGAATACAACCTGTTGAATGTGACAGGTTGTATTCCCAGGAATCCCAAACAGCTGACATATCACGCAACTGAGAGTCTGGTGGATATCGGAGATGATATGTGGAAATGTTTATTATTAAATCTAAAGATCATTATTATGTTTATTGAGTTAAAAATATTAACTATGAAAAAACATATTCACCTCCAAACAGAGCGGCTGCTCCCGTCGTCTTTTATCCACCGCCTTTTCTTTTTGTTACGTCTTTATTTTTTTAAAATGACTCCACAAACTTATCACTATTGATTCTACATCGTCATCTGTGTTTGGTTGTTCTAAACTCCCGCTATGTTGGGGGTTTTATTGAATTATCCTCTGGAATTGGGATGTTCGTGACTGGAATCGGTTCGTGTTGCTCCTGCCTTGGACACATGAACCTGTTGGACTTTTATCAGCTCTGTGGTCACAGAGGTTTGGAGAATCGGCCTAATTCTTAAATCTTGCCCCAACGCTCTGACTCTGGTCGCTATTGTAACGTTTATATATCCCTTCTAAATAATATAGGTGAAAATTTTAACTCACGATAATGATTAACGGAGCCCAAGCTTGTTTCTCTGCAACCTGACAGTTCCATCAGGGAGTGATGAGTCCATGACACCTGAAATGTTGCTTATATCCACAACCTGCTTGGTCTCTACATGGCAAGCAATTTGTAGCTTCATTGCCTCATTAGCAGCTGATCGCTGCATGTTACGCAGAGCGGCTTGTAATGTGGGAGTCACCTACCAGTCCGGCATAAATCCATCCTCATGTCTTTTCTCTGGGCCTTTTCCTGTTTGCAAAGAAACTTTCCAAAGACATTTGATCTGTTTCTTACTCATTTTGCTGTTTGTGGGCTCAATGTTGGCACCCAAGTAACAGAGACTTCCAATGATTCACTTCCTGCTAAAGAGCCCCCTGGTTGTTGAAGAAAAATCCACATATAAACGGCTCATAGTCCAGAAAATACGGTAAATGAAAAAATATCTTAATGCTCTCTGGTATTGTTCAGGGGGCCGGACCAAATGTGGAGGCGGGCCGGATCCGGCCCACGGGCCGTAGTTTGGGGACCACTGCTCTAAGCAATGGGGAACCAATGTATGGAACATAGAATGTGATTTATTTTACTAGCTTTATAGTTTTAGTAGTGAATCACAATTTATTCATGATTTAACAAGTGAAAACTAGTTTCCAAATAAGACCAGTTTGATTTGGACACCCGCCTTAGTAAATAAAAGTATTGCATCAACATTTCATATTCACTCAGGTTGTCTTTGCCAGATATTAAAATTACTTTCATCATCTGAAACAAGAAATCTGCATGGGCAGCATAAAATACAACAAAACATCTTCATTTGGTTTAAAAGCATTTTTATTCAAACATAATAAAGTCCACCTCTTTTCTCATTTAACTCCAAAGACAAGTCGAGCTACAAAAAAACGTTTTGTACAAATAAAAAAATAAAAATGCAACGAAAGATGAGGACAAGCAGATGGGTCCGATGTTTAACAGCTACACCTGTTTCGTAGATCAAAACGTTCCCTCACATCGGATAATTAAGCACCACGTCCTGCTTCGCCAACTCCAACAACATAGGATCGTCGAAGAACTTGCTGATACTCACATCTTCGCTCAGACCCTGCAAAGCAACAAAAAAATTATTTGTATGTTTTTTTTATTCAAATGCTAAATTTGTGGAAATATTTTAAATTCAAAGGGCAAACAGCCAGGCGGCCGACTTGCCTTGCGTCTTCTGGTCTTGATCATGAACTCTCGGGCGAGGTGGGGGGCGGGCTGAGGCTCGAGGGGCCGGATCACGATGCTCTTGTCCAGCGGGTCACCGGGAACAATCTAAAACGAGAATCAGAAGCAAAACAGACACTCGTTTACGTTCAACAAACACGTAACGATCTTCAGCGCCAACAGGCTGAGTGAACATTTTAAACGGTCTGTCACGTTTTGCCTGACTCAGTACAGCATCCGTCATCGTAACAGGGGAGAAAAAAACAACGAGACGCAAGTAGTGTCACTCCATCAAACGGGACCGATATGACAACAATGCAACATTCGCAGGACGAGTTAGAATGGATACAAGCTCACGGACGTTTAAAATTATTCACCAAATCCGCTCTAAGCAGCCTGACCTTCATGGGACGAATGGGATGTTCATTGTCATTTGACAGGAGAAGAAGAGGAGGCTTGCGAAGGAACGGGATATGATAGAATAAATAGAGACTTTCTGGGCCTTAGGGGGAGATTTTGACTGGAGGGAAAGAGGAAAATGTAATCAAAGGAGAAGCTGGAGCTCAATCAACAGATGGAAGGGAGCGGCTGAGGACAGAAACTCAACGCGACGCTGTTGGCAAGCCAGTAGATGATAAAACTAATGAGGGAGGCACAATATGGCCTCTTAAGGTTAATGGGCCAAACAAGGCAGTTCAGGGACTTCTGTTCTTCTCGTTATCTGGGGCAGCCGAATCAATATGAGCTCGCAGGAATCAAATCTCTCCAACACTAACAGCAGAAAAGAGCCAGATTGTTGAGTGAATTGGGAATGAGCAACTGCAACATGCGCGCTGACTAAGCATTTCGCAATAAGAAATGAATCGATTAATCGCATGATAAATTAAAATGAGCTCAATAAATTCCATTTGTATGATTGTTTGGTTTTCTCTTTTTTTCCTACCAAAGACTGGATTAATAAAAGTTTCCAGTCTGGTCTCTCCCATTACGTTTTTTGAAGGACAATTTTGTTCGCAGAGAGTTTAATATCCATTTTATCTTTTGTTTTGGAAAAGCAACAAGATTGTTCATCACAGTGACTTCTCAATAGCAAGATTTGTTATTGCGATTGGTGTTAAATCTCAAGAGAATTTCCTTTAAAAAAACATTTTGCAAGGGATAAATGGTGAAAAACTGTTCCTCTCTGCTGTTTAATAATCAGACTTATCTCAGCAAGAAATGAAATGAAAAAAAATATCTTAATAAAAAGCAAATAAAGCAGAACCAAATCTGTCACTGCATTTTATTTTCTCATCTTCATGTAATTTAAATAACAATGATGCAAATATTCTCCAGTGCATGCCTGACATAAATAATTCATGTCTGATGTTGCATCGGATGCTTTCATTTTCACCTACGGGGGGATGAAACATTAGTTTAGATGATGAAACGTGAAATGTTTCCACTCCTTCTTTTTGCTCACAGATTAATGACTTTGCACTGAAGTGTTAATCTGGACTAAGTGGAGGTAATTTTCACTGACACAGCTCTACGGAGTGCAGACGCAAACACATGTCAGATAAGAGCAGACAGACGCATAAAACTTGAAAAGTAACGAGTCGACGCCCCGCTGTAACTCGGGATCAAAAGTCGTTTAACTGGAGCGACAGACGACCGCGCCACGCCGGAGCCGCAACGCGTGTTGGTTGGGACTCCCAGCGTTCCCACACATGTTCCCAAATGCACTTCCAAACAATTCAAACCAGCAAAGGTCAGTTTTCAAAGTAGAAATACAGAAATTCACTCCTTATTTTAGTAAAACGATTATTTTGATGATCAATTGGATAAAAGAATTTGGCTCATTCTGAAAGTTTTTCATCCAAAACATTTAAGTCTATTTTATTCAATATACAAAAAAAAAACAAAAAACACAAAAATGGAAGAAAAAAAATGTATTGATTAAGAACATTTACATTTTATTGCCTAAAACGAAATAACAGCATTCCTTTAGTGAATGCTTGATTTTTTTTTTAGCAGCTAAAAAATACTTCTGGCTCTGTTGATTACATTTGGATGAGCTGATTAATGATTGGTTAACAAAAAGTGCCAATACGAGGTTTTAATTTTTACAACGTGAAGCTAAAATTATGCCACTTGAGGAGTTTTTGTAGAAAATATTTACAAGTAAAAAGGTTCTTCATCTTAAATGCAAAATCAATATTTTTCATAGCTTTGGCTTAATTACTGCTCTGACTGTGTTGTGTGTTGCTCTTTCAGACAATTGCTTCTTTCAGCGTTTGTACACTCCAGTTTACAATTATTCAATTACCAATTTAGTTGACTATTACTTCAATAATTGATTCATCAGGATTAATCGAAGAGGCTGAACAGTTGTGCAGTTGGTAGAGCTGTTGCCTTGCAGCAAGAAGGTTGTGGGTTCGATTCCCAGTCTTTCTCCATGGAGCTTGCATGTTCTCCCTGTGCATGTGTGGGTTTTCTCCTGGTACTCCGATTTCCTCCCACAGTCCAAAAACATGACTGTTAGATTAATTGGTCTCTCCAAATTGCCCCTAGGTGTGTGTGTGTGTGCATGGTTGTTTGTCCTGTGTGTCTCAGTGTTGCCCTGCGACGGACTGTCGACCTGTCCAGGGTGACCCCGCCTCTCGCCCTGGACGTTAGCTGGAGATGGACACCAGCACCTCCTGACCCCACTGAGGGACAAGGGTGTAAAGAAAATGGATGGATGGACGATTAATCGGATTTGTTTTAGCTTTACTTTCAATTTATCCTGCAAAAATTAAAGAAGATGTATAAAAATGTGCATGGATGCAAGAAAGAATGATGGATCGATGTACTTTCAGATAGATGGGTGGAAAAAATGCATGAATGACAGATATACGATGGGGGAATGGATGGAAAAACACATGAATATATAGATGAAGGGATGCATATTTGAAAGGATGGAAAAATGCATAGATAGATGGAGGCAAGTAAGAAAGAAGGATAAATGGATGGCTAAACAAATGTACCAACAGATAAAACGGATGGTGCAGATGGACAGAAAGATGACTGAATGACTGCAGTAATGAAAAAGTAAATAGAAGGCTGTATATGTGGAGAAAAGGAGTGATGGATGGATGGATGGATGAATTAAGGGAAGAACAAACTGACAGAGAAAGGCAAATAAAATCCCAGGATAGTTTTATAAAGTCATTTACATCTTTCACATTAAAAATATGTAGCATCGGCATCATTCTGTATCTAAGAGACAGAAGTTAATCTCACATTTCATTTCAACAGATTTCTACAAAGCCAAGCTTTTGTTTTTAGGAGGCAAACACCAAGTAATCCAATCCCCCAAGAGGAAGGAGCTGACTGCATGTTAGTGTCCATAAATCTCACCTGCCAGTGGTGGAACACAGACAGCGCGAAGGCCTGACCCTGTGTGTGTGTGCGAAGGTCGGTCTCAAAGCCGAACGAGTCTATGGCCGGGATGAAAGCCTTGATGGTGTAGAGAGGAGAGCCAGGAATTGGCGCATCCTGGGTGACGTGACCTCTGATCGATGGCAAACAAAGATTATTTCAATATGAAAATGAAAAGCGGTGAGTGGGAAGCTTGATTTAGGAGGCAGACAAACCTTCTTCTAGCCAGAACGGTGTAGACGGCAGACACACAGTCAGCTGGAGCCTGGACCTCCACAAAGTAATACGGCTCCATTAACCTTGGAGTGGCCTGAAATGAAAGGGTTACAACAGATTAAAGTGGGAAGAAAGACTGTAGCATATTTATGAGAACCCAAAAACACAGCATCACAGTTTAGTTAAACTCTTCTCTCTAATTAAACATTTAAAAATAAGAAAAACCAGATTAAAGAAAATAGGTTTCAAACACTTTTCAAGGTAAGTTTTCTAACTTTTCCAGAAGCTAACATTGGAGATTAAAAACGACATAAATTAACAAAAAAAAGAGACAGTTTCAGTTCTCTATTATATGATAGTTTCTTAATGCATCTTATGGTAGTATTTTACATTCTGCAACCTGGCAGAATGTAAAATACTACCATACTGACAATGTAAACTACAATATAGCTAGATATTATATTTTCACACACCTAACCGGTCAGAAAAAATGGCATTTTTCATTAAATTACAAAAAATTACTAGTTTTTAACAGCCAAGGCATAAGACAATTAATAATTCATTGAACCATTAGGCATAATAAATACTCATTACAATGAAGCCATGCAAAGGTGAATAAACGTCCTGCTCAAATTAACCACTTAGACACAACGTACAAAAAGACTTAAAACAAATCTCTAAAAAATGTACTTGCAAAATAATTTTGGTCACTCAAACTAACCCGAGAAAGAAACAACTTCAGACATTGAGGGGAAAAAATCTGTCTTTTTATTAGGTGTTTGAATATATCTGGTTTCAACTGTAAATCCAAGTGTTAGATGACACTTTATTACACAATTGTGCAACTTGAATATCAAGCATTTTTAGTAATCAATTGGTGTCATCAAGCTTTGAAAACACCAAATTGGAATCCAAGCATTTTAGAGGATCTGAAGCAAAACCAAACAAAAGAATCTGAAAGGCTCTGACCATGAGAAAGGCAGAGTAGACCACCCTCCTGGCTGTGGGGATGACCTGACCTCCTCCTCTGTGGAGAGGCTCCTGAGCGATGACGGCATCCAGGATCTTAAACTTCACGTTTCTTATAGCTGACAGGAGCAAAAACAACAAAAAATATGAATAAATCAGTCCACATTTGACTCAGAGGAAAAGTGTGGGTCCTTACGCTCATCACATAGAGGTCCCTCCCTGGTGCCCCACTGGAAGCCCTGAACGATGCTGTCTTTGACGGAACCGAGCAAAGCTTTGTCCACCTGCAGAAAAAACACACAAAGGCTCTGAGACTCTCTGGAAGAGGACAATATTTTTAATCAATACATTCATCAAAAACAAGCATTAGACTCATTTTAGGTTTTTTTTAATAATCTAAGGAACTAAAACGTTTAATTTCATGCTTTTCCGCACTCAAATCTCCAGAGTTCTCCATCCATTTCTACCTTTTTAAACCTATAAGTGAAAACATTCAACATGAATTTGATGCAAATAACAGGAAACTGTAAAGCGTGAAGTTTTAGGCACACAACCGAGATCTGCTGGGATGGGTTCGAGAGATGTGGAGGCAGTACTGAAGATGGTTGGATGTATGAGATGTGTATCTATAATGAATCTTTGCTAAACAACAAAATTTAAATCACATTTTTTTCTTCCTGATCTGGACCTGGAAAACATTTAAATCGAGTTTCAGATGGAGAAAAATCTGCTTTTTGTACAAGTAAGACAAAAACAAGGTCCATTTAATTAAATTACCATGGCAAACGCTGGAATGCAAAAAACACAAAACAATACAAGTCAATATACGAGTTGTGCACGACATTTTTTGCCAGTAGTTTTTCTGACTTGCCTCCGAAGGAAGCGTGTCATCCACTAAAATATTTGGCCCCGTTGTGTCTGGTCCAAAGGCCCAGATAGACCTGGCAGCCAGCAGATCCCAGTCGTACTTCGTCTGGAAGAACTCTCCCAGCTTCTTCCTGCCATGACAAAACAGGACAGTTACTGGTTGGGGGTGGGGGAGTGATGGGAGGTGCAGTGTGTCAACAGGAACATTAAAGAGATTGCTTTATTTGGGGGGGGGGTTAATGGAAGAGAGGTATGTGCTATTATATGCTGGCAGAACCAGGTCCAGATGGCCTCACAGACAGCAAGCCTCACTCAAGCAGAGGATGTAATCAGGCCTGCTCTTCATACAAGGGGAACGGGGAAGTGCTCACATGCTTTCAGTGTGCAGTTTAATTTGAGAGAGTGAATTAATCAATAAACAAAAGTGAGGTAACATCGTGGGGGTATTTCTGTGATGCAGTCGGCAGCGAGCGCTACGTTATTGTCGAGCACCTATGTATTTAGCAACTTCCAACGTTTCACTTCTTCAATAAGTTTTTCCTCCACTGCCTCCTACGGCCGCGTTTAATTGCAGGACCTCGTTTTTCAATAACTGCTCATTAATCCCAGCAAAGGATGAAATGAGAATAAATGGTCAGAAAAGCGCGGAAATGTGGAGGAATTAAGCTGACATCAAAGCAAAACGAGCCCATCTGACATGAAAGGCACATTGTATCACCCGGATAATAAAGCAGTCAATTAAACTGCAGCTGCAGCAGCAGCAGCGAGCGGGAGAGTCTTCAGCGGCGTACCTGTTCCACGTGATCTGCACCACTTCGTTCTCGATGTCCTCGGCGAGCCCCTTCTCCAGAGGCTCGGCGATCATGGTGATCTTATTCCTGGAAATCAAACCATCCTCAGTTTGCGCTGCTTTATCTGAGCAGCTGTAATTATCTGGTGAAGCGCCATCAGATCACACTCTTGCCATTGTGTTCGACCCGGATTTGACGAGATGAGGGTAAACACTCACTTCTTGTTGGGCGTCTCAGCAAAGCACTTAAGCGACGAAGTCTCAACCACCGTTTCACAAAAGGTCACAACGGGATCAGCGACCTGAGGGGAAAAAGTTAAAAAGGAGATTTTTTTAAGAAAACCATATCAACAAAAGCATTAAAAAAAATTTTTTTAAATCACTTTTCAACTGCAATAATGACAATAATCCAAACGTTTTTATTTGTGGTGCCGTTTTGTTTGCATATAAAACATGTGTGACAAAATTAATTAGATTTTGTAATTTGACATCTTGAAATTGGGCCTCTGTCTCTTTAAGAAGCTTCTGCTTTTTCCGACACTCTGCCTTCAGCACATCGACAACAATGCTCCTCATCATGCCGTTTACAACCGTTCTCAGGAGAAACAGTTCTTGATGAACTCAGCTCAGTTCCACCAGCTGTCTGCCAACTGCTGCTAGTCTGAAGGAGTTCAGTGAGAGGAACTACAGTCTGAGTTCGGCGTCTAATCACAGAAATTATTAGAAGTACTGTGAGCTAAAAGTCCAAACATCAATCAAGATGAAACAGATGTACAAGTTTGTCTATGTGCTCAGGGCTCCTTTTGCATCAGTTGTTGCATTATCACAGCAGGGCTACAAAGGTGTTAAAGTAGTCAGGTTGCTATAACAGTATGACATTAGTGACGGGGCTTCTTAGCATCACTATGAGGTCCATGTCAGACCAGCCTGAAGGCCAGTCAGGCTCAGCGATATCATGGTCACTAAGGCAGGTGCTTTTGGCAGTGTGGGCAGGTGCAGAGTCCTGCAGGGAGGTAAAATAAGTAGCATCATTTCAGAATACTGTAAATTCTCCTGGTAGACGGCAGTGATGACCTTGGACTTGATCAAACGTGGCTGATTGACTCCAACAGATACCATTCGTTGCCCAAATTAACACTCACTGTAGAAACTTCACACTGCATCTTAACAGCTTTGATTCTGTGCGTCTCTGCACAGCTCAAAGCTCCAGCCTATTGGCATTGCTCCTTTTACTGGATACTTCAGGGTGGACGTGTCTTGAAGCACCATCTTCAGTCGCTGCGATACTTTGGGAACTGAAGCAGGACTCGTGATTGGGGGATGCTGTGCAAAAGGGAATGATTTTCTCCTTCCATCACTCTGTAACCTTCAGCATTTTGGGTAATGTCCTTTGTGTCCAGTGTGAGCATCTGCTGCTATGAGTCTCTGTCCAGCTGGCTAAATGCTGCATTAGCATGTAAAATGAAAGTTCATAACATTTGGAATATATGAGGCAGCAATTACCTCATATCACAGTCAGTCCTATGTGATATGAGGTTTGAACACATCGCTATAGCAAAGACTATATATATTTAACTTTTAAAGTTTGTCTTAAAACCCATCTATTTTACTTGGCCTTCAACACCAGCAGGATCTAGTTTTAAATTGTTTGTTTTTGTTTTTAAACTGTAAGTTTTTATTTTTTTTATTATGTTGTGTTTTAATGTACAGCACTTTGTATCAGCTGAGGTTGTTTTAAAGTGCTTTATAAATAAAGTTGGTTTGAGACATTTGCAGCCTTTGAAGGTCTTGGTTATCTTTGTTACTCGTCACATTTTTCTAGTTTGAATTTTTTCTTCCACTCAACATTCTATTAATATGCTTCGATGTTTTTTAGCAATGACCTTATGGGCTTCATTTTGCTTGGTGTCAACAAGCACTCTTTCCTTATTGTAAAAGTTATAACCCTACATTTTTGTGTTATTGTTTAACCTACCTACGACATAATTTCTTTTCGTCCAGTTATAAGCTGAAGCTGTCTTAGTTCTTGTTTTCCGAATTTAATTACCAAAATAAATGCCCTTTTCAGTGACGATCTATTATAATTAAGATTCATCTGCAGTCTCTTCCTAACCAGCCTAAAATGTTGTAGTTACATAATTATAATGGGGAATTTTACGTACTTTAATGTCGATTTCTGAGTACATCTTCCTCAGATCATGCATGACACAATCCAGGTAAAGCTCTCCTGTCCCCAAGATGACATGCTCTCCAGACTCCTCCACCTGGAACAGTCAACACGTCAGTCAGCTCCAACCCACCAAAGGAAATAAAATGATTCGACACGGCGGCGGTGCTCAGATGTACCTTTGTGGTTAGAGAAGGGTAGCTCTTGTTGACTTTCCTCAACCCGTCCAACATCTTGGGAAGCTCAGACGGGTTGACGGGCTCCACGGCGATCTTGATGACTGAAGCCGTGTTAAACTTTAACGGCCTGAAAATCTGAGCCTGTTGGAGAAAGAGAAGTCTCTTTATTGTGGTTCGTAGTTCTAAATATCTTTTAAAAAGCTTCTCAGTGATCCCGAACCTCTTCGTTCCCCCGTGGTTCTGTGATTGTGGCCGTCTTCACGATCGGCTGGTCGCAGCCTTCGATCAGAACCCAGTTTCCCGCAGGAACTCGGTTCACTTCGATTTGGTATCTGAGGCGGTGGAAGAGGCTGTGAGTCTACCAAGCAATCGTCGACTTCGGAGCTTCATAAACGAGCGAAACCGGGAGGTTACCTGGCAACAGAGATCCAGAGGCGACCCACAGTGCAAATCTGCGAGTCTTCCTCGTCATCCAGCGTGTAGTTCTCTCCCAGAACCTTGACCGGCTGACCTGCCTGAATGGTACCACTCAGAACCCTGCCGAAGGCGTGGAACTGGACCCCATCCTCTGTGCTGTACATCTTAGTGGTGTGGCACATCAAGGGACCCTGAGGAACATCAGGAAGTGAGAAGACTTGAAACTAAAATAATGTTGTTTTTTGTTTTGTTTTTTTGTTTAATATATAAACGTTCCTGTAAAGAAGATTGTACTAAGCCATGACATGACTCACATCAGGATCACATTCTGCCATGGCTTCTCCCAAGTCAGAGTCCAGTCCTCCTGTGTATGTGTGGTCTATCTTTACTTTAGCACCCTCTTGTGGTGAGGGGATGTGTTGCACACACATGTCCACAAAACCTGCAAAGAAAGACAAAAAATTAATAGTTTAATACGACAGGGTACCGACACATTTCTCACGGTACTTACAGTTAATACAAAATTAATTAATGTTTGTATTAAAGAGCCACAGAAATACATACAAAATCTCTACCGAAATTTCCAGAAATCTGAGTCCTTATCGAAGCCAATTTTTTAAAGAATAAATAAACAAAACCAGAGGATATCTCGACAGTGGTCTTATTTTAAATCTAAACCAGACAAAAATAAGACTGTCAGGAGAGAAAAAGACAAATGAATGAACAAACGAGCGGAACAAAGGTGGATGATGGATAAAACTGAATGAATGGATCAAAGATGGATGGATGAAGAAAGGTCAGACTGGAGTGAACTTTTACACATTGGAGCAGCAAATAAAGTTGGAAAAAATATACACATTTTCCCCACAAACTGGTGCCGATAAATATGTCCATATTTATCGGCACCAGGAGAAAAACTTCAATCAAATCCAAAAGAAGCACAAACGTCAGACTGCGTACCGGTGAACTCTCCAAAGAAACGGTTGCAGACCAGCCGGAGCAGAGGCCTGATGTTCAGCTTCAGCTCCTCCTTGGTCAGGTGGATCCCAAGTTCATCCAGAACCCGGGGCAGGGAGGTGTCCACATCCCCAACCACCTGGACGCGCACACAGACACACCGTTTGGGGAAGGATCACACACAGGAGGTTTGAACAGAGAACTGAGCTGCTAATCTTCATGGAAACGAAAACAAACAAAGCGAGCAATTCGAACCTGTGAGAGGATCTTGTAAAGAGGCTCCAGGACAAACTCCACAAAGCTGCGCTGGGAGTTACTGGTGGGAGCCTTTTTTGTGAACTTACGACTAAACAGAGAACAGAGAAAACAGAAACATGAAAGAGGAGAAGAGCTGCACAGATTTTAGCAGAGAGGCCGAGTGCTCACGTTTTGGGGTTGAAATAAATGTCTCCCCAAAGCCGCTTTGCAAACTCGTTATAGTTGATATCACCTAGAAACAGAGGAAGGAGACAGGAGTAAGTTAGTGCAGTTTTCTATTGCCCAGAGTGACGGGGAAAGTATTCACACCCTCCCATTTTACTTTCTTGCTTTTCAACAGATAAAAGCCCCTTTCTTTACAAACAAAAATACATTCATTTGTCTAAAAATGCAACAAGACAGATGAGCAACTGAACTAAAAGTTGCAGATTTTGTGTTTACTCAGGATATGTTTTGCCTAATATTCAAGCATGTAGGGGTTATTTGAAACATATAAAACAGAACAAAACAAAAGAAATCAGCATGTTTACTGATAAGTGGTCTCACCGTAGGTGTCTGAGTAGATCTTGGCGAAGGACCCCAGGGTGAAACAGATGCTGTACTGAGAGCTGGCGAAGCAAACATTCCCGAGGAGCGGAGACACCACCAGGTTCTCGTCTGTGGAGTAAGTACTGAAAGACAGAAGGAACGTCACAAATATATAAAGTCTTTTTATTTTGAAACTTAAATGTTTTTTTTCATGCTTTACTTCAAAGCTTGCAGTTTCCCCCGTTAATCAAACAAACCAGGATTACCTGAGCAAACCGTTGACCTCATCCACAATGTGTCGAAGTTTATAATAAGCATCTGTTGGCGGCAGTTTGAGCTCAACAATGAGCCGGTCCACCTTGTTGATGCAGATGGTGATGGCCATGCGCTCCTGGACTGCATGTTTGATCAGGCGCTCCGTGTTCAGCATCACCTGGTCACAGAACGACAGAAGATTGATTCACTTATTCTATTAAAAAAAAAAAAAAAAAGAAGTAAAAATGAATGCCCTTCTTAAGAAACGGTGACTCACTCCTTCAGCTGCATCGATGAAGAGGACAACTCCGTCTGAGATTCTCATGCTGGATGTGACCTCATCAGAGAAATTCACATGGCCTTTTAAAGGAGACATACAGTCAATGTTTTGTTTATTTTTAAGAAAACAACATAGATAAACATCTTAATCGTGCTAAAATACAAGACCTGGTGTATCCATGATGTTGAAAAGGTAGGATTTTCCTCTGGAGTCTGGCAGCACCATCGTGACAGGAGTGCTTTTGATGCCGACCCCTCGCTGATTTAAAAAAAAAAAAAAAGCACCAGAAACGATGAAGAAACAGACACAGTAATAACCCAACAGATTTAAATAAATACTTTCTGGTTAATTAGAGACAAATATGAATGAAGGGCTCACCTCCTGCTCAGTGAAAAGGATGTCTGTGTACCGGAGCTGGGAAAGAAAAAAGAAAAAAGAAGTCAAAATCCACTTTGGTCCGCAGTTGATTTCAACACATTTAAATGAAATTGAAGCAGAGAACACTCACATCGACATCATCCCTCTTTCTGATTTCAGGATGGGTTTGCTCAATCAGGCAGTCCACAAAACACGTCTGAGAGGAATGAAAACATTCGTCAGAAGCTCCATGATATTAAGAAGAAAGACTATATCGGATGTGATATTAATGTTTAATATTTCAAAGACATTTAGTTTTTTTTCCTAAAAAAACAAAAGCAAAAAGAACTTTCTCCCCTCAGATGCAACCGTTCCTCAGAAGCTTATAAATCAACTTTTAGCAGCGCAGCAAAGCCATAAACATAGGGCCTCATTTTATTCTAGCTACATATATATTTTTTGTCATCCAAGCTTGTTTCTTGAGCAAAATGCCAAGGACAATCCCCCAGCAAAGAACAGAGCATGATCTGAGAGAGCCAGCAGCAGCTAGACAGCTGCAGCTAACCTTGCCATGGTGGAGGTGACCACAGAGGGTGACGTTACGGATCAGCTCGGTACCGTCCATCAAATCTGCCAGAAACCTGCACGGACACAAAGGATGAAAGAGACGCATGTCACTCCGCTGCATTCTGAATCACCTGCATTTTTATCCAAATTTAACCGGCTAACTGACTCACTCCATGTCATAAACAGTGGCAGGTAACTCCTGCTCCATCAATGTGAACTGCTTGTGCTTGACTGGCTTGATGATGGGCTCTGAAGGAAAGGGAAATGAGGAAACGCTCATGAGCATAATGTTTGTCTTGTTTTCAAAAGACAGTATTCTGTAAACATGTTAACGGCACACATTAATTTCAGATTGCACAAAAATGACCTTCATATACATTTGATGTTTCAATAAAGGTAAAATCTAAATAAAATGAACACAAAACAACAACAACAAAATTGCAGGGCAAGAAAAATGCATCATAAACAATGAGATCTCAGAGATATTATGCATCTAAATCTTAGTTTTTGTAGTGTAAAAGCAGAACAGAAAAAAATCACAAAACTAAAACAGCAGAACAAGATGAGTCTGGAAAACATACTTTAGTGACATCTTATTGTTTTGTCTATAGATACAAGCAAACAAAAATTAAATCAAACTTTAAATTTCCATCTCCAGAACAAATACCTGCACCAGCCTGATTGTGCAAAGAGCAGCACACAGAAAAAGAATGTAACTGGCAGATTAACAGGGAATAAGTTGACCAAGGCGAGAGATGGTAAAACGTTTTTCCAAGACAAAAAAATGCATCAAACTCAGTGTGATATACTGTACTTTGACAAAAGAAAGTACACTTCAAGAGCATCAAAAAAATGGAAAGAAATGAGTCAGAGTTTGTGGCAGGACTGTTAAAAAGGATCAACTGAATGGCATGACCAACAACTGAGAAATGAAAACAGTATATGACAAAACTCCATCTTGTAACGTTTGTCCACCAGAAAATGACATAGCAATGTTGATGAAGAATATTTTTTTTCACTAGTAAAGTCAGTTTCTCAAACAACTCAAGCAGGAAGCAAAGTCTGGAGACTTTTATGTGCGTTTCAACACACATGAAACTACTTATTCTTATTTTCACATGTTTTTATTCACCAGATAGACCTCGTCTACACACATTTCTCAGTGCCTTTGAAACAAATTCAGAATCTAGTCAAAGGAAGCTCTGCAGAGATACTAAAAGCAAGCTGCTCCAAATAAAATGTGACTCAATCCTTATTAAAAAAAGAAAAAAATTCTTCATCTCACCAGTAAGCGGTTGTGTGTCTTCTTCCTGGACAATAGTTTCCACTTCCGGCCCGTAAACCTCCTCTGCTGTGGGATAGTATTTCTTGTCCTCATGCAGGACCACCTCCATGCCAGGTACGTTCTCATCCTCATTTGCAGGCTCATCTTCCTCATCTTCATCCCCCTGGAGGAAATAAAAACCATGACAGGTTTTCCACTGAAATCTTTAGCAACTACAAGTAGCATGAATCTGAACGATACCTCGTCAATGTCCCTGTCCTCTGCATCCAGATCGTCGTCATCGTCATCAGAGTCCAGCTCTGGACCGATGTAATTACCAAACTCGTCATACAAATCAGCCTCCATCTTCTAGAAAACTGCAAAGGAAATCAAATGTTTAGTCTTGGGCTCATGTTGAAGAGAACACAGCAGCTCGGAGAAGATTAAGCTTTTTGAGACTGAAACTTAACAGATATTTTGTAATGATAAATGTTAGGGGTGGAAAAATATGTAAAACAAAAAGCTGGAACAACCAGGTTGTGTAAGCCGCCATGAAACCTGCAGAAGAACTTTTCTTTCCATAATTTCTTTGGCAACTAATCTTAAAGCTTAACTGCGTATGTATATATATATAATATATATATATATATATATATATATAATATATATATAGATAGATAGATAGATAGATAGATAGATAGATAGATATAGATAGATAGATAGTAGATAGATAGATAGATAGATAGATAGATAGATAGATAGATAATGATAGATAGATAGAAATGTTTCAGTCTTCTACACAGCACCAACACATCAAACATGTAAAAATATGCAAATGAGTAAATCTTAGGAAAAAGCTACAAGTACAAATGAGCTTTATTTCAGGTTCATTAATTCACTTCTACTGAAGTGAGAGCACAAAAAAAAATCATACTTTCATGCCACATCATTTAATTTAAATCGAATTCTCCCATAATTGTACAGTTTCTTACTAAATATAAAACATATACGTAATTCATACATTTACGGTTCTTCAAATGTGTACAGTTTAATAGTTTTAAACGTTTTCCGTGCAAAATAAGATAAATGAGTGGAAGTCTGGCTATAATAGAGATGATCAGTCAGGCTGTAGCAAAACAGCTAATGCTAACTCTGATATTCTCGCGACGGTTTACAGTTCCCGGTATTTAATTTACGAACCTTCCTGACAGAAAATAAACAAAAAGGTCCACCGGAAAAAATTCGGATCTTTCTCGGGTATTATTTTATTGAATAGCATATTGAAATGCTAACGAGCTAAAAGGGTAAAGATATGAACGAGCTGCAAGCTACGTAAGAGGTACGTTGCTGTTGCTGTTCAGTTAGCAAGCGATAGCACGCGGATCCCAACTAAATCATGTATAATATAAATACGTACCTTTTTCGGATAAAAAGCGGAGACTTAATATAAATTCAAAACAATAAGTTGACTTTTATACGCGGAATACAAACGCTCATTCAAATAGCGCCATGCGTATGAGATGTAACTGCCGTATATCCTCTTCTTCTGCTGTTTAATGGCAGATATTTAAGTGCCAATACTGCCATCTACTGGACTTGAGGATAGATGAGAAACGTACATAAAACGTGCCTGGATTCGTTCTTTACCTTTTTCATAACTTGACATTTTATTTTATTTTACTTTATTTTATCAATCCCTCAAAAAGACTTTATATTGTACTGTTAATTTTCAATCTTCTTTAACTTGTAGTCTTTCTTGTTCATATGCAAGAACATATGAACAATCTACTTAGCCATGAAAAGGCTAAACAGATTCAGGCAGATTGTAGTGATCACATTTCTCTGTCATATTAAGGGGTTTCCAATTATTTTAAGAGTTTTGTTGAGACCTGTATAACATTTTCTGAGACATTTGAAAATGTATTCACTGTCATGCCACTCATTCTGCACAACTGCCTTATCCTTTCCCCCCAGATTTGAAAAGTTATCAATTAACTTGTATTCAATTTTTCTCATTGGAATTTGAAACTCCTTTTAAATATTGTCATTTACTGTTTATTCTTAAAACATTCTTGTACTGAGATGAGATTTGTAGTTATCCTCTGACACCACTAGATGCAATAAGACATCTGCCACCTCATGCCAACTAAAACATTTTTTCTTAGTAAAATAAAACTATAACAAAATAAATAAATGATTGTATATTTACATGTAGCTGAAATACAATATAAAAAGTTGGATGTTATTTAAGATTTTTTTCCAGTGTTTAACTCTTCTGAAATATATGTATTTATTTATGTTTTCAGGACACATTTCTTTCAGGGAAGCATTTTAATGTTTGTCATGTCTAAATTGTATTTTTTTATGTCTGGCATCTGAGACATTACAGTCACAAAAGGCTATGCAAGACTTTTTGGAACTATCAACATATGATTTAATAAAGAGGGTTTAATCTAAGACTGAGTATCATGACTGCTGCCTGTTGGAATCTGTACAAAAACAAAAAAGAGATTGAGACACAAGCACTGTTTCAGGTTATGGCTTTATTCCTGCTGGTGGTATTTCATAGGCTGGTGGGCCTATACACGGTACAGACAGACAAAACAAGATAACAGACAAATTACAGAGATAAAAATAAAATTTCATTTACAATATAATGCATCTCTAAATTAGACAAAACTCTTAAAATATATAGTGATTAAAATAATAATAAAAAAACAGAATAAAAAGACAGTTTGGTCTGTATTAATGCCCATCACCTCTAGGTGGCAGTGTTGTCAGGTTGACACAATAATTTGCAAACCCAAGTCATGTTCCAATTGTGCTGTTTCTAATAAAAAAAGAAAAAAAAAACTATAATATTGGGGAGAAATAAATGAATGACATTTTAAATCTTTTAATCGTTCCACATGTAAACACAAACAACTCCAAAATTACCCCACATAATTAATACATGAGCGGTAATATCGTATTGCATTTTATGCAAATACTTTTCCAAGCTCTGACGTTTTCTTTACTTGTAGAGATTAGATTCTGATTTCATGCACACTCTCGTTTTAAGTTTAGCTGAGGAGTTCACAGCCTGTTTGTTCTTGTTACTTTGGAGACCCTTAACTTTACTCACAAAGGTTTCTTATTGCTATTAGAATTATATATATATATATATATATATATATATATATATATATATATATATATATATATATATATATATATAATATACACGTTAAATAGTCTATTTTTCGTACCAATTCATTTTCTGCGCTCCCATCTAACTCTCTATTCCGCCACTAGTTTCCTCAATCGCGTGATCACGTCTTCCCCGCTGACCCACGGCACGGTGACCGCCTTGAACTCCCCGGGCATGGCTTCGTGGGTTTCAGTGATGAGCCGGTGCATGGGGAAGTCCCTGCGTGGGAAAGCCACGTCTCGGGGCCCGAGCGAGAGCGCAGGACAGAAGTCGTTGGCCCCGTCCCCTACATAGAGGACCCTCTGGTAAGGGCGGCCGCGCTCCTGCGTCCTGCGCGCCACGTAGTCCCTGACGACCACCTGCTTGCACATGTTGTCCGGGCACCGCTGGCACTCGTGGGAGTGGAAGGGCCGCAACACCAGCCGGCCGTTCTTGTTGAACGTGGCCGGGTTGGTGAAGATCCGGTGGAAGAGCTGGCGCGCCCCGGCGCGCCGGAGCCAAGACTCGATGAAGAAGGTGTTGGCGTCGGACACCAGCACCACCTCGAAGTCATGCGCCGACCGGCTGCGCAGGAACTGGAAGAGGGTGAGCACGCCGGGGGACGCGGGGATCTTCTCCATGACGCTGCGTAAGTCGCTCTCGGTGACGCCCTGGTCCGCCAGGTAGGCCAGAACTCGCTGCATGTACTCGTTGTAGCGGCCGGGCTGATAGGTGTCCTTCACCCAGCCGGGCAGGTGCTGACCCGGGGCGGCCTGCACCACCATGTCGTCGCTGGTTTCATCCACGATGGTTTCGTCGAAGTCGAAGAAGATTATGAAGCGTTTGTCCGGGGAGATGGAGGCAGAGTGGGAGGCCATGATGCCCGTTGCTGCTGCTCTTCACCTGGGGGGGGGGGGGACATAACAGCAGGTGAAGACTGAATCCCCCCATGACTGACCAGCTCCACTCCCCCATCATATCCCACAGATGAGAGTAACACATAACAAAAAACAATAAGTAAATCATAACTATAGAAGACTTTAAAGGAATCAGTAAGGACTGATTAAATAGCACAACAGCAAATTGCAAACCTACAGGTATACAAATGGTTTGGAGCAAATTCTTATGTATATGTTGCAAACATGCGAACAAAGCGGTTAAACTGGGTCCCATACCTTGAATTGCGCCCACGGATCTCTTGACCTGAATCGCAGAGGCTTTCAAATTGTGCGGCTGGCCGAACCTGTGTGTGGGGAATTAAAGTATCGAGTTGTATTAAAAGGCAAAGGAAGAAAGTATTACGTTTTCAATTGGGAAACTAGAGGAACGAGATAATAAAAAAAAATGTCAAAGGCAAACTGGAAATGAAATAATGACGTGAAAAATTGGCTGATATGATGAATTTTAAGCTGGTCTAAATTATCTAAGCAATTTGTCGACCTATTCTCAGGCAAAAAAAAAAATTCTTCAAAGTTTAGGTATTTAAACCAATCTAAACGTTATTTGGGGAAAAAAATCGAATAAAACACAATAAGCTCTAGTTTTTAAAAAAATATTTTAAAAGCATATTTAAATGATGATTTAAGTCAGAAGAAGAAGAAGGTTAACTGCATCACCAGCGCTGGTTCCGATCCCCCGTTGTCAGGTTCGATCCGGTCTCTTTGGTTACAGCAGGCAGAGTCACAGCAGCTTCCCGACCCGCGGCTCACGCACTTTTATCCGCGGAGCCGCTGTGAGCGCGCCGCGGATTCAAGTCCGGCCCATTTAATAGCAGCCCACAGTGCGCGTTCATGAGGTGAGAGGGTAAAGGCAGAGAAGAGAGAGAGGGAAGGAAAGCAGGAATATTCTGTTGGATGAAGGTTCTACATATTCAAAGATCCACTTTTTTGTTTTTTTCCAAGTGTCCACGGTACATGTAGCCTTTTATGTAATCTGTTCTCGTTCAGCAGATTATCAGCTTTATCTCTCGGTGAAACATTTACAGTTCCTTGCAACAGTATTTTTGAACTTTTTCACATTTTGTCCCTTTGACTTGAGTCTTACAACTGCTATTTATTGGAATAATTAGCTTTACGGGTCCAGCTTTCCACATTTAGAAACTAGAACTATTTCAACATTTTATTCTTTGCAAAATTGTCCAAATTTAGATTGGGGAGTCTCTGAAACCATCAGTTTGAATATCCATTCGTTTAAGCTTTGGAACTTTGAACATGTTTTAGTCAAAATCAAGTGAAAGGGCCGCTCTGTCTTTGTTTCAAGTCTTTTGCTGCCTCCAGCAAGTTGAGTTCCAGGATTGCCCTGTACTTAAATCCACCACTAAACTCTGACCAGATGTCCAGACTCTACTGAAAAAGACCACCCAATCAGCATGTTTTAACATAGTGCCAGTCTGTTTTTGGTGAAATGTTTTGGATGTTGGCCAACAAATTTCATTTTGATCACTTCTGTAGAGCACATTCCTCAAGTTTTTGTTGAATCAAACTGCAAACCAGGGCTGTAAGAAGCGATAAACATGTCTGTGAGGATGTTTTTCACTTCTTCATACTGAGAAATGTACTATATTATGCAAGTGTCTTCTGAAGACAGTTGGTTTCAATAGACTTTACTTTGGGTATTTCAGTAAAGGAGGCTGAATACAAAGGCACACCCCCCATACTTTATAAGATAAACAGTTATTTTATTTCCACTTGACAAGTATGTCAAATAAGGAAATGGATGAGAGGCATAACTAAAAAAATATAGATCAGATTTGCAGAAAAGCATCCTGAAACAGGAGGCGGATCCAGTTTGGAGGCTTGTAAACCAAGTAATAAAATCTGTTCTGGTGCTGTTTACATTGCTACTTTTAAATGTTGCCATAAAAACCTTCCAAATTCAATCTTGGCCTCCTTTTAGGTGGCTGATCTATATTTAGTTCAACGGGGCCATTTTAACGGTGAAATGCCTCGAGTCTGTTGTGAAGGCAGGACAGGGATGGCTTTCGTTGTTTGGTTTGGCATTTGAGGCGAGGACTGGATAGAAATGATTTAAAAGTAATCAAAATCTGAACTAAGGTTATGTTTCCATTTACTAACTACAGAGAAACATCAGTATCGCAGCAAGGGAGTCCATGTTTGCTGCTTGCTCCTCCTGATAAGACCCAGCGAGTACGCTGATTAATGAAGCACACAGAACGAACAAACGGCTGGGAAACGCGACGTGAAGCCCTCTTCTCTTTATCTGCCTGCCGACAGACGCTGCCTCCTCCCTCCTCGACACCAGAAGGCGTAATGACTAACAGCTGGGGAGGCCGGCTATTTTCAAACCCAAATGGGAATGGAGATGTACAGACGGCGTGTTATTATCTCCTCTGCTCGTGAAGTGAGCCCCGGTACCTGGCCACCCACTCAGCAGCAGTGAGTCACACACACACACTTTTCTCTGCACCCATCGGCCTGTTCTGCTACCTATAGGATTATGTGACTCACTGAACGCACCTGGTAAAGGGAGAGCAGGTATTCTTCCAGCAATAATGCGTCCTGAGAGGAGGGAAACACTACACACCAATAAAACCTGAAGACCTTTTGGTACCTATGAAGATGCTGACCTAAATTGAGGGACTATCCTGTTCATTTCCCCAAAATGAACTGGAAGGATTAGTAAAAGCTTAGGGGTGTTAATAGAAGTAAAAACATGTCACAGATGCTCAGATGCGGAGCAAAGAGTTGGTAAAATGTTATACCAAAATCGCAGTGAAACTAAAAAAAGGCAGGAAAAAAACCAGAGCTGAAGCAAGAGTTGCATCAATCAGCAATAATCTACGCTGGAGCCAATCTTGGTTTGAAACGTACTTAAACTGAAGCACACAATCAGGAACATGCTGTTCCCAATCAATATTTTTCATGTTCACAATAAAAAGATAACGATCTGTAAAAACTAAATGGCCAATAATTCAATAGCTTCAAGAAACGGTAAGCAAATGTTTTCTGTGTGACTTCATTTTCTCACATCACCCAATGTTTGTGACAATTCAGCTTCAGTTTGCAGGCAGTTATTTATGCACACCTTTCTAATATTCCTGCTGCTGCATTTCAAACATTGATTTTAATTATTCTTTAACATCTTGTTGAAGATCTGCTGCCATTTTTCTGTGTCCCATAGATGAGACTCTTTGGGTCTTGCTTCAGCCGTCAACTTCTGCAACAAACGGCAGTGGTTAACACAGCCTCACCAACTTTTAATAAATAAATGTGGATTTTTTTTTTTAAAGTTCCTTTTGAGCTCAGTTCTAGATCAGATATTTTATTAGACCGCAATACCTGAAACCCTAAATTAAGTGCCAGTTTTGTCCAATATACTCTTCTCTGTGCAGCAAGGATTTCAAAGGACGGCAAAAAGGGGGAAAAAAGGATCCAAGGAAACAAATATCATGGCTACGAGTTTTTACTTTTCAAAGTTAGCAGTCAGTTAAATGTACATTATCAAAAAAAGGCCCAACTTTTTATCACTTATCCTCAATCTCCAGAAAACATACAAAAAGGACAAAACAGGACATTATAAAGCTGCACATTTTGTACCAGATACAATAATAAAATACGCAATGCTACATTAAGTGGTTAAAAATACAAAGGGGAAAGAATTTTGATTTTTTTGTTTAAAACATCTTTAAAGAATATACAATGTTATTTTTTAACTACTCAAGGATTTTAGTAGAAAGTGCATTCTATATAACAAAGAAAGGAGGAGGAGAATCATTCTGCAACAGAGAAAACGGACACAACGGGAAAAAATAAAATAAAAATGACCAACGTATTTCCAATAACACATGGAGGGGTGTGTGTGATGGCGCAAAAGCAGCAAGATCATCATTTGTACTTTGAAGGAAAGGTCCACATTGAAGGCTATTTTTCTCAAAATTAAGTTAAGTACGTTAGATGTGTATATTAGCTATGGTCCCTTGCACACCGTCCACCTCAGATTCTCCTCCTTTCCTTGCCAAAAAACAAAATAAAATCCACTCAAAAGTAAAATCGCCTCCATCCATTTCCCATACAGTCACAACTGCATTCTGCTCCACAATGCATCGTCACCCCCTCCCCTAACCCCGTTCCCTGCGCATCACCCACGCAGCAGTAAAGTGCAGAGAATAACAAAAGGCTTTAAAAAAATAAAATAAAAGGAACAATACAAGACTGAAAATACCCCTTCTGCAAAATCCTGAATCCCAGCAGTGAGCCTACAGAGATTGAATGATGGCAAATAATATTGCAGCAGTATTTAAGACGCACAGAGATGGCAGGCTAATTGCAGGCCTGGCGCTAAACTACTGAACTTAACCACTTCAGACTACCATCAGAATGACAGGATGGGTTATTTTATTCCTATTGTCCGCCCCCTCCCTATTTACTCCTCTAATGACACATTAATGGGACACATTGTAAAAGCAGCTTTGGGTAAGAGACCAAACTGAGACCAATGCATGGAACAATACGCTCTCGATGCACCATCAGTCTGAGGTGGCAAGAACAGGGAAGATTCAGACCAAACACAAGCCCACGCGGCTCCTGCTCCTTAAAACACCAGACACGCACCTATTGGCCAACGGAAGAACCCCAGTTTCATGACGTTTTCTGACCACTGCCTCCTATCCTGACATTTCCTATCATGTGCTGACAGTACATCAGCAGTTGAAACCAGATTTTACATACACAATATAAAAATGTGTTTTTACCCCCTCACCGTTGGACATTAAATCAAACTAAGCTTTTACCATTTCAGGTCAGCAGTGATGGATTTCCTTCCTATGTTTTGAGTTTTTTTAACATCAGAAGTTTTACATTAAAATGACTATGCTTTTAAGCTATTCAGGAAAGCCGAGATATTTATAAAGAGCCTGATTGTTAAATTGTTCATTCCCAACACTAGAGTTAAATGGAGGCTTTGCTCGAGGATGTATTTTAAGGCAACCCCTCAAAAGCACAGCTTCCTTTTATGACACTACGGAAAATTGAAAGAAATCAGGAAGAGAGTTGGGGAGCGCCACTTGATTCACTTTTCCAAGCTGTGTCAAGTTCATCTGTTCAAACAGCTTTATGAAAGTATAAACACCATGGAAATGTTCTGCCGTCAAAGTGCTCAGAAGTCAGGTAGCTTCTATATACGACATGTGAGAATCAACCCAAGATTGTTGTTGAAACTGCTCAGAAACTTATCCATTTCTGAGCTAAAAAGATACTCAGTGAAGAAGAAGCCAAATTTCAAACATTTTTCAAAACCTGTCTTATTGTTCAATAAAACAAAAATTCTAGCCCCAAAATGATCTTTGAATCATTTTCTGGAAAATTAATAATAGAGAAGCTTGCCAGCCAAAAACCCACAATCCCAACTGTGAAGTATGAGGATGGAAGCATTATGTTGTACTTAACAAAATAGATGGCATCTAGAAGAAAAATCATGTGAAAACACAGGCAGCATTTAATGACAGCCGGGAATTTAAATAGTTGTTCCAACTGGGTAATGACCGTCGGCATTAAAAACAGCAATTAAGTTGCTTAAGGACGACAAATTGGGAGTTTTGGAGCCACCATAGTAAAGTCGCAATCTCAGGCCCACAGAAAAACCAGTGGGAGGAACTGAATAGGTGACTGAGCAACAACTTCTGTCGGCAAAATGCCACCAAATACAGAGGAGAATTAAGCATTAAATTTGAACAAATAATAAAAGGATCTCAAAGAATCTCCATTTCATTTTTCTAGTACTTCTTACATAGATATAATTTTTGTAATTTTAAATCTGATCTAAAAACAGGAAAAGTTTGTGAGAAGATGAGGAATAAAAATCATCCTTTTATTCAGTGTATGTAAAAATCTGGTGTTAACTGCATGTGACGGCTGATCATTAGCTTAACAACTATGTAAATAATCTGAGAACATGAAACAAGAATGATCTATAAACCATCATTCTGCTTAGGCGACATTCAACAGGTTTAGACATGCGCTGGTCTTTGTTGACCAAAGTTTGTCAGTACAGAAAGTAAAAAATAAAAATAAACGTCTGGCCTCTACATTACAACACCACCCCACACCAAACCGTGGAATACAGGCTGAGGAATAATGCATAATATACTGTTAAGAGCTTCAATGAAAAAGGTCCCAGTTGTGTATACTGTGTGTGTGTGTGTGTGTCAGGCGACCTTTAATATGGTAACCCGTATTGTTTGAACAGCAGCAAAGAGAGGTGGGGATAAAAAATAAAGTAGAGGACAAAAGCAGACGGGGCCACATGTCTGGCCCCTCACAGTGGCAGTATTATTCGACAGTCATTCATTTTCAAAAAGCAAACGTTGACCAACAGTCCTGTAAGCTGAGGTGGTTCTACTGGTCACTGTAGGTAAATCAGTGACCGTGTGTATGCGTGAACGTGTGTGGGGTGTGTGCATGTGTGTGTGCTCCTGGGGCAGATCCTGTTTAATTAAAGTCATCTCGATCACAAAATATCAAGTCAAACATTAATTTCACTGCAGAAAAGCCAGGCTAAAAGGACACAAATCCCCCCCCCCCCACACACACACACACTAGATTAGGTTATGAAAATTGAATTAGAAAGTAAAATAAGGACTTTTTAAGTAATGGAAAGCACCATTTTTACAGATATAAATCTGAGACTTTGTCTAGATTCAATTCAATTTACAAAGCAGTTAAAAACTAATCTCTCCCATCTCACTGTAACCTATAGCACTGCATTTTACTCTACTGCTGTTTGCCCCCTGACTGACAGCCCTGAAGGGACAGTTCAAACGTTTTGAACTGAGGTTCTGTGAACTTATCAGTAATTGTTGCTTTAGCTGTAGCAGACAGATGTCATAGCATTGTGAGTTTGCAAAATAGGGAAGAAATAATTAGAGCGAAGGAAAAACTATCAGATGAGGAGCTCTTTTAGCTGGTTTTAGCAATTACATTTGCAAGAAAATTTAGACCCAGCTGGCATTGTTTAAAATGTCAAATTGGACATTTAAAACGAAATGGTCAATTTGTGGCTCTGATTTCACAAATGTGCAGTTTTACATGAGTCCAAGTCTTGGTGCATCTTTCACACTGATGCTTACAGAAAACGAGAGCCTATCTGGTATCTGCATGTAAATCCAATGCTAATCATTAACAATTATGACATTCACAGAAATCAATTTTGCTTATGAGTCAGGAGAACATCTTGTCCACACAAATTTAACTGGAACAATTTCTCATCATATATATCTAAAAGTGCTATGTGGAAGACAATTTCCTTGAGGGAAAATCCCAAAGGGATTAATAAAGTTTTCCATCTATCATCTGAATGATCAACAAGTCATATCAAAACATGCTAAAGCTAATGTTAGCCAGCCATTTCAGTAAACCCATAACCACTCCTTGTGCATTACTTATCAAATTTAGAAAATCTTAAGATAATAAACAGTTTTGGGGGGTGGGAGGAGTTACTTTGTGAGCTAGTAAAAAATTACTCATCACTGGACGGTAACATTAGAGTTGCAATATTGACAGATTGTGTTTAACTGATCACAAATTAACTCAAAATAATTTCCAAACAGCTAAACAGTGACACGTCTGCAAAACTGACAGTTTGATGCAAAACCAAAATGCTTTGTTCTTGGCAGACTTGGAGCAGACCAGTCAGTTGGAGAGAATGAGGCAGCCAGAAAGCCTCAAATAATGCAATTTTGCACCATAACAGGGACGTTTTTCAGTGAAAAAACACAGAAGTATTCTGAAAGAAAATTTTCAGTTTGCTTAAAATAGCTAAAATCTGTGGACTCGTCTAGCAGTTAGGATAACTGCTAAGAAGCCAAGAATGTTCATGTTTACACAAACCGATTTCAATGCGACATCCGTCTACTACAGGTAGAACATCTACCTGTAGTTTATAGCACAGAACACTGCTATAAAGATCTAAACTGTCCCTTTAACATTGGCCACTGTACAGGAAAAAAAAGCTCAGGTAGAACCAGTTTCCACATTCATTAAACATTTGTTTGCCCATGAGGTTTCTGCACTACAGCTTGGAGAATAAGTACAATATTGCTATGGGGATGAGCGGCACAGAAAGCTCATGTCCTGACTAATGTGTGACCTTAACAAAATACAAAGAAGAGTGAAGTTCAGTGGAGCAGATCTTTGAAGATCCAGGGAATCTAGGTATTATGGATTTTGAATTCCATCAGCAGCTTTTATTTGTGATGAAAACCAGTTTCCACCAATTAAATGTGGAGAGAGATGTTCACACAGAGTCGTTTTCTGAAGAATAATTCCTAGCGATTGTAAAACCTTTGCCGGGTTGAACAGTTTTTTTAAAGTGATGTCTCACTTAACGCGTGCACGGATGGTGCGTCAGTTTCAATCCTTAATGTTTATGAGTTTAGATTAATTCTAGTCGAGCCACGTCTACGCAGGAAACCTCCAATATCTGACGGAACATGTATGCTCCCATTTCATCTCATCCTTCTGTCTGCAACAAACTCCTCTCTGCAGACCCTGCTTCCAGTTCCTGCGATTGAGAAACTGAGGCGGAGCTTTAAGAAGACAAACAAGGTGTGGTTTGGTGTTGCACAGGTTCAGTGGTGCTGTGGCGCTCCAGGACCCTTGTCAAGGGGGCCATGTGGTGCAGGTAGCTGCTGTCTTCATGCCCACAGTGGTTAAGCGGCTCGCTCTTGAAAAGAGCGGGAGGAGGTGGGAGGTGGGCGACAGGAGGGACCACCAGGTGATGGTGGCTGTGAGGATTGGCCTGCTGCGGCGCGTTGGAGAGATGATGATGGGAGGGCGCAGAATGGAGCTGCACATGGGAGAACGTGTGTCCGACGGGGCCCTGCTGCGGAACGGGCCCGCCGGTCGGGGCGAGGCTCAGAGAGGCTGAGGTGGTGGCGGGGGTCGCCGCCGAGGGCCCGGGGACGGTGGTGGGAGAGGAAGAGGAGGAGGCGGGGGAGGAGAAGGCGTTGGCGAAGAGGCGGACAGGCACAGAGGAGCCGCTAGTCTGCAGGACCACGGGCTGGTGACCCGGAAGCACTTCTCCTTGTGAGCTTTGAGCATGTTGGAGAAGCGGAAGCGCTGGCCGCAGACCTCGCAGGGGTACGGCTTCTCGCCCGTGTGCGTGCGCCGGTGGCGCTTCATGTTGGGCCGGCTGGTGAAGCTCTTCCCGCAGATCTCACAAATGAAAGGCTTCTCCCCTGAAAGACAAACACGATGATTAATTGGAGTCAAATAATTTTAGAGCTGCAACTATTTTAGTTATTGATTAATCTATTGACAATTATTGAAACGGCACAGTCTTTAGATTTTAAATTTAAGCCTTTAGGTAATATTAGAAATGCATGAAAAGATGCACATAAAATATTTTTAAAGATTTTTTAAAATAAACAAGAAAATAATTTTATTTCCTAAAATGCAACATAGCCTTACTATAGTGTATGCTTGATTATTTGCAGCAAAGGATGCATCAGCAGCTAAAAACATACTTCCAACATCAACATGTGAAAAGCTAAGCACTTTCTGCTAGGTTTTTTTTTTTTTTTTTTTTTTACAGAATTTCAACTAGGTGAATCAATCAATCACATTTTATTTGTACATCACGTTTCAGCAGCAAGGCATTTCAAGGTGCTTTACATAGTTAAAGAAAAAATAAAAAAGCTAAATTTTGTACATTTTTGGCTTAATTACTACTCTGAGAATGCCGTTTTTCAGCAAGTGGTCTTTTTTGGAGTCTGTTTCCTTCAGTTAACGATTAATCAATTAGTAAACAAGTCTACAATCATTTTAATAATCAATTCATCATCGCATCAGCCCTAAATCATCTGCTGTCAAATGCATGTGCTGGTAACAGACTTTCAAACAATTGAAGCTTTTCACACAAAGTTTCCTTTTCAACTTCAGCTCTGAGAATGCAAATAAGCCTCCATCTTGAATCGAGGGTCTCTGCCATCAACCCACCCACTCCCCAGGAAGCTATTACAATTCACACTTCGAGGATGGGAGATGTGAAAGTGAACAACAGCGGTCCCGTTAGAATGCTGCTCTCATTAACCTCCCTCCACGGAGCCACTAAATGTGCCTGTTACCACCCACACAGCCGTCTATTAACAGCCTGCTGAAGGGCTCTCCAAATGCCGGATTCTGGCACATTCCTTGTGAAGCTCCTCCACGCCAACTGAATATCAAAAGGTGACAGCTGATGCGCCAGCGTTCTGTACCTGTTTCATTTAATCATGGGAATTTACAAAAAAAAGAACCAAAGTTTGGTTTATTACAGAGTACGGCTGGGTGTGTCTCCTCCTGGACGAGGCTAAATTGGTCGGTAGCTGCTGCAGGGATACGAGAGGGCAGCGTAATTACACATCACAAATATAACCTTGAGGGCCAAACTGAGTGTGGCGTGTCCACCCACGGCTCAGGAAAAACAGCAGATGACGCGCAGGCATCAGTGCTGGGCTGTTCTTAGAAAATTGGTGAAACATGAAAAAAAAAAAAAAAAACAGAAGGATGTACAGCTTCATGTGTCTGGGTAGTCATTACAAGCCACAATATATGCAGAGCTGTTCTTTGATGTAAAACATCCCCTCTCATTGCAAGAGCGAAGCAAAGAGGCAACACCCCGTTTTGCTCCTTTTTATAGAGAGTTTATGGTGCCTGGCAGGCGGCAAGGAGGGCAGACAAGAGCTTGGAAAACTTTGTAAATAAATATAGCTGCATTAAGCTTTGCAAAAAAAATATATCTAGAGAGAGAAATAAAAAAAACTCCACAAATAACCTGAATATTTAAATAAAATAAAAAGCTAACATGAAATAATTGAAAAAAAACTGCAATTTGACTTTGGTTACGGTTGAAACCCGATATTTACATACGCTGTATAAAAAGAAATCCTCTTCCTCACCGTCGAACAATAAATCAGTTTAAATGCGTCTCGTTTTAGATCAGTCAGAACGTATAATTTAATACTGCTACTTTACATTCATCTGTTCAAATGATTCTGTTCAAATACAAACGCTGTGGGAATTGTCTGGTTCCAAAAAAAGAGAGAGACGTGTTTTTGCATGAAATGTTCTCCTGCTTGATGGAGTTAGTATGTCCGCTTTGTTTACTGTAATTACTGATAATTACAACAAACAAAATGTTTTGGTTCTGTACAGATATCATTTGCTTACAGAACTGTGATGTAAAAAAAACAACACCCAGAATGTTTTCTCAATTTTGAATGTGTTGCACTTTTAAGAGGTTTTGAGGCGTATTTCTGTGTAAGAACACAAGTTCAGAAATGAAATACTTTTTGATTTGTTGAGCTGAATTCAGTTTTTAATCTCATCCTAAACTTTGTCACACATAGGTCATCCCTAGTACTATTATATTCTACAGTAATATATACAGCTCTGGGAAAAAATAAGAGACCATTGAAAACTTCATGGTTATTCCATCAAATATTGATTTCTATAATATCGAACTCTTGAGTTAAAACATTAGCGTTGTTTCTAAATGAATATGAACTTGTTTTCTTTGCATTATTTGAGGTCTGAAAGTGCTGCATCTTTATTGTCATTTTGACCATTTCTCATTTTCTGCAAATAAATTTTATTTAAGAAACATGTCAGTATTTCACAGAATAAAAGACCAATGTTCGTTTTACTCCAACATATACCTTTAAAAAGTAAAGTCAGAGAAACCGATCATTTTAAGTGATCTTTTAATTTTTTCCAGAGCTGTATGCGTGTGTCTGACGCACAGCGAGAGCCTCAGTTCTCACCTGTGTGTGTTTTCATGTGCTCGTCAAAGTACTGCTTCATGTTGAAGTCTTTGCCACACCACTGGCACATGAACTGCTTGTGTCCGATGTGAATGCTCATATGGGAGCGCAGCTGGTACTTGTACTGGAACCGTTCGTCGCAGTGCTGCAACGGAAAGAGAGAGGCTTTTTTAGACATGTGCCCACTAAGTCAACGCATGCACACATTCTCAGAAATCTAAACTGAACGCTTGTCACATGGCTCTGCATTTCACAGTGGGGGGGTTTTTTCCCCCTGTGGTAATGTGCAGCAGAGTTCTGCTTACTTCACCATATTTAGTTTTCAGTACAAACTAATGTGAGGACAGATTATCTCTCTTCAAAGAACTCAGTGGGCTCTGATTGGCCTCCTCAAATGGCCTGAGAAGAGACTTCCCACCATCTTACATCAGCTCAGGTGAGAAAATCCAGAAAAAAAAAGCCACATATGTTCAGTCACTAAAAATAACCCTTGGTTGCAGCACTTGTTGCACACTGTGCATAGTTGCACTGAGGGGTTTCATGGTTCGATTTTTCCCCCCCAAAGGTTAGATATTTATACTCTGTGCCACCACCTGACTAAATCAATGTCTGTGGTGAGAGAAAACAATCTAAGAAAGAATGTAAGGCCTACACATTACATAAACCTAATAGGCATGTAATAAAAACCTTAGTGTCTGGGATAGCTTCTAACATCTAATTAGAACAACTCCACCCATGAAAATGTCTTAAAGTGCGGTACAGTTAAAGGCCTAAGCTGGAAGTAAGGACACCCTGTGGAGCATAAACAACCCTACGAATACCGAAAGGGAAACTGACTGCATACTTTCCAAAGCAACAGCAGAAGTTTAGTCTTTCAGCTGGTCAACCATTATGTTTGTCATGGTTCGAGTTCAATTTTGAGGACACACCGTCTGTTGACTGTTAATGTGTGGAGGCAAAAGAAAATATTAAATTAGTCGACCATATGCAGAAAGGCCAGGGTGTCCAAAGTGCGGCCCTGACTGCAGTTTAATATATTTGGCCCAGAAGCTCAGGTGGTTGATGCAGATGGAAAGTTCATAACGATGAACTGAAATTATCCCAACACAGACAATTAGGTGCGAAACAAAGTATTTATCTTTAAATCATTAAGTTTTCTCTATAATTTCACCGTTAACAGAATCACACATATCCAGCAATTTTTACTCAAATGCATTTAGCTGATTTATTAAACCTTGCTAAATATAGCAGGTGTGTTTTAAAGAAAAGAAGAAACCAAAGCCTTGTTCTTTTTAATGAGGACTGAACTTTTAGTTTGCAGGCCACAAAAATGGAAATTCTTCCAACTCCTCCCTCTGAAAGATTTGGAAACTGTACGCATTTATTTTATTACGGTAAACCAACAAAACCCTGTTTATGTTCTGGATTTACAATCAGTCGCACATTACTTCCCCACAAAATTAAGGATTTTATTCGTTTCAGTAAAATTGCATTTTTATTTCATTGCTGACCAGATAAATTATATACTTTATTAAAATTATGTTTATATGGCTCACAAACTTTTTGGATTGACAGTTCCAGCCCATGTCATTAAAAGTTTGGATACAACAGCATTAGGGGTGCAAACACACATGTTCTAAACTGTACTTGAATTTCAAATCATTACTCTAGTTTGTCGTTTTGTGCTCTTTATAGTGTTTGTTTGCAATAATTCATGTTGTATCCAACTGTGTACCCTAGAACGCAGTATGAAAAATAATAAAAACATTATGCAAAATACTGTTTAAAAATGTCTTCACTCATAATGTCGTATGGATTCTCACCCATTTATTCAGCTTTACTGCAATGAGTAGAAAACTAAATGAGAGCATCACAACGGGAGGAAATCAATTGCTCCCTCTTTGATAGTTTAAAAGACTTTATATGGTTTATAAACATTTTGAAAGGTTGAATCTTACTACTACTGTGTCTTCAAGATGTAAAAAAAGAAAATATTGAACACAGAATGTGAAAAAATATTGATTGCATTAATCTTAAATTGACAGCATTTGGTCGTCAGTCATTTTTATAGAGATGATCTTTGTAGTTTATTTCAGGAAACAGCAGAGAGCGTCATAATGAACGTGCAGTAAAAACATTTGCCCCCTATATTTATTTTGCTTTTTGTTACGTTTCAATATTTTACATCATCAAATAACTGTTAATGTTAGATAAAATATTTTATTTATTAAGACAAAAAAGCAATTCAAACAAACAAACAAACGTGACCCTTTGCGGGAAGAAGTAAATGTCCCCTAAACCTAACAAGCAGCAACAACTATTGTGTTTTTTTTTTTAATCACTGATCAATCTTGCATCACTGTGGATGAGTAAATGGCCGTTGCATAATTGCTCTTATTCACCCACATTAAAGGGTTTTGTTAAATGCCACGTTACAAGTTTGGACTTTTACTAGGCCACTCCAAAATCTCACTTTTCTCCCAGCCAATCAGAGGTGGACTTGGTGGTTCGGTTATGAGGATCGAGGACCTGAAGTGTGCTGGAATTTAAATTACTGTTTAGTTACTGAGATATTCCTCCTTTGGCATTTTATACAACAGAGCAGAATTCATGGTCAGCAACAGAGTCCCAGACCATAACACTACCACCACCATGTGTGACCGAAGGCAAACTGTTCTTATCTCTGCAACGTTGGGTTGTTTAACGGCAGAAGCAACAGGATGCAGATGTCGTCTCATCAAATCTTTTGAATAATCACTTTGTCAACAGCAAGACAGGCTTTTTTTGTCAGCAGTGGGTTTTCGCTTTGGGTGCCATAGCAACCCAGCCTTTTCTCTGGTGTCTGACCTTAATTAAGGCAAATGAGGCCTGCAGGGGGTTTTGCGACCTCCTGGATTAGTTGTTAATGCCTTGTTGGAGTAATGTTGGGAAGCTGGAAATTCTTAAGTAGGCTCAGCACCACTTTGCGTTTTCTCCATTTGTGGCTAACAGCTCTCAATGGTTTCCTGAGTCCTAAAGCCTTTGGTAACCTGTTTCAGATTGAAACCAGTGCCAGTGACTTTTTCCCTCCCTAACAAAACTTTCTTCATACCGAAGCACTAAGTTTTGCTTTTGTCTACTTCATATTCTTCAGTTCTATTTAAGTGATTGATTGATTCTACAAATCAGGTAGAAACTGGGTTTCGCTATTGAGAAAGAAATTTCCTGAAAATCTAGGAAATCAGAATTGAATCTGAGTTGATAAGATTGTGGGGAGAGGGAACAGACTGTGTAATGGGAGCAAAGACCGTTTCACAGCATGGTGGTATTTTCTGCAAACCAAGACTTTTCTTCGATCTTTAAAGAAAGTTTTCTTCTTATCAAACATTCAGTATTTATCTGCAAGACTTAGAAAAAGAAATGATGCACAAAATAAAGGCACTGAACTCTTTGGAGTTGAAAAGTTTACTCAGCAAATGCATCATGACGCCATCTGTTGGAATGTCTCTGAAAAGCAGAAGGAATGTAATTTCTGCTGTGATGAAAAGGATACGTTACGTTATGATACGATATGTGGCAAGGCGTGACTGTCGCCACAAAAATATCACAGAAAGATCCCAGAGGGCCGCAATTCAGAGACATGATAAAAGGGAAAATGGAGGTAATTGAAAGCCACACAGAGGACAGCTCACATTCAGAAGCGCTTTTGCCTGCTGTCATTTGTGCTGCAGAAAGACTTAATCACATAGTGCAAACCTAACCTGTTCTTTATTACCCTGTCAAAGATAAATTCAGAAACAAATATCTGTTATTTTCTCTGCTTTAAGGTTTCGGACACAAATATTGAGATGTGCTGCTTGTGTTCTAAAACATTTAATAATGTTTCCATGTTATTAATGACACCTTGGTCTAGAACTGCATTTATATCTTCTAATGAGTTTCTTCATTTACCATCAAGCTGCTGTGTCTCTTATTAAATGCAAACATGCAATAACCTGCCGAGTGTAATTCATGTAACCATAACTACAATAACCTGTTATGGTATTCCTATAACTCACCTAATTACAGACTGTGCATTTCCTCATTCTGTATTTCTTGTGATCATAGCACATATGTACTGTACTTTTGGACCCAATTCTCCATTTATAAAGCAGGAATTTCCCTCATTATGCAACAAAAGTAAATATTAAGAGACAATTAAATGCATTTCTGTTTTTACAAAAACGTTACAACAGCATCTTACCTCACAGCGGAAAGGTTTCTCCCCAGAGTGCTGCAGAGAGTGAACTTTTAAAGACATGCTGCGTTTAAACGACTTCCCGCACGTCTCACAGGTGAAAGGCATGTCCTTAGTGTGAGCTGGAGATGAGAGCAGATAATTAAAGCTACTTTCGGGGTTCCAATAATATTAATAAACATGTTGTCAGAGCTGACTCCTTAAAACATTATGCAAATAACTATAAGGCCCAACTCACCAACCATGTGCTTCCTGACGTGGGCCATTGTGTAGAACTTCTTCTCACAGATTTCACACGAGAACTTCTTCTCTGCATAGCCGTGAACAATCTTAATGTGCTCATGCAGTGACCACAACTTCTTAAAAGACTTGTTGCAGGAGACGCACTGTGGAAAACCGCAGCAGACATATTTATTAGGATGGAATAAAGTGTTGGAGGTTTCTGATCAGCAGGTACGACTTTCTGGAAGTCCATCAACTCCCTCTGCTGGGGGAAAAGTGTAACATCAGGATAAATGTCTGATTAAACTGTGAAATTATTTTTATTTGAGGCAATTGCATCAGTAAGCGATAATAAATGTCCAACTTGGTGCATAACAAAATGTTGCATCCAAAAGCTAAAGAAATACTCAATTTGGTTATACAATTCATGTATTTGTTCAATTTTAACAGTATTAAATCATCATATTACTTAGTTTTACATTTTATTCCAAATCTTGTTTTATAAGTGATTTTCCCCCCATTACTTTCTCATTTTTTAAATATCATGGAATATTATTTTTATATTATTCACATTTTGCCATTGTTTCCATATTCTGTATATACTGTATGTAGCCTTTTTGTAACCAATGTATGTTTTTTAAAAGCATACATTGATGTTTTTCCTGTAATATTTTCTCTTCTCACCCCCCCCCCCCTCCTATGTTTGTTTATTTTCCTGGTTTTTATTTTCTTTGTGCTTTCTTTTGATTTTCCTTCTGACTGAAACGTAAATGGTAAAAGGACGGCGAGAGGAGGGGGACTGACTGCAGGACATGCCATTTGAAACTTGGTCATTTCACTACACTTTATATGTAGTGGAGAAAATAAATTCCAACTTCTGCACTAAACTCCTTTTTAAAACTCATCAACAGCACCCGAGAAAAGGACCTGTTTTGAATGACTCATAAGTAAAAAAGCAACTTTATGATATTTATGTTAATAATGACATGTAAACATCTACAACTAATTTATTCAAAAATGTTAACTTAGCCATAAAACAAGGCTGCTTCTCTGACGGCAGCCATTTTTCAGGCTGCAAAGCTTAGCACAGACACAAACTTAAACCACAACATGCAATAAAATGTCAAAAAAAAGCTGATTAAAGTCTAATCAAAATTGCAGACTTCCTCAATTAATCTGAGGAGCTCTTAAAAGCCTTAATGTTATGCTGGCTTGAAAAGGGAGTTTTTTCCCTCCTCCTATAAAATGGTGAGTTTTTCTTTTCTTCAATAAAACTGCTAAGGTTCAATGGAAACAGTTGCGTGCGAAACATGATTTTTTCTCAGGCTTGTTGCTATTTAGCTCCTTTTGAGCTCTGAACCTCCACTCACATGCACTTAGGTAACACAGAAATGAGTTCATCAAATCTTTCCATTGAAGATGCACTAAAAATACACAAACTAAAAAGTGTTTAAAACTAATTTGATGTATTTTGGTAACATTAACAGAAACTATGCAAGTAGAAAGAAACTAAACTTTAGAGATTTAGAGCTGCAGACTTTTCTAAGGCGGTGTACGTTTCGGCCAAATGAGAAAAATCTTAAATATAACCGTTTTCTGCTTTAGAGGGAACTGACAGCAGTTTAATGAATGGTGCTTTTAAAGATAACTTTACATCCTCACAGCGCGGCATTGTTAGTAGAAATCTGAGCAGCTGCTCAGATACCCTGTCATCCAAAATAACCCGAGAATGCAAATCAAAGTCAGCAAAAATCGGGCGAATTCAAGCGATCAAAACAGCTGCGAGTCCCTCAGGAATTCAAAAGCTGAACCTCCCCGTTCAGTGTCAGGAAACTAAAGCCACAACAGAACAGCAGATAAGGATACAGGCTTACAGGGAGGTGTGCTGAAAATCTGCAAGCATGTGTTTTAAAACTATATCTGGACTCCAAGAGCACCAGATAATTGAAAGGTCTGCTATGGTAAACCTACCGATGCATGTATAAATGTTTAATGCAGATGGGTCAAATTCACATCAGGCATTTAAATTTGGAAAAAGTGGACTGCCTTCAGCTTTTGCACCTGTGCATACTGAATGTTCTATAAAAATCTAAAACCAACTACAAAATTTTCAGTCAAAAAAAACAAACATCAACCTGATGCTCCCGCTAACAGACTGGTTTCGGCAGATTGTTGTATGATGACCGGAAAACCGAGGATAAGAAACTACAGGATTTGTCAAACACCTAAAGCCAACTGAACGCACTGAACTCTGTACAAACTCTGACGAGGGGGGACAGTTTTGCCAGAGGGAGTCATTTGGCTCAAAGGAGTTTCAAAATCCACTAACAGAATTTATCAGCAAATACAACAGCAACACTCATTTCGGCAAAAAATTAACTTCACAATGAATAATTGTCAAGATTGTAATGCAGAAATACTACCAAAGACGCCTCAATGACGCCAAACAAGCAAAGAAACAAATCTTGTTCTTCTTTCAAATATTCTCTAAGAGTATTTGGATTAAAGTAAGAGCAGATAATGTCCATGAAGCCTCTTGGTCATGTTTTTAATGGATTTATCTGGGAATGAAAAAGATCAAGTTGAGGTTGATGTCAAACTGCAAACTGCCTTCCAACAAGTCTGGTTTGTGAGATTAAAAGCATCTTTTGAAAAGAACCTTTAGATGGTTTTAAATATACTTTTCATTAAAACCACATTTCTGCATTAAAATGTTTATTGATCTAATGTAATATTCTGGCCCTAAATGTTGTGTTTTTGTTAGCTGTAAGCAGGAAAACCAGCATAACTAAAAGAAATAAAGTCTTGAAAACACTAGTTTGTGTGTCATTAATTGGCGTAACGTTTTAGTTTCATGGTATTCCTCCAAACAGAACAGACCATTCTTCTCAATCCAACATCCAGTGTAGAGCTGTCAAAATTTATTTCAGGTTCATTATTTTACTCCTCTTGATCATTCCAGAATCTGTATGTCTATAGTCTACTACTCTTATCACGCCAATCAACCAAAAACAGCAAGCATTCGTTTTTCAGGTCAAGAAATTCTAAACTACAAGAGAAAATTATGAAAGCATAACTGTCTGACTGCAGCTGAGATTGGGTCAGTTCCTCTTACACTTGCCTCAACAGATTTTGGTGCCCAGGTCTTGCAAAACGTCTTGGGTAAAAGGTTCTTCAACAGTGATTTAACAACAAATGACAGGTGTAGCCCATTGCTTTGATCCAATTGTGTTGTAGATCATACGTCTCCCTCAAACTCTTGAATGTGTTCTGCTTCACAACTCACCAGGCTGAAGTTTCACCTGTTCTATTTTCACAACCACACTTTAATTTCCTTTCACTGAGCTTTCCATTATTATTCTAAAATACAGCAATTTGTGAACAGCCACATTCATTTGCAGTGACCCTTTGCGGCTTAACCTCCTTAATGTTAATGACTTTTAGCTGGACAGCAGCATGATTTCCATAGTCACAACTTATTTCTATTATTAAAATACATTTGTATCGTTCTTATGTCTTGTTACATCACTGAATTTTGGGTTAATATTATTGACTGGGACACACCTGCATCTGATTAACCGTGATTTGTTATCGGTTCAAACACCAGACCTGCACCACTTCAATCTTTAATTGCAGGTTGAATGAAAACTAATGAATGAAGTCGGATTTACCTGGATGTTCTTCTCGCAGTCGGTCTGCTGATGCAGTGCCAACTCGCTCTCCAGGACGAACTTCTTGCCGCATTTATCGCAGATCTGCATCCGCCTGTGTGTGACGTTCATGTGCTTCTCCAGGTACCAGCGGGTGTTGAACACCCGGGGACACTTCTCACACGCCAGCATCTCCTTCTCCTCCTCCATCTCCGCCTTCTCGCCCGTCCTCTCCGTACCTGCGGAGGACGGGGTCGACCTCCCCGACCTGCGCTTGCTTTTTGGAGGCTCCATGCGCCTCCGCCGCCCCCTGGTGGTCATTCCGGCCGTGGCGGCGCTCAGGGCCGTACGGAGGCTTTTCCTCTTAGGCGGGCTGGCTGACGAAGAACTTTGTCTGGTTCTTCTCGACCGCGCCGTTTGACTCTCCATTGCTTCGTCCTCTTCGTCTTCCTCCTCTTCCTCGTCATGGCTCTCCTCTTCATCCTCCTCTTCTTCCTCTTCATCATCCTCATCACTTCCACCTCTTTCCGAGTCGTCTGCTGCGGTTCCAGTTTTGTTGTCGCCCTTGGATACGTGAAGCGTCTGGTTGTTCAGATTCACCTCGACGATGATCTGCTCACGTTTGTAGCCCTCTTCACCCTCTTCCTCCTCATCCTCTTCTTCCTCGTCATCTTCATCCACCTCGGTGTCATCAGAAGATTCCTGGTTTCCCGTTTCGGACTCCTGCGACCCCGCTTCCTGCGCTCCCTCTCGGAAGTACTGCTGATGCTGCTGTGAAGTCACATGCTGAGGCGGCACCTGACCCATGTTCTGATCTGTCCCGGCTGTCTTGGAGGACATCTTGTTGTCTACCAACACAGAATAAGGCTTTCCACTCACCTCCCTCCTGTGAACCTTTCCCGTCAGGTCCAAATCCGGGTTATTAGAGTGATAATAGTTCTGGGACACGGGCGTCCTACGTGCCTCCTCCTGTGACATCCCGCCCAGGCTGGGGATGGAAACCTCCTCCTTCAGGCTCTGGCAGGATTTCATGAAGAAATGATGACGGGGCTGGATCAGGTGTGAGCACAAGGTAACGCAAAAGAGAAGAGACTATGATGCAAAAAGAAGACTAGCCTAACCTAGCCTGGCCTGCAAGGAGGGGCAGGGGGCCAATCCCCCACCCTCCTGCTGAGGAGATAGGAAGGAGGGGACGAGGTGAGAGACGATCAACCTGATTCAAAGAGAGCGTCCATTCTGTCCGGAGAAGGACACGCAGTTGGCAAGACATTAAAACTGTCCCAAAGTTTGTTCCATAGAGCTGGGAAACAAAATCTGATTACGAAATCTCAGCTTCAGTTCTTCAAGGTCTGTCGGGTCCAGAGCAAGCGAAGGTGAGCCGGAGATCGCTCACCTGTCAGAACCTCCACGTCTCACTCGAAGCGCCATTTAACTGCAAGACAGAGAAAAAGAAGAAACAAAGAGGCTTACAGACGAGATTAAAGACAACGTCCTTCCGCTCGCTTTGAGAAAACGGTGAGATTGCGACCTGAAACTGCAGGCATGTCGAGCTTGAAGCAGCGAGTGTCACATTTACCCACAGACGTTTGTCTTACTGCCGAGTGTGGGAGCTGAAACCACAGGTTTCACGAATGACTGCGAGTAAAATTCAATTTCAAAACTGCGCAGCCCGAATGTCTCTCTCGACCACAACTGAAATATCTCATCAATTTTAACGTTCAGACGCATTTCTAAAGTGACACGGAACTAGAGAACTCGCTTAACGGAAAACAGAAGCTTTATCCCAAATGTACAATGAAAAACTTTCAAACTTTTAAAAAAGGTCAAAAACCACAGAGCGCACTCCTGTAGCAGTAGTAAAGCAGAAAACCTCAAAACAAACCGAAGCGGAGCATGCAGAAGCAAGAATGCAGCCACTGAACTTTAGCTTTTATCTAATGTTGGACTGCAATCAAAGTAAAAATCAATTAATCTAAATGCCTCACCTGAAACGGCAAGAAATGCTGAACAACGTCAAGGCGTGCCTTTGTCTTAAGCAGCACATGAAAACGCAGCTCCCATTGACTGCTAGAAAGCGTAGTGTAACCACAGCTCTGGAGCTTCTATTGCAAACGCAACCACAGGAAATTGTATGTCAACCTGTCAGTGAAACTTATCTGCTACACTTGTAACCTAAAGTGTGATTATCTTGTTTATAAACAAGTCACGCACTGAAAAAGACATATATGTTTGTTTTAGGCTCGACTTTGAATCATGGATATACTAAAAGTTGGAAGGTTGGCACATCCATACTGAGGCTGGTCTCCAGGTTGACAGTTGGGTGACCTCAAAAAGCCTTTACCAGTAATTCTGAGCATGCATCGAGGCGGTTTCTTTTGCTAGAAAACCTCCTGTAGCACTACACACACACACACAAAACAGCATTTCCTTTCTTGGAGACAGCAAATATCGCCTCTATCTTGACAAACATCTTGCACTCTTGGCTTAAAATAAACACCCAACTGGCTACAGAAGACAGACAATGAAGTAATGCTGCCATATATACCATATATATGCACATATAATGTGATTTTAAATCAGATTTGGAAATCACAGATTGTAAAATGCCACAAAATGAAGCCTGGTTGTGCAATAGTGAATTTGTTGCTAAGAACGTAAACCAGACATTACAAACACAGTTATTTCCATTTAGTTTTCTTGTCTTTGACCCACTTTTGTCAGGATGTCTTTTCTTTTGGTAGTGTTTTGTAGATTGCTAGTGAAGTAGTTGCAGTAAACTGATTCGGTGACTAACTTTTTGCGGATGAAATAATCCAATTACAATACAGTGAAAAAGCATTTGCACCCTTGCACATTTTTTTGTTATCACACGTTTGGCATTGACATAATATTAAAAACCTGGGGGAAAAAAATCAATCTAATTGCCAACAAAACCTAATAAGTGTTTGTTAAATCTAAAAATCAGTCTTGTACATCTCTGTGAGGGAATAAATTTTGGCACACTGTTTATTGCAGGATTGTTTTATTCAGCCATTTTGAATCGTTTTCAAGCATTACAGCTGGATTTGACTAATTCACTCTGAAAAACTTTTGTTCTTTGATCCAATCAGAGGTGATCTCGCTAGAATCCTAGGGATCATTGCCCTGCTCCATAAGCTTCCCAAACAGATTGTCCTTCAGGATTTTCTACTGCCGAGCAGAATTCATGGATCCAAATGAAGGAAGTCATCCAGGTCCTGAAGCAGCAAAGCAGCATCAGATCTTCACATGGTAACAGTGCCAACAAGATGTTCTTCTTCTGAAATGCTCCGTTTGTTTTACGGCACATGTAACAGGTTGTACTTCTTCCAAAATGTTCCTCTTTTGACCGTGGAAGATTTACTCAAAAAGGTCTGGGGAAGCATCAAAACATGTCACGAAATATAAAATAGACCTTTTTTATTATTTTACCTTTTTTTTCTTCTTTGAACTCTCCACTGGATGGCATTTTTCCACCAGGCTTTTTCTCATTTACAAATCTTGAAGTCTGATCTTAATTGAGGGAAATAAACTCTGCAGTACTAGTTTTGTCTGTTACCTCCTGGATGAATTGATAAGTTTCCTGTGTGCTCTGTGGTTTTTGGCCTCACCGAGTCTATCTAACCTGTATTTGTGAATTATAAGACCTTTGCCTATTCTGCTGGAAAAGGCTCTTTTATAGACAAACTCACCTAATGATTGAAGAGATAGTGAGTTTCCTTGGTGTAAGGAGACATACTAATACTTTATATTCATATTAAATAAAAATGGTCCGATAATCGAGTCTTGAGGAACCTACCTAATGTTTATTCACTCAAATTTATAATTGCCAAATTATAAAAAGCATCGTCAATTCACCAATTATGTGTCCATTAAATTGAAAAAAAAAAAAAGATCTCGATTTATTTGGTTGTAATTCAGACCAAAAAAAAAGTCGTTTCTGACCTAAGGAAATGCCATCCTAATCAAATATACGTGTTCATTTACCCACATTCATTACATAATTTGCTTCCTTCGACACTCATTCTGCACTTAATTAGCAACACTTAGATGCAGTAAGGGTTACACTTGCGTTGTTTTTCTACTTGAATCTTACCAAATAATTAAAATATATATGATGAAAAATAGCAGAGGACATAAACTTGCTAGAAAAAGAAACTACCTAAACCAGTTCAGCTAAACTTCGCAATTACAAACGTGAGCAATGCAGGAGCATAAGACACACCTGCCTTCCTCTGCATGCCGACGCTGATCCCCTCTGAGAATCGGACAGCAGTTCTCAGAGCATTAAAACCGCACAGAGGGGAGGGGAGCTCAGCACTGACAGAGCAACTCGCCTCACATGGTCGTCCCAGGCACACAGGGGAGCAGATTATCTCGTGTCTACATGACAGAGAAGCATAAACTGCATGCAAAACTGCAGCCTGACATGCTTGACTTAAAGTCGAATCAGGTGGTTTCCTTCTCCATCAAGCGTATGCGGTTCGAAACAATAAACCAGGCTTATTTGGTTTGATACCAACTGCACAAAACTGGTGAAAACCCCAAAACAATAATCAAATGAATTTTGAAGCGCTAACAAACGAGCAGTAAACTTCTGAGAGGCTGCATAAAAGGCTTCCACTCAGTAATGATGAGTCATTTCTGAGTTTCACTCGCTGTGAAATACTGAAGTCCTTTGATGTGGGAATCATGAAGCATATAGAGCTCAATATTAACTGTGATTAGGTTACACAACCTGTCAGATCTGAAGATCTTACCTTTGCAAATGATAAGTATAATGATAAGTGCCCCCCCCCCCAACTTAAGAAGGAAAATGAAACACATTGGTATGCATCACTGACAGTTTTACTCATCCAAAGCACAGAGGAAGTGAAGTTTCTTTCTCTCTAAAAAAAAAGTACAATTAAAGGTTTTCCTCGATCACCCATTGGGAGGCATTCTGAAAACCTAACAGAAAACTTTTTTTTTGCGCATAGGTAAAGCCACAAAACCAGTCATGTACCGGATAGATGCTACTGTGGCTAAAGATCTGTATGACACAGGATGGGAGTGTTACTGCAAAGCAACTGTACCAAACAAACAATGGTGCACATACTGAAAAGTGCTTAGCCAAAATGTCTGTGACACAGATGAGATCTCTGCAGTTCAAATCTGCCACGCTCTACTCTCCAACGCAAAGCTGCTGAAATCCATGCACTCTCCCAAGTCTAGACTTTAATGAGCTTTCTCCTCTTGCAGCTTGTAAAGGTTCACATTCCTCACGCTGTCCAAACTCATAAGACCTCAACCAGCTCACTGTGCAGTGCACTGCAGGGATGCTTCATGCCTCTGTAGGTATGTGGCCATCAAACCCCCAGAATCAGGTCGTGGAGCAATGCTCTGATTTTGCAGTCTACTTCAAATCCATCTTTTGGTTGAACTTAAGGAAGAGTAGAAGGGGGAAACAAATCTCAGCTTTTGCTGCACAGACTGAGGCATTTCCAGAATTTGACAGAAACAAGTGATGTCTGATATTTTCCCCAGTTAACTAATAAAATTTAAAATGTATGCATTTTTTTTTAAGAAGATGAAAACTATGACGGCACAAGGGGTTAAAACCTAAAAGGCAACACTGCTCAGCGAATAGCAGAAACCCTGTACAGGCCTGGGCAACTTATGCTACTTAGCCCGCTAGCTAAAGTCTACAGTTACTAACCTTACCTGCACATGACAAGCTAACTTTGCTACATTAGCTGAAGAGATGCTCCCATTCGGGTAAATTGTATCTGCAGAATAATCTCAAAACCTTCAGTTTTATCTCACGTTTTGCTTACACGCATTACCCCCAAAACAAACACACGCACTTTCACTTTTTTTTTAACCCCAAACCGCCCAGAATGTTGCTAGTTAGCTTAAAAGCTAGCGTCAACGTTAAAGTTTTTAGCATAAACGTTACACTTTATGCCTGTGTTGCATATCGAAGATAATAAATGGCAGCTATCGGGCCCGTGTCAAGCTAAAGCCAATGTCACGCTTTGTTTTCACAGTCTCTCGTTGTAAGCTGGAGTCCTAACAAAACAAAACAAAAAAAAAAAAGAAAGAAAGCTGTGGCAAACCCACTCCACTCGACACTGTCAGTGTTCACAGACAGTTTTTACCGTAGCTTCGGCCACCGGCTTCCGGAGACCCGTGTTGCGCTTCCCTCACCCGGGCAGCTGTCCTGGATGTCAGTCCCGTAGGTGCTGAAAATCCACTAAAACAGCGACATTTTGCGGTCGCTTCGCTGGCTTACCTCCGTCTGAAGAGAGCGAGAGCGACCTCCTTCTTGCGTTCGTGCAATCAGAGCTGCACAGATTCAGCAGGGTTGCTTGCCCTCCCTCTATCTATCTATGTACATTTTGCGGATGTGATGCCAGCTTCTGTTATGCGTGCAGAAAAAAAAAAAGGCGGGAGGACATATATATATTTTTATTCATGTACGTTACACCGGTTGCGGGGGATGCCTGCGCACCGGAGGAGTCCTCGGTCAGCCCCGCTACGTGGCCCCGGTGAGGCTCTTGGCTTGCGGCGCCTCCCGCCCGCGCCCGTCCCAGGCATTCAGGCCGCTGTCTGGGCGCAGGCGCGCCGCGCCGCGCCGCTCGGTGTTTTGGTTCTTTTGGTCTTCCCTGGAAGCTCGACACTGTTCAGGGCGCGCACACAATGGGAGAGAGCATACAGGGATCTGTGTTCTAATTCTGGTTCTAAAACTGTACTAATGTCACCTTATCTGCTCTGTGAGAGTTTATTTCAATAGTAATATTTAACTCTGCTAAAACTCTGAGGTTTGAGACTCCTTGTGTGATGTCGCTCTGCTACTAGGGCTGTATAATAAAATCGATATCGCGATATATATCGATATTTTCTTTCCTAGAAAAAAAACGATATTCATCTGCAAGTATCGTAACATCCAACTGTCACCTTGCTCACTCATTCCTTGCTTCGCACCAGGTCATCAGGCTTAGGGTGATTCCTTCAGATGTTAAGGTTAAAAAGGTATCAAACTATTCAGAGCAGGTACTTGGTTCACTTTATTTACTTTACTAATGCATGTAAACTACAGTTTGTACTGTTTCAATTAAAAGAAACATGTTTTCTCACCACTTCTTTGGTTAATTTTGTCCAGCTGTCCACTTTAAGTCTGTGTCCAACCAGAGCCAGGTATTGTGTAGTTGGTGCTTTTAATCAGTTTTCAGTTAAATTAATTCAATCCAACTTTATAACAGTCACAAAATGTCACCAAAATCACTCTGTCCCTCTAAAATCTTTCAGAAAATCACAAAAAGTGTATTGAATTGTATCGTTTGCTGAATATTGCGATATATATCGTATTGTGGGCAGAATATCGTGTATCGTATTGTATTGTGAGATTATCGTATCACTACAACCCTATCTACTGCAACTGTGGTCGAGGAGACCTCATATGGGCAAGTCCTCATGTGGATCGATGTTTTTAAATGTCTTTTTTACTTTTAATGTTTTTATCTTTTTTAAATATTTTTCAAAATCTCTCTCTGTTTTTTTCTTATTTTAAATTGTGTAAAGCACTTTGAAATGCCTTGCTGCTGAAATGTGCTATACAAATAAAATTTGATTGATTGATTCATACACAATTTAATTATCTCAAGGTTCCTTGCAGGAAAACCAAGGAACAAATGTAAAGAAATACATTTCTTTAAATCTAAGCTCAAGAAATAAACATTCAAAAATTATTTTCTGTGTATTTTCTTTTTTTATCTTTATAGAACAGCAGTGGCAATTTCAGCACTCATTTAAAAGAATTTTTTCTTCTTCACATCTCAGGTTGTCAGGAAGTTGTTCCAGGACCTGAAGAGCTTAGAAACTGAAGACTTTGTCACCTAGTTTAACTCTGGTACTTGTAATACTGGCCAGAATTTTGAGACCTGTAGGTATCAAGATGGTTCACATTACCTTTATTCTGTCAATGTTTTTTTTCTAAGATGGTAGCAATATTTTAGAAATAGACAGGATGTCAAAACTTGATAATTCAACAACTCCTAATTGTTTACCTTGTCTTTGGATCCTATAACAACTCTTATAGAGCCACTGACATAGAAGACTTTGGCCACTAGAAATGTCAAGTTGTCAGCGTTGTTTTGATTAATTATATTGAAATACCCCATAATCAAAGCTAAACACATTTTGTAGTGGTTCCAGGATAAAGCCTTGAGGGCCCTCCACATGTAACATTTGGTTATTCAGATGTATAAAACAAAATAGTTAGGTAAATTAATATCTTGACCATTCCCCAAAAATATACCCCATCAGTATGTTATGATTAGCGATGTCACAGACCAATTTATTAATACCAAGGGGATACACTAGAAAATTTTTTATTCCACCAGTTCAAAGGTCACGAAACTTGAAAGTGTCTTATCAGAAATAACCTAACCTGCTGTTCTGGAATAAAACGGCAACAAAATCTAAACAGGAACCACACCTGGCATAAGCATTTCTGGTTGTTTAGGGGTTTTTATTTAAAAGTACAGATAATAGACCACAGTTGGGGGGCCTTGATTACACATTTCCACACAAATTGTAAAATACAGGATTAAATATGGTGCATTTTAATTATTAATCCAGTTCAGACTGTTAGTAATGTTGAAGACAAAATCAATTCCAACCTAAGAATTATCTAATCGGATCAGTTTTGGATAAAATGTTTGTAAGATATTTATCTGGTTCCATGAGATTTGATAAAAATAAAACGCTCTTTCATTCAATACACCCACCGCTAGGAGGTAGAAAGACATCTTTATTAACTTGCGTCATTTCTGAGACATGGGGCTTTCTGACAATGTCAGTAAAACTAAAGAGAGCATACACTTTATTGTTGGATAGGCACAACCTAATTTGTACAAGATGGCTACATTATTTGTGGAAAAATACCCTTTAGGGTGAAATCAAAAGAAAACCTTTCATTTGAGACCTGAAAACTGTTTGACAAATGAACTTTCAAGCACAACAAACATTTGCAATTTAGCACATTTTTAATCAGTTACCAGTTCCCTTGATGATTTAACGTTTCTTTCATGCAGAGCTCCCGTTCTGAAGGAAAGCTGCAAGTCAAATTAACTGCACTAATGATCTTCCTCAAAGTTTAATACGTTTACGATAAAGGCGGAACAATTCTCCTCCTTACTTTCATACACAAGAGTGGACTTCATAAATGTATTCACAGACCTCTCACTCTATCCCCCACCATTCTGCAAACAGCAGAGCCAAGTCCAGTGGTAGTTTGAGAAAGAGTGGGAGGAATGTATGTGAAGATGCAAGAACCATCCGCCGAATCACCAAGCCGGCGCCTCCGTGGCCCATGTCACAGCTGGTTACGGAGGGAGGCCATCACTGGGGCAGCTGCAGCAACGTGCCCTGTCCTGACGGCAGGTAAGTGACATTGCGGGAGCGTGAGAGCTGGAAGGCTATGTCCTCCGCTGCCTCCAGCTTTCGGAGCTCCACCAAACCATCACCGGCTTCCATCAGGGAGTTGGCGATGAGCAAGGCGGCCTGAGAGTCCCCTTCTGCTGAAATGATGGCAGCCTGCTTCTGTTGCTCGGCCTAAGAAAGCGTGCAGAAAAATGTCCGATTTAGACTGCTGAGCTTCCCCGAGGAGAATGCGTATGAAGGTTTGCTGAACATGTGTAGTAATACCTTTTCTACAACAAAACGGGCCCTTTCTGCTTCCTGCTGGGCCACCTGCTTCATCTCAACAGCCTCTGTGAATTCTTTACCAAAGGTCAAGTGTGTCTAAGAGGAGAACTGCGAATTAGTTTGGAGTTGATACAAAGACAAAATGTGACATTGTTGAAAAGTTTAGAAGCGGCTTCCTACCAGTGATACGTCATCCAAGATGAGTCCGAAGGTGGAAGCTCTTTCCGTGAGGTCCTCACTGACCTGTCGAGACACGAGCTCTCTCTGGGTGATGAGCTCCCCGGCATCAAACCGAGCCTGTAAGGAAAAAGATGCTTGACTGAGCGATTATTCCAACAATATTAGAAAAAAATAAGTAAAAATCCTTGCTTCCTGGCTCCTAAAGGCTCACCACAACAGCCTTTAAGACCTCTGTGGTGATGGACGGTAGGACCCTCTCGTCGTAATCCTCGCCGATGCTGGTGAAGATGCGGGGCAGCTGATTCGTCACCGGCCGGAAGAGGATACGCAGTGTGATGTTGACATTCTGCAGATCTGCAGAATAAATATTTCAAAGTGATTTATAGAACATAACTTAACCGTGAGTTTAAGACATCATGTCATGAGTCCATTAGCTCTTCTTTTGTATAGTTTAAAAGGATTTGTAGAAACACACAGTTTCATGTTAAATCTGAGAATAAAGTGTTTTTTTGTTTGTTTTTGGGGGTCTGCTCCATCTTCCCAACCTCCTGTGGTCACAGTAAATAGCTTCCCTTACTAAGTTCAGTTCTTTCTGATGGAGGTTAAAGGGTTGTGGTTCCTGTCCACTGTGTTTGTTTAGAAGAGACTTTTGCAAAGTCAAAAGGCATTGACGAAATTTCCTGAAGAGATATTCTTTCCTCACCTGCATTATATTATTGGTAAGACTGAACTGGAAGGTATGTCAATGGATTTGATTCTACCTATATGGCTGTATTGATAAATTAATTTAATTTATTTAAATAACGCACCTTTGCTGCCAGTGATGACAGGCACGTTGCGTGGACGGGATCGACAATCAAAGATGATGGGCTTCTGAACCCAAGGAATGAGGAAGTGTGTTCCTTCACCGACGACTGCATCCTGTACCCCTCTGAACCTGTCAAATATTACAGCCCGATGTCCTGCATCAACTGTAAAGAGAAATGTTGCCATTAATACACATTATGCATATAAATTATGTATTACATGCTTTCGTACTAACATAGCTGATTAGTTTTCTTGAGGTAAAAGAAATAGCTATAATCCCAACGTGTCAAAAACTGATGACTTCAAAAGAACAATTTATGCTTTCTCTGATAAACAAAAGAAATGCCTATATAGGTCATTCGCTCATCGAAAAGCTAAGGTCTTGTAAACTTGATATTGGAGCATTTGAGCGAATTTGTTGGCTTACTTTACCCGTTATCCATTTAAGACTTCTTGCTTTGGTCGTATACAAACTTCCTTTTCAGTTTAATTAACATGCGTCAATTCTTACCCAGGGAAGTTTTGCCATTTTCTAGTTGTTTTTTTTAAGTTTTTATTGGCTATAGTGGCCTTTGTTTGATAGTTAATTGACATGAAGGTGGGTATTGAGAGAGGGGGAAGGCATGCGGCAAGGGTCACCAGGCCAGGAATCGAACCGGCGACGGCCGCATTGAGGGTTGTGCTTAACCCCTGCACCACCACAGCACACCCACCCAGGGACATTTTGGACCCACTTTGACAGATAATGATTTAGAGACTTTCTGTAAATGTATGCAGACCATTTTGATCAAGTGATTCTCATGCAGATTAAATATCTAATATAAATATATGATATAAATTTGGAACAAACTTCCAGAAAACTGTAAAACAGCTGAAACACTGAGTGCCTTTAAATCTCAAATTAAAACCCACCTGTTTAGAGTTGCTTATGGCTAAATTGCAGGTTTTAATGTCTTAGGTTAAAGAATCCTTGTAAGATACAAAAACTCCTACTCAGAGAGCCTAGATGGAGCAGCACCAGCCATATGTTTGCACATAATGATGTTCCCACTTGTGCAGCTGTGCTCAGGAATCTCATGCATAGATGTATGTGTAGATTTTCTGTGTCAGGCAATAATATAATTGCAATTTTAGTAAATCCTGTTTTTAGTACAGTGAGATTTTTCTCAAGATTGTGGAAACATTGGTGTCAATATTTATTTGTGACTCAGTGAATGTCATGTTTTTTTTATTTTATTTCTCTTATTTTGTTTTTACCTTTTTTATTATGGACCTTTTTGGTCTGGAATACAGATTGATTGATTGATTGATAAATTGATAGAATAGGCTCCATTACTACAGTACATTATTTTTTTTAATGCACTAAAAATGCCAGATGTTCCCTTATCTAAATATTAACAAAGCTGTCCATGTGCAGCACTCACCGTTGAAGAGGGCGGAGTTCACGACACCTCCACCAACAGCGAGGGCGAGCCCCAACTTTCCGATAGACTCGAACAGCTTGGCCATGACCACGGCAGCCTGCAGGTGAAAACAAGGGACGTTTCGGTGACCCCGGCCCGCCTGCAGCTTCACTAGCATGGCACGCCATGTAAACCAATTAAGTCTTTGTTGAAATCCTTAAAAAGCCACCGTTAATCCCTTCACTGCAGGGCAGGACAAACAAACAGTGGCCTTGGTTGATGCCAACCAAGGCTGTAGGGTAAAGCTAATTTAGCCCATCATTAGCTAGCTTTAGCTTAGCGATTAGCAGCGCATTGCGAGAGCTAGCAAATTCATACCAGATTTAATTATGTTGCTTCACCGAAGCAACTAAGATGGTATTAAGTGCTGTTTGAAATGTATCAGTAAAATGTGTGCGGCGTAAATCTTAACAGCTAGCAGTTAGCTTTCGCTGATGGAGATAAGACAGTGGAAACTCGTGCTCGTCTTTCTCAACCCCCGGCAGGTCAAGGCAACCGTTTAACAACACGGTTAATGCACAAAAAACGTTAATTTAGAGTAATCATGACTGTTACATTAAGATTTGACTTTAACAGTTTTGTATTTTTTTGTGTTCTGATTACAATATGTGTCATAACTAACCTCAGTTTGCTCCAACGACTGTGACCTCCACCGGACACGACGTACAACACATGAAATATTTCACTCACGGCGCCTGCGCGCAGCGAGTCACCACCTGCCTTCTGATTGGATAAACCCCACACGGTTCTCTGCTTCGTCGAAAACTGCGGAAGAAGACATTCAATGCGCCACTGCAATACCGCCACCTAGGGGCAATCCGTGTTAGGGAAATAAAAATACACAAATAATAAATTGATCAATGGCTGATGGATTCCTTTATTTTATGTTTTTTTTTTAAACAAAACATAAAATATGTTTTGTTTTTATTCCTGCAGGTGTGCACGGTATAATCATGGTAGAAATAAAGCATTAAAGACAGAACAATGATTTAGTGTTAAGCTTTCTTAAGAAAGCTCTTCAAGCTGGAGCTATTGTTACGATTTACTATCAAAATAAGTCATGCTTTTTGATTTAAAAAGTTGATGGTGGAAACAGCTTGTTGTGGTCTGTGGAAACACTATACACGTTGAACAGTCAGGAGCTCTGAGATTTCTAAATCACTGTGTTTTTCTTATCCTGCTCTACAAATTTTAACACTTCACTGTATATGTATACACTGTTTACACAGTTGCAAAACTATAATGTGATCAAATTAATTCAGTCGTTTCCTGTCTTACTTTGAATACTGATTGGCATTTTGTTTAATAATAAAAAAAGAAGCATTGACTGTCACTCTTTTGCATAATACACATGATGCAATTGTTACCAACATAAGCGTGGTATGCGTTTATTTTCGCGTAGCAACAAAATTAGGACATTAAGAAATTTTCTGATCACATCATCTGCAAACTCTTTGTTATCACTTAGTTTAAAATGTATCTTCTTTATTTTAGTAGAGATGACAAAACAGTTGAAGCACCAACAAACATCTGGATGAAGCAGCTCTAACCTGCTCCCATACTCAGAGCAACGACCTTTGGTTGCCCCCTAGTGGGAAGAAACCAAAAATATATACTTAGTTTCGCTTTTCCTCCTCTTCCCGTGAAGAGTGTCGAGCTTTGAAAGTTGTCGAGAAAAGAGAAATCAGCGTGAAACACATGCAAGGTGAGTAATGTTTACATTCAAGCAAGATCCGCAGCGCTACGCCGAATAATTTCATCGTTTGTGTTGCGATCTGGTTGAGCCGAGATGTGCCTGATTTATTTACTTCCTTGACACTCGCCTCTGAAATGTGGCCTGTTTTCTTGTTATGGGGTAATTACGCGCCTCTTACTGAAATCTGGGAGCAGATTTGACGCCAAAAACTCTTAAATCAATATAAGTAGAAACAATGCAATACAGGTGTAATATCTGAAAAGTGCAGCAATGTAATGCTGAATTCAGTCAAGGAGCAGCAAACTAGTTGACAATCGGTTGGTTGGGGAGGAAGAAGACGAAATGAGGGGAACATGGGGGCAAGGGGTTAATAGCTTTGTGCATCTTTTAAAATTATTTTTATTCAAGTAAGCGTCAGACAAGGGGGATTGGCTCTAAAAAATAATAAATAACCAAACGTCAAACATTTTGGCTTCGTAAAAGTTAAATATAATACACCATTGCCTTATAATCTCTTCAGCTCTTCTTTAGAAGTAAAGATGATTAAACACCCACCGCGTGTGAAGTTGATTGCCGTTTTTTGTTTGCAGATTTATACATGAAACGTTGATAAAGATAGATTTTCTTTTTGTATATTGATGTAATGTCCTTGTAACCCCAGGAGAGGGCGATATAATCTGACATATCTTTGTTCCTGTATGTAAGGGTGGGGTCCCCACATAGAAACCCCTATAATTAACAGAGGCGTGACACTTTATTTTTATTTTTCACCATCAACCATTATTATTCACAATCAACGTCCCTCCAGGAAGACGTATTTTTGATTGCTTGTGCCGTGTCATTCTCACATATATCAGCAGTGACCGTGTTTCTTCCAGCAGATGGCAGAAGCGGGCAGGACTGTCCGGGTGAGCGGGCTGCCCACGGAGCTGGAAGATGACAGGCTGAAAGACAAGTTACTCATTCACTTTCTCAGAGCCAGGAATGGAGGAGGGGAAATAGACCATGTCACGATTGTGAAACCAACGCCTTTATCTGCTCTCATTACCTTTGAGGACAGTGCAGGTCAGTCGGTTGAAGTGTTTTCTTGAATAAACAAAAACAAAACCAGCAGTACCTTGGTTAATTCCATTTGGTTTCAGCGTGAAGGATGCTGCTAGCAAAGTTAACTGAATAAGTATTTGCCTGTATTTTTGCCTGCATACAGTAATTTGCTGGTCAACATATGAAATAAATACATCAACAGTGGCCTTAAGAGGAGGACTTGTTGCTGCTCACCAATGTAGGAGGCGTTTTAAGACCATTTCCAAACAATCTGGTGACTGTGACTCTGTGCCACCAAATGAACTCTAGAGTCAGATTTTTCAATACTTAGTAAAAGCAATGTACAGCCCTCACTTCATTTCCCCAGCAGAAAGCCTCCTTTGTGTAAAATGAATATAGCAACACAGTTTAGATTTACAAAACTTGACCTGATTGAACCACAAGATTTCTCCAACAAAGTCTCTTGAACCAGTTTAGCAAGAATGGAGATTCTTGACCATAATGCATTGCTCCATGTTTGGAGAAAACCAAATACCTTACAAGTTGTGGAGGGATGATGATTTGGGTTAATTTTGCAGCCACAGAACCTGGAAGCATTCTAGCCTTTGAAAAGACAGTTTACTCCTCTCTATACCAAACTATTGAGTCATATTTGAGGCCAGGTAGGAAAAGCTTTGTCATAACCCCAAACACAGCAGGATATCTACAAGATGTAGACTGGAAATAGCCATTGTTTTTCAATGGCCCAGTCCAAGTACAGCTATCTACATGATCGAAGCTGTGCAGAAACAGTTATTTTCAAATCACAAAGAATTTATCCACATTAATTCGAGAGACTGATAAAGCTAGACAGAAAACAACTATTTCTATTGCTGCTAAAGGGGATTCTGAAATCCATTTAACCATTGGGATGTACTTACTTCTTCAGTCACAGCTTTTCCACTTTAACTTCATCTTTGTTTAATAAATAATCACATTATTACTTCTGTTGTGTGTTATTGTGCACTTAAAATTAGATTTAAATAATTGCAGGTCCCAATAAAGATCGTTTTTATTATTTCCTGACACATAAAACTCCACCCAAGTCTCTCAGCTCAATATAAATAATTTCCCATCTATCAAAATTTAGGTGCATCCATTTACATCAGTACAGCCTCTAGGCTGTCACCGGTGATTTAAACTGAGCTGAAATGCCTGTATGCAAGTCAGTGGAGCAGCCAATGCCAGAAATGCTTAGTCAAGATGCTTTTCAGACTCTGATTGATTTCCTTCCAATGACCCCTCTCACACAGTGGCACAGAGAATTGCTCAACAATCTCGGCACATTCTGGAAATAGATGGGAAGGAGTATGAACTCGATACTTCAGAGAGCCCAGGAAGCTTGGACCCAGACCAGGTACAAAATATTACAGTTATGTACGGTATGTCAAGTAATTCAGTAAGAAGGGTGAACTTTAATTGTGTTGCTTTGGGGTTTTCAGGTTGTCTTAAGCTTAACAGCAACGGTTGACTACAGCAGACTTCCTGGGGGAATCAAGGCACTAAAAAACCTTCGTAAAAGTCATCAGGATGTCCAGATAAAGTCCACTGCTACTGAGATGTGTTGCACACTGGTTGGCTCGTACTACAAAGTGCAGGCTGCTTTGGCCGAACTACTTGGTCCCGGATTCTCAGAAAGCAAAGACTCGGGTCCAAATGCCTCCAGCAGGACTTGGTCATTTCAGACATCACAGAAACCTCAAGTGTCTGAAGATCAGAGCAGAGAACCAACCAGGCAAGAGGAACACAGAGAAGTCGAAGATGACGCTGATGTTTCAGCAAAGGGGGGAAACGTCACTTCGAACAGAAATCATGCACTTGGTGGTGATGACTGGGAAACTGCCAATCACACAGATAGCGCAGCTCGGCAGTCTCCACCTGCTTTCATAGAGGAGTCCTCTTTGATTGTGGATGCAGATGTGTTCCAGTATCTGGAGAAGCACTGCAGGAAGGAATACCAGCAAATCCTCAGTCAGTTTGGTGTTGAGGTGGTGAGCGAAACAAATCAGGGCCTGACCACTCTGTTTTTGCAGATTGCTGATACAACAGCGGTGGAGCAGAGGCAAGAGAGCATGAAACTAGCTAAACAGGCTATAAGTCGACTTTACCAGGAAAATGAGGCAAAGATCTGTCGAGACCAGCTTCCTAAAAATATACTTCGCCCCAGAGGAGGACTGCAAAGGGAACTGGAAAACATAAGTGCAAGATATCCAAAACTTCTTCTGAGTGAAGATGAGCAGAATATTTACTTTATTGGTAGCAACAAGGATGTAGCAGATGCCAGATACTCTCTTCTATTGGGCCAGGAGGAAGTTAGAAATAAAAAGGAAGGCGTTGCCAGTCTTCTTAATTTTCCGTCATATAATTCTCGCACATCACCTTTTCATGCTGATGAGGAGCGACTACCCCAGACTACGCCTCCTACTGAAGGACAGTTGAATGAAAGGATAGATCGGCTGCAGATATCTGAGGAAGATGAACTAAGAACTGATGGAGCAAGAAGGTATAAGCTAGCTGCTCGGTTTAAAGACTCAGGACTTTCCGTTTTAGGCGGCTTTCCCTTCCGTCCAAATTCATCACCCAGCAGGCAAGCACACCAGGAACCGATTCCGGGGCACGATGTGCTGTCCGGATCAACAGGGATTTCTGGTGAAGGAATTTCTAGAGCAGCAGCCCAAAATACTGGAGGGGACATATTGTTCAGAACCATGCGCACAGCTTCTCCCTCTTTATTCTCACCAATTAAAACCTCTTTAACTACAGATATGATAGATACCCGACCAAAAAACTTAGCAGCTCCGTTTGCTTCAATTCCTTACAGCCTTCCTAAAAGCAGTGCACTTCCACCTTCAGAGTCTGGATCCACTTTAAAGCGAGCCAGTAGTTTCTCAGGAACACCTCAACAGAAAGCTCAAATCTTGGGCCAGAAGAGCCAAGATGATTCCAGCAAACCTACAGTCGGAGTCCGCGAGCGGTCTTCCAGCTTTAGTAGCCAGACAGTGAGGAATAATCAAGAAGCCCATCATGAAGAGATCTCAGTTTCCAAGATTATGTGGCAATACATAAAGGAAGCCTACAGCACCCGGGTGGAGGACCTCACGTCTGATCTCCAGATGAAAGAGAGCTCCTCTGAGGGCAATCGGAATTTGACTGTTATCTTAAGAGGGGCTGATTCGTCCAAAGTGAAATTATGTCGGGAACGTCTACAAAAGCTTGTTGACTTAGTCAGTGGTGACTTCTCAGTTCAGGAGCTGCGCTTGTCGGAGTTGGGGGTTTCTAGTACCAAAGATGAAACCTTACAGGCGTGTTGCTCTGAAGTGCGCAGCCGCTTCAAGAAGGTTGTTATCCACACGATGAAGGAAAACTTGTATCTCGTTGGTCCAGAAGAGCTGTGCTCCCAGGTTGTTGCTACGCTGAGGGAGGTATTTTCTAAAGAACCTGAACAGCGCGACGTCTCTGACCAATTTTTACCAATGAATGCAACCCAAAGGAGAAAACAAGCCCAGGACAGTACGTATCAGGTGGTGTCCACCCAAGCTGGCATAGTTGATGGGAACAGTAAGAGTCATCAATGGAAAACAACCTATGCTAGAGACTTTGGTGAGAAGGGGCTTGTGAATGGATCTAATAGCCAATCATCACCGAAGAAAGAGAAAGTCTCCAAGGAAAACCAAGATGGAAACAAAGTTGAAAATAATCCTTTGAATGGTGAGAAAGAGAGAACATCACAGGCTGACCAGCAGGATACGACAGAGACCCAGAGCACTTCAGAGAAGTCCAGGTCAGGTCTGGACGAGCAGACCTGTTTTTGTGGGAAGGACAAGACAACATTGGTGAGGACCAAGTGTGGAGTCACATTGTGCCCAGAGTGCCTGGAGAAGTTGCACTCTTACTGCAAAGTTTGCAATGAGGAGGTAGAGCAGACACCCCAAGGCATCTGTGGTGAAATGAAGAAATCCAAACTGAGCATGAGTTTACCAGGTCAACACAAGGGCGGCGTTATCAAGATCACTTACCGCATTCCTAATGGTATCCAAGGGGTGAGTACTTAGAATCTTACGTCGCTGTTATCTGATAAAGAGCTTGTGTGTTATCTTTTAGAGAGTCTGATGGGGCTTTCACTGTTACTCAGAAAGCAACCAAGACAAGGACGCTACTCAAAACCTGCATTTCCAACGTAAAATAGACCTCGATTCCTAGATAAATATAGACTGCTTTCACAAGAAAAAAAATACCTTTACATTTTTTGACAGTTTAGCATCAGAATGTTTCACAAGCTAGGAGCATAACCTCTGCAGTTATGGATACAAGTTTCATCCAAGGTTCCTAAGTATGTAAAGAACAAAAAGTGTTCTTCCTATATTGGTGTTTGAACATAACTCATAAGACCAATGTCCTATTTACTTGACTTGCAGCCCACCCAACAGGTTTGATTAGACTGTTTTGCAGTGGCATATTTTTGCCTGCAAATCAGTTCAACTTGCACTTTCTAATGTGCTAATGCATATTAATTGACAAACACTAAAACATAGAAGCTAGTACTGTTGTGCTGTGGTGTAACATTACAAATCTTTAACAAAGTGAATCTTTCGTCCAGTCCATTTAACGGGGTTAGATAATTGTTATTGAAACTACCAGTGACCAAGAACAGGAGATTTTTAAAGAGACGGGGACACATTTCAAGTTGTAAAACAAATTTCTTTTAAGTTATATTTGTTATGTAAAGTTTTTATTACAACTGATTGCAACATGGTTACTTTATTGTGCTATAAAAATGGGACTACTTGCCTAGAAAATACATCATACTATCCCTTTAATTAAAGGTCTTGAGGCTTTTGCCAGAAAATTGGACCAACTCTGGGTCTTTCAGCTGGTTAATTCTAAACCAAATCAACAGAAACATTGAACTAATTTGATTATAAAAGTGATTTCTTTCACAGGTTTACCCAAAGTGTCAGTGACCACAAATGGGTTATAGCCATTTCATTAGTACTGTGCCATAAATTGTGTATCTTAGCACTTTGGTTCTAATGTGATTTATCTTCGATCAGGAGGGTCATCCATCACCTGGAAAACCATTTAAGGGGGCGGCATTCGAAGCCTACCTCCCAGACAATGAAAATGCAAGGAAGCTGCTTCCCCGGCTGGAAAAAGCTTTCCGGGGGGGCCTCACCTTCACAGTGACAGGCAAAGGAACAGAGGCCAAGGTCGTCTGGGGCTGCATCCCACACAAAACCAGCTTATATGGAGGCAAATCTGAGTCAGTGAATGCAGTTTGAATCTCCTGGTCACTGCTGTTTATCGACAAATCTGGGCTAATTTGGTCTTATTTTGTCTCTTGCAGGAAAGGGTACCCAGACTCCACTTACTTGACACGTTTGTCCAGCATCTTGACTTCCTATGGGATTGCGTAGCCATTGGCAAGGTCCAAATTGAAAAATTACTGAGAAGAAACTTTTACATGTACATTTTTAATAAAATTTCAACTGTATTAGTCCATCCATCCATCCATTTTCTTGACACCCTTGTCCCTTAGTGGGGTCGGGAGGGTTGCTGGTGCCTATCTCAGCTGTATTAGTCATTTGTCATATTGTATTATGTTGTAAAATGTCAGTCATTCCTTATTTATCTATGAATGTAAGCATAATTGAGAATGGAAATAATTTGTATATATTTTTAGATTTTTTTTAAACTAATGGCTTATTTTTTTTAAGAACGTTTTTGAATCGTTGAATGTTTCATGTTCCGATGCCACAGTTTGGATCATTTCATACAGCATTTCTGAACTTTTCTTTTTTTTTTTTTTTTTACCATTTCAACTAATTCAGTTTTTATACGAATGCATTTCTATGGTATGATGTTCACCTCACTGTAAAGACAGGCACTTTGAAGCATTCTGTATGGGTTTAACCACAATCCATCTAGCCATTTTCAAAATACTGGAGGGTATAAATATAAATAAAAAGAGCACATTTCCTGACTTTTTTATGCTTTTTTTATTAGTCCTGGAAAACATGTAAGGCATATGGTAACATTACACACTGAAGCGTTACAAGCTCTAAAGGCCATGTGGACAGCATGGCACCACGCGGTAAACCCAGAGTCAAGCACAGAAGCAGCATCAGTTCAAAGGGTTTAAAAAACAAAGACGGGATGAGGAGTGTGTGTTTTTCTGTCTTGCTTTTCTCTTTTTAACCCAAAAAAACATCGGAGTGAAGGGAATGTGGAAGTCACCTGTTGGGTATCCGCTGTAGAAAGCACCCAGAGCTAACAAGAGGAGGGTTGTGAACTGAGTTTTTCCGAAGCGTTCCCAGAGATAGGTTAAGATGCCACACGGCTTTACCAGCTGGCCTTGGCAACGCCTGTGCTGAAGGTGGGAGCAGGGACCCTGCGGTGGACTGGCACTCTCCTCCTTCACACCACAATGCTATGGAAAACTGGTGAGAAGCTACACACATGTGCTTTATTTTCTGGTTGACCAAACATGCATTCTAATACTGTACTGTACATGAAAAGCCCTGGCAGATTGTGCTTATTTTTGTTTTTAGCATCTCTGCAATGCATTACTCTTAAAAGAGACTGTAAAGAACTCAAGAGCTGCAGGCAGATGTTTGAGTGAATATGAGCCACTGACTGATCCTTCTTTCACATCGGATGAGGTTGTGAAGGAAAATCATGCAGTCGGACTTTGTGTCATGAACATTGTGGAACGGCTGTGTGTGTGTGTGCATTAGTGGTGAGGAAAACTGCAGTTTGGAATGACCTGAGAAACCATATAAAATGAAATAAAAAAAAAAAATCACCTCAAAGCTCGACAGTGACGTTTCTGTGAGGAACTTTAGAGAGAAACAAGAGAAAGATGAGAATTTGAAATACTGACCTCTGACCTCAGCGCTTGTCTTCAGGCCCTAATTTACGGGTGCTAATTGGTGCCATCCCATCTAGGAAAATAACCACGCGTTGCCTATTTTTACATTGTAATGCTTTTTCTTCTCCCCAACTATACGTCTCTTGCGTTGCTCTTGCATAAGTGTCTGGAATGACTTGGAAACCTCTTCAAGATGACATACAATCCAGCTTCACCAAAGTGGAAGAGCTTCCAGACGGCAGACCAAAGTAGGAATAGGAAGGGGGTGGGCCTGCTTTTAACCAAAAGATCCACTTGAGCTCAAACTCCAGACATGAAGCACCGCCTCACTGATTAAGATTATCTCAAAGGCATTGGCTCCATTGAACCATTGGGGAAATGCTGGAAGAACCCCCCCCCCAAAAAAAACCTAATCTGTTTTCCACATGCAGATGGATGCATGCAATATCAAATTCCAGATGTCAAAATGATGTTTTATTCTCTGTGAAAGCGAGTGCAGAGGGGAAGGGGTTTATACCGGGAGGACTGTTGGCTGGCTGCTAAACTGCCACACAGGCCAAGAAGTTCTGCAGATGCGGCGCAGGAAGAGAGAAATGACTTACAAACCTTCAGCGAACGGAGAGCGCGCGGCTGTAAAGCGGAAATGTTGCGTCTGGGGCAGGCTGGGGCTGATCAGCCAATAAGCTGGGGCCTTGTTGGGCTGTTTTACAGTATCTGCATCACTGCACAGCTGTGCGAGAACATCTGTTTTCCTCACTTTGCTATACGGACCATTTGCAAACACGCTGGCAGAAACATATGCACAGAAGAATGCGGCGAAGCTTTGGATTGTGAGGAAATCTAGTGAAGTTTTTCTCTCCTTTCCTTTTAGTTGTAGGATAATCAGACTTTTGTAGAGATAACCTTTTTTGAATGGAGAAAAAACAGAAGCAGACCTTAGTCTGAGCAACCAATCAAAAGCCACAAACCTTTTAGAAAAAAAAGTCCCATTATTCCCTGATATATGAAACTGCTGCACATCTGCATTTTTTCCCCTCTTCAGGGTTGATGGAAATGCATCCCAAGGCAGGTTCTTTTTTTAATATATTTTTATGCACTGTTAATATTCAAAGCATTGACAGAGGAATATACATACAATTTGGCACACATGGTTTGAACCAACAGAAAAAAAAAACAAAAAGAAACTTTATCACATTTAAAAGGAGTGCAGGTTAGCAGGTCCCCACAGAGTACTGTATGAGCTTTGAACTTTAAACCCTTGGATAACAAAAAAAGAACAAAAAACAAAAAAAATATAAAGGTAAATCAAAATAACATAGTAAGTAAAACATTTTTCTTTCTTTCTTGCTTTTTTTTTTCTTCCTTTTTTAACTGAAGCAATTGTTTCTCACATGGCACTCGGAACAGAAGCACCGTCCACAGGTTCACAAAGGGAGCCCAGCAGATTAGAACAGAACACTAACCAGAGGCTGACAGAGCACAATCACTCCCCACACCAGTATGGCGGTCGCACTCCAGTCCATCTCACCCGGCTCCGTGTTTTGTTTCCCACAGCCGAGAAAGAGCGAATGCATCTGAAAAGTTGGAGCGCATGAGTGCAACCTTTGCACAAGTGAATGGGTTTGTGCCACCTGTTCTGAAAGGATGAGAAACAGGCTGCAAATCTGGAGCAACAAAAAAAAAAGAAAAAAAAGAAAGACGACAACTCAAAGCCAGGATGAGACTGGAGTGCCACCGCCATGCTTGCAAGTGCATTAAGATCAGCGAGCAGAGTGCAAAATACTAATACCAACTGTCCTCATAACACAGGCCTCTTATCAGACAGGAGGGAGAGATGGAGGAGGGTCGATGTGAAGCTACGTCGTTCTGTAGCGGAGTAGTGTGAGGTGGGAATTTGGCAGGGAGGGTAAGTGATTTTAAAACCTGACAAACGGACCTGAGGACACACACGTCTTCACACACAATGGCACACCACACACAGCACATGAGGGAGGCCACTCATGCCAACACAAAAACTTTTTTTTTTCCCCATTTCTTTTTTGGAAACATTTTTTTTGTTTGTTTTTTACAAAGTCACTAGTCACCATCTGAGTCTGAACACTGAAGCTGGACCCAGAGGCGGACAGGCAGGCAGGTAGGTAGTCAGGAAGGTGTCATGTTTAAAGATGACACTGAGACAAAATTTTCAGTGTCCATGAGTGGGGCAGCAGTGTGCTACACTAGCGAGCAAAGTTGTAGTAGTAGTTACAGGTAAAAAGAAAATACGCATTTTATCACATGATTTATCATCTCTACCCTTTTGGCAGACAAGGTGTCATGTAGAAGTGTTTCTCTTCTATTTTGTTCTTTTTTGGTACACTTAGATGTTTCATATCATTAAACACATCCTAATATCAGGTGAGGACAGCCTGATTAAATACATAAAGCGCTTTTTAAATACTGAATTATTAAGAATAAAAGGTATCCAAATCAACCTGACTGCATGTAAAGAAGTAATAATCCAAGATGCTGAGTTTAGTTTCAGCCATTCTGTCTTGATCAAAATGAGAAAAATCTAACAGGAATGAAGCGCATCACGCCCGGACCTAAGCTACTTCACAGCCATATCTGAGGGTTTGGGACTCCAGCGGACCACAGTGAGAGCCATTATTCACAAACAGCGAAAACATGGCACAGTTGTAAACCTTCCAAAGAGCGTTGGGTCTACCGAGATGACTCCACGAGCGCATCACCCAGTAGGTCGCAGAGAACCCTGAACAACATTTAAAGCACTGCAGGCGTGACTTTCCCTAGTGAAGGTCAGTGTTCACGATTCAACAATAAGAGACAAGGCAAAAATGGCATCCAAGGGAGAGGTGACGAATAAAGAGAATTAAAATAGTTCTGCAAAGACGAATGGAACAAAGTAAAAAAATAAGAAAAACACAGCTTCACTTCCAGTTATTGCAAATGCGAGACGGCGGTACTTGTTGCCAAGGGTGGCATAACCAGTTATTAGACATGGGGTTATTAAATTTAGCAGACAATTGCTTCTTCACACAAAGGCCAGATTGATTTGGGTAGCATTGTTCCCTTAATAAAATGATCGATTGAAAACTAGATGTTATTCACTCCACTTATCTTTGATATACTTAACAAACTGTTCAATGTGGTTAAAAGAAAGGAAAAATAGAAGAAAACACTTCTTCACATCGCTGTAGTTGTTAGTTATTTTTAGCTTTGGAGTTCTTAATGTAGATGTAACATTAATAGCCACAGTTAAGAACCCAACTATCAATGTAACATGTTTGCCTCTAGACAGGGTTGAAATAAGGCTTAAAAAACAGCCTTGTCTATTGTTTTGCTTCATCTTACTAAAACATCTTCAACCTGTTGAAATACCGGCTGACAGCACCAACTGCTGGCAAATGCAGAGTCAGAAGAGCATGAAGAAGGAGACAGAGAGAGGGAAGAAAAAAACGAGAGAGAGAGAAAGAGAGGCCACAGTGCCATCTCTGATGAGCCTGACGCCTGTTGCTATGCCGACCACAAAGAGGGAAACAGAAAGAGGAGGAAGAGGGAGGAGATGGGGAGGCGAAGCGCGGACAACAGCGCCGGCTGAATTCGCCTCTCCTGGGTCAGTGTGATCGAAAGGAAGCGAGGAATGCGATGAAATTCCTCTCGGAGGTTCAGGGAGGAAAGAAAGTCCGGAGCAAAGGAAAACAAAAAAATCCCCCCAAAAAACCGAAAGAAAACAAAAACCTTCATCCTCTTTGCTTGCTCACTTCAAGCGCCTCGCTGTCTTGGGGCGACAGCGGCTCTTTCATCGCATTTGGAGCGTGCGTGTCTGTGTGTTTGCACAGAAACAATTTCTCTCTTAATTGGCACCCTGAACTTCTTGCCAACAGTTGGTCGGCTAGAAAAATCTGTAACTAAGGAGAAGGAAGCTGGAAAATAATATCAGCCAGGCTATTCAACAGAGCACAGAGAGGCTCATTATGAGAGGAAGAGCAAGGACATGAACTCGAATGGAATTTGATGGGAAAGCGTTTCCGTCGCTCCGAAGCTCTTATCATTTTTTTTTCTACGTAGTTAAACGTGATGAGCAAAAAAAAAAAAAAAAAAACTACAATGAAAATGTCTCCAGGGAAGGTGAGGAGTGTCAACCAATCAGAAGCATCTCTGACTCATCAGTAGTGACCTAACTAAGCTGGACACAGAAAACAAATGCCTGGGTGGGTGGGTGTGGTTCTCGGTTTATCTGCCTGCCGTCGGTGCCTGTCTGTGGGTCCGGCTCGTGGGTGAGTTGGGGTGGGGGGTGGTGGTGATGCTGTGGGAGATGTGTGTGTTGGTGAGGGGTTGGGGGGGGGACTCAGCACAGTGAGGGGGGAGGAGGAGGAGGAGGAGGAAGAGGAGGAGGCAGGTGGAAGTCAGAGCAGAACAATTTAACACGGTGGGAGTCGAGATGCAGAGGGGGCACGGAGGGTCAAGGGTGGGGCCGGAGTGTGAAAGGAGATTAAGGTTGTCAGGGAGATGGTAATTTGCCCCCAGGCTCAGACCAAACCCACCATCCTCCACGGCTCTTCCTGATGCTTCCCAATAGCAAAGCATCAGGAAGCAAAAATCGCTTCCTGATGCAAAAATCGATTAATACTGTGAGGGGCAGAGGGTGGGAAATGAGATTAGAGCATATATGGGGTCTGAAGGATCAGATCTTTTTTCTTTTTTTTTTTAAGAGGTAAATATGAGGAACAGAAGAGGAAATGGGAGGTGGGAGCAGCCATGCCTGAGTAAATCACCCAGTAGGTGAGGCAGAAGGGAGGTAAAAGACTGAGACTGGTGTGATCATTTCCAATTTATCCCAACTCCTTCCCATCTTTGCTACCACTCCACCCCCCCGTCCCCTGCAGCTCCACAAACCAAGCTCATCCCTGCCACCTCCCCTGCTCCCAGGACACAAACTCCCTGCTGCTGGTCTGCTTGACTATCCATCTTTCCCTCTCACTTCTCCTCCTTCTTGGCCTCTTCATTCTTCTCCTCCTCCTTCTTGGGCTCTTCCTTCTTCTCCTCTTTCTTAGGCTCCTCCTTCTTCTTGTCATCCTTCTTCTCCTCCTTCTTTCCATCGTCCTTCTTCTTGTCGTCCTTCTTCTTATCCTCCTTCTTCTTGTCCTCTTTCTTGTCCTCCTTCTTGGCCTCTTCCTTCTTCTCCTCCTCCGGCATGGGCTCGGTGGTGAGGATCACTTTGCCGACGTTGTTCCTCTCTTGCATCTTTCTCATGGCATCGCCAACCTGGAGGGAAGAGAGTTGGACCATCAGAGGAAGCTGGACGACAGGACAAATAAAGCAAAGAGCACAAAGACACTTCTGAAATCCTCAATGAGAAGAAGAAGCCAGGTCGCTCTCAAACTAAACAAATCCAATGCATTATCTGCTGCTGTGCAAGCTTGTTATTCCTAATCTGTTTATTTAATACAGCTCCTACAAAACCCACTCAGATTTGTATTCAAATATGAAGAATATGAGATTTTATAAATGTTTGAAAGGAAATTAAACTGTTATTGTCAGTTGCAACAAGCAAAATATGGCAGGAAAATGACAAAAATAATAATAATAGAGCAAAAGAGAAAAAGAATCAAGCGATCAAACAAAAGCAAGCATTTAATCGCCACCTCGTTTTGTGTAATAGTTTTCAAAATATTGCAGTTTTTTTTATTTAAGACATTAAACTCATTTTTCTACTTATTTCTAACCAAGTGGTTTAATCGCACATGTATTTATTAGGAAAAACTAGTATTTTTGTCATTTAAACTCCAGCACCAACTTTTATTTCAAAATGTGCAACTTATTACAAAGTGTGTGGTAGGAGTTTAGTTTTAAAAACAGTTTCTCTCAATGTCCAACTTTAATGCAACATTTTTCTAAATTGAATGGCTGCACATTTTTTATGAAATGCGCCACATCTGATGTGACAGTAATACCTGCAAGTCCTTCAAAGTTGCACTGGCAGCAACAGTTTTTTTGGGCAGACACAATGAAAGTTGTCTTCAGTATATTTAAATATGAAATTAAAAGAAGCTATTTAAGAAGAAACATTTCCTACGGTTAAGAGAGTAAGACTTTCTGAAGATAACAGGAAGTAAGTCAAAGATGTCCTTTTTAAAAACTGTCGTTTTCAGCTTCCGTCTGTTATAGAGGATGTTAGATCTGAAAATGTTGGCAGCCATTTAGAAATCTCGGAGTTGAAATAATGAGCTACATTCTCATTGGGGAATAAAGGCAAAGACTCCTATTTACAGCTAGGGCAGCTAAAAAGACTAATCACCAACATAAGATTCACATTTTCACCTCTGACATGGTTTTTGTCTTTGCTTCAAAAAGTTGGTCAAACACTGTTTTGCAACCACTCCACTCCAATGCATGTGGTGTGATGGTGACTCAACTCCCAGTTGAAAGTTGCACTTGTATTTCTTCTATGAAAGTTATTAAAGAGAAATATAAATCAGGTGAACCAAAGCCTTAAATAAAACAAGAATAATTCTGATTGGTGCATCAATGGCTTTAAGATTTGTTCACTGTTGGCAAGAGCGAAAATTAAAAGCGTGAACTTCCGTAAATCCACTGAGACTCTTGTTTGGGGTCGGGGGGTTCTCTTTTTAACGAGACATATTTGGCAATTAGACTGTTGAAGTTCAACTTGAGCATTTCAAGGCAGCACAGAAGATCACAACAAATGAATCAACGAATAAACCAACACTGAAAGTCATTTTGCTGTCAGTGAGTTCATATTTGATCACGTCCTCATCCACAATTAAGTTTTACATGCATTCTTGTTGTAGAAGCAACGACTCCCCACCCCCCAGTAATGAGAAGCTGAGGACAAATTAAAAACACTTTGCCAGCTTATGTTTGTCTACATTGGAGCTCTGCTTATAATTTCGACTGCTAAGTAAACTAATTTAGACAAAACTTGGGAATGTTTGCTAAAACCTAAAATTTCTAATCTACATAGCAGAAAAACTATCTGCAGCCCTTCTTATATGCTGAAGAAAAACTTTGTATTTTAAAAATACATCCAAGTGTTGGCTCAGTTTTAAACATTGTAATTTAAAATACAAATCAGGTTGAAAATAATGCATGTCCAAGTTTAATCTAGACTCAATGATCCTCAGGGAAATGCACATTACAATGAAACCGTGGCTATGCAGCACAGATGGTCTTGTTATTTCTATTTTAAGCCTTAAAGATGCGTACGTATCGTTTAAAACTCGCCCATTCATCCTGATGAGAGCAGATACGCATGTTGGTGCCTGTTGCAGAAGATATTGCAAAATATTCCTGCAAAATGTCTTCCCCCAGAGTAAATAGTCTCCTCTAATAACTGCCCTCAAACCCCGACGCGGTGATAAATTGACCGAGTGGCTCTCCATCATAGTGATGAGTGGAGGATCTCAGCCAAGATCTGCCCCACCCTCCTCCTCTTTTGACCACTGAGCTCTGTCCACTGTCTGTTCTCGTCTTCATCACACCCCCTCTTCCTCTTCCCTCCGATCCCCCACCCTATTTGTGCAAGGCAGGCAGACCACCTAACGACCAATGCCAAGGCAACAGGGCCATCTCCTAGCAACGTAAAGCCTGGCTGAAACGTGGCTCTGACGACTTCGACACATGGGAACGAAGGGGGCAGGAGAGGGAGTGTGGGAGTCTGGAAGCGAAGGGAGGGGCTCGGCGCAACTGGTATCCTTCAGACGAAGGCGAGGGATGAGTTCAGGAATTATAAAAATCATTTTCGGTGAGAGCGAAAGTGGCTGATGTTCTTTCAATCAACTCTCTGGAAAATCCAAACAGTTCTCCAACTGTCAGGCACACCGTCTGTAGTAGAGGACAGAAGTACACGGATGTCTTTTTATTTCACTCTAATGCTTCTTGTGTTGCACTGTCAAACTTCTCTTTGAGTTGTTTATAGTTTCAGATGTTAAAATATTACATGGAGTTTCACTGAAAATTCTTCAGATAGACTCTCAAATTCATGAAAGGACGCATATAACTAAATTCAGAACAAAACCTGTCGGAAGTTAAAAAACAAAAACACTTGAATCCAATTCAGAGGCAGGACAATGTTAAATATACAACCTAAACTTCAATCTAACAGTTTACATCAAACCATATCCGTGTTTAAGAACATGAATCGGAATCCAACTGAGAATTGGAGGCAAGAGTTGAAAGTTGATGTTCACGGATGCTTTTCTTCAAATCTGACTGAGCTCTAGCCGTCTTTCAAATATAAATGGGAAAGAATTGGATTTTCTTCATGTGAAAATCTGGTAGAGACATCCACCAGAAGACATGTAGAGGTAATTCCAGTAAGAAGTGGCTGCATTACGTTTTGGTTGAGGGTTGCTGGATAGAAATGTATGCCAGACTGCTTTATTATCTTTCATAAAATATTACAAAGCTTGTAGTAGGAAGGTGATAAAGTGAGGAAGTTCAAGAGGCCCTTTAGCAAGGCACTGTTCTGTCACATGTGGGACGTTTCTGCTAGGTTACATTCTAAATGAAAGATCCAGGCTTAGAAATATTAGAACAGCTTGAAATGGCTGAATCACTACGCAGTGGACTATAAAGTAAATACGAAGACATTTTTACAACAACTTGAGTTGTTTTCCAAGTACTTGTTCCGTCTATGAACAACTGCTGCACATCATTTATTTCTGGAGGAACTTTTACCACAGTGCATGGAAGGAAAGGCCCCAGGATTTCATACTGCAACAGTTACCAGAAATTACTTGGTGTACTGCCCTGCATGTTGCTGGGACTCGTCAACTGGTGCAAGCCTTTGGAAACAAATAGCTGTAATAGTGAACTGATTTGACATTCACACAGAAGTCATCTGAACAAAAAAAAACAAAAAAAAACACACCATAAGACCAATCCCTTCTTAATACAAAGATGAAGCAGTTATCTTACAGAACTGAACCTATAAGAATAAAGATTAACGACTGCCTTTTAGGAAACAGTTCAATGTGGATTAGACTCAAATGAAGGCATTGAAATGTTGCAAACTAAAGTAAATCCCTGCGCCAACAGTATTTACAAGATATGAAACGTCATTGCTCTTCATTATCAGGTGTATTCTGCTTAGCATCTCTAGTGGATCAAACCCTTTCATAATCTCAGTTTATGCACGTTTATGGAAATTACATTTGAGACTTTCAGACATTTTTAATAATATAATTGAAATTAATGAACAACTATTATAAGCAATATAAAAGAGCTTCATTAAAATACGTGTTTTTCAGCTGTAAAATCTTTAGTAAGATGACCATCTGTGCAAAACATCAGTGCAATAAAAATCATCTTGCCTCCTTACAGATTTAGGTTTTTCCCCATGATACAATGTTTGAAATCAAACAAAATTTAACATCAGACAAATTTAAACTGTGTAAAAACAAAATGCAATTTTAGAAAAATAGGTGCCCAGGATAACTCTATTTGAAAAGGTAATTGCACGTCAAGCCTAATAACTGTTTGCAAATTCTGCTATCGATCGATTACTAACAGTCTTTAACATCACTCTGGAGGAATTTTCACTCGGACTGGAGATTTTCGACCATGAATAACTCACAAAAAACCGTCTTAACTGGAGTTAAGTTCAGACTTTGGCTAGGCCACTCCAATGCTGGCTGCAAAGCATTTGATATTAAGGCAAGACATTTTCCTTCAGAGTTTTCTGCTGAAGAGCAACATTAATGTCTCCAACAACTACAGCAGCACCAGCACAGCAGCGCCAGTCCATCACACAGCCACCACCATCTTTTTGTGAACTGTGTTAATTTTAAGCCAGATATAACAAACCAAACAAGTTTTGACGAGGCACACTTTCCAATAAGTTCCAGTTTTGCAAATGAGTCAACAGAATATTTTCCAAAATCCTAGTGGATTCTGGAGCAAATAGATGAGATTGGCCTTTGTATTCCCGTTGATCGACAAGGCGATGCTTTACCTGGGATCTGCACGATGAATACATTTTGGTCTCTTTTGTGTTGCTGAATCATGCACCACAACTTTAACTGAGGTCTACAGTGCTTTTAATGATGTCTTAGATTCCTTTCTGATTGTTAATGGAAACTCTTAGAAAACTGGTTTATTTGTCAAGTTTATTAAGATTGGATCATGACATTTTGCATTTTAACCCCTTCATGTTGATTCTTCAAGTCAGGCAGGTCGAACCAAAATAAAAGTGGTTCATCTTTTAATTTATGATCAAACATGGGATGGCAGTAGCTTTTTCCACACAGGGCATCTATTAATTAACAGAATCAGAATTTGAAAACTGACAAAAAGAAAAGCAAAAATGGAAGTAATATGAAAAGACTTTTTCAGAGCATTGCAGGTTATGGATCTGTAGCAGGAGACGGTCATGCTAATTTCTAAACGTTTTGTGGTTTTACAGATTTCTCTCGTAAATCAAGTACAGACAAGGGGGAAGGGCTGTGATGAATGAGGTCAGGGCGTGGCATTTATACGCGGGTTAAGACAACTCATCCGCTGCTCCCTCCCCGGCAGCTTTTCGTCTTCGTGACGCCTCGCGCCGGAGTATTGGTGTCAGCAGACATAAACCTGTAAACTTTACACCAAAAGACATGACATCCACCTTTATCTCTTCTCTGTATCTCCACATCATGTCTTTTTTTCTCTTCCACACATCAGGGCCCCTCCCCAAGATAGACGCATACGCTGACTAAAGGATGTCACCATAGCAACAAGAGAGAAAGAGGGAAAAAAAAGATACACAGTGAACAGGGAGAAAGCAGAGAATAAAGCCAGATAGAGAGAGAGATAGAGAGGGAGTCAATAACCTAAGCATGGCAAAAAAAAAGAAGAATCAGATATAAAGAGCAGACAGATGGAGAGGCAGAGAAAGAGCGTCAGATGGCGGAGAAAGACAGCGGGTGTTTCTCTCTGGCCAACCAAAATACTGACCAGCTCCGATTTTGACAACAGAAGATGTCCTTATGACGCTCCCTTTTTTATCCATTCTCCCTCTCTATTCATATCTGTTAGTGCCGTTAATTCGTCTGCAACAATCAGAGCCTGTCGGCCCCAGTGACTTACGCTGCACGAGACACTGAGTGTCTTGTGGACAACTTTCTGTCTCTGAGTGTGAGCCTGAGGGCCACGCCCAGCCGCTGCTGCAGATTCTACCAACAAGCGCACAAAAAGACGCAAAATCTACCTGGCATTAATGTGTCTTTAGAGCACTTCCAAAATGTAAAAATGAGTGTAATTCAGAAGTGACTGCAGTCAAGTCGCATTAGATCAGTCAGAGCAAGAAGAGGAGGGATGGATTCAATCAAATTAACATCCAGATCCAGATCTCTTTACGGAAATGCACTTCTGAGCACAAACTAGGCAAATCAAAAACGGGCACAGATCCAAAACTAATGTTGTAGAAATTAGGAAAAGACCTAAATTCTGGTTTTAGCCAAGCAAAATAGTTCTTTTGATTAATTTTAATCACATTTTCTTCAAAATAGCAAGTAGGAAGCTTCTTATAACCCTGAATCTGTGGAGGTTAATGTGAGCTAAATGTCAAATGACAGCTAAATTAGCATTAATATAATCTTGCAAAAGTAAAAAGAAATGTTTTCTTAGTTTAGACATATTGTGGTTTTCATAATTATTTAATCTGCAAATATTGAAGTCAAACTTGTTTGTTTTTTTCTTATTTGTCAAAAATAGAAAACCTAAAAACCTAACTCATAAGGTTCCAAATCCAGAGGTACTGAAACATAAAAATTATAATTGCACTATTTTAGAGATTAAAATAACTAAGTAGTAGAAATAGTATGGCAGAAAATTTTTGTAGTTGTAAAACTGTAAGATCTTAAAACTTAGATATACATCGCTGTAAAAAAAAGAAAAAGAAAAGAAAAGAGAAAAGTAGCTGGCCCTTTGGAGATTTCTCCCTACTTTTATTATTGGCCAAAGAAAGCCTGAGTGAATATAAAAGGTTGTCAAATCATAATTTTATTTATTAAGTGTAGGAAAATTATCTGAAGCAATTTGACCTTACTTGAAAATTCACCCTGCACTCCTTGCTAAATCTTGAAACAACTGAGATTACTCACAATAAATCAATTTCACAAGCCACACTCCCTGTTCACTGTCAGACCTGCAGAATCAACAAATCACTGAGAGCTTTCATCCTTTTGCTCAGTCGTCAGATGCCAGCAGGTTGCAGATGTTTCAGGCTCGTTTTCCCTGGGAAAACAAGCTGAATTCTCTGATGTGATCGTAGAACCGGCTGAATGAGAAAATAACCTGAAATCGATCAATTCGAGCCCAACACTTTCTCCTTTGACTATCTAAAAGCGACTCTGGGCAATCTGATGGGTTTCTTCTGATGGAAAACTTTTTTTTAAACCAATCTGAACATTAAACTGAACCCCCACTGCATTGTTTGATAAATAGGATCAAATTAGAAAGCAGGGAATCAGGCTGTATGATTTCATTAACTTTTTTTGTTGCAAATTAATGCTGTATGAATAAATTGTATTGAGTTGATTTGAATTCAACTTTGTAGCTGATTTTTTTATTTACTCAAAACTCTTCTTTGCAACACTTTACCTTTCTGACGTCTAATTTTCACACATTTAAAATTCTTGAATATTTTCGTGTTTTTGTGAAAGAAAAAAAAATCACCGTTTTGGATTTTTTTTTTTTATTTGTCTTTGGAATGCCCATTAAAAACATCAACTCTGAGTCAATGTATTAGAAGTGTGAAAAATTGAGATGCAAAAATCAACAACCTGCTCAAGATGCCAGGTGGAGTCGATGTGCGGTTTGACTTTGCCCTGTTTGTACAGATCCAGGATGGTGTTCATGGTCTGGGTGATGAGCTCCATCTCCCCGTCCAGGTAGCCCAGGTGAAATCCACACACCGACTTGTTGCCTTGAATAAGGCTGAGCGTGTGGATGGAGAACTGGTGGTACCAGTTCTTAGCCACGGCGATCAGGTTCTTCCTCTGACCCGCCAACATGTTGGCCGCACCTGAAGGGGACGGAGATCAAAGAACAGGCACAATGTAAAACTCGACTCCACTAACTTTACATGTTGTGTTTTAGTATTTGCTAGTAATATTGTGTTCTACGGGGCAGGATTATGCGTTTTCCAGCCACCTAGAATAATTTTAAAGCACAACCAAGTAACTATGATGTTATATACAGGTGCTGGTCATAAAATTAGAATATAATGAAAAAGTAGATTTATTCCAGTAATTCCATTTAAAAAGTGAAACTTGTATATTATATTCATACATTACATACAAACTCATATATTTCAAATGTTTATTTCATTTAATTTTGATGATTACAAATGAAAATCTCAAATTCAGCATATCAGCAAAATAAGAATATTACTGAAGACCAATAAAAACAAAGGATTTATAGAAATGTTGGCCAACTGAAAAGTATGAACATGAAAAGTATGAGCATGTACAGCACTCAGTATTTAGTTGGGGCTCCTTTGGCCTGTATTACTGCAGCAATGCGGCGTGGCATGGAGTCGATCAGTCTGTGGCACTGCTCAGGTGTTATGATAGCCCAGGTTGCTCTAATAGTGGCTTTTAGCTCTTCTGAATTGTTGGGTCTGGTGTATTGCATCTTCTTCTTCACAATACCCCATAGATTTTCTATGGGGTTAAGGTCAGGAGAGTTTGCTGGCCAATTAAGAACAGGGATACCATGGTCCTTCAACCAGGTACTGGTAGCTTTGGCACTGTGTGCAGGTGCCAAGTCCTGTTGGAAAATGAAATATTCATCTCCAAAAAGTTGGTCAGCAGCAGGAAGCATGAAGTGCTCTAAAACTTCCTGGTATGTGGCTGCGTTGACCCTGGACCTCAGAAAACACAATGGACCAACACCAGCTGATGACATGGCACCCCAAACCATCACTGACTGTGGAAACTTTACACTGGACTTCAAGCAACGTGGATGAAGTGCCTCTCTTCTTTTCCTCCAGACTCTGGGACCTTGATTTCCAAAGGAAATGCAAAATTTACTTTCATCAGAGAACATGACTTTGGACCACTCACCAGCAGTCCAGTCCTGTTTCTCTTTAGCCCAGGCAAGACGCTTCTGACGCTGTCTGTGGTTCAAGAGTGGCTTGACACAAGGAATGCGACAGCAGAAACCCATGTCTTTCATACGTCTGTGTGTGGTGGTTCTTGAAGCACTCACTCCAGCTGCAGTCCACTCTTTGTGAATCTCCCCCGCATTTTTGAATGGGTTTTGTTTCACAATCCTCTCCAGGGTGCGGTTATCTCTCTTGCTTGTACACTTTTTTCGACCACATCTTTTCCTTCCCTTCGCCTCTCTATTAATGTGCTTGGACACAGAGCTCTGTGAACAGCCAGCCTCTTTAGCGAAGACCTTTTGTGTCTTGCCCTCCTTGTGCAAGCTGTCGATGGTCGTCTTTTGGACAACTGTCAAGTCAGCAGTCTTCCCCATGATTGTGTAGCCTATAGAACTAGACTGAAATACCATTTAAAGGCCTTTGCAGGTGGTTTGAGTTAATTAGCTGATTAGAGTGTGGTACCAGGTGCCATCAATTTTGAACCTTTTCACAAGATTCTAATTTTCTGATATGCTGAATTTGAGATTTCCATTTGTAATCATCAAAATTAAACGAAATAAACATTTGAAATATATGAGTTTGTATGTAATGTATGAATATAATATACAAGTTTCACTTTTTAAATGGAATTACTGAAATAAATCTACTTTTTCATTACATTCTAATTTTATGACCAGCACCTGTAGATATAGATATATATGAAATATGACTTAAAAGAAATTTCACTTTTTAATTTAACTCCTTGAAATTGGGCCTAAATTTCTTTAAGAAGCTCTTGCTCTGACACTTCTTCAGGAAGTCATCACAACATCCTTCCTCCATTAACCTTTTTACTAAAGGTTTTACCAGCTTTACACTAAGAAGTAGTTTGTACAATGAGCTCAGACTTTGCGCAGTTCTACCAGGTGTTTGCTAACTGAGGCTGACTAGTCTGAAGGAGCGGAGTGGAGGGTAAGGATGAGCTTTGTCCTTGAAGGCGGGGCTTGGTCCCATCAAGCGTTTGGCACAGCTGAATAGCTGCCACGGTAAATTAAACATCTCAAACATAAGAAATCCTATTTTTGACATATCTTTGACAGTGGTGTTGAAAGTTCACGTCTCACTTAGGCAATGAGAACCATGCGCTGTTCTTTGTTTCACCTCTGTCTCGCGCCTATTCTCCCACCCTCCAAACCCTCTTTAGCACTGCCATCACATCCTCCTCCAGTCCCCCTCCTTACGGGTTCACTTAACGGTCTCTCTACTCTCAATCTTTGCGTTCCTTGGATTGTAGGAAAAGGGTGGGGGTGAGGGTGGTATGGACAAAGCATGCTCTGAGAGAACCGAGGGACCCGGCCCGCCGTATTCACACACATTCCAGGTTTCATGCAGATAGAACACCCCATTGTTCCACCGTGCCTACTTCTGATAAGCTGGAGGAGAAGCGGCCGGGCGCAGAGGGACCGGAGAGGCTGAATGGTTGAGGTTGGAGGGCACCATGCTGGGTAGGGGCTTTCTGAGCAACACGCAAAAAAAGGCGAGGCCCTGTTCTCCATGGATGCCGACCCCGCCCACTCCATGCATGCATTTGGATTTGCATTGTAACAGAGGGAGCGTAAAAGGGCTTCCCACGGATGACACACAGCTCACTGAGGACATGGGCCTCCACAGAGAGGCCAATCCGCCCACTAGAAAGCAGCTTTTACTCTGCGGCAAGTGTGAAACCCACAACTATTCTATTTATTCACAGCCAGCCTGAAAAATCTGAACTTTTTTTTTTTTAAATGCAGCAACTAATTGTTCTTTATGCAGTTGCTACATAAAAGTCAAAAAAATTTAATAGTGTGGATTCTTCAGGATGAATTCCAGCTATAGTCCAAAGGGATAAGAATGTAAAGAATTTGGTTTGATAATGTGAATATGTAGCTGATGAGTTCCAAGAAGAAATGCCCCGTTTGCAGACACTTCTCCTCAAAGACTAGAAAAGGTCTGCAGGCTTATAGGTGTCAGATTTTTGATTAAATCCAAAATTTAAGAGGCAGATTAGTTTGAAACAAGGAAAAAAAAGTACTTCGGTACATTTAAAGATACATGTAGAGATGCTTCTTTTTTTTATTAACACATGTACATTGAGAATAAAAGCAAAATAACAAGTAATGAAGTATAGATTTCTACTGCTGCATATTTCAAAATTCTAAAATTTTTAACAAAAAAAAAAAAAAAAGGATGCGCTTTTTGTGATGACATCACAAGAGGCACAAGAAAAACTGTTTCGAATGAGTGACGTTTGACAGATTTTAGGATTCCAGTTGCAACCTTGATGTCTTGGAAGCCGTAGCTTTATCTACAAGAACCAAAAACATAAATGATGCCGTTGTGAGTCACTGTTGAAACAACAACTGCAACAATTATCTCCTGGACATTAAGATGTACGAAATGGTTTGTGCCCTTAAGCATAAAAACAGTTGGATGACGCAGCAGGACACACAACGCACCTGAACAGCCAAGACAAAAAACCAGACCAAACTGAAAGCTCTGGAGCTGTCAAGTAAAAGTCTGATGTTAAAACTATTTGGAGACACTGTGGTGTGATCTTCTGCCTGGCATCTGAGCTTGAAATCTGTCCAATGTGGGTAAATTTAAAACAGTTCAGCGAAAAAAAAAAGGGGGGGGGGGGGGAATGGCCTCAATTATGCCATGGGTGGCAGAAGGAGTTGTTAGGTTTAGGAGGCGTTTACAATTTCAACCTCAAAAAACCTCAGAATAAATCTGCAAACTTTTTCACAAAATTGTATATACTGGGGGTTGGGGGGAGTAATTACTGACTTTTGAGAATAAAATCTGGCCTCCCATCTGTCATATATTTGATTGTTGCCAATATTTTCAGAAATCCATGCAGAATTAAGAGGTACATGAACATGAACAGCAACATTTTACACCAGGCTATGTCGCATTTTTGCAACATCGGTTATCTTGCTGCTAGATTCATTATTTCCACTTACCATAGGTGATGAGCTTTCCCATAGGCTTCAGCAGATTGTAGGCCTTGTGGGTGTCTGATCCTCCGAGTGGGTCGAGGATGACGTCCAGCCTGAGGCACAGGAGGCAAGCGGTGGAAGTTATCTATGGTGTGAATTCAGCAAGCGCAGCCCGCCAGGTCTCCTCTGGCGGGCTGCCCCTCCGCATGCCAAAGTTCAATAGGAGTAGCGAGTGTAGCCAAGCTGTTCCATGTTTACTCAAACCCATAAAGGAGGACAGGAGGAACGCAGCAGAACCTTCCTTTACGATTGCTTTTTTCCATTCGTGTCTCTTGTCTGACAAGAGGGATGAGACGTCTCCCTGTTGCTATCATTTCAGCATAACAATCTGCACAGATGGTAAAACCAGACAATGGCGGTTTCTCTGTGGCTTATTGATGTCCAACCATGTAGGTTCTGCCTTAATGATGTTCCTTTGTGCCACAGGGAATTCCTTAAATTGGGCTACCCCTCCTTGCTCCGCTAAACCCTGGTCCTATTGATTGCAGGGCCTCGCAGCATGACTCTGCCTTGACCGGAGCACACATGAATTGACAGAGAGTCAAAGATAGAAGGATTGGTGGTGAGCACATTGATTCGGGCTTCTAATTAGATACATTCTGTGTAAAGTGTCAGCTCCTGCTTTCAACCTATCTGTCTCCGATGTCTGCCTGACTCAAATATGAAAGGAGACAGGTTGGGGAGAGGTGCCAATGAGACGAGCTTTCTGGGAAACTAAATTATATTTGACACAGAAGCAGCATGACTTTGTTTTGTTCAGCTAATAAAAGAGGCAGGAGATTTTGGTTAAGTTCCTAGAAGTAGTTCCAGCTACATATAACTTTTCTCACTACTATGTTTAGGATGAACAGTGTCAGTGTTTGGAGACAAAAATTTTGCTTGGTAGGAAACTGACTCCCTATTCGCTGGCACTCTCACAGTTGAGAAAAAAAAAACGGCACAGCAATGCATCACCTCACCAAATCTAGTTTATGAAACAAAAATCTTGAAATATCCAACGTCAAAACGTGTAAAGCTAGCAACAGAGGTGTTTTGTTGAATCGCATTCTCCTGTGGAAACAAAATCCAAATTTAGAACATTTAATCTCGGCAGATGCTGAGTTCTCGTTCACCTTTTGGACTGATCTTGCGAACTTCCTCCACGTAGTCCTTGGTGCGATAGTCGATGGCATGCGTGACCCCACCCTGACTGATAGCCTCATGTTTGCTTGCCGACGCGGTGCCGAAAACGGTCACATCTTTCACAGTCTTGCACAGCTGAGTGGCTGCGATGCCGACGCCACCTGAAGAGAGGGGAAAATAAATCAACGGTTAATGCAGGGAAATGCATCTGTTGGTTTTGACCTTTCGTTTCCACAGACTCTCCTTGCCCGGCTGGATTTTAGAGTTTAGTCGTGAGGGAGGCTTATTCAAAATGGTTTCCTCTTTCTGTTGTTGTTGTAAACATTTGTATTTATGAAAACCACTGGTTGTCTTTCAGATGCATTAAAGAAAGTCCAATTTTGATAACACCATGTTTTCTCCCCCCCGGTCGACTGGTCACAGAAGCTACACCAAAACTCGATGGTAATCGCCCAATTAGGGACTGACCTAATTGGGCGATCAGTCCCTTGTGATGGCTCCTCCCCCTAAAGAGGCTGTTGTGTGTGAAGAAAACAGCATTATTCATTTCCCCACCACATAACGGAATTTTATATTACAATCAAGTAATTATGTGAAGTTGATAAAAATTGTATGAATATAAAACTATGATTTTATAATTTAACTCCTTGAAATTAGACCTCTGTCTCTTTAAGAAACCTTCTGACACTCCACCATTAGGAAGTCATCACAACATTGCCCCTCTATTAACCCTTTGACAACGTTTTACCAGCGTTGAACTGAGAAGTAGCTCGCATAATGAGCTCAGCAGATCTACCAAGTGTTTACTAATTGCTGCTAGCTAGTCTGAAGGAGCTCCAAGGAGGAGTTGCATCCTTGACAATTGTACTAGACCCAACCAGAAAGAAAGTGTCCGTCCCCGGACTGGACCCATTAACAAGGCCTAATCAACTGTTACAAAATCTGATTGCGATAAATGTTCCCCCCACACCCTCATTTGTGTGAGTTCTACACATCTCAGGCAAGTCTTTAAATCTTCAGTTTTGCAAAATATGTCACCCAGTTCCAGTTAGAAAGTGAGGAGGCCAAAATCCAAGGATGAAGAAACACATTCTGCTGTTTTGTTCAACCTTGAACTGGTAACACAGCTGTTTGTTTCCAAGCGATTTCATTCATGGCTGAGAAAACGTGCATATAAGGAAACCAAGACGCTTCTGGAAAGAGAGATGGACAATACAACACACAACTCCAGCCAAAAGTAAAGCAGCTTTCACTCTCCTGTTGCTGCCAGTTTTAAACTGAAGCCTGGCAGATTAAGACAGTAGCTCCAAAACATTATTTTGTCTTTCTGATTTTAGGTTTTAAGTCCGCTTTCTTTTTGTCTTGATTTATTCTTCCTCAATAAATAAAGTACCTGAAAGCTGGAAATGGACGAATTGTAGAATAGAAGTTTAACCATCTTACTTTCTTTGATTTTAGTTCATCAGAAGAGATGTAATATTAACCAATTGAAATTAGTAAGATTGCATCTAACGAAAGCTTAAGATATTTTCAATTTGGATTGTTTCATTAACAATGATTCCTAAGAAAAATATGTCTCATCTTCTATATAAGTGCAATTATTGAATCAATAAAATTCATGCTTCAAGGTAAATTAATTTTACAACAATGAAGAAGATTAAGACAAACTTGAACCTTTGTATCACTTAAACTATTTTGAGCAAAATCCTCCACAAAATGGAGCTCAACAAGAATTCCCATTTGACGCATATTTTCGGGGGTAGGTAAATTTGATTTGCATTATTTATTGTGACAAACAACCAAGTCAATAACACAGTGGATGTGTTTTCACCCAGGGGTATGTATGAGGCATATTAAACACAATTACATTAACTCAGCTGGCCCGGGAAAGTAAACACCCACACAAAAGACAAATACATCCAACTTTGGAGAAAGTAGCTTTTGTAACCTTGTGGTCAATCCAATTTTGCAGTTTGCATTCTCAAGACAAACTAAATTACCAGAAAAACACAAAAGTAGCTGTACGAACAAAAAAAAAAGAATCTTCCACCCTGTCCAAGACTTTAAATACAAGTAGAGGTTTGGACTATTTGCATTTTTTTTTGCTGTGTTTGAATGCCGTAGCCGGTGTTTGCAAAAGGAACCGTTGCGAGGAGTAATAGGTTACCGATAAGCAAGCGGCTTGTTTGAAATGAAAGCTGACTGGAGGGGCCGAGGCTGCAAGGCATCCATAAAGGTCACTCAGGCCTGACCAGGAAAGAGCACATCTTATCTGATACCAGAGAGAATAAAGGAGCACAGAGCAACAGCTGCATTCAATAACATTTACTTTTATTGGGACTAGATGGAAAATTAAATGTGGTGAGAAATATGAAGAAAAGATTTCCACTTTGAGTGTGTGTGTTCTGAGCAAAAAATATTGCGCTGATTTTAGGCATGCATGTCAGCTTTCAGGAGAGAATGTTGTGCTCTGGATGATGCTGGTGCACCTCTTGTCCCTTCATCTGAACATAAATGTTTCTGAGCCAGTGAGCCTGTCTGATAGCACAACTTCCTCAACCAAACCCAGGCAGCTTCTCTCTGTGGCAGCATGGCTGCATAAAAACACAAAGGCAAACAGCGGTGTCTTCAGAAGAAATGAACGTACAGAGATTCACTGATATCATTTGGATACATGTTCACGATAAAGCCGTTCTCTGGTAATGCGGGTCATCAACGGGTTCCCCGTGAGATGAACAGGCCGGCTGCTGCATCACTATAATCGCGCCTGTTGATGGTGTTAATGTAGCTGAAGAGAAAACAAAACTCAAGGCTGTTGCTCTTGGATGCGAGCGCTGTCGTGGCCGCGTTGTAACAGCAACCGTCTCTCCTCACTCTCAGTGAGAAAACGAGTTTGTGTTGCCAAGGTAACCTCAGCCAAATTGCCAGCAATGACAGAGCAAAGGGAACCATTTTGTCTCATTGACTGCTCTTCCTTCGGGCACACAGGCGCAACAATCGCGAGTTTGTCAGCAGTTCGTTTTTGACGGCTACAGCTGAGCATTTGTCTTGAGAAGTCGCCTGAAAAGGCGACTTCTCTATTTCTAATGATTATGAAACACAAATAAACAAGAGGAGATCTTTGTGTAATTTCAAGAAGACGACAGAGAAAGCTGTCAGTCAGTAACGTCTCTCATGGACGGGTATAAGGTGTCCAACAGAATCTCATATGCTCACATTTAAATATTTAACTATAGTAACTGTCATAAATTTTGTGATTTCTGTTCATTGCTGCTGTGTAGAGAAACGTATCAAATATAAAAGCAGAAATCATTTTCTTTTGTACAAAAAGGAGAATTTGCTGTAGTGCCTTTCAAAAGAATCACATGCATTTCATTGGATTTCTGTGTAACAAATACAAAGCAGCACATTATTGTGAAGTCCAAGGTAATTATATAGAAATATGACCAGGAATGAAAATGTGAAACTTAAAGCATATGTTTGATTCAACATTGAGAAACTAAAGTTTTTGACAATTTTTCTCAGTGAAATTGAAGGGAAAGTATCAGTGAAAAGCAATTTAAAGTATTTAGGTCTGGACTTTGACTGGACCGTTCCAACACAAGTCAATGATCTGATAGAGACCAGTGGTTCTAAATCCTAAACATGTAATTCTCCAAAAGTTAAAAATGTGTGATTAACAGGAAGTAATGAAAGCATTTGAATATGATGTGGTGGAACAGAGACACAAGCAAAAACTTGGAGGATTCACTGGTGTATATCTGGCTGAATTTCCTCCTGTAAAGTGAACCTCTTCTTCTGTCTCAGATCTTTTCACACCAATAACTATTGGTAACAATAACTAAACATTACTCTGTTTTTAGCTGCTGAAGAAAAACCAGCCATGTTATGATGCGAACCCCTGCCACAGTTCACTTTTGTGGACGCTGCATTTAAGGTGAGATGCAGAGCTAGTTCTTCTCCATACATGGCATTTTGAGTAGAGGTAAAAAAGTTAATTCTTAATCTCAACAACAACTCTAAGCAAACCTCATTGCTTTACAATTGGCTCCTTTTTGCCACTCTGTCATGAAAGAGAAATCTGTGGAGTAGATTATAATTGTCCTCTTAACAAACCTCTACTACTCTGATTAATGCTCCATTTATTCTGCCTCTCAGTTTAATTGGATGGTCATGTTTTGGTAGGATTATAGTGGTTTGCATATTCAAATACCAGACTGACAGGCAGTGGCGCAACTACACATTATTTAGGTGGATGCGAAAACATAAATCGCCCCCCACAATCCCTCCGGTTAGGAAGGCACGTCAAGTCAGGGCTAAGGAACTCGTCTCCCCCCCGCCCCCGAGGCGACGATACGTGAAGGGTAAAACTTGCTACATTTACCTCGTTATGTGTGCGAGGTAGAAGTGCTTGAAGTGCCTGAAGTGTTTGGGTAAACATCATCGGCGCGTCGCCCCCTTCCAAACGGGGTTTTGGCGCCCCCTCTGGTGCTGCGCCCCTATGCGTTGCATACGCTGTATACCCACTTTTTGCGCCACTGTTGACAGGTGCTCTGTGATGTGTTCAAAGCTTCAAATATTCAAACATTTCCACATGCCCTAACCTATCTGCTGCGTTTCTTGATATTCATGATGACAGTGTAGAATCGATGTTGTCGAACAAACCTCTGCTACATTTTCCAAAAACACGTCATTATCCTTCCACGTCTGAAATACGTTTTGTCCATAAAATTCCCCCCCCCACACACACTTTAAAGCCTGTTGTAATGTGATGTGGATAAGCTGTATGAGGAACTGTACATTATTTTGAGACCGTTTTCAGGCAGACTGTACCCGTTTCTGAATCCCATGGGAACAAACTCCCATGTGTCCAATCACAAGACTGCAGAACTGTGCCAAGAACCCCTCAGTCCCCTCACCACCAATCAGACACACACATCCATACATACACACATCGCAAAGGCAAGATAAGCTTCCTTCCCAGTTAGCTGCTGGTATCTGCTAATCTTCACAAATATGCGAGGATTAAAATATTAGCCTTTGGTTTCTGCATTTACTCGTCCCCCGCCCCCCCCCCCCGATTTACATTTTTCCCAGCATGTCCTCGGAGTCGAACCATCTCTCTTCGGAGGTTACGGCTTAAAACTAGCAACGAAGAAGAAAAGGCAACCCAAACTAATACTTGCTGCTGTTTGCAGTTGTTCTCCTCAAGATTCTATTAAAGTGTTTTTACACTCGAAGACAAGGATGACCCAAACATCCTCCACCTAAACGGAGCACAGAGGGGGTTTTGTCTTCCCCCACAATCCTTACGTTCTTGCATTTTGGCACAAATTGTGCTCCACAACATGGCTGTTAGGAGCGAATTGGAATTTTCCCCAAAAAAACACACAGAAAGAATCCAGATTGAGACTGAGGCCGTTATTATTGCTCCACACCCAGTGGTTCATCAGAAAGAGGGAGGGTGGAATGGACAGAATGTGCTAAAATCTGTCACTCAAACAAGGAAAATGATATTCTTGTGTTTAATTCCTGAATAAATGAGATGATCACAGTGGTGGCCATGTGTAACGAGGGCCGGCTGTGATCTCAGGGGTTGTCATATTGTTACCGTCAGCACCAGAAGATGGCTGGCTCCTCATCGCAGTGCTCTGCTTTTCTTCTTTTTAGCATATTTTTTTCAACGTATTTGCACATTTCCTCCCAGACTTGTATCTTTTCTAACCTATAATTAGGTTGTGGTGGTGGCTTGCAGAAAGAATGAAATAAAAACATGGAGAAGAGCATCTCTTTTTAGCCAAACTCCCAGTGGCAACATTACAACACAGACAAGCAAATAAATGACTGCTTCATTGCAGATGGAAAAGATTGAGTGCTGTTCAGATCCTAGTGCTAGCATAATGAGAGGAGCTACAGTTGGGTGTTTGTGAACGTGTACTTTTGAGGTATTACGCTGCATTATGTAACGCTGTTGTTTTTCTTGGTTGCATGCGGGAGTGTGGGCTTGAAATCCAGTTGAGTGTGCTCTCTCTCTCTCTCTGAAGGTGATTTTCATAGAGGAAGTTCATTTTTAGTGACTGGGTGAGTGAAGGAGGCCCGTGTAATTTCCTCCGTTTAGCATTCTCATATCATATGACAAATAAAACCACGAGCTGCAGAAAACTAATATTACAGACCTGCATGCAGAAAGAAACATGCACAAACTCCTTCCCCGTCTTCACGGTTGCAAAAGCCGTTGCACACAAGCAGGTGTCCTAACAAAGGCTTTCGCATCCACCTGTGATTATGTGGTAGCGGGTAGGGCGGGGGTAGACGGGGTCAATTGTCAAAAACTGCGGCACTGAAAGTGCGAAGGAGAAATGTGATTGGAGGGCTGGGTTGGAGGTTGCCCTGGTTTCCTTCCACTATCAGCGCAGCTGATCTGCCGCCGGCGATGGCAGGCCCAGGGAACGCGGAGACGGTTCAACCACACAGCCCAGACTCCCGCTCAGTGGTCAGAGTGGATTAACATTCTCTAAACTGGGGTAAGGAAATCATTCAAAGACACTTTTGTCAGAGGCTAAGAGAAAAACTTCATCCCAAGAGTCGTAAGTACAAATGAGCTGATGCTCAAGCAACATGAGACCGAATAATAAATGAGAATAATAGCATATCAAAGACTCCAGGGAGGAAAAACAACAAATAGATTGTTTCATTTAGTTCCCAACAGGAAACGAAACAGAACTTTGAACCATTCAGCCCTAAAAACATCTTTGACTTGTCATTCCCCCCCCCCCCCCCCAACACATCTGCAGTCAGCCACGCACAGGAGACAAATACGCCCGAGGCCCTGCCTGCAGGGCTGACAGCAGCCATGAATATCCACACCAGGCTGCAATTCTCATTTAGCAGAACCAAGACATCCAGCCACCTGTCATACCCACTTTACTTTAATTTGATGTACATGGCGGTATGATGGATGCGGTTAAAGCAAACTCGCAGCAGGTACGGTGCTGAAAACATTTACTGGTACCTCAAAAGATGCACAAAAATATTTTGTATTAGAAGAATAATCTCCCACTGGAAAATTTAAGAGAAATCCAACCTTTGAGTCCATTTGAAAGATTTACTTAGCCTCGATTTTATTTCCTTTACACTTTTTACTCTTGTTCAGTTCTATGTCAAAGTCTGCAGTTTAGAAATGTTAATGTCCAGGTACTTTAAAGAGTTCATGTTGTCATTTTGTCATTCACTAACAAAGTTCAGCAGAGAGAGAAACTAGCCCACAGCATCACAGAGCCACTACCATACTTAACATACAGGAGGTACTTTGACACAAACTCACCTTTGGTTCCTAAAAAAAGTTCATTTTTACTCTGATGATGATGATTTATTTCAGACAAACCTTTCACCGATAGTGTAAAATAAACACATAGTACATTGTAACTTTCTTGAAGACACATCACATCGGTGATTATGAGTCTGAAAAGGAATATGAAGAAGTATAACTTATATAATCATACCCCTTTTCCAGCTGGAATTTGTCGTATTATTCTAAATTTCCAATGTCCTTGCTGACAAAATAAAATAATAATTATAGTAATATTTACTCAGCCAAATAAAAGTACTACATATACACACAGACACATTTGTACACCTAATATATATATATATATATATATATATATTCACATATACATACACCAATACACATTTACATACATACACCCATATATACATCTGTACAGACCTGCATACACTTAGTGAAATCATACAGAGTTTTTACTTCCCAGCCAGGATTATCCCAGTTGTTCTTCCTTATACCTTTGAATGATAGCTATTTTGAGACCTTTCTTGAAATATCTCATGCTTGGACTTTGCTTCAGCTCTTTAGAGAGTTTATTCCAGATCTTCACACCAACACCAAGAAATGCACATTATTTTCATTGTTGTTCGAGCCTTCAAAGTTCTAAAGTTTAGGTTTTCTCTATAGCCATATCCCCCCACTCTATCAGAAAATATTTTTTGAATATTTTCTGGCAAATTTTTTTTCCTGACTTTAAACATAATCTGTGCAGTTTGAAACTCTACCAAATCAGTGAGTTTCAGTAAATAAGAATCTATGAATAGATTGTGGGTATGACAATAAAAATCAGCCTTATGAATTAAACGAACGGCTCTTTTCTGTAATGTGCACTCTCAAGGGCAAAGAGCTAATGGTTCCAGTTAAAGTCCAAATAGCATATTGAAAACTCTAGTAAGCATGTAGCTGGTATTTACCTGCCTACTGTTGCTATGGGGACTTTGACTTCAAGCTCCTTTTGGAGATTTATATTTTTCACTTCTTTTGTGCTATGGAATGACAAGCCAAGGTTGGGTTTTTGTCAAGCTCTCCGAGTGCGAGTGAAAGAAATGGGATTCTAGGTCATATGACCTTTATCCTCCAGAAAACAGAAAATTCTGGATTACTTGCATCTAGGATTGCACAATAAATCATTTTTATCAATAAATAAGTTTTTCTACTGTGATTTCTATTGTTCAGAATGATGTTAGCCCACCTAAGTCTATCACAAGGATGTTTTAGAGCTTCTATTTATTATGACTTTGAATTCAGGCCAGCTCAAAGGAATGATTTGAATAAAAATCTTTTTATGATATTTTCTCTTTTTTAAGGAAAAAAGTGAGGGGAAAATGGAATAAAATAAAGAATTTAAATCTAAATTTAAATTTAATTTAGCAATGTTATTTTCAAGCCCTAATTATATCTATTTTTATTGTAACGATTGTTGTTTTTTCTTTATTACATGAGATGAGTACTTAGAGCTCAGGCTTGAGGCTTTTCAAGCAAATGAGCCAAAAATGATAAGACTGTGTCCTTGTAAAACGTTTACAACTTTAAAGATTCAAAACTACAAAAAAAATGATAAAAATAAAAATTACTTTACAAAAATTACTTTACATTAGCTCTGCAGATTAATATTAGCAAGGACTTCAGTCCTTTAGTTCTGACCACACGCAGTAGCTGGAAGCCTGTTGCTTTAAAACCTGGAAGCTAATCCTCAGCATAACCCAGTAACTCCATCCAAAACCTGAAAATTTCAACCAGAAGCAGCTGATTAGTGGAACTCATGAATGTCAAGTGTACGGATATGTTGGTGGATTTTACCGATAGCAATATTTAGCGAGCCAAAGCACCTTACATAACTCTGGCAATTTCGGAAGCCAAAATATTAAGAGGATGTTCACTCCTAATCAAATTATGCATTCCCCATCTGCAGCACAACGGCGCTTCATGTTGGGCTGCTTTTACTCCAGAGCTCATAAATTAAGCAGAACTGGACGTCATCTTTGTAAGCAGCGGGTCCCCATAAGCATGCAGGAATGTGTAGTGTGGGTGTGGTGGCTTGGTTGGCGGGCCGGGCCTAATAAACATCAGGACTAGTTCAGGGAGAGGTCAGAGGAAAAACAGTTGGCCGCGTACAGTGGAAGGCCCACGAGATGCATCCAAATGTCGTCCAGCTTCCCCCTCCGCCCAAAAGCCCCCAGAGGGAAAACTAAAGGGAAAACGTGCACACGTTCCCAGATGACGAGGGTCCACGGCACGGATATGGTCCAGGGTCACGAGGAGGGAGACAAGGTTACGGCGGGCTGGAGGGTGGAGGGGTGTGGAGGCGGGCAGCGGAGGATGCAGATGTGCGGTGCGGTGGAGAGGAGCGGCACGATGGGAGGAAATACAAGAAGCTATTGTTTGGAGAGAAAAGATAGGAACGGAGCCACGAGAGAGGCAGCTGAGGATTATTCACCACAGACATACAGAACACCAGTCAGACATTCCCAACTGGTCACCTGATCGGGAAAGGTCACCATGCTTTTCAGGAAGGGATGCAGTTTATGTTGAGGTGACATTACCTGCAAACAGAACAATGGAGAGGCTAAAAGCAACTGAAGGGTGACGCATCATCCTTCTTTTAAAGGTTTCCACTACAGAGTTCAAAAAAGACTCATCAATGAAACGCAACCCACAAGTTCCATGACTCTCCAGCTGTAGTACAGTGACCACTGGAAGTGTCGTCTTTCATGGTAATTGGAGGAAAATTTTCAGTTCCATCTTTCAAAGGAAGCAAATTGCAATGTCAAGAAACAGTATTGATATTTTGCCACCTTTAATGGTCTGAGATTGTTGAACAAATTAAAGAGAAACGATAAGCTGAGTAAATACTAATGGGTTTGTTGAGTAAAATTTTTATTTATGACAAAGATATGATTCAAACCAACCTAGCACGATGTAAAAGTTGTTGTGCTTTTGCAAATTTACAAATTTTGGCTATTCTGTTAGGTCAGGCTATTTGATCAGCTAAAACCGGTTGTTATACTCAGAGTGTTAATCTGTAACGACCAGGAAAGTGAAAAAGTAATATTTTGTACAATTATCACATTTACTTACAAACCTGTGCTGGGTTTCATGCTTATTTTTATTCTGTATTGTCTCTTTAGTTTGTATGTTAAGATCAAAACAATAAAGATATGTTAATATAATTTAACTGTAATAACACATATGCTACAGTACTGCAGCATTAGGAAGAATTGATGCTGCCCTGGTTTTGAATTCAAATATTTATGTGACATTATAAAAATGGTAGTTCTTATTCAAGGGTAAAATCTACCACTTTTATATCAGTACATATAAGTATGGACCAATATAGAATCTTGTATTGGACTATATGTTATCAGAACAGTAAATAGTTGCAGCTTAAGACTTTAAAGAAAATCCTTTATCTCTATCAAAAATAAAAGTAATAATTACCTTTACAGGATTTCAAATTAAAGGTTTTTAATATATTTAAAAAAACATTTTTAAAATATATTTTTGCATGTGCAACCGCTAAAATTCATAAATTATCTGCGCTAATTGTCAAAACACATTTTGAGACACAGCTTACATTTTTCTACTCTGTTTACAATAAATCATCTCCTTAACTGAAAGCTTGAGGGGCTTTGGGGATTGAAAGAAGCCGGATTATTTCCCCAAAGCGATCACATCAGTAGATTAATTTGTTTCTAGAACAATCAGGTCAGTCATGAAACAGAGACAGGATGAACAGCCCACCCCGCTCCCTCTCTACCCCCACCCCGCCTCGAGCGTTTACTAGAAAGCAGCGAGTTGGAAGTACGTGGCTGCAGCGATAAGAAGCTGTTGATCAAGGCCTTCAATGAAAGATCACACTGCATTAAATCACGATGATTACCACCGCACCCTGTGACTGCGGGTGAAAAAAACAACAACAAAAAAACAAATCACTGCCTCCCTCTCTTCGGCACTACTGTTACTCCTCATCTGTGCAAATCGTTCACAAGCTGATCTCATCCGTGAGCTCGACATTTTATCTTTATTCAGCCGTAGTGCAAGATGTGTTTGGGAATGACAGACGCATAAATCTGCTTCTCTTTAGCTGGACGTACAACTCAGGAAGTCTTGAAACGGCGGCGTCACGATGTGATGAAACCATCAACCCCAGAGAGGCAGCAGGTAGCGCCGCGTTCCGTCAGACAGGGTGTGTGCCGAGTTTGTGGCCAGGTTGGAACTTTTCATGCCCTGATTATCTGTAATTATTCTTTCTCGAAATTACAAAATACAAATGCATGAAGAGAAAGAAGCAAACTTCTTCTTGGAATGGTAAAAGAGAAAATGAAAAAACAAAAACAAAGAGGAATGTGTGGAATTGGGGAAATAGCGGTGGTGTTCCACATCATCATCATGTGATACTTAAGTCAGATAAATGTCAAATAAATATTCTTATGTAACTTCGAAGTAGGTGCAAGGAATAAGAGCACCATTATTAGGAAAGGTTACGCCACCAGAAGCTTTAAATGAGCGTGTGAGGAAAGCCCCATTAGGTTGAAAAATAAACAAGACTGCAAATTACCGAGAGAGGTTGCGTTTGTCCAAAAAATGTAATTATTCTTTTTCAGGCTAAAACTAATTTATTTCACTACAGTACCAGATTAAACGACGACTTACACTGAAACTTATGTAGATGTATTTATCATTTTATAAAAAAAGAGACTAGCACAAAACGAGACAGCAGTTTTCTGGGATCTGTGAGTGAAAAATGTTTAGCTGGATAAAACACAAGGAGATAAACCTGACGAATCAGGTGAAATAAGGAAAACAGCTCAGATTCTTCAACAGATTCTGGCTGAAAGCTGCGTAGACATCTAATGGTTCTGCTTTTAGCCTGATGGCAACAGTTCAAAACGTCCGCAGAGAGGGTGTGAAGAGCGCCTGACAACATTCGGAACCAAATTCAGATTCTGAAAAGAGCGTAGAGACTCTGAAGATGTTCTCAGCTCCCCTCACAATCTGCTGCAGGACTATAACTGTTGAAATGCAGTATCAAAATCCCAACTACTGATGTCCTAAGGATGCCTTACAAAACATAACATAGGAGTAAAATACAAACCATGCATTATATTTTGAGGTTTATACTCCTAATGCTGCTATATGTGTGGTTGCTGCCACAAGAGTTGAAGAAAAGCATCTTTAAAAAATGTTTTTAGTAACTGAATGAAGTTTGCCAAACTTACTTTATTAACGTTTTTTTTTTACTTGAAACTTACTAAACTAACTTTAAATGTAATTCCTTGTGACCGATTGTTCTTTTTCTTCAGTGTAGAGTTTTTTTTTCTTTGAAACCAATGGCTTACTTTTTAAAACTTTCCATTAAAAACAGATGTCAAACTTTGGTGTATTGGAATGTAGACTCAGGTGAGTAAATTTTAATAATCTCATATTAGTTTTGGTAATTTGCTATAAGAGATTTAACACTTTTTTAAGATTCCATGTGCTTAAGTTTTTTCTGGCTGCAACATAGATATAATATACTGATAACCGTTTCTTTATATGATTCATAAAAATAACTGCCATATCGGGGGTCCAGTTAAATTGAAATACGTCAAAAAAATGTGACTTCTTTTGGTTTGAAAGACCTGGTTAAGAAATATAGCGAAGCCTGCCTGCCATTTCTTTTATATCATCACATGAAAGCTCAGCGCAGACAGGCCTACAGCCTCCTTCAATCTCTGACCCTGTCACAGCAGATACCTTTGATCTGTCTAATCAGTGAACATCAGGAACCATTTTTGACAGAATCCTGGGTGGAACATCTTCTCCGCACACAGACGCTCAGCATCCAGCTCCATGTGAACCCTAAGATGCTGGGAGCTGATGTTTAGACGGGAGCTGTGAGGGTGGGGTTCTTTCCCACACAAGGTATGAAGAAACCTTGGAATATGGACGTGCAAACAATCTAGGCATGTGTTTTTGCAACGCTAATGTCCGTCCGGACAGCTGGAGAGCAAAGACTGGCAGCCTTCCCTGAGAAACAAGAGGTGATCCTCTGCCTAAGCCAGCAGGGAGAAGAGTTCTCAACCACATTTCCAGAGTGTTCCTCCTATAGGGAGCATATTCTACACAGAACGCTGCAGCATGTGTTCTCACAGGGGTGAATGACATCAACTGGATGTGATATGATAAACGCAAACATTTGGGATTCGTAAAACCGCCGGTCCCACAGCTACAACGCCGCTAGCTGTTGATGTAAATTGCAGAATGCTAACACTTACAAATGAATTCCTGTCAACGGGACATACGCACCTGCACTGGCAGGCTCCCAAGGATCTTAATCATTTTTTTTTGTTTCCTATCGAGAAAAAGGCCAAATTTCATTATGTGCTCTGAGACATTTACACCCACACATGCTGTCCCAAATCTAAACGCTCCATTCCTAGATCCTCCTGCACATAAAAAGTGGGAATGAGAAGCAAAGTGATAATTTAGAAAACAGGAACAATATCTTTTAACTAATAACCTCCTCATTCCAGCTGGCCTGATGATGTAGATACACACACACACACACAAAAAACCCTAAAAGCTTTCAGGCTCATTGCGCCCCCAAACAGGTGCCTGCTCTCTCTTCGTCCCCCATGTTTCTTCCATCACCTCAACCATTCTGAACTTTGACCTGAAAGCACAGGTGACAGGTGTGCTTGCATTAGTGCAGTCATGCTGGGAGGAAAACGCTGAACTACATCTCACACCAGTGAACAGTGGGACCTTTTCCAACAGCTTTGAGATCATTGCAAAAACAGATGCAGGATGCGAAGTGGCCTTATTGCATTAAGGGTTTTAAGCTTAATGCAATTATGAGAGTTTAGTATTTTTTTATTTAAAACCTATGTTTTTCATGGTATGACTTAATATTCCCATACAGACTATTTTAGGCCATTTAGAGGTTCCAAAATGGGAAATTTTAAGATTGTGCACTTTGTATGTTAGCACTGATTTTATATCTTTATGTAGTTTTTGTGTTATTTATTCATATTTTTACACCAAACCTTTAAAATGTAAAATGATCAGAGACATTTTGTAAATTATAATGAAAACAATTTAAATGCACATGCTCAGCAGAGCAAAAAAAATAAAAAACAACAACAAAAAAACCCATTTAACTTTCAGTGTTTAAATTTTCATTTTACTGAATTCATACATTTTTACTTAATCCTCACATGACTCTGTTAGAAACATGTGTGAGGCGGTGCAGTACCTGCAGCAGCATGGACCAGGACGCTCTGGTTGGGCCGCAGGTTGCCAAAGTCAAACAGCATCAGGTAGGCGGTGATGTAGTTGACTGGGAGGGCAGCTGCCTCCTCGAAACTCATCCCGTCTGGGATGAGGAAGGTGTGGCTGGCTGGAACCACAGCCACCTCCTGCCACAGCCCAAAGCGGTTCAGCACCATCACCTTGTCACCAACCTAAAAAAAAAAACAAAGACGGCGAACGATGAGACGGACTCACTGAAAATCAGAAAACAAATGGTGCCAAGGAAATATTTATTATCTTGGCTCGTATTTCCCGTGACTCGCATCCTGGTAAATAAATAAAACGATCCCATGACTTTTAAAGAAGTGGTTCTCTGGAGTTTTAGCTGTTACTTTTCTAATTTCCTCCATGGGTTGGCTGTGCAGCAAAGATAGTGCTAGCTAAATGGAAACACCTTGCAGTGATTTGGGACAAGGTTATTTTAAGGCTATTTATATCCAATTATTTTTTTTAATATAATACTTAGTACATTTGACTTTAAAAGTATATTTGGCATTTGCACCTGCTTATGTGTGGATCCCAGTGGATCCTTGGATGTTTGTGGTTTAGTTTTTGCTCATTTTTCTGTGGAACATAACTAGAGCATAGAACATATAATATTCGAAAGAAAATTTAGCTTAGAAGCTGAAATACTTTGGCTGGTGTTTGCAAAGCAGCCAGGAAAGTAGCAATCAAATCCTTTGACACTGATTGGTTATTCTCTAATTCAAATAAAAGAATTGAATAATTTGTTTGCATCTCTAATGTATTTGTCTTACTGTAGAACAAAGGGTTAAGTGGTTAAATGAAAAATCTGCAGAATGTAACAACTTTTTTAACCATTTAATCATCAGAATAAATCAACAGAATAATCGATCACTGAAATAACTGTTAGTTACAGCCTTTACTGTAATTTTCACCAACAGTTTTGGCTCCTTTAAATTTTTAAGAGCAACACGTAGCAACCTGTGCATTCCCATCTCCTCAGCACTCAACCTTCCCTTATCAAGGCAGGATCCTCAAATACACAACTGTCTCTTTCCAGAAGAATGAGCCATGATATAAACTTCCCCCCCAGCCCCAAAACCAGCCAATCAGGGGAGCTCACTCGAGGGACACAGGAAGCAGAGACGACAGCGGCATTATAACTCTCTTCCTGTTTTCTTCCTCCCCCCCCCTTATCCAGTCCTCCCAACATAGCCTTCCCTCCCACCCCGTTTCCATTCTCCTCACTTTTTCTCTTCCCTTCTTTCTCTTTCACTTCCTGAGTCGTTTTCCTCTTACAACTTTAGAACGTCTTCCTTCCCCTTCTCCAGTTCCCCTCCGTCTCATCCTGTCTGTCTTGCGTGGCGCTCCCGCTTTCATCCCCAGCTCCTCGTTTTGTTGTCTTCTTTTTTCTTCTTCTCCCCCCGCGCCCCTTGTGAGGAGTGTCCCCTTCCATCCCTTCTTCCTCATCAGCGTAACAGGACAATGGGGCCCATCTTCTCCCCTGGCTTCTCTCCACTCATCAGCCTCCCTGCCAGATTCTTCCTCATGGCTGAGCATAAGACAAGCCCTCTCCTCCTGGGAACAAACTCTCTCCCCGCCCGGACCTCTCTAATGGTCTGGAGGGAGCCATGCGTCTCGCTGTCAATCGTCTCCAATTAGAGAGATTCCCGTCTCGTTCTTTCCGAGCCCTCGACTCGCTGTCACTTGGTTTGCTTTCTAAACTATATATATTTTAATTTTGTTGCTGTCGCTTGGTTTCTTTATTCTGTCTACATCTCCATCTTTTTTGTCAAGGCGTTGGAGTCTTCAAACTCATCAAGCTCACTGGATAATTGGGGTGCAGAGCCGTACAAAAATCGATATGCGGGGGAGTTCAGGCTTTTACAGGAAAAAAGAAGAAGAAAAACATGACTCACTCAGTCAAAAGGATCTGCCACCATTCTTTCATGCCCATGCAAAGCATGTGAGTTACTGTCAGTCATACAGACACATTAGTAGGAACATTCAAAGGCAAGCAAAAAGGCCTTGTGACACTTCTGTTTCAACATCTTCACAGCGTGACACAGAAACAAGCAGTCACTTCTTGCATTTCCTCTCAGCCTTCTTTCTGAGCAGTCTCAGTCGGGGTCAGGAGCGAGGGGGGAGGTCACCGAACAAAGACACTTCCAGTTAACTTTATATGAATAGACTTAATCAGATGGTGATTCAATTTTGGGGTATGCAGCCCGACCCCCCAACCTCCCCTCCGAGTCAGCTGGTTTTGCAGTTTGGAGCTTTGACAAGCTAAGCAAAAAATGTATAAGGGTGAACAGATTCCTTTGAGCCACGTTTCTGAGTCAGGCAGAGTCAAAAAAAAAAGGTTAAATGTAACACTTTTGCAGCAGACTCAGCTGTGACTAAAGCCTGTGGGGTAACTGAACTTTAAGTGACACACTGCCTTAACACCCCTCACATGATGTTAGGATAAACTCGAAACCCCAAAAATTTAACTATACCAGTCCCGTTTTGCATCAATTCAAATATTTGGTGCCTGTTGTTGAATTTTTTGTATAAAGCTGCACAGGTTAAATGTACTTTACTAACAAGTAAAATGTTATACTGGCTTATTTGCACATTTTCAAACTTTTGACACAAATATTGTGAGAAGAAATTAATTGGTTGAGTCTGGCTAATGACACTAAGGTTAAAGATGACGGATGAACAGATTCTCACTGCAATGGATGACACTAGTTTTTCATATACGCTAAATGGACAGTTGCCAAGGATCAAACAGACGATTTATCACAAATGATGTTGCCATTGCAGTTTTCAACAATATCACCACTGCTAGGTTTGTTAATATCATGCAGGGTTAATGTACTTAATATTCTGTATGAGCCCCAACCCCAGCAAGCTGTTAGGCTGCAACATGTGCAGTTTTTTTTTTTTATTCTCGTCTTTCATATTCATGTATTATTCTGTGAATAAAACAAATCTGGGTCTACCAAAATAAATGCATTTAATCCACTGCTGAGATGTTCCCAATGACCAAGGGCTGCTATGGCTACGTCCATCATGTGACCTGCTTTTTTAGCTTTTTGTGCAGGCAGCAGCTGAAACACTAGTCACTAATAATTATGACGTTCAAAGCAATTTTATGACGTAGAAGAATATCTTTTTCGTTCAATTTTAACACAAGATTAACTCGAACCGACCCGAGATATTTTTTTACAAGTTGATCTATCGACGAGTACATCAAAACGGAGAGCGAGCATGTTAGCGTTAGCTTAGCATTTCAGTAGCATGTGCCTCATGAAAACACAATTGAAGCAAGATGCGTTTACTGAAGACTGAAGCCGTAAGAAACTTTGTCGTTTCTCTTTTACCATTCAAATGAATGCATCACCTCATCTCATTTTGCAACGGGACAAAGTGAAAGTTTTCACCTTAGAAAATCAATTAAATTTTACCGTTTGCCTTGTATTGCTCTTTAAAAGTGAGCAACAAGTCATCTTGATTGTCATTCGAGGTATTCAGATATGACCAGTGGATGACTTGAGACCAGATAGATAGGGAAGAGGGGGATGGAGGGGGAAGATGGAGGAAATACCAGACTGACAATGTGGACCGGAGGGAGGTAATTGAGAACATATGGATCAGATCCCTCCAAAACTCGCCAATGGAGAGAGCCTCCGTGTTTTTTAAACAAGCTTGGAGGAAGAGGGGAAAAAAAGTGCTCCTATTTGGCATCAGGGGAGCTTTGGTGTGATTTGTGATGTTTCCTCTCTCTCTCTCACCGCTTACTCTCCATTACTCTCCCAACAATCCCTCTTAGGTCATGTCGGGTGAGCTCACTGCAGGCTCACTCAACATTACCGAGGATCTGAATGAGTGCTTATTTTGTAAAAGTTACAGGATTACAGCGAAATATGAAATCTGCAAAGACAAACGAAGTGGAATCAGTCATCAAGTGAATGAGTGAGCCTGGATATGAGCATAGACTACATTTCTATACCAAAGTTTATTTTCAATAAAGAAATCTAAATGTTTCCAATATTAATATCATAAATTCATATTGCAATGTATTTTGTGGTTCTGAGAGGCAAACAAATTAGAGAGCGAGAAATGCCAGAAAGATGAAATAAAATCCCATTTGATTTGCTGCATATGTTACTTAATCTGTTTAAAAAGTATCATGTGTTTGGAGCTTTATAGGAGGAAACACTCAGACACACCCATTATGTGTCTGCGTGGTGTGTGTGTGTGTGTGTGATGGATAGAGCAGCAGAGAGTGAACCTCCCTAAATAAAAGCTGCAACATCATAGTCAGCCAATTCCCTTAGAAGTAAAAAAACAACAAAAAACAAACAACGGATCTCAGGGATCTCCAGTCATTAGAGCGATTGACTCTTAATTCAATTAGCTAAAAAAAAAAAAAAGGACTGCCAGTGGATGTGGGAGTGTGATGACAGGCTGCATATGTGTGTGCGCGAGTGTGTCGTTTGTGACCTTTAAATCCAATCAACATCTCCGACAATGAGGAAAACAGCAATAAATTAATCTGGGCTGAACTTTCACCGCCGATTCCGCGAGCATCCCGCGCTCAGCCGCACCCGCCGCGCCGCGCCACGCCACGCCCAGCCAGGTGAAGTCAGTTCGCTCGCGCTTGCATCACACATGTGCTAATCAGGGAGTTATCCGGAATATGATGCTCAAACAATGTGAATCATCACCGCCGTGTGTGTGTGTGTGTGTGTGTGTGTGTGTGTGTGTGTGTGTGTGTGTGTGTGTGTGTGTGTGTGTGTGTGTGTGTGTGTGTGTGTGTAGGTGTGTGTGCGCGCGTGAGGTGAAATTGCCTTTCAGAGAACGTTGCCGTGGTGATGCCATGCAGGCAGGATATAGCCACGAGCGACCACTGACCTGTGACTCATCACGAAATGCAAAAGACACTAAACCTCCTCAGTCAGCCCAGCAATTTTCTTATAGTAAGATTTGATATTTAATTATGATATGATTATTGTTGCACATATGTTCGAGCCTGCAGCCTTGCAGCTGTGAGGACAAAGGCTGCTGACGGTCCCCACTGACTGATCCACACCTGACGGTGTCTGTTCCTGCGGCGCCTCGCCCTTTTCCACTCTGCGCGCTCGTGCGCCAGCGTCGCTCCCGGTAACAAAAGGCGTCGCTGACTCCGATCTCCTCCACCGGTGTCAAGCCACATCACCCACTGTGAGCTCCTTCCGATGAGACTCTCCAAAATAAATCGCTGCCTCTCCACCAAAAATCAAACGTCATTGAATTCACACAGTTGCCACGTGCGCAGATTCTGGCACTTTCCAGTGTTCGTTCCACGCGCCTCCCCTCTCAGTTTATGGTTTTATTCCTATTATTATTACGTTGCGCTGTTCATTCTAAGTATGTGTGATCAAAAACGGATCCAATTCGCAACGGAGAGAGGAGAGCTTTAACTTTGAAGGCAAGAAACTCCAATTTCCTGTCTCGCCGCTCGCCAGCTTAATGCGGCGCTCCGCACCGTGGCGCACATCAAAGCGCACGGCAGCGTGGGCGCAGCACGATCGAAGGCATCTCGTGGGTTTAAATGGTCTTATTTAGCTTTGCGCTTACAACACACAGACAGAAACCACAGACTGCATCTTTGCAACTTATTTGCAGCTTATAATGGAAGTTGGCTTAAGTTGCAGTTAAAAAAAAAATGGAGAGACAGAAGGGGCGACGCCTGCTTTTTGGCGGCGTTACAACTTGCGTCATCAAAACACTTTTTATAGACGTTAAATGATTCCCGATCTGACAAATACGCCAATAAACTCAACTTTTATGCTCCTCAATTATTCAGACGTGAGAACTAACTGAATAAGCTGAATATTAGCGTCCAGTATAGGGCGATCAAAACGCACAAATCGATTGTAATTATTGTTACCTTCGTTTTAAAAAAAAAAAAAAAGAAAGAAAAAAATCAATTTGAACCATGAAGCTTGAAGTTCATTACATTGTGCCACTGACACAATGAGGCTGCGCTGCCGTCTCCGAGCAGCGAGTGAAGCCCGACACGCCCATATATCCCACAAAGCCCCCCAAAACGAGCTGATGTTAAACAATATCCATCGCTTTCATATTAAAAAAAAAAAACAACAACAACAACAACACAGAAACAAATATTAATCCGAATGCAAAGAATGCTAGAGGAATGTGCGCTTACTTTTCTGTCCGTCACTTCTTCCCCCACAGCCTCCACCACCCCGGAACACTCCATTCCCGGGGTGACCGGCGGGGACGGCAGCCGGTCGTAGAGACCCTGTCTGGCCATCAGGTCGGCGAAGTTGAGCCCGCAGACCTTGACCCGGACCAGCACCTCGCCGGCTTTGAGCGCCGGCTTGCCCTTCTTCACCTGCAGCTTGACTTTATCGTAGCCTCCGTAGCCGGTGAGCACCAGAGCGCGGTAGGTGAACGTCTCCTCCTCGGGAACCTTCTCGGTGGGCGCCGCCGGGGCCGCCGCTGCCTCCGCGGACTCCGTCTTGGGCGGCTCGGCTTTGGGCTCCTCGGCGGGCTTGGTCTCCTGCTTCTGGTCCACGGCGTTTTGCTGCTGAGCAGGTGCGTCCTCTCCAGACATTGTTGTGCAGAGACGGTGGTGGTGGTGGTGGGGGGGGGGGATTCTAGGAAAAAAAAAAAACTTAACTTTAAAAGGTTTTCTTTTGTTTGCTTGTTTTTTTTGCTTCTTTTTTTTCCCCCCTCCTTTTCTTCTTTTTTTTGTGTGTGAATTCTGCAGCCGTGGACGGTTTCTCCGGGCGGGAAATGCACGATTTGCTTTGCAAGAATAAAAAGAAAAAGTCAAGAGTTTCTCTTTTCAGCAGTCTTGCATGGAGACACAAACCCGGACAAAGTGGGTTGATCAGTGGCTGTCAATGCCGCGCTCTGACTGAGAGAGTGTGAGTGGGGCGAGACGGAGGCAGACTGGAAAACACGGAAAAATTCAGGGATTGGCTTATGTGGCTGTCTGGGTTTGGCTGTTCGGATGGAGGAATAAATTAAGTCCATATAGCATTAAGCAGAGATATCAGCTGGAGAAATAGTCACTGGGAAGCACAGCCAAGCTTAATAAAACTAAAAACCTGCCTTAAAACTGCTGGCCAGACTATTCTATTAAAACAGTTCAACTGTAGATAATAAATGCTTCTATTTATTTTGCTTTTTTTTAATGATAAGGCTCATTAATTAGAAAATCCACCCTCCTAAAACTGAGTCTGACATACAGTGCCTTGAAAATGTATTCTTAATCCTTGAACAATTTCATATTTCTTCACATTACAACAACAAACTATAACAGACCGACATTTAATCAATCAAGCAATCAAATTTTATTTGTATAGCACATTTCAAAGTGCTTTACATAATTAAATAAAAAACAGCATGTGACAGTGAATAAACAGTTAGAAAGACAAAAGGAAATTTTAAAAAGAAAAAGAAAAAAGATAAACAAAAAAAATAAAAATATTAAAACCCGTACCCGTTGTAGGACTTCAGTTAAACATCTCACACCTCAGAGTTTTAGTTAAAACGCCATTTAACAGGGATTCTCACAGCTCAGAGTTTTAGTTAAAACGCATTGATTCGTCTAACTGGGACGTTTTCCAGGGGGGGGTTTACATAGATAGTGTGAAAGAGAAACTAAAAGAAGTTAATAAATAAATGAAAAGTAAAGGTAAAAATATTAAAACATAAAAAAAAAAAAACAAAAGATATCAAAACCCACAATTTAGCCATAAGCAACTCTAAACAGGTGGGCTTTAAGTTGAGATTTAAAGGCACCCAGTGTTTCAGCTGTTTTACTGTTTTCTGGAAGCTGAATGCTGCTTCTCCTAATTTTGTTCTGGTTCTGGGGATGCAGAACAGAACCAGAACCAGAAGATCTGAGGGGTCTAGACGGTTGGTACAGCAATAACAGATCTTTAAGGTATTGTGGTGCTAAACCGTTCAGTGATTTATAAACTAACAACAGTATTTTAAAGTCTATTCTCTGAGCTACAGGGAGCCAGTGGAGGGACTTTAAAACTGGTGTTATGTCTCCATTTTCCTGGTTTTAGTGAGAACACGAGCAGCAGCATCTGGATCAGCTGCAGCTGTTTGATTGATTTGTTAGTCAGACCTATGAAGACGCTGTTGCAGTAATCAATGCAGCTAAAGATAAACACATGGATGAGTTTCTCTAGATTGTGCTGAGACATCAGTCCTCTAATCCTGGAGATGTTCTTCAGGTGATATAAGGCCGACTTTGTGACTGTCTTAATGTGGCTCTGAAGATTCAGGTCAGAGTCCATCACTACTCCCAGATTTCTGGCCTGATCGCTGGTTTTCAGTTGTAGTAACTGAAGCTGTGTATTGACTCTGGTTCGCTCCTCTTTAGGTCCAAAGATAATAACTTCAGTTTTGTTTCTGTTCAGCTGGAGAAAGTTTTGGCACATCGACACATTTATCTATTCTAAGCATCTGTTCAGTGATTGGATGGGTTCAGAGTCACCTGGTGACATTGTGATGTAGATCTGTGTATCATCTGTGTAGTTATGGTAGCTGATCTTATTTTCTGTTATAACCTGAGCCAGTGGGAGCCAGTGTTGTGTTCAAGACCACCGAACCGAGACCGAGTCAAGACCAAGACCAGCGCCGCGTTCTACATGATATGATAGAATGTGAAATATGATCAAAATTACTTCTCAAATTGATCTCAAAGAGCCATATTCCCATAAAAACATATAGATATTAAATACTTAATAAATTTAACCAATATTAAATTTAACAAACTTTGTTCTGCTTTGCTTCCATCTACGATCCGGGTTGGTCTCTTGCCACCCCTAAAACGATAACACCCTGGGTGTTTACCCATGTTTCTCATGTCAGAAACCACCACTGTCTACACCATTAAACATAGCAATTGAGGCAAAGCTCAACTGAACACTGACTAAGGAGCAACAAGCAAGAATGAATCTATGCAGCTGACCATAGACAACAACTTAGCCTGTAAGCTACTTGTTAACAAGCTTAAGGTGCTGTATTAATATTAGCTAGTCGTCTTTTAGCTAACTTTACCTGCATCAAACAGCTTTACTAAGCAGTCTGTTAGTTTGGGGGGAAAACTGTGAAAAGTTATTTGTGTTTTGCTGGTTTGTTACCATGATTCTAACACACCTGTGTAGCTCCGCCCAGCAGCAGCTGGTCTCCTTCACAGGTGTAAACCCAGCGTCATAGCGCTCATGTTGCGTTTAAAGGCAGCTCGGAAAACAGGTTACCACATGTTAACAACGTATTAAAGTTTTAACTGCTGATAAAAGTTACAGAGGACACGGATATGGGAAATGTAGAAGGCCCTACTGTATCAAATTGACAGAGGAATAACAGAGAGTTGGCCGTTGTAAAGTAAAAGCCCAGTGCATACAGCGTTCATGTTTTGTTTTTTTCATCCACATGGCATCTCGTGCCCAAGCCCTGCAATGACACGGCGCCCCCTCTAGGGGGCGCGCCCCACAGTTTGGGAACCTCTGATGTATGCTATTCTGACAGCGTGTGGTGATCTGATAGGCTCTCAGCGACACTCCAGTCCTGTCTAATAAATAAAGACCCGTGCAGAAGATTCGTTTTGCTCCTGAATGTCGCATCACTATATTGCAGACTTTTGGACACAGCTTGTCTCATATGTGCAACAAGTCAGTCAACATCTCCGCACAATAATTCAGCGCAGTGAGTGACAACTTTTTTTCATCACAATGCTTCTCTGTACAATCACTATGCGTCTCTGTACAAATAGCTTTGCTAACATCACGTCAACGGAGCTTAACCTTCTTGGAACTACTTTTCTATATGACGAAAAAAGTTAGTCGTTGTCCCACCGTCTGTGAAAGCGAAGCGCTGCTGAGTTACTGTGGCCGTCGGGTTTATTATGATTTATGCAGCTTTATTCTATTACTGACTATTAGATCTTGTGCCGCTCATAGGAAACCACTGCGCATGTCTCAGAGCGCCGCGTGCGAGTGAAAGGTGAGGGGGCGGAAAAACATAAACACCTAATTGGCAAGTCATGTTATTGGTTGTGTTTTTATCGGTGCGTTTTGAATCCACTGAAAACAAAGATGTTAACCAATAAACTGGACAGTTTGCTGCGTGTTTGGTGATATTTTCACAGTTGCGGTCTCGACCGGTCTTGAAATAAAATGCGAGTCCTCAGAGACCGAGACCGAGAGAAGACCGAGACCATCAAGAAACGGTCTCGAGACCGGACTCGAGACCAAGACCGGATCCGAGTACCACAACACTGGTGGGAGCATATAAATATTGAAGAGAAGAGGTCCTAGGATTGAACCTTGGGGTACCAGACATGTGACCTTTGACCTCTCCGATTGAAACAAAGAAGTCCCTGTTCTTTATGTAAGATTCAAACCAGTGTAGCACTGGACTGGAGAGTCCGACCCAACTCTCCAGTCGATTCAGTAAAATGTCATGGTCAACAGTGTCAAAAGCTGCACTGAGGTCCAACAGAACCAGCACTGTGGTTCTCCCACAGTCTGTATTCATATGGATGTCATTGAACACTTTTACAAGGGCCGTTTCCATGCTGTGGTGAGAACGAAAACCAGACTGGAAGGAGTCAAAGCGATTCATTATTGTTAGGAAGTTATTTGATTGTTTAAAAACTGTTTTTTCAATAATTTTGCTGATGAATGGGAGGTTGGAGATCGGCCTGTAATTTTGCAGTAGTGATTTTTCTAGATTGTTCTTTTTTATCAGAGGTTTGATAACTGCTGTTTTCAAAGCCTGGGGGAAAACACCTGAAGAGAGCGATGAGTTTACTATTTGGATCAGATCAGTAGCAACTACAGACAGGACTTTCTTAAAGAAATATGTGGGTTGGACATCCAGACAGCAGGAACCGGATCTTAATTGACTTATAATTTTCTCTAGGGTTTTATAATTAAGTAGTTGAAATTGGGTCATTTTTCCTGCATTTGTTTTGTTTGGGCATAGCATAGGTACTGGCTTTGGAGTGGATGTGCAGATTTAGTCCTCTGGTTTTTTGAATTTTCTCTGAAAAGAAACTGGAAACTTGTTGCAGGCGGCATTAGATTGAAGTTCAGGTGGCAACGTCATCGGAGGATTTGTTAGCCTGTCAACAGTAGCAAATAAAGCTTGAGCATTATTAATGTTTTTGTTTATGACATCTGCAAAGAAAACCTCTCTTGCATGGTTTAGTGTTGTGTGATAGTTACGTAGTCTGTCTTTATAGATGTCATAATAAACGTGAAGTTGAGTTTTACATCATTTCCTTTCAGCTCTACGACAGAGTTTTCTTGCAGATTGAACTGTTTGTGCATTTCTCCATGGAGATTCTTCCTACCAGTCACAACCTTCACTTTAATGGGGCAATATAATCAATGATATCTGAAAGTTTGGACTTAAAATCATCTACCGACTTATCTATGTGATTATAGCTTAAGGGTGAGGAAGAAGAGTAGATCTGATTAAATATTTCTGCTGTGTTTTCTGTGAAAGTACGTTTTGTGATAGTAGCTGTTTGTACAAGTGGGTTAACGGATAAAAACTGTCAAAGATAACAGCAAAGTGATCCGAAAGGGCGACATCAGTTACAGAGACATTGGAAATATTCACACGCTTACTGATGACCAGGTCCAGTGTGTGTTCATGAGTGTGTGTTGCTTGTTTGACATGTTGTGTTAAAACAAAACTCTCTAATATATTAAGGAGCTTTTTTGCCCCTTGGTCTTCAGGTTGTCAGCATGAATGTTGAAATCACAGACAATTATCAAACAATCGTAATCAATACATATGAGAAATAGAAGCTCATTCAATCCGTAAAGAAATTTTCCACATATGTTAGAGTTTTGTATAGAATTAGTGTCAGTTTGTTTGTGGCATTTTACCTCGATTCCAAGATACTCAAAAGACATAAAAATACCCAAAGAGATTTTACTACGGTTCATGGTATCCTTAAATATTGAGGCCACGCCTCCTCCTTTTTTGTGTTTTCTATTCTCACTTAAAAAAATGTATCTAGGAGGCATTGATTCAATTAGTACGATTGCTTCACTATTGTCATTCAGCCATGTTTCTGTCAGAAATAAAATATCAATATTATGCTCTATGAGCATAATATTAAGAGCAAGTTTAAGTGACTTGGAGGCTGAAAGTTCTTCAGTCTGAGGTTCCTTTAGGCAGGGGATCAGTGTGAGGTTTGAATTAAGACCGCTCCTTTGTTTATTTCTGTTTTTTATATTTCTGTTTTTTGTAACTGGTCTTGTAGTGATCCAGACAGGTAATGTCCTGCTATGCCATGTCGGGGGGCCGGACACATTCTGGAGGAAGACGGGTGTAACGATAATATCTGGACTCCGGTCTCAGACCTCAGAAACTGGATCCTCAGGGAGGTCAGAGGCAGGTGGCTTAGATGACGTCTCTCATGCTATGTTAGAGCAATGGAGAGACGTGCCGAGGCGAACCTGTTGATCCATACCATCCTGTTGGGAGGAGGAGTCTGTCCGTCCATCTTCCTCTCTGACCCGGATCCTCCACCAGCATCTTCAGGCGGCTCAGGTGCAGCCCGACTCTCTTTAGTGATTGACTTCCTGGGAAACTCCGATCTTTTGAGTGAATGTAGGAGACAAGAGGGGGGAAGGAGAGGGATAGGGGGATACAGAGGGGAGCCAGTCATTCTGTCCCCAGTCGAATTTTTATCACTTTGTTTTGGAACATTTTGCTCTTGATAAGCGGAGGCTTCCATCCTACTCAGACATCCTTGAGCCTGTTCTTCTGAAGTTATGGTCACATTGTTGATCTTGTTGATAAAGTGGAAAATGTTTGCAGTGAGAAGCCTTATTCCATGTTTGTTAAGATTGCGTCCGCCTCTTCCAAAGAGGTGAAAGCGCTGCCAGTAGATCCAGAAGTTATCGATGAAGGTCACTGAGCTGGCAGAGCAGGTTTTAATCAGCCATTTGTTTATCATGAGCAGCCTGGAGTGTTTTAAACTCCAGTTCACACTTAGAATCAGTGTGAGCTGGATAAAAATAATAAAATCTTTAAATGCTTTCAGAAATGCTAATCTGTTAAGGCATTTTTTAAAAAAATTTCCCAGAGTGCCCCTGTGCCTGATGAAGACACAAATTCCCACAGCATGATGCTGCCCCCACCATGCTATGGGCAGTATTGGTTTTCCATTACTCTCTGACCAGAGCACCTTCTCCCACTTTTAATGGGAATCCTCATGACTTTCTCTCCTTTCTTCCTGCTAATAGCTGCTAAGCTACATTTTTCAGATTTTAATCAGTAAAATCTTTTTAAACCTATTTCTCATTTTCTTTTCACTTCCTTTATGCACTACTTTCTGTTAGTCTCTCATGACACTGGAATAAAATACATTGAAGTTTGTGATTATAATGTGACAAAACATGGACAAAAATTCAAGAGATTAAAAATTAAATGATGGTGATGTTTTTTGAGACCATCTATTTGAGTTTTTTTTTTTTTTGCTTTTTCTTCTTCATTTGCATGTTTTTTTTTCAACAGCTCTTCACTTTTATTCTGCATTGATTCAGCAAAATGTTTGAGCCACACTTGAGATTTCAAGACAGTTTGTCAGCAATAAAATGTATAAAAGCATTGTGGTTACCAATGCCAGCTAATTAGCTTGATTCTTATAATTCCTGTGGCATAAATATACACACAGGTTTTCATTTAATACATTTTTTGTGTAAATCTTACAGTCTGGCTACCCAGCTCTGGTTTGTATCATTGCATATTTGTTGGCGTTAGAATTAGTTTAATAATAAAGACAGAAAAGACAAAAGTCGTTTCTTTTTCAGCTACTGCTGACATTTTCCCCCCCCTTTTGGTCTGATTGCCAGATAAATCGCGAGCTGCACTGACACAGTTAAGGGATTTTAATTTATTGCCACTTGCATCTGCATTCTGTTTACTGCAGAGTGTTTAGCAGAGAGGTTTTTCAAACACCAGGAATGGGAGGAAACGTCTGTTTATGCTGCCTATTCTACAGTAGGACTTGCAGGAACCTTGGGCCTGCGTATGGCTCATTGTTGCTACTTCCCTGCACAGGCAGCTCAGAAAAATATGAGTTAGTGTTGAGGACAGGCCAGTTTCTCCGTGAAATAATATTATCTGCTCTGTACTGCTTGGCCAGGAGCGAGGGGGAATCCGGAGCTGGCAGGTGGGATGACCAATGAGCGATCACAAGAGACATTCACTGAGTCGGATTGTGTACATTTGGGTTTTCCTGCAGGTTTTACAGTTAGAAAGAAGCGTGTCTTTGACGAAACTAATTATCTCTGCAATTCATAATCGCCCCAAAATAAAACAGAGTAGATTTCAACGAGCCGCATAAAAGTCTTGTCCAGTGTCCATCAGGGAGACTGACCACAGGAGGAGTGCAGAGACACCTTGTGGCTCTAAAGTGCCACTCAGCACTAAGTCAGCAAAGTCCCAATCAATATGCCACAGGGGCTTAATGATGTATAATGCAGGCGATATAGATCCGCTGCTTTGACACAGGCAAAATGTTACAAACTAAAATGTTTTCTCTGTCTAACTGCTGTGCAAATACTGTGCAAGACTTGAGTGAAGTCTTTTTATCTTCCTATTTTTCTGCCAAGGAGCCAGAGTCGAGTCTAATCTCTCAAGTTTTTCTTTGCCATTTTGCAGAGCATGTTCCAGCAGCTCAGCCAGGTGTGAAATGCATCCGTCACAGCTTAGCATGGCTGGAGTTAAAGGACGAGTACGACGGGGGGGAACATATACGTGCACACCGGATGTCGTCGGGAAGCTTCTTGTTGCAGGAGGCTGCAGAAAGTGTGATGCTGCTCAGCAGGATAATCAGCCTGGATAAACTTCTGTGTTCTGTTCCAGGCAAATAGACGGAGTCTGCAGGGAGTCTCTGAGGATGTGCTGTTGGAACTGTAAACACACCCACATTGCCGTTCCATTAAGTTGAGCAAACACAGAGATTTAAAAGAGATCTATGAAGATAAATGAATAAGATTCAAATCCCCTACATGGCTGCCTGCATGACTTACTGCTACAGATTTAAAATTAATACCTTTGTGTGGCTTCAGACACTTATCTGCTCATCAGTCAATTCATCATCATGTTTTAATGACAAGTTAAGCCTGTTCACCTTCTTTCCCCATGAAATGGAATAAACAGGTTTAATTGCACATATAAGAAAAACAAGATAAAAGCCTTTAAACCTCAATCAGTCCAATCCAGAAACTCAATTTCACATAGTGCAATAAATGACTGTACTTTTTTTAAAAAAATATTTAATTTTTTTGTTGTAAAATGTTATTTTTGTTCTATTTTGTTGTATTTTTTTTTACCCTGTTTCTAATCCAAAAAGCAAATAGACTTCCCTTTAACTTAATAATTTTTAGTTTAAAAGATAGCAGTTTCATAATTGATTACTGTATTATGTTTTATCACATAAAGCACTTTGATTTCCTTGTTGCTGAAATGTGCTGTACAAATAAGCTTGACTTTATTTGACTTCATCTTTTACCTCAAAAGTAACTTGATCTAAAGCAATAAAAGAGTGGCATCATTAGAAGAAGACTAAAGTTTTTATACCGGTGGCCCAGACCTGAAATTCACTGAAAGTTTAATGAAGGTTCTGCGTCAGAATCTGACTTGATTGGAGATTTTATTTATTTATTTATGTTTTTCACAGAAGAGGAGGTAAATATTCCCACGTTAAGATGTGTCATGTTGTTATACTGCTATCCAAAAAGATTGAGAACCGTGATAAAATCAAAAGGTGTTTCAACAGATTATCAATTGAATGGTGTACTTGTGCTTTTTTTCTACCATAAAGATGACAGCTTGTTTTTCAAGTTCTTCTTATCGGTCAGAGAGAAAGTGCAGGTATTATCTTTTCTTTTCTTTTTTTTACTTCTTAAATGGTAAATGGACTGAACTTATATAGCTAAAACAACCACTGTTATTCTAACAGACCTTTTATGTGATGTGCTATTACTTTTACATTAACTAGTCCTTTGGGTCAGTTGCTCTGCTCTGTAAAGGAGTCAGTAATGTAAAATGTTCCTTATCCACGTTGAATTGTATTTAAAGGATTAAACAAGTAACAAAACAAATACTATTTAATCTTCATCGTACCACATCATGGACAACGCAAACCTTTTCAAAATAGATGCATTCACATTTTATTGATTAAACAAAAGTCATTGTTCTGTTTTATGTAGAGCATTTCTGTTATCTCAGGGATCTTTTAACACCCATTTCCATCCTACATCTAAGAAAATAAGCCACTTGATTTTTGCAGCATGTGCTCAATGCAACAGCATGCTAGGATTTTATTTATTTATCAAAGCTTGTGACTGTTCTACGATGACCTTTGACTCCAACACTTAAGCACATTTAATTGAAAGATCCTACGCTGCCATGTCAAACTTTAACGTTTTTGTAGCTCAGTGCCACAGTCTGTGCTGTAATGAATGAATACTGCCACCTTCTGTTTTATTGTCGCCAACATTCAAGACAATTAAGGTAGAGAGTGTTTTTTTACTACCAATACAGCTTTATAAAAGCAGCAGACACTCACAGCTGCTTATGGTCGCTAAGAGAAGCTGCTCCAGTAGGATTGACCATCGAATATCTAGGATATGGATTCTGTCATATTAGTAAGGAAAAATTATGGTATTGAAGTCATGTTTTGCCTTGAGGAATAGCAGAACTATTTCTTTATTTGGATTTTCATTTCTTCATTTCATCATTAAATGTTTGTACATGTCAGTAATCAAACTCTAAATCTTTTTAAGAGCTTGTTATTTTGTAATGACAGAACTTTTACACTTGATCGTTTTCAAGCAGGACACATTCAGGCTGTCTCTCATTTTGATTTTTCCCCATCACTCTTCATCTTGAACCCTAGATTTCAGTGGATTAGTGCAGAGGTTACGGAAACGACCTTTATAGCCCTTGAAAGGGAAACTTTTTAAGGCTGCACTTGCAAATTTCTTTGACAAACACTCATTCAATAAAGTAGAATATTATTGACAAGATAGTTATGTTTTTCCACCAACTAAAAGATTATAATTACTATTCAATTTCTTCTAATTTTTAGCTTGATTTGCTGCTTTTATTTTATAATGATTTCTTTGTGTCTCATGTTTTGCTGTGTATTTCCCTCATTTTGAGATCAGCTTGCATAAAATATGTTTTTATTCATCATGGATTGTTTTTCTTCTATTTGTAGATTTTTTTTATACAATTTTGGTTAAGTTTTTGTATTATATAATGATATTATTATTTATTAATAACTGTTTTAAGATGTGACCTGCCATATTTAGACTGCTTTGGTTGGTTTTGTATTGGGTTGTTCTCTGTAGTTGGTGGCAGTTCAGTGCCTCCTAGTGGCCATTTTGAAGATATGGTTGTTAATCATGCCCAGGTTGTTCGTCATCGACTTGTTCACATCCACTTATTCCAATTTTTCTTTTCAGTAGTTGAGTTTTGTAGCCCTTTCGTTAAATGCGGTATCCGTAAACACATTTTTGAAGTGATTAATACAACTGGTTATTCACTACTAAGTCCTAATTTTGAGATCTTAGTAGTGAATTCTAATTGTATCACATATTTTGTTCAGAAGATGAACAACCTGATTCAGCTTAAACATAACTTTATTTTTGTTTCTGCGTCCTTTCTTTCACTTTAAACTGCAAAAACCTCTAAACAGTTTAGGCTTTAGGTCACCGTGTAATTCAAGAAAAGATTGAGATATTTTTTTTATAAATAAAACTCAAGGTTATTAGAGACCTATATGTTACTCATTAGTAAAAGAGTTTCTCTTTACTTGCAGAAAAAAGATGACCAAAATTATTTTCATACTAGATTCTGAATTGAATGACTCATTTCAAACAGTCTCCACAAGGGGGCGCTGTCGGTCTGCAGTGCCGAAAGAATGACTGAGCATCAGCGAAGAGGTGCTTCGTCATTCATTCAGAAAAACGCGTCAAGGGTTTCTTTAAAAGAGCTATTAACTTTAACTACCAATATTAATAAATTTTTTTGTTTGCTACAGTAATATGGCAATTAAAATGTCGTGCTGCCTGTATATTAATTCACTTTTTAACAACATCCTATATATAATAATAAAAAAAGTCGCTTAACATCGCAGAGGGACCTAAAAACTGTCTATTTTCTTGGGTAAAAGTCGTTTATCAGTTTGTATTTGAAATCAGCTGAAAAAGTAAAAATAGTCATAGGAGATAACAATAATAATGGCACTCAGCAGCAAACGTATCTCCCAGGTTACGTGGATTCTTATAGATTTCCTGGCCACAAAAGTAAAAAAAACAAACAAACCCCAAAACATTATTTTTTAAATACGCAGAGTGATTTTAGCGCACATCACCAGAGGGGAGCAAGCAGCTGCATTTTGTGCAACTCCATCAAAGACATTTTAGATAACCCAGATAATATTAATAATAATAATAATAATAATAAAATCAGAGATTCTTTAATTTCTCCCTCGACCCCGAAATGCAACCTCATGCGAGTCAGACGCCAACATTGGGAAGGCGTGGTCAGTCACTAAGTACCAGAGTTTCCAGTGGAGGCTGTGCGCGTCTTGCTCCTGGTTTCGGCACCTACCGGCTCAGACAGAGTCCGTCAGTGGAAACCAAGGCTCTGCGCGCAGAAGACCACAGACGTTGGATTAAAAAGGCGCACCGGTCCTGCGCATGAATTTGCTCGTTTTTATTCTCGCTGTGCGACTCCTGTGCGCGTTTTGTCGGAGGCTGGATGCGGGCGCTCGCAGTGTCAAGAATCCAGCTCTGACGGACTAACCATGGACAGCATAGGCAGCAGCCGCTGCAAGATCGTGGTGGTCGGGGATACCCAGTGCGGGAAAACGGCGCTCCTGCACGTCTTTGCCAAGGACTGCTACCCAGAGGTGGGTTTAGAGAAAACTAGTCTCCACTTTAACTTTTACAATTTTTCTGCACTGATTTGACAGGAGGATGTAGAAAAAGCAGAGAGGAAACATCAGGTCTGATTCAGCTGGTTACATCCACCTGCCCAACAGAGAGAGACAAAGAAGTGCAGATACATGCAGGGGGCTGAGAAGGGGGGAGGGGGGGGTAGTTAGAAAATCACAGAACAAACTGCCTGTGTCCTTACATGATGCATCTATGTTTGATCCTTCAAAATAATCTATGCATGGGGAACTTTTTACGGTTGTAGCATTTGACTGGATTTGACTCTTGAATTATAAAAGCTGAATGGAATCTGTGATTGTATTGTATTGGTATGAACTGGGAAGTCGTGAAAAGTGTCAAAAACATTTTAAAAGCGGCTTGTCGTGCTCTCCATCGCTGAAAGGGATCTTCTGTTTTCAGAACTATGTGCCAACCGTGTTTGAAAACTACACTGCCAGTTTTGAGATCGACAAGCACCGGATCGAGCTGAATATGTGGGACACGTCAGGTAAGACAGCTTCATATTCTGTGTGCGCCTGCTGCTGATATCAAACCCTGCCATGCTGCCTGTCTGTCCCAGGCTAAGATCGTGAGAGGTCTGCCTCCATCTCCCCCCCCTCTCCAACTTTCAACCCCTCGCCCCATGTCATCTCTCTGACAAATTGCTTTGACCTGCCAACTTTACGTTTCTTTTTCTCTTCTCGTCTCCGCTTGGAGGCATTTGGTTTTTATGATTGTTTTCTTTTCGAGGAGACTCCGGTGCCAGCCGTGCTTCTGTGCGCCTTGTGTTTGCATTCCTTCCCGGGCAGGCCGCTGTCTGTGGCCGACTCTTCCCATGCTCCGGCTGAGGGTCAGGCGACACTGGGGGAGGAGACAAGAAAAGAGGGTGAAGGCATGGATAATTCAGACAGGATGCGCCTGGAGGGACCAGTAATTGCTCTAACTGTTTAAATGTTTTCATCCGATTTAGATGAATGCAGTTTTGCCAGACGGTCGGGTCAACTATGTGGTTTGTCGTCTGCAGTTTCACAGTGTCTTGCAAAAGTATCCATACCCTTTGAGCCTCTGGGAAGAAAATCCTACTTGGGTTTCTATTTTTTCACAAATGAGAAAAGTGTAATGCAATGCATCTTTAACTTTTAGGGTGTTTTCCACGTCTGATAGTTCGGTAGACTTGGTTCAGTTGAGGACAGAAATCACATTTGTTACATTTTCAGCTGGTGTGTTGAACCAAACAAAACCAGCCCTTTGAGCAGCCTGTTCACCTCCTTGCCTGTGGTGGCGCTGCAGCAAGAACCACTGAAGGAAATGACACAAAAACTATCTGAACAAGACTCTGGGCGCAACTTTCTTCTTCACGAAACGCTAACAAAAATGGTGTGGCGTCAGATTTTAGCAAAGTTTCAAATTTATTTGTAAAGCACATTTCAGCATCAAAGAGCTTTATAATAATCAAAACTTCATACTGTGGTTCTACTCAGACTACAGATGTAGTTCAATGTTCGGATTCATTCATAAGAGTTCCAGCTGATGGTTTTAGTCACCTGATCTCGTTTTAAAGCGGACGACCCGTTATAAAAATAAGAACTGTCGATGACATCAGTGGGAAAGTATGGTGGAAACCGATAGCAGCTGAATAGTTAAGATAGTTAGGGTTGAAGTAACCGGTTCTTGCTGAGGAAGTGGATTTCCCCGTCATGCAGCCCCAGCAAGATGAACTGGTGAGACTCTATTTTGCTCTTGTCAATGTGGATGAATTTACTGCTCTGAGCTACCCTGAGACTTTGCATGTCAAAGCCGTCTCGGGCCAAATCGGCTCCTGTCAACCAGGCCAGTGACATGGGTGAGCACTTCTACTGGATCCTCCCACGGGGACTCCTTTTTTTTTCTTCTTTCTTTTAACATAAACATTCCCAAACCTGAACTGAAGCCATATTCCAGGGGAGAAATGATGGGAGTATTTTTGTGTCACATGATGAGTCATGGAGGAATGTTGTTTTTTCCTTGAACCGAGCCTCGACCCAGAGAGTAAATCAGCTCAAGCTCGTCACTCAGAGGGTTGAAGTCCTCCGGAGCCCGGGGGCCACAGTTTAGAGTTGCTTATCTCTCAGCTGTAAGAAGTTAATGATGCAGTGGGAATATTGTGCTTCTGTCCATCCTTGAAACCCCTGGCAAACCACCTCTGGTGATTTCAGGCCTTAATCTTCAGTCAGGAGACGCCTAATTGACTACAAACATGACGTCACCCAGCCCACAGGGCAAATGTGTGTGTGTGTGGTGTGTGTGTGTGTGTGTTTGCCTTTGTGCTTCTTTGTGTGTGTGTGTTTGCCTTTGTGCTTCTTTGTGTGTGTGTGTCCTCAGAGGTCCTCGCGCTGTGCGGGATTATTCACTGATTCACGGCAAACACAGATGTTCATATTTTCTCTCAACAAGAAGGAATAATTGGCTCACACTTAGAAGAAAAAAGCTTTAAAGTAGAAAGCGGTCCGTCTTCTATCATTCCCCATTTAGACACCAATTTTTTTTGTATCAGTTCTTCCCTTTCTTACCTTTCACCTCCTTGTTGTTTAAATCATTTTCTTCTCTTAAGACATAATCACTGCCAGTTCAGCTACACATTAATTACACCAACATTCAGACCAACACGTTTTATTATTGTTTTTGATTAGTTGTAAAATACAAGACTCACTTGGAAAACAGGTAAACATTGCAGTTTGAATCTCATTGTCTTTTTTTTTTGTATAAAACTTAACTATACAGTTGGAACTCAAAAATCCAACACCAAAAAAACACTTATAGATTGTGTTAACAGCACTCTTCAGTGTGAAAGTTGCAACTGAGGGAACAATACTTATGGTGAGGTATTTTCAGTATCCGAGGGTTTTAAATACAAAGTTGGAGGAAGAAAAAGCTGTAGCTGTTTTTTACTGCTAACTAGTGAGGTAAGAAAACAAAAAAGACAGTAGTGAAAATGTCCTGAAATGGACTAAAGTTTCACCTTGATATGCAGTAAACTTTAATATTTTAAGTTCTTATTTAAAGGAGCCACACCTCAGGTTTTCAGGGGGTTTGTTCCAGAGCTGAGAAGCATCAAACCAAAATGCTGCTTCCTCTTGTTTAGTCTGTTCCTGGGAGTCAGATGACCTGAGAGGTTCATTACATCCATCACGGTTCTCTCATTGAGCAAGTCCAGTGATTTAAGGACTGTTGATATGGTGTTAGTCTGAACTCTGCTGGAATTTCGGAAAAGCAACTTTCTGTAAAAAACTATTTAAAAATAACTTATTTAAAATGAAATAATCCTTCAGTTTGGGGTCTGAATAGAAAAATCTTTAATGTGGCAAACCTTCGATGGACTGCAGTAAAAGTTTGTGTGTCATCACCAGGCATATGGTAAGATATGTTGTACTCCATAATCTAGGTCACATGGATCAAACTTGAGGGACAGGGACCAAATCTGGCCCACCGTAGCTTTTTATGTGGCCCTCTAGACTCAAAATTACATCAATAAGTCCCTCCAGTTTTTCAACAAATTAGCAAAACTCACTCAAAAGTTCACACAAAATCTACAGATTTCCATACTTTTCTTGTGATTTTTAACACACTACTTTCTGTTCTTTTGCTCTTTAAGAACAATCAGAATTTTGATATGGCCCGAAATGAAAATGAGTTCGACACTCCTGATCTAGGTGGTGGAGAACATGGATACTGAATAAAAGTGTCCCATGATGGAGCCCACTTGTGATCTTTGTTTGTGTAGATTCATATTCAGCAACTAACATTAATTCTTCCTCTGCCAGGAAGCTCTAGCTAATTCCCAGAAAACCCCACTCACCCATGCACTCTGTCAATTAGTAAGTTATCATTCAAACACTGGCATCCAGTCAAACCAGCACACAAGTTATAAGTGCTTTGCTGCTTGACTGCAATCATTTACCAATGCAGATTCACTTCTGTGGAGGGATCAAAACTATGATGAATAGCATTAAAAAGAGCTAAATATTCATTTCTTCACCATTTTGAATCGCAACAGTTTTGGGTGTCATGGAGCATGTTTTATTAGAGCTTTTCAGAAATGTCTTGTATAGAAACTACACTCTCTTTGAAAGTGGAGACTGGGGCTAACCGTTGCAAACTGTGCTAACTGGCACCATAAGATGCTAAATACAGTTTAAAAGACTTTGTTTTAAACGAGTAAAACTGTGTTTTACAGTCACTGCTGTCTGAAACATTGTGGGAAGTTGCCTGGGCTGCTAGCATAAATAATTAGTGAGTGCTTGTAGGAGGATGGTTAGAAATAAATATTTTGGATGCTGTGAATTATAGAGAATGTAAATGGCTGTAATTCATTTAGGGAGGTCAAAGCTTTACAAAAGCTTGAACTCTGATGATTTTCTACCTACTTTCTGTCCAGCTCCAGTCCACTTGACATTGTTTTGTTAACGAGAGGATTGCTCCAATTTTCCACCTGCTACATCAAATCCACACTTAGATCTGATTTCTTCTCCTCAGCCGTCACATGAAGAATTGTCTCTTCTTTAATTGCCTCCAAAGTCAGGCTTCTGCATGCTGGCTTTGTCCACAAAACATTATTGATCACGGCTTGAGGCCAGGCTGCTGCGCTGCACCCGGCTCACATTTCTCTGATGTGGTTATGTAGTATTACCGGTATTCATTGCTGCTGCATGGAAGTTGGCCATTGATTAGTTTGGTTTCATTAAATCTAACACTTCCTCGAGGTCAGAGCAGGAATGGTGAGCTTTTCATCGGAGTGAGGTTGATGTTTCTGCATATCATGGGATCTGGGGTTTTTGGAAGAATTTAAAGTTTCAAGGTACTTTTTGTTTTGTCTGTCCTGCAGATTTTGACCATCTGGAGAGTTAAAGAGATGAAGTGGCTATTACAGACTCATGCTCCAGAACATTGCTGAGCTGACACATACAGACGAACAGCAAAGTCTGATTCACAAGGCACTTATCTTTGTGTTTTTGATTAACTCTTTAAGTAACTGAAGCTGCCAACCAGTCAAAATGTCAATGCGGCTTGGTGATAACCTGTTTGAGACCCATTAGTGCTTTCTGTCAAACGCTCCGGGGCCCCACTGGTAGCCAGCATGTCTGGGGTTTTACTGTGCCTGAGGTATTATTGCACTTATCTTGTTCCCAACATGCTAAGAGAGCCTGGGAAAAGGTCTCTGTGGTCCTGTCGTGGGTTTGAAACCCCTCAAAGAGGTCGGCATGTTGCCTCTAAAGCCTCGGCAGGCCAGGCTCTCCTTATGTTTCTGCTGTATGCAGTGTAACTTGTGCAACTCTCTGTTTTACTTCCAGCTGCCTCATTTATGCCTAACATGATTCTCACTTGAAACTCTTGCGCTCTGTTTAGTCATGCGGGGCTGTGCTCTGAAGAAGCAATCCGCAAGAATCTTGCTTCTCTTTCTTCTTTTGAAAACATTTTTAGTGCTACTTTTCTTGTTAAACTTTAAAGACAAGACTTTTCATCCAGGCCGTGTGTCCATCATGCTTTTCTTGTTGGTTTCTTTCCTCACAACGTTGTAAATGACCCTAATTGTTCAGCCATGTACTTCTTGGAGTATAACATGCCTGCTGTTTTAATTATAGATATTATATTAAGATATTAATATAATATCTATAGATATTAAGATATTTCCATTAACACCGCAGTACTTCTGTGTCAATTCTATGCAATGGGTCCTCGGCTTTTGAAGTCATTTTTAATTTTCCCATTACGAAATTCCCTTGGAATTATATTTGACTTATGAGGCAATAACAAGATGGTTACAGTACGCTGTGCCATTCCCAGTTCCCACACGCTCTTAAAAATCAGCCTGGTCTGAAAGCGTCTTCTTCGTCTCGTGTCTTGACTTTCCAACATTCCTGGTGACTTTATGCTCCTAAAGCTCCACATTCTCAACTCAGTGGACCATCAGTGCATCCAGCGGCATATAAAAACACGCTGAGGTCAGTGGGCTTTGCCATCCTCAACACTTTCCACTTGATTAATCTTTAATGGACAATGAGTGAACTAAACCCACAGTGCAGAAATAAAATCAACACAGTCTCCTCTCCCCTCAAGCATGCGGCTCGCTGGAGCAGCGGGATGCTCGGGAAGTGCTCCAAGATCCGATATGATCTAAGTAACCACAATACTGAACACTGTAGCCTACATTATCTTCTCACAGTTCATACAGCCGCTCAGATCGGCCTCTCTGAATCACTACCGTCATGATTGATTTGTGGTTGATGAGCAAGGACCGATATTTTCAAGTATTCTTCACAAAACCAGCTTGGTTAGGGTGTTTGAACCAGCAACATACCAACAGAGACAATAAACACACCTTTAGTTTTCTTTCTTCAGCATCCTGGAGGGATGGATGGTGAAACCCTTTCAACTCTGGTTCAAAAGCCCAAACGTAAGCGAGAAGCGTTGGCCTTAAAAGTTGTTGCTACTCTTTGCCGTACCTGCCTGGGGCAACAGCTGCCTAAACGAAACCTGTTTTGATGATGCATGCAAGGAAGAAAAGACTGACACTCCCATCTACTGAAGAAAAGTGTCTGCGAGACACATTCATCATTAAACTAAAGCACAAGACTGAGGAGAAACTAACACCAACATGTTTCTTTTTTCTCCGTTAACTTACAAATTTTATAACTGTGTAGGTTTTATTTCTATTTGTTTTAAGTCAATGATTACTTAATATTTAAAAAAAAACAGGACTAGTCCCAATGGCATTTACAACAGGACATTTCCCCATGTTTTAAGTGAAATAATCTGCGAGTGGAAGTAATACTTTTTCAAAATCAATATTAATGAGTTATTTACTAAAAACAAGCTCCTGTGGCTTGTTAAAAAGTAAGTTCGATTTTTCTTATTTCTAGTGTAGCAAGATATTTTCACAATAGTCAAAAGTAATTGGTTTTGTGGAAGCCATCTAGCAGATGAATCAAGATATCTGTTATTTTTGAGAGGAATCATTTTGCAACCATTTCATGAAGGCTTCTATTTTAAAGTTAAAAGCCACCAATTGAGTTTTGTGTCTTTTTCTGGATAGAATAGCATGCTTCTTCAGGTAAAAGAAGGAGGTATCTTCAGGGTTTATGGAGTTGCAGTTATTTTTTTGCACCTTCTGTTATAGTCGGTTGACTTAGCATTAGCTAGATATCAACTTTGAGATATACAAAGCTTTTAAAAAAATTAATATTTCCCTTCATTTGATATGACCTGCTGAGGTGATCATTTCTTTCCTCTGGCCCAAACGGAGCATTTGGTCTCAAGAAATCTGAGGAAATGGGTGAATTGTCTAAGGGCATGCTTTTTTTCTTTATTTAATTTTTGATAATATATGTGTGGATTTTATAAACCTCAGAACAGAAAAGTTCTGTTCTTCTTTCTTCTATTTAAAAACTGACACACGCAAAAAAATTGTGTGGACTTGAAGTATCAGCACATTAGCGTTGACATTGAAGACTGAGCCTGGCAGCACAAAGGCTCCTTCACTGAGACACAAATATGGCTGAAGATTTTATAAATAATGAAAATGCACATTGGGGGAAGAAACAACTCTACAAATTAGATAAATGTTTCTGTTCCCATCAGAAATGTTAACATAAGAGCAGCTGGAGCCAGTTTAGAAAAACGTTGCTGGATCTGTGTGCGCTCTGTTGGATGCTTACAAAGGTGTAACATGTATTACATAATGTGGCCACTTTTAAAACCACATATTTAAAATCTTGCAAAGACTTTTGTTTTACAGAGGGACTACTGTTCTATCCTCTTAAGATGTACAAGCTTAAAAATAAAATATGTATAAAATGTTCTTTTTACTGGCCACTTTATTAACTGTGAGCACATTTGAAATTCAGTCAATCACAGAGTTGCTGCTCAGATATTTGGTGATGACTTATGGGAGTTTAAACTGAGCCCAAGAATTTGGTTGGTTCCAAATTGGTAGGTATGGGGATTTTATGTTTGCAGAAGATGGAAATTATCCAGCTATGTCTTATTTCTGTCAGGATAATGTAGAGACTGGTTTCAGATGATAGGAAGGCAACAGTAGCAGTAGCTGTGTCTCCATTACAAATGTGCAAAAAAAAAGTTAAAATAGCAGTTTTGGAACTGTGGTCCTTCCATAAAATACAAAAAGCCAATTATAATCACATCTGAATAATTTTGTTCACATGGTGAATTATTAGCCATCATCCTCCTTCTACTTCCTGTTCACCATCTTTGTCTTTTCCACTAGTAATAACATCCAGTTGTTGCTCACATGACTTGTGTAATACGAAAAAAGTGTTTCCATTTCATTTTTGCGAAATACACAAATTTTGATGTAGCCCAAAAAAACAACTTTTTTTAATTAAAAAAACATGAGTTTTTATTTTTTATTGTCATGTTTCTATTTCGTAAATGTATTTTTGTAATTTCAATTTGCACAATTATATGGTTCACTTGTTATACTATGCAGAAAGCTACCTGTGAACATGGTGAACTTTGGGGGCTACAGCAGCAGAGGATCACAGTAGGTGCCACTCCAATCAAACTGAGGCTAAGACTCAAAATGTAACAATAGCAGATTGAAAATCATTGCCTGGTCTGATGAGTATTGATTTTTACTGCTGAACTCAGATCAGATTCAGGTGAATCTGCAGCGGCTGTGTGACGTTAACATGTCAGTATGGTTCAAAGTTCTTGAGGGACATTTCTAACATTTTGTTGAACACAAATCATGGAAAAGGCAGAATGGAGTCAAAATCAATACCATTGATTGATGACTACTTTTTTTGGCTCTTTGATTTAATCTTTCTGTCATCAGATTTAAAATAAGCTTGTTGTTCTTTGTACCAAGCCTTATATCGTAACCTCAAACCCACATAAACAAAACATGTTTCCTTTAAGAAACTGGAAATTTGCAACATTTTTGGCATAACAGAGATCACCATATTCAAATAACTGAAAAGTGATGTTGCTAAATTTATTGTATGTAAATGTCTGTGCACATAAAAGAGCTGGAACATAAAAGTACTGGCTATGTGGAAGTACATTTTAGCTTGACATTTTTGAATAAACCTTTCACTTTTCTTCCAGAAACCAAACGATTAGTTTGCTGCCGATCCATTTTTAGGATTTATTTTTATTTCCAGCACTTGAGCCCAAAATCTGCTTCCAAAAAGACCATTCCTACAACAATACCAACTCTATGCTGGGCCAGAACAAAGAGCCCATTTAATTTTCAGCCAAGGTGACCAAATCCTAAAATATTAAAAGGACCATGTGTAAAAAGTAAAAGAGTGAATATAGCGTATTGCTTAAATCAGCACTGTACTTGCATGAGATTATAGTTTATTTTAACTGTATAGCATCTTTCAACATTATTTTCATCTTATTTGTAAGATCACCAGTTGATATTTCTAATTTAGATTAAAAACTAACTGCTTAAATCGTGTTTGTGATGTCATTTATAGTTAAAGTTCACAATCAAAAATCCTGTCTTAATTAAAATGACCTTCCAAGAAACACACTGCTTCTTTTCTAATACATTTTTAAAATTTAAACCGGTAATACAACTATTATTGTTTGTCCAGATAGCTTGACTTCCTTCACTATGATCCAATTAAAAAAAAATACCACAGTGTAAGATTGGTTGCAGAAAAGCATACTGGTGTTTTTCAAAAGAAAACCAGTTAAAAGCCCACACTATTTTGGAGGTAAAAAAAGGAACAATAATAAAAAAAAGTACAGTAATTGCTTCCTATATCTGTGAGGCTTTTTAAGATGAATGTGATAAAGTTAACTAAATCATGAAAGACGGCACTGGAGGAGTTAAAGCTACTCATTTGAAGGTGAACTGTCAAGTACATCTTTTTTCTCAATTCATCCTCTGCTCTTTCTTCTCCCCTGTCTGTGTTCTCCATCTCTGATAGCCCATTAGCGAGGATGGCGGCCACAGCATCGGGCTTAGGTCACTCGCAGTTAGCGATTGTATGGCAGCTGGTGGTGGGCAGATGTGTAATTACCGCCGAGAATATGCTGCTCTCCTCAGCGACAAAAAAAAGCACACACTACCTCTGCTCATAACGTAGCACAGCTAGTTGCAACAGCCCAAGAACTTCACACATTTTAAATGCACACAAAGGACTTAAGTTGCCCACCTGCCCATATACAATAAAACAACCACCCTAGAGGATGCAACTCCCCACTTTTTCTGAGCTCCTATTTAAGTCAGATGCTGCAGATGTCTCTATGGTTACAGCTACAGGTTGAATCTTTCTTCCACCATGTCAGAACGTCTAGTTACAGTCGTCCTCATCGCTTTGCACCAGGCAAAAGTGTATAATCTGCTTGAAAAGCACAGCTGAAAAGCACTGCACATGGCTGATAGGCTGCTTTCAGCTTTGACTTAGTTAATGTCCCTTTATAGGAGTCACAGCGATAAGTGGGTTGGGAGTGAACATTGATTGGACAGAATTAAAAGGAACTCTTTTGGTACGTTGTAAAAGAAAAGGAACACTTCGAGTTCTGATGGCTCGCTCTATCTCAAATTACAAGCACTTTCTTAAGCCTCGTCATGGAGTGCTATTACCACAGAGCAGCTTTGGCTGTAACAATGACTTACAAAGTGCAGAAGGACAAAATCAAGACTTCTTATAATTTTATAGGCAAAGGAAAACAAAAGAGCATAGTGGGAAATATGAGAATGAAACAAAAGTACACTCATCTGTTCTTTTGCAGGTCAGACCATCTACTTCGCTGGCTTTAATAAAAAAATATAAATATTAATTGTTGACTTAGACACCATCCATGTTATTGGACCTAAGGAAATTTCGCGCATGCAAATAACGCTGGGAGCCAAAAAGACGAATCTTTTACATGTCATCCATAGCCGTGTTAACTCAGTGAAACTTAAAAATGTAGGTATTAATTTCGTGCTATGATCCACAGCAAAATGATCTGTATTCGCCAAGCTACGCAGACTCGTTGCCATAGCAACTGACAACAATGCCACTTCATGTTTTAGGATTTAAAACCAAAAAACATTCAAGAATTTTGCGTACAGAACAGAACATTTAGTTTGTTGTTGTAGTTCGTTTTAGGCTTAATGTTTTATTAATAAATACTTGCTGTGGTAGATTAGCTACCGCTTCTACTTTACTGAATTATTTAAACATTAACTGTAGCCCACATTTAATTAAAAAACTAAACAAAAACATCTTATTGCTGTCTTACCTTTATGTATCAATGAAATCAATGCACCGCTAATTCCGCGCAAAAATATCCGTTCATCCAAAGCCAAGTTTATCCTCGGCATGTCTTTTCTACTCCGTTTGAGAATCATCAATCTGTCTTGAAGTAAAACTTTCAGCTCCGTGTTGGTCTTCCTTTAGTTATCATCTCCTGTTTCAATTTAAAATCCACTTTAGAAAACTGTTTAAGTGTAGAAATGTAGTCTTTCATGTTTACGTCGGAAGACGGAAGAAAACAAATATATCGCTGTACTTTACTGTGTGGCTAGCTCCACGGTTAGCTCCACGGTTAGCTCCATGGCTAGCTGGCTGTGTCTTACTCTGCAGTTGTGCAGTCATAATATCTGGGATCATGAGCGCCCCCTGCCATGAGGCAAGAGAACTGCCTGTCTCTCCTCCAGTCTGTTCTCTGCCGTTTCTTATCGCTCCTCCGCACACAAAACACGATACACACACAGTTAGTGAGAAAAAAAACACTGTACATTATATACATAATCGAAATTATGGAAAATCAGTCCATATATTGAATGTTTCTTAGCCATTTTATTGCCGGCGTACAGACAAGACGAACATGCTGTCATACAGTATAATGGCAGTTAGCAGCGATTACGTGATGGAGAGGCTGAGCTGCTGCTGCCTCTCCGGCTTCGCTTCTGAGTATTTGAATGGGAAAATGCGAAAATCCAGCGATTTTGAAGAAAAACTATTCAGAATTGGTTACGTGAAGTAAAAAATAGATACTTTATAGTACAAAACCACAGGGTGAAAATAGCAATATAAATGATTTTATATTATATATTATTTTTCCATGATGACAGGTGAGGCTCTGCCTCACCTGCCTCCCCTGACCGCACGTCACTGTTGGTTATATTTAAAATACTCTGATGTGAAAGGAGATGTTGTAGAAATTGATAGATATCTGACTAGTTGTTTGTCAGAAAGTGCTTTTTGCTTATTTTGTGTAAAGTTTAAGTGAATTTGGTGTTATTTACACCTTTCTAGAACATGGAGGATTTAGTCTTAATCTTGTATATTTAGTAAGCTGCTATGTTGACTCAGCTGTCATGAATTGAAACTGCAATGAAAACTACAGTGAGGCAGTCTTTTTTTATCCAGTTTCCAGTTAAGTTTACTGATCACAAAGGTTTTCCTGAGATTGATGTGACTCCATTTCCATTTTCAGCTGTTCCCTCTTAGATCAAAGTCATGTACTGGAATACAGAAGTAATTTATTAATTAATAATATCTCTCCATTATAGCTTTTAAGGATAAGCTCTTGTATTTTTTAGACATATTGATGCTTTCAGTGTTTGTTTTGAGGGTGTTATTTAGTTCCACAATCAAGAAATTGATTAGAACTAGTATAGTTTTGATTTAAGATTTTTGTGTATTTTATGCATTTAAGTAGAAACTGTTTGGATGGTAATAAATGTGAGTCTAAATTTTATTAGATTTCAATTGCTGCAAGAGTTTGCATTTTAATTGCCATGTAAAACCAGCTTATTTTAAAAGAAACTGAATACTGGCAAATATATGAGAGACAAAGTACACACTCCACAGTTTAGTTTTGATAAAGTGGAGTGATTAATTTAACATTACTATTCAATGTAATTAGAGTTTCAATACACCTCTGAAAATTAATTTTCTACACACTTGCATGAAAAATATATGTTTTCCATATCTTTATAGAATGACTTTAAACCCTCCCCCGGATGTTTTTAAATTAAAGAAACAACTTTTTCCACATATGTAAATGTTCTTTTTTTATTCTTATATCAAGAAGTAAATGTAAATCTTATATCAAGAAGTCCTATATCAAGAAGTAAATGATATAAGAAGAGCCTATTTGGCTGTTCTTATATATCATTTATCATTTGGCTCTTTTTAAATCATTTGTCATATATCTGTTGGCTCTTGGCTGATAATTATCAAAATTATCTGCTGTTACAGTCATGACAAAATCGGGTTTTCTTTTTAGCGACCAGAGGGGGGAAAAAATTACTTAAACGGTTTAATGTAAAGTCAGTTTAGTTGTTTCTCACATACCTTTAGATAACAAATGCCATTTTGCACTATGGAATACAAACAATAGATGACGGATGTGTGTGACCACATGTACTTAATCATATGCATGATTGAGTGAGTTAGTGTGTGGAAATTCCTATAGCTCTGACCCTTTGACCCTTCCTATTGTTGCAGAGCTGACCCAAGGCGTAACAGGGGTTGCTTAAGGGCTTTGGGGGGCGGGAGGAGGCACAATAAGGTCCAAAGTACATCTGCTGCCCTGAGCAGTAGGCAAGAAAAGAAAAGGTGGGGGAGTTATGACTTCAATATAATAAGTACAGAGGGTGTGAGAGGGTCGCCCTCAGAGCAGGATGTGCATGCAGCGCACTGGATTGAAAACTAGAAGGGATAGCGGGGTGGAGAACAAGAGTACATCTGTGGGTTTCCCACTTCCATCCAACAGCCGACTGTCGGAGGCTTTGTGTTGCGAGTAAAATTTGTTGGTTGCCCCCTGGAGACCTGACCTGCTCTGGTTCACAGAGAAACAGATGCCCAACAGCAAGCCGTGTCACATTTTAAACACGTGTAGCCTGTTGTTAGATGGTGAACTTTCAGCGGCATGTAGCAAACTAAAACCGTCCTACTCGGAGTTTAATGCTCTCGTGTCGTCAAGGGCTTGTGTGACTGTGTTTACAAGATGCCAACTGGGACAAGGACACCACCAATGAACTTAGAGAAACATTTGCTACAGATTATCAATCTGGAAAGGGTGGAAAACATTGGCATTTTGTTTTGTTTTGCATATGTGGAAAATCACCCCAAGATAAGAACCCAATCTGAGAATCTGCAGGCCTCAGTTTGCATGTTAAATCTTAAAAAGCAATTTAGAACAACTAGAGAAAGTCTGAACAAGGATCAGTTATTTGGAAAGATTATTAGGAGAAAGCCCCGATTTGAAAACAAATTGGGGCTTTCATTTTCCCAGACATTTTTACAGCACCAGACCACCAAACAGCAAAACAGGACAAACCAAATGCGCACGGTGGTGGAAGAGTGATGATTTGTTTCTCCTGGTGGCTGACAGGATGATGTTTCCAAACACAGTAGCATCAAAATGACTGTAAAAAACAAAGGGTGAAGGGCTGAAACAATTAATCGTGACTAATAGAATATTGAAATAATCATCAACTAATTTAGTAATTATTAACTGAAGTGATTTTTTAAAGACCCATTTGTAAAAAAAAAACCCATAATCATAGGAGTAATTAATTCAAAACTGTACATTAAATATACATTTCACATATAAGATAAAAACACCATTGTCTATGGATATATTTTGCCCAAAACTTTTTTTGCTCCAGTGGCTTTTTATAATCACCCAGGTCAAATTCACTAATGCTATCTTATAGTATTTTAGGCAATAAAATGTTTGATTTCTTCATTAAAAAAATAATTTATTACCATCTTGTAGTGAGAAATTTGCAGAATATGCCATTTATTTTGTCTGCTCAATCATCAGAATAATCAGTAGATTAAAATAATCATTAGTTGCAGCCATAGACGTAACAGTGACCCAGTTAAAGTCCAGACTTCAGCTTAAGTGAAACATTGAGAAATGTTGAGATGACAGCTAAGCCAAATAAGCTGAAGCAACATATTGTGATGAAGTCACAGTGCCTCAGTGGTTCATGCAGTCACGGAAACCTGAAACAAAAACCGCAGCTCTGCGTGTTTTTCTTGCGATCCGTTCCCTCCTCTCTGTACCACAGCAACTGTTTGAGCTCCAGCTTTGATCAGCTCTGAATGGTTCGCCCCCTCGAGTCCCTCTGGCCTCACAGCTTCCACAGGAGCAATACCCCTTCAGCGTCTGTCTGCTACCCATCCGAGCGCAAGGAGATACGGGATGCCTCCATCCTTCAGCCGCCGACCTGCACCTGGCTCGGATACTTGAAAGATCCTATCATTTATGAATGACTTTATTTATAAACAAGGTCCAAAGCGCTCACTCTTTCACTGCTGCTCCTGGTTTTTTGCATTTAAGTGGTTCCCTGGCTCCCTGGTGGCCTTCTTTGGAGATTGCAAAGTGAGCTGGGGTATAGATAGCAGCATGATAGGGATGTGTTTGGATGGTTATACACCAGAGGAAGTTGAGTTGATGGAAAATGTTGTTTTATTTCCCCCCACCCCCCTCCTCAATTCTCTCATATGTCTGAGCAGGAGCTGACTGGATATTCATTTTCCGTCTTTCATATCAGACAGACAGCTGTGGACAGAGGAGAAGCTGTCACAGTGTTATTACAAGTTTAATGAAAACCTTCAAGTTGAGATACAAGTTTTGAAAGATGAATATGAGATTGATAGAGGAGTAGGAGTGGATGAAAAGGCTGTGATTGCCTTCTTCAGGAATGTACAGATGAAGTTAAAATTCTGCGGGTGTGGAGAGCTCTTTCTGCAAAGCCAGGAGTGCTTTGAAGTGATGACAGTTGACTTGGTGAGCTCCCAAATAAAGTAAAACTCATGCTTCAAAATAAAACTTTGTGCAGGTTGTCTTAGTGTTTAGTAGTCGGTGTCACGGATGTCAAGCAGAGGATTTGCAGAAAAAACAGGGAAACGATTTCAAGAAAGGCATGGACTCCCTTTTCTGCCATTTTGCACCACACATTTGAAGTGTTTTCTAAAGTGTAAAGTCATTTTTTAAAGAGACTTCAAAGCTTTTTGCTGTTTTATGAGTCTTTCACTTATGGATGAACTTTGAAAAAATGGATGCCTTTGCAAAAATAATGTCCAGGTGCTAAGCTGCCAAAGAGAAGAGCAGAATTGATTGTTGGATATACGTCAGCTGCTAGTGAAGCATCCCTGCTTTTGATTTTGATGAGAAAAGAAAGATGGATGTGAACGAAAATGGATTTTCGTTTATAATATCCTTGGGAGAAGCAGAAGGTTCTTAAAGTTTAAAATTCTTAAAGTTCAGTCTGTTCAGGAGAGAAATGTGAAGCATGAAACAAAATGGGTAAATAAGCTTCTTTAAAAAAATGTAACCACAAGAGAGGAATGGCTTGGCAAAATTAAGTGAAGAAGCCTGACATCCTTGCATGCAATTAGGAAGCAAATTTTGGATAACATGCCATCCTCCAAGTGTTGGAAGGTTAAAAAAAGAAGAATGCTGTATCAATTTGTGTTATCAATTGATCTGATTGGATCATCAGCGGGACGATGAGTCCATGAAACTGTAGACTGCTAGTATCATTTCAGATAAAGTCAGTTTATTTACTTTCCAAGAAGCTCAGGTTGAAGTGACAACTAATGTCGATCATAAATTCACAGTTGGTCATTTCAGAAAACGCCAACTAATCCCTTACGTTAAGGCTCAAGATGGGCGAAAATGCCTTTTTACGAGGGATCCAAGGTGAAACACGCTGATGACCAAAAAGAACATAACCATACATTTCATATTTGCCCAAAAAACCCCATCTTGCTGACTGTCAAGACTCTGACTGATGAGACAGAGGAGGACTCTTTAGAAAATGTGCATACCATTAACTCTTGAGATAAAACAAACAGTATTTTTCAAACCAAACACTCAGACAGACTTGAGTTGATTTACATCGTCACTTCCTGGTTAACGTCCTGCTGAAGTAGGAAAATTGTACAAAGGAGATTGATTGCTTAATGTTCATACCCAGTTTTTACTGTTAACAACTGGATTACAGTGTTATAAAAATGATTTAAAAATGAACTCCAGCACCAGCAGCGGTTAAGTAGAAGAATTTGGTGAAACCCCTTTTGGAGCCCAACATTTAAACCCAGTGTTATATTTAGTTTGCACTTCCTTTTATCTCCTTTCGTTGTTTGGCGGTACTTGGGTAACAAAGTTAGCCGGCTCTACTAGTCAGTCTTCTGTTTGGCTCAACTTTTCTACAATATTTTGGATTGATTTTGTGTCTTGTAAACAATTTCTGTGCTGATTTGTCCAATATTTTTGAAAGAGAAACAGTCCCACAGCATCACTGATCCTCCACCATACTAAACTATAGGCAAGAAACATTTTTACACACCTTGCTTGTAAGTCTCGTTCCAGCTGAAAAGCTGGCAGCATTCGTTATTTATTTTATGGTTTTTAACTCTGCTTTCCCACGGGGTTTGACTTTACTTGATATGAATGCTAATGAATGATCTGCCACACTTTAAAAGAGAAAGGTGATTAAATAAACCACCTCTCTTATTACTGCTTATTGCAGGCAAACCTTATCCAATCATCCTCATATGACTGCTGGTAAATGTCATACTGAAGGCAGGAGGAGGAAGAGCAGGAATCAAATCATCTTAAGGGCTTAGCTCTTAATTAATATCTAGTTTTTAAGTCCACCCTGATTGATTATAGCAAGTATTACATTATACTGAATTGTGGAACGCACATTGCTGCGGGTCAGTTAAAATATCTAGACTTAACTTTTATAAAGTTATATGTAAGATTCTTAAGTGACAATTATATTACCGTCTGTTTTCAAAAGATTGCAAAGGGTACAAAAGTCAACCGATTCCTCGGTCAGTTCTGTGACCGTCTGACCGTGTTTATCTTTGATTCAATTTTACTTCACTTTTATGTGTGCTCCTTTGAAGCTCTGTCTCCTCTGATCTGATCTGATCTGATTTGCACTGGATTGTGTAACATCCCTCCTTTCTTCACAGAAACGGCCGAAGTTTCTCCGAGGGGCTCTTCTTATTTTACATGCTTGAGCCAAACGGACAAAACCGAAACTGTGTGCGTCTGGAACCATGTCCGCTCCAAAAACAAGATTTAATTCGATCGACTGTTGTCTGAAATTGCCAAACTTACAGAACAAGAATAAAGAGCTGACCAAACTCTTTTTTTCAGACACATCCTGCACAACGCAAACAATTATTTACAGTCACCTGCTTTTTCCAGTCAATTGCCTGCAAATGTTTGCAGTGCGGCAACAAAGACGACGCACATCTCTGAGGAATAAAGGTTGTCACTGTTCAGGCTGCCGCACATCTTTTCAGTTCCAAGCAGCTCGCAGGGGAATAAGTCGAGCAAAGCTAGAGAATGAGTGTGCATTTAGATCATCAGAAGACGTGTGTGTGACAAAGAAGCTCAGTGATCTTTGAAAGCAAAGCTCAGCATGAACTAGAACCCGAGACAGACACAGAGATCAGACAGCGACGGATGAAATGCGTAGCTGCTACTCTGGTGGGATGAGTGTGTGTGTGTGTGTGTGTGTGTGTGTGTGTGATAATGAAGGAGATGCTGGAGTTGAGGGAATCTGAGAGCAGACACTCTTCCATCTCTTTTCCACTGAGGCTTCTGGGATGCAGACGGCCATGATGCTCTGTCTCCTACCTCAACGCTGAGTGCTACTCCATAAACCTGCAACAGGACAACAGTCACGAGCATTAAATCAGCTTAGAACCATAAAAGGTGCTTGATGCCCTTCAAAGGCTTCAGTCTACAAAGGAAAACTGCTGCTTTGATCAATATCTCTCATGCAAAGGCTGCAGACATGGAAGGTTAATGGACATTTAACCTCATGTCGCTTTCCCTGCCTAGTCTGCCTGCTAATGCTTTTGAAATCTTGAGACAGCCATAGTCAACAGCTCAGCCTTTTTTGCGCTTGTGCGTGAGCAGAAACATAGTGTGTGTCTGTGTGTGTGTGAGACTGGAAGAGCAATAAAAGCATAGAAGCTCCGGTTCTCGGCCGAGGCCAGCTGAGGTAGCTTTATTACACGTCTAATAAGGATACTTCTCTGAGCTGAGTTTATTTTCTGACAGCCTCAAGCTCCTAGTGTAAAACGGCAACAGTGTGTGTTAGTCAGAACTGTATGTTTCTTGCACTTTAACAGACTGAATAAACTTTTGACGCGTTCGTCTTATGAACTCTGCAGCTTTGAAACAACCAGCGTTTTGACTCTTCCTTTAATGAAATCATATTTCCCAGCCTTCTGCAACTGAAGCCATTTTCAGCTCAAGCAATTACAGTTAAATCCAGTTTCAAGCAATTAAAACACAATCCCATCACAGTGCAGCTGCTGCTCAGTCCAGCTAACCTGCAAACATCCTCCAATTACTTTGGAGGTGCAATTCAAGTCACTTATCAAACAACTCAAATTCAGAGCAAAATAAAATTCAGTCAAGTTAATAAGCGTTTTTATCATGTATAACTGCAATTCAGTTCAGTTTTAATGACGTTGCAAATGAGTCTGATTCTATTGCAATTGGCCGATTGGAATCCTGTTACAGTGCAGGTTATAATGCAAATGCAACTCAGTCCAGTTATTATGCAAAATAGGTAAATATCACAAATGCAATTAGAATAAAGTAGTCTACAAAACATTTACATATTTCCTTATTGTAAATTCAAATGTGATTTTTAATGGCGGTTAAAGACATAAGTTATTTTAATTTCAATCTGAGAAACATTTGACTGTTTGACAAATGACTCTCGGGGTTCAAATTGGGACCGGAAATCCTTGGAAAATGCTTGAATTTTAGTAATCTTACACTAAAAGACCTGCTTGGAAATTTCATTTCTAATTTTGAAGTGCAGCTATGGTCATTTCCTATTCTAGACAGGAAGTGTTTTTGATTTAAGCTCCTACTGCTACTTTGTGATGAACAGTGCATGAATTGAAGGACAGATTTTCTTCCCAACTGGACGCAAGAAAAAGTTTTTGCACATCCACCCAGGCGGGTTCTGCTTCATTCTGAAGTGTGAACTGACAATTTTTGTGCCGGTAATAAGGTCAGGGGCTTTTAAACTAAACAATATTGGTTTCTGGAGGCGGTGACATTGTAAGATAAAATTTTATGCAGCCCATCTTTCAGATAATGAAACACATGCTGGTTTTATTGGAAAGAGCTTGCACCGGGGTCAAAGTAAATCCACCTCATCTCCAAAAGGTGCCTCAGCAAGTTTTGCCTCAAACTGTTTACCTCAGTTTGAGGCAAAACTTTTACGGGGGGGGGGAAAAAAAAGCCACAGTGGTTCAGAACCTGTGAAAGAGAGGAGCAGCGACTGAAGTCACTTCCTCTTTCAGAGCGTCCTCTAATCACCGAGGCAGCGGAGTGCCGCCAGAGCCCCGTCGCTTCTCCGCTCTCCTCCTCCTCCTAACTTTCTTTTAATGCCTCACAATGAAACCATTTGCCTCCCTGCAGGTTGCTACGACACTCTACCGGCACAACTTGAAATGCCTCCCCTTAACTTTGAAGGTGGAATTGGAGAGGGATACAGCGGCGGTAGAAGAACAAAGATCAAGTGGCTTGCTGTTGTCGTTGGCGCGAGCATTTTTCAGACATTTACCGAGGGTTGTTTTTTTTTGTTTAGAGGTTCTTGATGGCTTAATGAGGATTTCCATCGCATGAGCTCAACGCTGGTTTAATGGTTTCCTTCTTGGTTACGAAGTGTTGGAAGGACATAAACTATGCTTTGTGGTTACAGAGTAATGCATTGAGACGGGCGAGGCTTCGTAAAGTAGCGACACACACTCTGCCTCCCCAATCAAATGCCTCACTTCAGTTTTACTGTCTTGTTTGTTTTATTGTCTGTTCTTGCATAGCCAGAATATCCCTAAGGGGCTGTTCAATGAGCAGTTAGAGCGTCTGTCAAGTTTAAGACAGGCTGTCCTTATAGAGGGGAGCCCATTTCTCAGGAGACAAAAAGCGTAAATGAACTCCCACCGCAAACCCTCAGGCCTTACTAAGATACTATGCTAAGTTCCAGTCCACCTCAGCATCCTACGGTTTATTCTCACCGCTTGGATGAAGCCCAACTGATGGGTGATGTTTTCCTCCCTCTTCTGTCACCTCCTCTCTGCAAATACGTCTGCAGCTCGACTCTTTCTGAAAGGGAGAGAAGATTGCATGCGTTAAATCAAGCAAACGCAGACTTCTTTTTTCCTTTTTTGAGGGATGTTTTATGCTTTCACTTGGCACGCTATGGCAGGGTGCTCCCTCCTTGCCAGGCATGATGGTTTTTAATGGTCCCTGCCAGGGTGTTTGCTCCTTCCTCCTCGCCCTGCTCCTGCCACATCCATCTCAACCTGCCCCCGTCTTAAATTCAATTGACCTTTTGTTCCACCTCACATTGAATGGGCTCAAACCAGCTTCACCAAGACATTTTTTTTTCATGTAATCTGTCCTACCGAGTCCAAAGCTTTCTTTTTCTGTCCATGCAGCCGCTCATCCTTTCCTCTGCAGTGCCGTTTTCCTTTTTGCCTGGTCAGGGTCTCTTTTTGCTGCTTTCCTCTGTTGTTCGTTCCCGTGGTTGTTACGGTGATTGCTGTACTTTATTTGCACCTCTTCAACTTGCTTCAAACACTGCAATTTGCTCATCCTGTCCCTCAGTGCACTTCTGTGGGCTTTTTTTTATAAAGTGCTGATGTAGCCTTGCTGTCACTCAGGACAGAAATGAACTCTGCATTGGTTTGGCTTGACAAGACTTGTCGGGTGAATTACCTGCCAGTCATTTTCAGCAAATTCACCCCAATGGGTTCAATTCAGGTTCTTATTACATGCTCATTTCAAACGAGTACAGTTGTCTCATCTTTGCTTCATTTGACATTTCCTCAACTTTCTCTGGATTCTGCTTTGACTCTACAGCTGCTTCTCTCACTGTTGTCAGAGTCTTCAAATCTTTTTTTACCTCATTCCACCCCAAGTACTCACGTTCTTTTCTTCCCCATCTCCAAACCTTAATAGAGGTCTGCAAGTGCGTGATACATATTAAAGACAAACTTGCACAGCTACAGCACTTCAAGTGAGACCGGCACCAATCAGGGCCTGCTGTCATACAATGTGAGGTTTGCTGACTGTTGGACTTTCATGCGATTGGTTTCTTTTGGCTGTTAGTCTGCAGTCTCAGCAGTACAGAAAAAGAGGCAATCTTGAGGTAATGAGATCGAAAGTGGATTTCCTGAAACCGTCCTGTAATATTTAGCCTAACTCGCTGTAAAAACAGTATCTGGGTAGTTTTTAAAGGCTTCTCTGTGACAACATGAAATGTTTTAAACTGTTTTATTTAGGGGTTTTCACTTTACAGTCTTTTAAAAAGCAACACAAATCAAAATGAGTTGTAAAAGCAGTTTTAAAGAGGAAAATTAAGCATTTAACAATAGGGATGCAAGTTATTGATTATTGAGTTACTCTAAAGTTAACTAATCGACTTACGATTAATTCATAGGTGGCAAGTCTTAAAATCTGAGTCAAGGGTGCCAACTAACTTAAAGAGCAAAATATTTAATCATAGGCTACGCTGAATTAAAAAACAGATGATTAAATGATTATTTACGTGTCAGTTGTACTAAATACTGACTGAACAAACAGAAAAAATGTGGCTTTATGTTGGACAATAACAAGAAAAAGTACAAACCTATTAGATTACTGAATAGAAAAATATAAAAAGGATAAAATATGAATAGCACTTAAGTCAATTAGCAGAGATATCTATACATTTTCCCCGTCACATTATATTTTTTTGCGTAACACTTTCATTAGATCTTCACTTTTGTAGCACATCAGTATTTTTGAATGGGCAGTTGATCTCTCCCACAGCGGACTCCGTTTGGACCGCATCTCTTTCCTGTTCTGACATGGTTCCGCCATCTTGTATCAATCGCTGTGGTTAAGGATTACCACCGGCGCCCTCTGCTGGATGGCGGCCAAAGTACAACACTAAAAGAATGTCTAAGCAGACGTTATTAATCAATTTGGACACATTTTTATCTAATTAATCATTAATAGACAATTATTCGTAAGGGTATTAATTGTCACAATTAACTCAAACTCACAATTAAAATAGTTCTGGCTGTAATCAGGAATCCAGCTATGTAGCTAAATGTAGTTGTTTCATGATTTAATGAAGCTTTTCACTGCACCATGTTGGTTTTTTCACTTTTTCCTGCAGTAAATAAAATCCTCATTTGAAAACAGTTTTTTCACCCAGTTTTTTTTAAATTGAATTTTAAATTGTTTAATAATCTGGATCATTTAAGTGTGACACTGAAAAAACCCCCTACTTTTTCACAGCACAACCTTTTAAACACAGAGTAGCACACTTTAATCCACAGAACGAAAAAAACATTCTAAGTTATTATTGCCAGCTGAAGTGTGCAGTAAACTAATGCTTTTTGGTATTCAGTGCATTTGTAGCCCAAGATGACAAAGTGCAATAAGGCGAGAAATGAATTCAGAATTAAACTGCGACTCTTATTTATTCATCCAGTGATTTTGCAACAGATGCTCTGATCTACTGTCCAGCTGTCACTGCAGGACAGCTGGATAAATGACGAGGGGCTGCAGGTCGTGTGCAGCTTTTGTCATTGTGTCATTCCATCGCTGACAAAAAGGACCCAGCAATGCTAAAAACAACACTTTGTTTCTTTTGTGCAGACTCAATTTACCTCATTAGACAAAGGCACAAATGATTTCCTGCATTGTGCTAATCTTTCAGCCTAAATAACATTAGGGGAATAAATATAGTAGTCAAGCTTTTCACCTTACTGACGTGTGCAAATATTTGATTTGATTTACTAATTTCCCTGCATTCCAAGGGGTGTAAAATGGGAACATTTGTAGCAAACAACTGCTTCTTTGTGCCCTGAAGTGCAGTCGTGGACATCAAGCCCTTGTCAAGTCCTAATGGGGGGGAAAAGGGTGGAGGGTTCCCTCCACAGCCGCAGCCACATTCCTACGATTGCCCAGATATTTTTACAAGTCTCCTAATGAGAGCTGGGTCGCATAACCGAGAAGTCTGTGGCTGTACATGTCTCTTTAAACTTGATCAAGGCGCAATAATAAAACTCAAGAGTTAGGAAAATGCAGAAGTGGATTACAGAAACTTATTAGAAAACGTGCGATTTGAAAGAACAAACAATGTTTTTTTAGCGAAAACCGATGGCGAATGAGCATTTACTTCAACCTCTCAAAAGCCATTTTCAGATGACAATGGGTTAAGTCTCCAATCAGCCTTCTAAGACTCAGTTTTGTGTGTGTAATTCCTTGAGCTGCCCCTCTCATGTGATAAGAAGAAGTCACAGCTGTTTGGAAAAACCCAAGAGGAAACTTCACAAAAATATGCACGCATAACTGTGAAGATCAGGACTCATTTGCATCTGCAGAGTGTGTTCGAGTGCATGGTACTGTGAATGCTTTCATGTGTTTTGCATGTACTGACGACCTTTCAGTCACCTCTCAGGAAATTTGTCAAGACGAGCCAAGTCACTGATATAAAACAAGCTTGTGGAGTTAAATCTGGTTCATTCCAAATTTGCCATGACCTTATACTGTATTATGTGTCGATGTGTGTCCACAGGTTCCTCTTATTACGACAACGTAAGGCCGCTGGCGTACCCCGATTCTGACGCTGTTCTCATCTGCTTCGACATCAGCCGACCAGAAACACTGGACAGTGTCATTAAAAAGGTCAGTGTTTTTATTTCTATTCTCAAGCGCTTTACATCAGCACTTAATATGTGCTTATGGAGGAAAAGCAACCAGAAAATCCACCCGATCAGCATCTCGTAATGACGGATTTCTGTGCCAGCAGCTTTCCATGCTCCAACGGTTGATCAGATGAGAGGCTACAGCCTCCCGTTCTTTTCTTTCATCAAAATGTCCACAGATACTTGACCCGCATCACCTTAAGAAATAAAAGGTCAACGTGAAGAATGAGAAGGGAGGATTTGCAGCCGGGTGGCTTCGAGAAATATGTTTAGAATGCAAATCAGTCCGCCGTATGCAATGGGTTGCTTCTGAGACCGCTACTACAAACGGAGCTTTCAGAATTTCACATTTAAGTTTAGCTAAACAGCTGTCCGTACGTGAGGGCTAAATGTTAAAATTCATTGCAGTGCGAGTGATGGAGGGGTGGAGTTTCCCCCTTGTGGTTTGTGAACTTTTTACAGCCAGTGGGCCACAAATGGAGAAATATCTGAGGTGTTTAAATTACCGACTTGATGAGTTTTCTGTGCTTGCGTGTCTATCATGTGAACCGGGACTTTTTCTTTTTATTGGCTTCGCATCTTGAATCCATGTGAGTGCGTTCGCCTTTAAATTACACACTTTGCAGACTAAAGACTTTCCCACAGCTCCCCTGTTGACGTGTTTAGAGGTCTGTGGGGAGCTGGTAAAATTCCCTTGAAGTCTTTGCAGGTCTAACCCTTGAGGACGTATCTCGGTGGCCTCTTTCAACAACGGGGAGCATCGCCTGCTTCTCGTTTTAACTTTTTTTTTTTTTCCCAGGAATTACTTCGCAGGAGGGGCTGCCGTGGCCCCTGGCCCCTCGTCGTCACCCCGGTAATCCCCGAAACTCAGGGGGCGCATGGAAAACCTGTCGCACAATCCGCATCCCAAATTAGACTCTTGACCTGCAGAAGCGAGGAGGCCTTGGAGGTCGCTGGATGACAGCTGGGGGAGGAGAGAGGGTTAAACAATCAAAGCTTTTGACTGGGCCACATCAACAGAATAGGGGCCCGTTGGGAAGGTCAAAGGTGGCGCTAAGCGTGAAGGATGAGCGGACACCGTGACATTTTGCACGCGGCAGGCGGTACAACTCTGAGCCTCCTTGTATTTGGGTCGCCGGGAAGAGAGGCGGCGTTGGTTGAGCCGTGTCTCAGAGTGACATTTAATCTTGAAGTGAGTTTAGAAAGGAGACACCTAGACCTTTTTCTGAGGAGAACCTGAAATAGAGCTGTTGACGGAGAATGCATGAGGAATGTGTAATGTTTTCTAGGTAGAGTGGAAATCTGAGCTGCGCAAGATAACACACGGTTCAGCTCGCGCAGTGAAACACTGAGTATTGCTTCAGACAGAGGCAGAAGGAAACCGATTTCAACAAATCGTTTTTACTTGCGGATATGACAAACATCAGTGCTGCCTCTTGGTAAATAAGGCGGCTGATGAAAGGAAAAGAGCAAAAACATTTTTCTCATCATAATCAGAGAAGTTGTTGTTTCTGAGTAAATTTTCAGTGTTTCCATTTTCTGCAAAGTGGAAACGCTTGGCAAACAACATGGGAATGCCAAGCGGACCGGAGACCTCTCCAAGTGTATCAGCTCACAGGGAAGAGCCTCCGTTTAGAGTTGCAATAAAATAAACAATGAGAGGTTAACTTATTTTTGAGTAATAATTTACTAAGAATACTTTAATAGTAAAGTAATATCCATTGCTTTATTACGCATTGCATATTTCTTTAGTGTTCAGCTCCAGCATTTTGAATTCAGCTGGCAGCATCGGACCTAGTTACTTGGACAACCATCAAAAGGAAATAAAATATTCAAACTCTGGAAAAAAAACAAAAACAATTACTAGATGTTTTCTTTTTGCGGTGGAAATTCTGGCTGATATTTTAAACACTTTGTTCTGAGGGCTTTACCTCTGAGAACAAACAGCCAACAAATCCTACCTTTCATCAACTATATGGCAGCTTCCCTTCAATACAAGCCTGAGAGACGGAGGAACTGACAGTAACCCTGAGCCAGGCATTGCATGACATTTATTTCTTGTTTTTAGGGTGATGATTTTCAAAGCTTTGTAAAAATAAATACTTCGCCTAATCATAACCTGATAAACTCTTTAACTCAGAGATTTCCAAAAATCTGCAGCTGTATGTCACTGCTCCAGAATAATCAGTTCTTTGCATTAATGGCCCAAATTTGTTAAAGTGGAGTTCTGTGGGTTATTTCCAGAATTCACAATTACATCTGTTGTAAACAGCATTCAGCCAGAAACTTTGTTTCACTCTGGGTTTGAGCTGTTTGCCAGACAGAGTGGAGCTGCTTCCAAAGCAGAGTTCTGATATTTTAGAGTAGCAGCATAAAAAATACCTACTGGTTCATGCAAACAATAAGAGATCTTAAAAACTGTAAATTTGGCAGATACCGCTTAACAAAGGGAAGATATTGACAGCTGATAACCACCCACAGAACCAAAATGTTTTATCAGTTTAATCAAGACTTCTTGGGATTTTGAATTTCTCATTTTGTGTTCCCTAAATAATAAACTACTACTGCTAATAAATAATTCATTCCAAGACGATTTAAGGCCTTTCAGTTTTATTTTCATATTCATCTGTCCATGCTTGTGGATTGTTGGAACAAACTAGAAGGAAGTCTTTGTTGAAAAGACTTTTTATATATCAAATTGAAATTGGCAAGAACTTGAAAATGTGCAATTTTTTTCAAAGAAATGCCAAAAAGTACGCAGCGTAAAAATGAAAAAGTAGTTTTGTTTAAATCCCAGAGAAGATAAAATGAATCTTTTGGTTGTCCGTAGAAAAACAACGTTCAAGGTTATATGCAAAGTTTTACACAACTAAACAATTTTCATTACTCTCCAGCTCCTCTGCATGACCAAAAAACTGCATAAATGCAGCATTAAACTCCATCTGGGAGCCAGAAGTTTCAAATGTATTCAGCTTTTTTTTGTTTTTGTGTGTGATGTGTGAACATAGATACATTTTTTTCCTTTTGTCTCTGCAGTGGCAAGGAGAGACGCAAGAGTTTTGTCCCAACGCCAAAGTGGTGCTGGTGGGCTGTAAGCTTGACATGAGGACAGACGTCAACACCCTGAGGGAACTCTCCAAGCAGCGACTAATCCCTGTCACTCATGAGCAGGTAAGGATGAGATGGAGATGGATATCTGAGATGAAAAGGGGGCGTTGGGATAAATACACACATAGTGTTTCCTCCAAGATGGCTTCCAGAGAGAACCCTCGGAAGAAACACTTCTTGAAACATCAACTAAAGCAGAAGGGAAGCCACCAGGGGTATTCATTTAGTTTTGCATTCTTATCAAATACTACAGAAGCACAAAAAGTGCGGAGTAAAACCCCCCGAGGAAGCTTTCTGTGGTTGGCACACTGACCAAGAATGTGCTGATATGTAATTCAAGGCTGCTTTTCTTTTTTCTTCTTTTTTTTTAAAAAAGGCCACAGAAGAACAAGCGGCGAGTGGCGTTTACGTCCACGATAACCATGCAGATGAAGAGGTTTTTCTTTTTAAAAATGCAGAATGAATAGAAAACGGACGTTGATAAACGGGCGAGTCCTTTTATCGCACTCAGCCTTGGCCTCTAAGCCAAGGACGCAGGGGAAGAGAAGAGGGCAGGAGGCTGATGATAAACTGTAAATCTGGGAATTTTTTAATCAGCTCTCATTGTGCTTTTGTCCTTCTGTGTTCGGTGTTCAAGTCAAGGTTTGTCTCCAAAGCTCAGCCACATAAAGAGATTAAACAAACAAAATCCAGATAAACAGAGGAGCAGATCGTATGCAGACCACATGAAACACTTGTTTTGGTTTCAATTTTGCTTCGGGGCAGCTGTGTTTGAAGATATCCCCCCCTCCCAAAAAAAAACCCATCAGAGACCAGAGCTGCACACAGAAACATTTTGGAGCTCTAATCCAATAGCTTGTGTTGTTATCCTGCTGTTGATCTCAAATTGATTTAGAGCAGAGCTGAAGAGTCGCCAGCGAGAGTGACCACTGGGTGAACTCCAGGTATTTCCACTCTAATCTGCTGGAGATTCGATCAGCTGGGGCCCCCTCCAACCTGCCGCAGCTGAGTCTGAAACCGCTTTTCCACCCGATGAAGGCTTCGCTGCTCATTACACGAACCCGGGAGCGCGCGCCGCGATAGAAATCAAACCTGCGTCAGCTGAGGATGTAAGCATGCGGTTTAAGCTGCATCCTGTGTCCCACAACCTCTGCATGCCAATTAAAAGCCACTTGTGAAACACGAGAGATCAGCCGAGTGTGAAGTGCACCGCTGAGTGGGGCCGAGGGATTTCAAAATTAAATTTGCTTCACTCGATCTTAAGCAAACAATTTGCAGGTCTTAATTATCTCTGTATATTGTTACATTACTCAGGGGTAATCTTCAGAGCTAGATGAGTTGTGTTTGAGTTTAGTCTCTCTGAACGGCTTCACTGACATCAGGCGGTTCCTCTTCCTGAGAAATCAGCATCTGTGTTCCTCTTGTTCCTCTTTATTTATTCACCAACTGTTGCATTCTGCAACTTGAATGCTTCGTGCAAAAGTTACATTTAGCAGTCTGAACTGTCCACACATTTAAAACTGAGTGTATTTTCTTTGCTATGGAGCCGCCAGACTATTTTCTGTAATCTTAAAGTAAACTTGACTTTGTGTTGCCTGGGTTTACATCTGTTTTACTTCAGTCTTATAGCATCCACCAGCAAGGAAGAATCAGATGGAAATTCAGACTTTAAACATGACAAGTTTCATGTTTAGAGTCTGATATTGTTGGAAATATCTTATAGAGTTAGAACAAGCTTTGGGATTTTATAGATTAATTTTGTGCTAATAGACTAGAGTTTTAGGAATTTGTGCTTTGAAATGAAGTGAAACATTTGAAGTAACCCTGAAGGAAATATGTCAATCTTTAAGTTGCACAGGACCCAAGAGATTCAGCCTTCCTTCAGTTGATTGTCTACTGTATTGTAAATTACTATTTGGTCCTAAAATCCTACTTTTTCTATGTCAAAATGTTTATTCTTTAATATTTTTAGATCTAAATAAAGAACCAAGACAAAGAGATGCCTATGAGTCAGATTGTTGGCAAGCAAGTGCCTGAATGTGTGATTTAAATTCGGTTCTTTTCAAAGTCATCTGTTATGTGTAGACACAACACTCATTTATCCATTTATGATTTTTTTTTATGGATTTAGTGACTTATAAAGCATAAAACACTAATCTGAAACAACCAACTAGACTAAGTGCAAGTCAAAACATCTTTTAAAGATTACAACTAACATGAAGATGCCAGATTCTGTTTATTTGCAGTGTTGGTTTCCATGAGAATCAAGTATCACAAATGTAACTTAACTGTTGGTTGCACCTTCAGTAATCTACTCAAACGACATATTTCTATTGTGTTTATGCATGTGACGTCAACGGGAAGTCAGTTCTGCCTGTTTCCTGTCAAGGTTTTACATGCTTGGTGCGAAGCTGCTCTGTATTTTATCCCACCAAAGAATTGAGATGTTTCTCTACAATATGAGTGTCAAGGCCTTGGACACTCATTTATCCATTTATGATTTTTTTTTTAATGGACTTATAAAGCATAAAGCACTAACCTGAAACAACCAAGTGCTGGACTGAGTGCAAGTCAAAACATCTTTTAAAGATTACAACTAACATGAAGATGCCAGATTCTGTTTATTTACAGTGTTGGTTTCCATGAGAATCAAGTATCACAAATGTAACTTAACTGTTGGTTGCACCTTCAGTAATCTACTCAAACGACATATTTCTATTGTGTTTATGCATGTGACGTCAACGGGAAGTCAGTTCTGCCCGTTTCCTGTCAAGATTAGGAGCAGTATTTTACATGCTTGCTGCAAACCTAGGGCTGTAGGGATACAATAATCTCACAATACGATACACAATATTCTTCCCACGATATGATATATTGCGATATTCAGAAAACAGTACAATTCAATACACTTTTACGATTTTAGAGGGACAGAGTGATTTTGGTGACATTTTGTGACTGTTATAGAGTTGGATTGAATTAATTTAACTGAAAACTGATTAAAAGTGTAGCACTGCTTAATGTACTAAAGGACTAGGTGGAATAAATCAGAAGACTAAACTCATCTACTGGAGCTGTTGTCAGTAATCAATAAAAACAATACAAAAGAACTGCATTCAAATACCATGTATTTTAAAGAGAAAATCAAAGTTAACAGCACAAGACATACATAGAACCCAAAATAATAGACAAATAAATATACAGTACTGCAGTAGATCGTCTTAATTTGTGCATAACAGTCTTAAATTTCCCCACTGATCAGCACAGTGTCTGACCGACACACATTCAAAAGTCCATGGTTGATTTGTCCAGATATTTGAGATGAGAATGTCCAAGCGCAAGTTGTTTCAGATGAAGAGATGAATGATGGATTGTGTGTCTGAATGTTGAGATGGAGGGGAAATGATACAGACCGTCAACCTCCTACCAGACCAGTATGGCGTAAAACTCAGGTTCTCCTGGCCCCAGCCAGTTCTCAGAAGCTCGCCATCCTTTAACCCTAAAAAGGGTCACCTGGCCTGTATTAAAATAAACAGGACCAGTAAATTACCAGCCTGCTAGTTAACTAGACTTTGTAGCTACATACAGAAATAAATGCAATTATATCTTGTATTTAATCTTCCAGACAAAATAAAAACATCTATTTCATTATCTTAAACACATGTTGAATTTAAGAAGTTGGATTATATAACAAACAATTAGCATTGGCTACACCACCAACATGCTAAACAAAGCAAACATTATGCTCACTACTCACCAATTCCATCTATAGATCAGTGCATGACAGCTTCATGGCTCCAAGCTCACTGGGTGTTCAGATCTACATGATTTTTACATTGAAAGTTTTTTAAAAAAAGGGCTTAAACAAAGATAAACTGATTGTTTGGAAGCACCAACCTGTAGCTCCTTTGTCTCCAGCTCTCCCCTTCACACCTGACTGGGAAAGCTGGAGCCTAAATAACTACCTCAGGTGCGTTAATTGCCTGAATGCACTGTGTGACTGACTGTCACTCTAACCAATGGAGGAGTAAAAGGCGGGATTAAGGGCAGTTTTTTTTACCCTGGGTTACAAAAGCACCAACTACACAATACCTGGCTCTGGTTGGGCACAGACTTAAAGTCGACAGCTGGACGAAATGAATCAACGAAGTGGTGAGAAAACATGTTTCGTTTAATTGAAACAGTACAAACTGTAGCTTACATGCATTTGTAAAGTAAATAAAATGCACCATTTTATTTAAATGGTGCATTTAAATAAAAGTATCTGCTCTGGATAGTTTGATACCTTTTTAACCTGAACATCTGAAGGAATCACTGTAAGCCTGGTGCGAAGCAAGCAATGAGTGAACAAGGTGACAGTTGGATGTTACAATACTTGCAGATGAATATCGATTTTTTTCTAGGAAAGAAAATATCGACATATATCGCAATATCGATATTATTACACAGCCCTATGCAATCCTGCTCTGTATTTTATCCCACCAAAGAATTGAGATGTTTCTCTACAATATGAGTGTCAAGGCCTTGGACACTTCCATCAAAAATGTTTTTTACGTAGTTTCTGTGATTGGTAAGCTCAACTGTGCCGCTGTCTTAACTTCATCTCCTCTCTTTGTTCCAGGGAAGCGCGATAGCCCGACAGATGGGGGCAGTGGCCTACGTGGAGTGCACCTCCAAGGTTTCGGAGAACAGCGTCCGCGACGTTTTCCACATCACCACCTTAGCGTCGGTGCGGCAGCAGCATAAGCCTCAGTTAAAACGCAGCAGTTCCCGCAGAGGCCTGAAGAGGGTTTCGCATCTGCCCCTGCCGCCTCTGACGGGTCGGACTGAGCAAACGGACCCCGCCCCGGTCATCCAAAAGGACCGGGCCAAGAGCTGTACGCTAATGTAGAGAGAGAGAGAGCCCCGGCCACAGTGATAGGAAGTATATATGTAAATACACAAAACAGAAATATATGAAAGAGAAAGTCTATTTATTATTTGAGAGGGGTTTTTTTTGTTTGTTTTGTGCATTTTCAATTTTTTTGCACTCTAGATGAGGGAGAAGAGAAAAAACACCGTGAAAACAAATGCTTTGGATTTTATTTCCCTTTTTTTGCTGTCTGTGCGCATACTTTAGAAGCTGTTTACTTCTTTGTGTTGTTTTGAAACCATGGCAAATTGGACTAACCCTCTGGAAATGCAGAAGCCGCGATAGTGGAAGTGCGGTCTCGTCTGAGGGAATTAAAGTGAAATTAATTTCCTGAGAAGGATGGCGCGGCGGCGGGAAGTGGCCATGTGAGGGGAGCCATGTTGATTCAGGATATCAGCGAATGAAACTTTGTTGTTTTTCCACGTCGCTCGGCTGCCTGAAGTTGCTTCTCCCTGTTGCTAAATTTGGGAGGAAAACAAGCAAATCCATCATTTATGTTGAAAGTGGACTCTGGTGTTTATCTGAATGACGACGGTCTATTAAGAGCAGGTGGTGGAAGGAGACTGAAATGTTGTTAATGGTGTGTGTGTGTGTGTGAGCACCATCACCAAAAGTGCATCTTAGGAACAAAATATTGTATTTCCTTTTCTTTTTTCCCCTCCAATTTAACACTATTTTTCCTCATCTGCTCCATTTGTGCCAGTTTGATTCACTGGGATTAATGCTGTTAACACAATTTTAAAGATTTGTGGGAAAATAAAATGCTTAAAAACCGGGGCTATTTTGTTGTGCTTGGACTCTGGGAAAGTGTAATTTCTGGTTAAACTGTATTTTATTGTTTTCATTTTTTCAATGGCATTCAGCTTGCTACAGATTGATTTATTCTGCTTTTGCTTTTTTTTCCCTGACAAATTTACAGATTTAATTTAAAGGTTTAATAAAGTACATCTTAAATATCTGAGCAAACTGAAAAAACAACTCTGAAATTATGATTTCATTAATTACAGAAATACATCCAGAACGTTGTTGCCTCCTAAACCTAATTTGTTGCGCCATCCTGGACAACACTGGATGAGTTTTGTCTTCTTTTCAAATTTGTTTTATTTCAGCCTTTTTGAGTTTTTTCTTTTTAACATAAGCTATCTGTTTTAAGGTTATGCTACTGAATTTCAACCATGCTTATTTCTGGACTTTAACTAGACCTTTGTGGAAATTTGTGTTTCTATTAAATACTACAATTGATCAAAATTCCTGAAGCAGCTCCAGACAATAATACAGCCACCACCTTGTTTGTCTGTGGATGATTTTTTTTCTGAAATTCACTTTTGTCTTTTTGATCCAAATAATATTTTCTAAACGTTTTGGGGATCAACAAGATGCATTTTCATCATTATCAACATCATATTTGTGTAACTTTTGACCACTAGTAGTAACCTAGCCTATTTCAGTTTGTTAGACAGGCCCAACTTAAGCAGTCTGTTGAGTTGTGGGTAAATGAATTTGCCCAAAAAACCTGTCTAACCACAATGAAATGATGATTTAACAAAGAGGTCAGTCAGTTAAATGACATAGATTTCTTCCCACTTAATGAATGAAATAATCATTTCAATTCCACATCCTATATTTGATTAGCTCATCATTATCTAATAGGAAAATATATTTGATGACCTGAAGCCACCAGGTTTGACAAAAAAGCAAACAATTTGCAATGGGGCAAATACTACATCTATAACCAAATGTCTCATTATGCCCAATCCAATCTAGAAATTTCTTGTTTTTTCTTGTTTCAGCATGACAAGAGTTAAACCGAACAGCTCTGTTGGTGCAGCGCAACTAGATAGCAGCTCTGATTAAAACGACAGAATCCATCCTTTGTCAGAGATTTATTATCTTTACCTGACGACAGTTTTACCTTTAGGCTGAATCCAAAGCTGAAAATGAGTCTCTCTCTCTCAAAAATGTTGAATTAGTTAATCTTACATTTGTAAGGTGTCAAATAATAAAATAAAATAAAATCTTGTTATATATTTGGAATATGAGTGCAGAAACATTGGGTGAAGATAAACCTCCTTCCCCTCTATCATATCTCTCTCCTCTGCCGTTTACATCATTCCCTCTCCGTGTTTCAACATCTGAGCCGATATAATCTCCAGGCCATTTAACTGGAGTGATGTGGCCACAACATGATCATTATGTGCGCTTACATAATTAAACTGGCATTGCAGAACCATCAAACAGCAGCATCCGTGGGTTACAGTGGAGCGCCCCCCCCCTTCTTCCTGCTAGGTGAATGAATGTCTGCTTTGGCTTTTTGAGAGAAACACATTATTTCCACTAACGCGAGAAAGAGGAAACAGCAGGTCGCAGCAGATGCTCACTTCCCATAGACACCTGCTTCAACATTTTCATCTGATTAGGCCTCCTTGATTACTTGCTCAGTCAGGTCAGTAGCAATACTACTGTTTATTGGAGAAAACAAAGCATTTTAAGTTGTAAAAACACAGAGCGGTTTTACAACTTTGCACAGTGGCGCAGTTGGTAGAGCTGCTGCCTTGCAGCAAGAAGGTTCTGGGTTCGATTCCCGGCCCCGGTCTTCCTGCATGGAGTTTACATGTTCTCCCTGTGCATGTGTGGGTTTTCTCTGGGTACTCCAGCTTCCTCCCACAGTCCAAAAACATGACTGTCAGGCTAATTGGCCTCTCCAAATTGCCCCTAGGTGTGAGTGTGTGTGTGCATGATTGTTTGTCCTGTGTGTCTCTGTGTTGCCCTGTGACAGACTGGCGACCTGTCCAGGGTGACCCGCCTCTCGCCTGGAACGTTAGCTGGAGATAGACACCAGCACCTCCCGACCCCACTGAGGGACAAGGGTGTAAAGAAAATGGATGGATGGAAAAAAAATACTTCTGCGTCAAATAAAAATGCTAATATTCTCAAAGTAAACTTCCAGAGAATTTGATGACATAATCTGCATCCTCATAACGTCATGCAGAGATATTAACACTGATAATATCACTGATGTTTGTCGCAGATGAAAGATTCTACTCGCTTTGGTCTGAAGGGAACCAGAGAGCCGCCTGGTGAGCAAAAAATAAATAAAATTCAGTTTAAAATGATGATTCTGAGTCGTCCTCTCAGCTAAGATAAAAGCATCCAGCTGGTTCTTTATCAGCATGAATACATGATACACATCCATAATCTCACCGTTAGTGCCAATTAAGATAAACAAGTACAACATATGTTCCCACATAGATGTTTGCTTATTATAGCAAAACAAACTCCTCATTCATTGGATCTGTCAAGATCTAGAAAAAAAAATATTTAAGAACTGAATGAAATAATTTAAACTCCTGGTTTTCCTATAAAAACACTTTGACATCTGTAATCCTCGGCTCTGAGCTTTCTCTGAAGAGACAAGCCAAGGCAGCAGGGATGGTGTGTTTTAACATAATGCTGCAACATTTTGAAATATCAAATTTTAGAATGCTTTTTTTATTATTTTTCCAGCAGGGTTATAAATATCCACAGCATCTTTGAACTGTCTGCCCACAGAACGGAAAAGCATTTCATCTCAGAGAACATTTTCTAAATCTTTAAAGTGTGGGTTCTTCACTACTTACTGTACATCTGGGATTATTCTCAGACTTAGTGTTGTAGTTTTGTTTCTTTTTATACAGTATGTTCCTTCATTTTACGCTTATGTCCCACCAAGGACCGCAAATGGAGGTTTTTCTGTCCTTTTCAAATAATTAAACACTATTAGAAACTTTTTCCCTGTATTTGAAGACCTAAAAAACTTACTTCTGCTACTATGGTTACACATTTTAGGCCTCTGAGGTACAAGATTTGATCACGTTAGAAAAGCGGAGGTTCATCAATTCTACATGGATAAAGCGATCAGTGAGCTGTAAGAAAGGACTGGCCAGGGCTATAAAGGTGCGAGTCCTGCTGTGTCCCTGCAGTTTAAACTGACACTTGAGAAGATTAGTCCAACACCGCCTGCGTTCTTCACAGAGGAAACATCATCTCCGCTGCTTTGTCTATGAAAGCAGTCATCCAGACGCTGATTTAGATGCGTCCTGTCAGGATAAATACAAATCAGCAGCTGCTTTGTTAGACGAATTAGATGGGCATCAGACATTGTCTTGACAATCTACTCCCACTCACACCCAGGATTATTACTGCAGGATGTCTCGCCTCCGTTTCACCAATCTAATCAGCCGCTTGCCCTTTTAACGCCGAGACCGCACGGGAATCAGAGGTGCCTTTGTGGATTCTCTCCTCTGGTTCTGCATTCTTTGGTTTCCCTGCTCTCCTCTGATGTCCCAAGCAGAAAGAGTTCAGTCAGCTTGTGCCTGAGCGAGCAGAGTTGACGTCTTTAGCACATTAAACCCATCATTCTAGATGATCCTGGCTAATTATGACAATTTGCAGACAGGGTCACGTCCCCACGGTGTTAAAAAAAAAGAAAAAAGGAGAGCAATGAAGAGGAGGAGAGAGTCGGCGCTTCCTGCCTGCTGACAAAAAAGGCTGCAGAGCATGGCCACAAATTGCATAGAGTCATGAGAGGATTTGTAATGAGCAGCAGTATATTAACTCAAATGCATTTTTACCAGGAAGTCAGCAGAGGGTTTTGGCATTCCTCATTCATGGAGCTGAAATAAACCATCACTCCTGCATAAGCAAGAACCTTGTAGAGTATATTAGTCTAACTGCGTCTCCTCTGACGCCTTTTAAAATGTTCCTACTTTACATTTCCATATTTGCCTGCAGGTAAGTCCCAAAAGGTAGAGATGGGCCTGGATCGTCTCTGAGGTGTTTAGGCAATGAAAACCTGAACCAGGGGGATCAATTAACCTAATCTTTAATGCTTTCTGCCCTAAAGTCATGTTCATTAAAATATACAAGCCCGTGTTTATCTATATTTCCCCACATGTCTATATTAGCTCAACTTCTCAGCATGTCTTTACATAGAATTACAGCACAATTTCAAATTGTTTACTATAAACTACAAAACAGGAAGAGTCTGATTAACACAAGCTAGCTTTATTTTGGATTATTTGGTTTAAAACATCTGAATGTTTACGTGTGTGTGTGTGTGTGAGAGACCATGAAAGTAGATCTGAACTCAAAAAAAATACTGAGATCAGATTCCCCGTTTCGATTTTGAAAATAGAGGGCAGACTTTCTGCCGTGACTCAGAACAAAAACTTTCAAGGCTGTTACCGGGGCAAATCAAACAAACTCCTTCTTGAAATGAACAAAAATCTTTTCACTTGATAAATTGTAATTGATTTCCGCTTTGGTTTAAAAATGCAAAGCCCTATGTGAGCAAGAGACAGGGGAATTGTTCCAGTGCTCTGTTTATCTGAAGAAAAATTCTCCCCAAGCATCCATGAGGTGTAGAAGATGAGTATCGCCATACAAGAGGGGAAACAAAACACCTTTCTTGCGAAATATTTCAACATCTGCTGAAGTCGTAGGAACACTTCTCACTATAGAGGACCGTTTGTGATAAAAAGTAAAATACTACGCGATGTACTTCACTAACTTTAAAGAAATGACTTGCAAGCAATATGCTTAAGAAGGGATAAGTATTATATATGTATTGACACAGAATGGACTGTAGGGCTATAGAGAAATTTAAAACTAAAAAGTACAAGAATAAATTACAAGAGTAGATTAAAAGACATAATTCAGATCTTCTAGCGGTTTCCCTGGCCATAGATATGTAAGAGTAAACACCAAAGGCATGCAGACTTACTTCTAGACAGATTTGTGAAAGAATAGGTGGCTCTCAAGAGCTCAGTAAATTCCAGTTTGGGGAATTATTTAAAAAACTAATCCTTCTTTAAACTTCTTTCTCCACAGCTTCATCCCTGACCTGTCTGCCGTGTTCCTTCGTCTTCATGATGCCGTTTCTTAACTAATGTTCTCCAACAAACCTCTGAGGTCGTCGCGCGCCAGCTGGATTTATTTTGTTAGAGCAGTTGAGTTTAAATTATGAACAAGTGGAATTTATTGGGAAAATGTAAGCTTTCAGATTTAAATGGACTTTATTCGCAGATGAAACAGTAAAATTGACTTAACACATGAGCAGTACACACATCACATTTTTATTTGTACCATTCCTCCCTGTTAAAAATTATGCACTGCTTTGTGTTGTTCCATCATGTCCAGTCTCAATAAAATACGTTACAGTCTGTTGTTTGGGTTGAAGTTTGAGATTAGGGTCGGGTTGACATGTGTGACTTGGAAAACATTTCAGTCCAAATAGAAAGGTTTTGTTTCTGTTGGTTTTCATTCTCTCTTCATAGTTTTATTGATGCTCAGGAAGTTGACAGCAAAGAGACCTGATGGATAGGCAGGTACATATGACTCAATTTAAACCACAGTGTCCCCAAATAAAGCAGGAAACTCTTGAGTTGAAATAAAATCTTTATTTATTTGAGAAGAAAAATGTCACAAAAAATCTTATAAGGAAACAGAAAAAAAAACCAACCTAAATATTAATATCCTGTTGAAGATGAAGCTTATTAAATCCAACCACCAACTGTATAATCTAAATATGTCCCACATTATATACATTTACTCCATGTCACAATTTCTACTCTTCTCAAATTGTATCTGTAAAATTATTATATTAAATTTCAATGCTATATATCAATTATTAAAGTCAAATAGCGTAACTTTGGGACTTGGATGGAAATGAAATAAACCAGCTTAAAAACAAGTAAAATGTAAGAATGCTTACTATTTGAATGTATGTAGTTGCTAAATATGCAACTAAACAGAATTCCACTTCACTGTGATGGCGTTTTAACACCCCAACTGTTCACCAGCAACATTTTACTGGCAAAAACTTCTTACACCAACAGAGTCTGCTGCATGAAGCCGGTTCCCTAAGACCAGAAGAAATATTTTAAGTCTGCCTAATCAAGCTGCCACACACACCACCTGTCAGCAGATAATTACACAGAGAGCACAGCGAGATGTTGCTGTTTAGATCTGTTCTCACCCAGGAAACAGATGCTCGATATTTTTGGATCATCAGCAGATTGTTTGGATTTAACGTTTCAGTGTTTCAAAGCGATAGATCACCTTTATACCGTCTATCGTCGCCATAGAAACTGAGTCAGCTAATGCAACTTCTGTATCTGTGCGTGGCAATTAACGAGAGTAGAACAGGAGCAAAGCTGTATTTTCACTGTCGAGTGTCAGAATACTTTGAAATACAAACCAATGATTGCCCAAAAATTTGTTTCCTTCCTTACCTAAATGGAGATTTGTTCATAATACTTGCATGGCGTTGTTTATCAAAACGTACACACATTAGGGAGATGGCCTTTTAGCTGTTTGTTATTTGGCCATCGAGCAGCTTGAGGTGAGTGGCTGGGGGTTTAGCGCATTGATGAGGACACATCACTGTCATCCCCCAAGAGACAGAAGAGCATTGTTTATTCATCCGTTCCAAAAGGGCAAGATCCATCGAAAAGCTGCGACCTTACCCTTTGAGCTCCTAAAAAAAGCAAAAACATCAGTTTTGTAATTTAGACGTTTGTGATTATGAGTCAGCTGCTCTTTGGTATAAAATTAGACCATCAAAGTTAATCGGCAGCCGCAAAACATGCGTGTTGGCGCCTTCAGAGGTGTGGTGTTGAAATGCGTCAAAACGAGACATACTGCTGGGCAAAAAAAATCGAAAATTTACAAGTACAGACAGAGAAAACCAGAATGATGGAGAGTCTTTGACAGAAAAATAGGCATAATGGGAGGATCTGTAAAGAAACTGACAAAACAAATGGGTAAAAAAACACTGCTGGGGTGGTGATTACTAGAACGACTCAACAAATTAGTTGAGTAGGAACAAAATGAAGATACAAAAGTCCAGAAAACTAACCATTAGCTAAACTAATACACCCAACAGGGTAACCACTTAAACTATAAACAAAAAACTCTACCAAATTTCATTAAGCTATTATTGTCAAAGTGACCAGGCTCAACATCCTGGTTCAAAGGTCAGTTGTTTTCTTCTCTGTCCCTCTTCACCAGTGTGTTCTTTCAAGGTCTAATTTGTGCACTAAAGAGAAAATGTTAATTGAATTTACTGAGTTTTAACTTTGCAGAAAATATTACTTTTATAGAGCGTTATTCGACATGTATTCACATTCACAATTTAAAAAAAAAAACAAAACAAAAGACATTTCGTTTGTTTGACATTAAACATCTTTAATGTTAACCTGAAGGCATTTTTCAACTGTTCTAATTTGAATGGTGGCGCCCCGCCTACAGGAGCTACGTGCTGAGCTTCGTTACATGCGACCTAACGCGAGTTGTTGTTTTTCTGATACAAAAGAAGAAGAGAGAGCTGAGCTATTTTTTACAGCCTGATTGCGATTTTTCTGAGACTTCAAGAAAATGTGACAGTGGGAGGAAAAGCTGCGATGTGGTGAGGAGGAGCTGATCTCCGCCCTGCAGGAGGAAAGCAGGAGGTTCAGACGGTTCAGGTGAGATAACGATGATTTTTAAACTACGATAAAACTTGTAATCGTGCCGAATATACATGAGCTAATGTTAGTCACGGTGTTGCAAATAACTTAAAAATGTCAGAATAAATTCCTAATATATTCCAATGTGTTTTCATGTTGGCAAACTGCCGCCGCAGACCATCGTGGTTCTTCCTGCTTCTTTGGGTTGGAGGATCTCATCAGTGACCGTCTTCCTGCTGGTCGGTGTTGACCTTCAGGATGTCCAGACCTTCACCTTTCTGGAACAGGAATCACATGACCCCAATATGCTGATGAAATATTTCTGATTTAAACGTGTCTGATATTCTGACGGAGTTGAAGTGCATTAACAGTCTGTTGTTTTTAACTTTTCTATACGTTTATGTTTCACCTGATGTCCAAGTTATACTGAGAACAAATAAAGCTTTATTCCCTCTAATCTGACTGGTTCCTCTTCTATGCTTTCACATTTTGGACACTAAGAATTAAAAGTTTAAACTCAGTCTTAATTATCACTAATTAAGGTTACAGGTTGGACACATTTTCTCACTTTCTTACATTGAAGATTCTGCAGGAAGACAGATAAACAGTGAGTGAATAGAATGATTTTGTATAAACTAGAAACTAACAAACATGATTTGTATTTAGGGCTCTTGTTAATAGCTGCCCTGATAATAATGTCAAAATGTTTGGTTTGTTGAATAATGTTTTCAGTTTTGAATGGCTTCATTGATAATCTACAATGTTAAGTTCAATGAAATATGTATATAATATAATATTTTCACTCTGGCTTAAGCTCCTCACATTTTGGGAGGATTGTATTAGGACCTTGATCTACAGTAAGTACAATAATGTGTGGAGTGAGCAGAAATAAAGAGACTTTGGTCACTGAGACACAACAACTTTTATTTTTATTTTTTGTCTCAACTCTCCTTGTTGCTCTGCCATCTCAGCTGGTAGCTGCTTCCTGCTGAAGGAGATCCAGGTGTTCAGATGGTCCATCATGTCAGCCATGTTGCTCCTTCTGCTCCCTGGTAATAAGATGTTATAGTTTATAGCACATAAATGTAGATAAATAACAGAGTCACTAATGTGGATGTTACATATACAAAAGGAATTATTTAACACAGGCATGTTACTATATGTACACACACACACATATATATATATATATATATATATATACATACACAACACTTTTACCATCCAGCCATACAGATTATAAATAACTGGAATAGTTGTCTAAATTAAAGACAAAATCTAATTACTTGTAAGTTTTAGACCTATGCAGGTTTACAGCCATGGATATAATACCACTATCGTTTTCTTCAGGTCTATTGCTCATTCTACAATTAATAATTCATAACAATTTGATTAGAGAACTGATATCTAGCCATTTTACAATAGAATGTCATATAACATGTTTTATTATCTCACAATGGGGGAAACTCGGATGAAACAGCAAAATGAGAAACAATGGAAGCTCATAGATTCACACAAAGATAAACAAATGATGGTAACATGCTGAACAATATTGAGTTATTTATAATGTGCAACGTGTCTTCAGAAAATGCGCATGTTGTGTTTGAGCAATAAAAATACAGCAGGCTGTGTTTTAAATGTCGTCCACCTTAAATGTAGTAAAAACTAGACAGATATATCTACAAACTGCTCACCTGGCTGAGAGCAGCAGCGGCGTCTGAGTCGGTTTTCACCGTGAGGCTCCATCGGCTCCAAAGCGGCTAACGAGGCTTTTCATTCTCTCCACTATGGTGACAAAAACGCCTCATTCCTCGCGGCTCCATCAGCTGCTGCTGAATATTGAAATCCGAAGCAAATAAAAAAAGCTGCATCTTTTAGTTCAGGGCTTGTTTGTATCTTCCATCACTTCCGTGTTGCGGCCAGTTTCAAACGTTGCGCCTTCATTTTTCTTCTCTCTTGCCTCTCTGTTCTGACCACGCCCTCAGCCAATCAGTGAACAGCAGCGAAGCTTACGTCACCAGTGCTGGCCGTGCTGGCTCTGCTGGCCCTGCTCTGAAGCAGGACCTAAAAAAGCAGCGCCAGCCCGGTTAAAAAGGTCGGTGGAAACACAAGGAAAGCGAGCGGAGCCGAGCCGGCCGGGCCGGTGGAAAAGGGGCATTTGTCTACTTTGACCATTATTTTATCATTAAAATTACTATCACTATTGTAGATGTTTTGATTTTTATGCTTGTTTCTGTATTTATCATCAAAAATAATTGTCCAGAGAACAAAAAAATCATGGGAATATCAATTATTTTCATAGGTGTCTAAGAAAAAATCCAATGAACATTCAAGTTAAAATTGGTAGGCCTAACAGCAGCCAATCAGAGTGGAAAAAATATTCTTATTTTTTAGTTGTTAAATATTACACAAAATGAGCAGATAAAAGATATACAACATGCCAGTTTAAACTTTGAACTGTTTGCAAACCACTGAGCTCTGCTACATTAAAACATGGATAATCTGTAACTACATTAATCATAGCTCTTCTTCTCTTCAGTGTTTCTGTCGGTTTCAGGTGGTGCAGCTCTGTGCTGCCTTCAGGAGAATGGGACTTCAGAGCATCATTCATAAAATTTCACCCACATGGTATTTATTGTGCAAACCAGAGCATTCAGTGGAAAAACGCAATTTCCAGATCATTTTAATGCAATACAAATATGAGACAGAAACATGGATTATATATTTATATAGACATGTCTATTGATTTATAGATTAATAGTTTTACTGGACAGAAATGACAAAGAACAAATCTGGTTCTTAATCAAATCCTAATGAGTCAAATTCAAAGTGTCATGGAGTCATCAGCCTCATGACATTAACACTGACATGAAAAATTATATTGAAGTACTAGATGTGGTCTCAAAAAACCCATGACATGATCCATGACATTTCAACAATATTATTTTACCCTTTATCTGGAAATAGTGTCTGTTTATTCTTGCCATACAGTCCTCTGGATTAATTATTGCTCGAAAGGTCTTGCCATACCAGTTTCTGTATTTACTTTAGTTTCTTAGTTTATTCTTGCATTGAAATTTAAAAGTGCTGTGTTGTTCTATCACACCCATTTCATACCGGACCACTTACAGCACCAGTGTTAACAAAATGAACGCTCTCTATCGTGGTATCACCCATGGAGGGATTTATTTATTTAAATGGGTTCATTTTTTAGAGGGAGACACAGTGAGGGTATCGTGATCTTAGTACCGTATTTTCCGCACTATAAGGCACACTGGATTATAAGGCGTACCTTCAATGAACGGCCTATTTTAAAACTTTTTTCATATATAAGGCGCACCGCATTATAAGGCGCATAGAATAGACGCCACAGTTATGTTGCCACCCGTTCGGTATTGAACGGGACATGATTTGTTCCGTTCACTACAAATATGGTTGTCTAATAATAAAAATTGGTCCTGAGTCCTATATATAGCATCTGCACTAGTTATTGTTTCACTCACGGGTTTGGTGTTGCGAAATTGTGCCCAACTGCTTTCTGGTTAGCACAGACCAACCGACACGCTGCCGCCGCAGCCTCTGTCTCTCTTCCCCCCACGGCTTTAAATGTATAGGTGCTGGTCCCTTGTAACTCTAGCCGAAGCTCCTGGAAAAATGTCTAAAGCCACTTTGTTGACATAAAGAATGTCAACAAAACAGTCCGATTCCGGTCGTGAGGAGAGCCTGGAGAGCGACTGGAATGGGGCGTCTGGGCCGGACGACGGTCACCCGTCTCCGTTCGCGCACAGCATGTTGGTGGAGAACGTGATGCTAGATGACCTGCAGACGACCTGATTATTAGGTAGATACATAGACATGTTTATGGGTAGATCGGTCAGTCAAACTTTATTAACAAACCAGTTTTTTGACAACATCCCAGCATGCACTGCGCGCTTCTTCTATGTGGAAAATGAAGTCGGCAGCTGCTTACTGTAGTTGCTAGACCTGTTGTGGCTCAATATTGGTCCATATATAAGGCGCACCGGGATATAAGACGCACTGTCGGCTTTTGAGGAAATTTAAGGTTGTTAGTTGCGCCTTATAGTGCGGAAAATACGGTAATTACATGTTTATAAGAGCGATTTTCTGTTGTTCTTCCATGGAAGCGGGCAGCATCCAGACGGACAATAAAACACTTAATATAAGTTGCTGCTTTGATATGATCACAGAACTGCCAAAACATATGTACAAAAATCCTCAATAAAACATAAAATATTAGAAAATCAGACACCAGACAAAGTGAATCACAGGAACGTCATGAGCTGGAGTAAAGCTGACCTGATGCGTGAAGCTACTAGCAGGAGCGAAACTGTGCCAAAAGCTACAAACACTGAATAAAAGGAGAAGAGCTGCCATCGATACAGCTGCAGTCAGGCATGATTTAATATTACACAATACAGTTTTAGGAAGTTGCTTAAAGTCTAAACTGGTCTTGTTGTGCATTTAAGGTGTAAAGTTTACCCTCGACCAAACGCCCCCCAAAGGAATCCCAGCGCCCCCCTTTTGTGAAAACGTCTGCTAATTGATTGATTCATCCATATCTTTCATCCGGGAACCTATTGACTTTACCTCAGAAAGAATCAGCTCCATAGTTGATTGGTCGGTTAGCTCTGATGCGCTAGCATTAGCTTTAGCTTTAGCATTAGCTTCGGCCTGACTGGGATCCGCCGCAACGGTTTTCTTCTTGGTGGAAAAACCCGCCGGGGAAAAAAAATTGGGAAATCTTTTTCACGATGTGGTCTAGGCATCCCGGAAGTGTTTCAAAGTCGACAAAGACGTATTTAACTGGAGGAAGTTATGAAAACCTTTTAAGCCTGGAGCGGAAAAAAAGCCTCAAGCCGCCATCTTGGTCCGGATCACGTGACCTCTCTCCCCAGTCTCACTTTCAACTTGTGCTTAAAGTGCGCATATTAAACTACTCACCAGTTTTTTAAAATTGTGTTAGTAGACCAAGTAAAACCGGAGTTGTGCTTAAATATGTAAACCATATTTTTCCGAATGTCAGATAAATGTTAAACGGGCTTTTCTGGGAATGTAACAGGAAATGAGCTTCCAGACGTAAAAAATGGATTCCATTAGATTCCTTTGTTATTGGAAATCTCACGTCTATAACAAATAATTATGGTCTGAATTTTGTTGCTAAGAAACAGTGAAGTTGTTCAAGTTGCATGAAAGAGAACCTGAACGGCGTGAAGCGGTGAGATCGCGAAATTGATGCAAAGTTTTGATACCGGATCGATCGGTGGAATCCACTTGGTGATTTGTTTTCAGCTTAGTGGTTTCTGTCCTGTAAGGACCATGTGAAGAATGAACGCGCAGCGGGCAGCTCTGCTTTGAGCCGGAAGACTAAGGAGTCTGCGGGTTTCATTTTTCGCATTTGCGGCTTATTCAGTGAATGTTTTGTTACCAGAAAATGCTTGAATGCAATATGACGTCCATTTTATTCAATTTCCTCAAATTGGGTGAAAAGGTGTTGTTGGGGAGAGAGGAGACTTGTGGTGCGAGACGCTCTGGAGAGTTTTGGAGACCGGAAGAGACCGGAGAGCAGTGACGCTTTGGATTTTACTAGGAGTGTTTCGGATGAGTTTTTTTAGACGATAAGTGTGTTAGTTGGAATTCGTGAGTGTGTGTGCAGTGTTCGTAGCAGTTTTGTTGGTCTGTGTGTCAAAATAAGCCACCGCTACATGGCTGCAGAGCAGCTCTGAGGCACGGAAGAGGAGCAGACAGCCCCGCCCCCTGTATGCCAGTAAAATAGTCCCACAACGCATCAAATACAGAACACACGCCCACACACACACACACACACACACACACACACACACACACACACACACACACACACACACACACACACACACACACACACACACACACACACACACACACCACACAACAGGCTTCTAGTGGCTTTGATGTACCAGTGATGTCACTCATGCTCTATGACATCACTGACGACTCCTTTTAATGTCAACTCATTTGTTGTACACGAAGACCAAAGAAGACCAGATGAACAAAGAAGACAAGATGGAGAAGAAGACCACAGAAGAGAAGATAGACAGTAGAGCAAAGACACTAGAGCAAGAAAACGAAGAGCTTTTACAGATTGTCGAAGGCCTGAGGCATAAAGTTGAGAGCTTAAGCTCTTCCACGCCTTGTTCCCTCCAGATGCAGTACAATCAGCTGGAAAAAAAGTACAACTACATCCAGCAGAAAATGGAGTTGGTTTCTGCTCAGCTGGACAGGAGAGAGAGAAGATGCCAAGAACACTGTTTGAGGCTAAAAACATCAGAGGAGAAAACAGAGCATCAGGCTAGAGAGATGGACGACCTTCTGGCAGAGTTGGATAATCTAAACGGCCTACAGGTGACCAATCAGGAGAGAATTAAGGTCCTGACGGAGAAAAAAGCAGAGCTGATGGAGGAAAATGTTCTTCTGAGACAAGGGAAGGCACAAGAGAAGAACCAGGAGCCAGCATCAATTCTGAGACAAGTCGGCACATGGACAGCTAGAGTTTTACGCACCATGTACCAGTCGGGAACGCTTAGATATTCTCTTCCATCATGGATATTCTAGTTCCACTGGCTTGGTACGTAAAATTGAGGCTTGCTCTACGAAGAGGTACCCAAAAGTTTCCAGAATGACGCTGCTGCACGTGCAGTTTGTGTAGTACACAATTTTGCTGCTAGGTATTTGTTCAACCACTCCGTCTCAATCAGTGTGCCAAACGATGTTGATGTGGAAGGTTTTGTCTACCTGCAGTGAACTTTCTTGGAAGAGCTGTTTTGTCCAGCCGTCGTTTTTTCTTCATGGAGAAGTTTTATGAGCAGCGCATGGCTGAAGCTTTGCTTCCTACTCGGGGGAAAAAGCATCAGAAACGTTCAAATGTTGAAGACCGTTTACAAGGATGACGCTATGTGTCAAGCTCAAGTTTACTCATGGTTCACCCGCTTTATAAATGGTAAAATATCAATGGATCAATCGCTTTTTTTCGGCTTCACAGCGCGGCTGTGAAGTTTTGCTTCCCGCTCCGGAAAAAAAGCGGTTAATCATCAATTGACATTTCATTATTTTTAATGCAATGTGAACCATGAGTAAACTTGAGCTTACACATAGCGTCATCCTTGTAAACGGTCTTCAATATTTGAATGGTTTCCGATGCTTTTCCCCGAGCAGGAAGCAAAGCTTCAGCCGCGTGCTGCTCATTAAACTTCTCCATGAAGAAAAACGACGGCTGGACAAACAGCTCTTCCTAGAAAGTTCACTGCAGGTAAACAGAACCTTCCATCAACACCGCTTGGCACACTGAGAAGACGTGATTGACCAAATAACTGCGGCAGTATTGTGTACTACAAAAATTGTGCGTGCAGCAGCTTCATTCTGGAAACTTTTGGGTACCCCCTTGTAACTGCTGGCGTCTCGAGTCGCTGCTGGCTTCACGAGTCGCTGCAGGCTGCCCGACTCGCTGGTGGCTCTTCTCGACTCCTGATGGCTCTTCTCGACTCCTGATGGCTCTTCCTGGCAGCTCTCCTCGACTCCTGGCGGCTCTCCTCGACTCCCGGCGGCTCTCCTCAACCCCTGGCGGCTCTTCTCGACCCCTGGCGGCTCTTCTCGACTCCTGGCGGCTCTCCTCAACCCCTGGCGGCTCTTCTCGACTCCTGATGGCTCTACTGGACTCCTGATGGCTTGACTCGACTCCTGGCGGTTCTACTCGATTCCTGGCGGCTCTCCCCGACTCGCTGGTTGCCCTCCTCAACTCGCTGGTGGCTCTTCTCGACTCCTGATGGCTCTACTCGACTAATGATGGCCCTATTCGACTCCTCATGGCTCTTCCTGATGGCTCATCGATTCCTGGCGGCTCTCCTCGACAGTCTGTTGGCTCTCCTCGACAATCTGTTGGCTCTCCTCGACAATCTGTTGGCTCTTCTCGACTCCTGGTGGCTCTTCTCGACTCCTGGTGGCTCTTCTCTACTCCTGGTGGCTCTTCTCGACTCCTGGTGGCTCTTCTCGACTCCTGATGGCTCTTCCTGGCGGCTCTCCTCAACTCCTGGCGGTTCTTCTCGACTCCTGGAGGCTCTTCTCGACTCCTGATGGCTCTACTCGACTCCTGGCGGCTCTACTCCACTCCTGGCGGCTCTCCTCAACTCCTGGCGGTTCTTCTCGACTCCTGGAGGCTCTTCTCGACTCCTGATGTCTCTACTCGACTCCTGATGGCTCTACTCGACTCCTGGCGGCTCTACTCGATTCCTGGCAGCTCTCCTTGACACTGGCGACTCTCCTCGACTCTGGCGGCCGTCCTCGACTCGCTGGTGGCCGTCCTCGACTCCTGGTGGCTCTTCTCGATTCCTGGCGGCTCTTCTCGACTCCTGGTGGCTCTACTCGTTTCCTGGCGGCTCTCCTTGACCCTGGTGGCTCTCCTCGACTTATTATTCTATTGATATATTTATTTTTTTATTTATATATATATATACGTATACATATATACTGCTGCACAGTGGCGCAGTTGGTAGAGCGGTTGCCTTGCAACAAGAAGGCTCTGGGTTCGATTCCCTGCCCCCCTGCATGGAGCCTGCACACTCTCCCCGTGTATGCGTGGGTTTTCTCCGGGTACTCCGGTTTCCTCCCACAGTCCAAAAACATGACTGTTAGGTTAATTGGTCTCTCCAAATTGTCCCTAGGTATGCATGGTTGTTTGTCCTGTGTGTCTCTGTGTTGCCCTGCGACAGACTGGCGACCTGTCCAGAGTGAACCCCGCCTCTCGCCCGGAACGTCAGCTGGAGATAGGCACCAGCAACCCTCCCGGGCCCACCAAGGGACAAGGGTGTCAAGAAAATGGATGGATGGATGGATGGATATATATATTTATTATTTTATTGATATATTTATTCTTTTATTTATTATTATGTCAGTTTTGGTCCTCCATAATTTTCGACTTGCTGGTGCTCAATAAAACACGAGGACAGAACCGGGCTTGGGCCGCTCTGATTAAAAAGGTTGCATCAGTCATCATGCCTGACAAATTAAATCTTTTTTCATGTGTTAAGAAAATATACTTAAAATAAGCTAGTTTTAAAATGTAACATGACTTGATTTAAATAGCCTAATTATGGTTTTAAAATGTATAACTTATTTTGGCCTTTTGACCTTTATTTTACCTGTAGTTAAGGCAGACTAAGATCTGAGACAAAGATCTCTGTCATTTGCCCTTTGTCTGTTGGGAGACAATTATTAGGAGGTTCAGCTTTTCATATGTATGTGTGAAAGCCATAAACCAGCAGGAGATCAGGAGAAGTTCTCCTTAGACAATAGGGACAAAATGGCTTTAGAGAAAGGGTCAGAGACAGGTCCTGGTTGGATGGGCAAAGTTCCACCCTATTTGAATAAATTAAAGAAAAGAGGATAAAACTTTCCACACAGAGTAACAAATCAGATTTTGCTCTTTGCAACTTCTCCAAGAACGTTCTTGCTTTCTGTTTGTCATTTCCATCTTTTGTCTTTTCCTCTTCTCAGGTAAATTTATGTGTTTGTGCTCTGAGGTTTCTGATGTTTGAGCTTTTCTGGTGATAGTTTGCATCTGTTTTGGAATAATAGCTGATCTTGGTTGTTCTTTCTCCGAGGACATGTCCTTGATGTTTTGTCTGTCTTATTCTCTCAGGTGACTAATGTGTGACTGTGTTTCTTTAAATTTTCTGTCTTATGTTATACTTTCTACTGATTGGATTAAACTCTGAACTTCTGTGACGTCAACACGTAGCGTGTGCCTGTTTCCCCACGCGGCTTCGGCTTCGAGACACGGAAAAAACCTGGGACCAAGGAAGAATCCCGAGCCAAGTTGCTTTTAATAGTTAAATAAGGTTTTCTTCCAACAAGACGCATTATGCGTTTCATATCTGTCGTTTACCCTAAAACGAATACTAGCAGGTAAAGCCACCCAATCCCTCTGCTTTGTCTTTTTGCTGCACTAATTTAGTCTCCTCACGTCTTTCTGTTCGTTTCTGTTAGTGCCCAGAGTAATGCTGCTCCTGTCTTCTGCTGTGGCTGGCTGTGATATGAGGAATCAATCAGGCATCCATGTACATAACGCACTGAATAATCATACTAGTTGAATTTATCAATTAAAAGACTGCAATGGTGCTTAATGTAAGACCAGCAGTAACACCAGGGAGATAATTCAAGTTATCTTAAAGTTAAGTAGATTACATCACACGCTGGTCAGTGGTGATGGCGTTGGCTCCGTTTCAATTTTTGGTACTTTATCCTCAAGGTTAATTTGGTGCCTTTATTAAAATAAATGAACACATTCAACCTTGAACCTCAAAAAATATATAAAACAGAATAAAGAACAATAGTTTCCTAGCAATGTACAAGGCTGTGGGAAAGTCTTTGACGCAATACAGATTCTTTTACTTTGTCAGACCATAAAACAAATTCTAATTCACCTTTTCAAACAATAAATTATCTACATTTTTTACTGACCATTGTTGTCTGAGCTATAAAATACCTTGAGTAGGACCTGTCCGACAACAAAAAGTTGGCTAAAATATCTTAAAAGTAACACATCATGTCCCAACCTAAAGAAATTAAAGAAATGCTGAGGAACAAAACATCTGATATCTGGTTATTTCTTTGGCTTTGGAACTCCAGGAATTACAGTGAGAGCCATTATCCACAAATGTAGAAAACATGGAAAGGTAAATATCTTTCCCTGAAGTGTCCAGCCTTCTCAAACAACTCATCCAGTAGAGAAAAAAAAAAACAACCTAGGACAAAATGTGAAGCACTGCAGATATCGTCTGCCTCGACTAAGGTCAGTCTTGACTCACTAATAAGAAAAAAACAAAACAGAATTTGCATCCCTGGGAGAGCTCCATGGAAAAGCTACTGCAGAAACACCAAGCAATTTCCAAAAAACAGTTCTGTGAACTGATAAAAGAATAGTGGAACTTTACCATTACATTCTTGGTACAAAGCTAACAAAACATTTCAGAAGGAAAATGACAGCATGGTGGTGGCAGTGCGATGGTTTGCTGCTACTTTGCTTCTTCAAAACCTAGATGACTTTTCACTTTCTAATAAGTCAGATCTTATTAGAAAGTTTTGATGGACAAAGTCTGTCTTTAATCAAGACCGAAGCATATCTAGGGTGTACAGCTGAACAACCTCCTCTCTTTACATCCTGATCAACCTCAGTTTATTTAAGCATAAAATGCTCATTAGTTTGCAAGGAATGAAAAAAGCCGTTTGTGGTGACCTAGTCAAAGTCTGGACCTAAATGTTATTGCGATGTTGTAAGGCGACCTTAACTCTTGAAACACTCAGTGTTAATGAAAAGCTTTCAGAAAATAAGTTTTCCAGCAATAATTCAGAGTGAAGTGAACAATTTGCCAGTTTCTGTAAATGCTTATTAATAGTTATTAGGTTTAGTGGTATTTAGTTTTACGCTTAAGTCTGGTTTAGTCAGAATAGATTTTTTTCAGTGAATTAAATCATCATTGTGTTAGTCAGGTTACATTCCTTGTGTTAGGATCATTACCTCATTGATCATTTTTGACTCAAAGCTTTTTATATTTGAGGAAACATTAATATTTTTAGACTCGGAGCAAATAAGATTATTTTTCTATAAGTAACTACCAAATCATTAAGCCTTTTAGAACAATAAAATAATCAAAAGGCTTCGTATAATGAGTCTCATTGCGTGACATTGAAAATGTAGAGGCTCATTCGACGTGTAGTCGAACAGGCACTTTAGAAAATTATAATGTCAGTGCACCTTGCAAGAGCGAGCGACCTGCATCGCCGATTCTTAATGTCAACGGGGAGACAAGGCCATCATTTGTCATCTCTCAGGATAGAAAGTGTGTCAGTCGCATAGTAAGGGTGATTAAAGAGCATCGAAATGAGCTTTATAGCATTTCCAAAGCTATAAAGCTCATGTTTTGCTCAAAAGAGACTGCAGACTTTTGCAATGGACTGGAACTCTAGTTGAGGTAAATTAAACACACACTTAGGAGCTGTTTTGTCTCTCCTGACTCCTGTTGGGTTTCTCCAACTCGTACACGTTCTCTGCAGGTGTCCCAGACTCTCAAGACTATTTTCATCGGTGCAGAGCACAGCAACGCCGATTATGAATTATGAGAGCAGGAAGCAAGCGACAATTATCGAAAGAATGTTTTCTGACAACCTGACGGTATGAATAGTAATACCGCTGTGGCGCGAAGTGAATCTGACCCTTACGGCTGTGTGCGAGTTTCCACAGAGACACTGACGTCACGGCACCTTTGATGAGGATGAACGTGCCTCAGAATGGTAATGAACTCTCTCAGGTCCAAGACATGTTGTCAGTTACCTGACATTGGTGAGTCACTCCACGTACGCAAACCCAGCAGCAAAACAAAGCGAAAGTGCAGCACGTTGTTAAAGCTGGATGGACAAAAACAACACGAAGAGGAAATGTGAGCATTGGCAGTTTGATGGTACGGGGGAAAAGAAAAAATAAAACAGCAATTGAGTTACTTCTAATCAGGGCTGTGAAGCCTTCAGCACACGATTCAACATGACGCACAGCCCGGAGAGTGTTTAGCCCTCTGTCCACCTCCTCTCTTTGCATCCTGCGTGTTCTGCCTCTGCATTATTAAAGGTCACAGATGTTTTCCAACCTGTGACTCAGGACTCCGTCTGTAAGAAAAAGTGCACAAACTTCGAGAATTTGATTTATTTCAGGAAGACGGACATCAAAACTCTAAGACCTCCCTCGTGTGTTGCTGCACATAACAATTCTGCAGTTGAAACCAGATGTTATTATGCTATATTATATATATTATATATATATATATATATATATTATATATATATATATATATATATATATATATATATATATATATATAAAATGCAATCATCAGTATTCTGTCTGTGTTTATCTGCTGCTGCTCACCTGTGGGTGTGGCCAGGGAGCCTGCAGCATTCACACCTGACTGCAACCTCCTCATTAGGGTGCAGGGAATAAACTTTGTTTTGTTTGTTTGACATTCTCAGCGCTTCTAGACTCGAGTCCATTGTAAGACTTTCCTCCTGAGATGGCTGATCTCTTAAGTCGTTACTGCCTCCCCTGCACAGTCGCTACTTTCCTGTTTGCTGTTCACGCATCTCTTCTTTCTACACCCAAGTCTGCAAACAGTTGGAGAAGCAAAAGTTAGCAGAAGTTGTTTGTGCAAACTGCAACTCCTAAACCAGTAAGGCAAATGTTCACCTCTTGTTGACCTTTTTCGTCTCTTCACTTCACTTCACTCCAACTCCAAACTTGATCAAAACATGTTGAATAAACCTTTTAGCCTTTCTAAGCATCGTCTCCTGTCTGATTCTTGCATGTGGATCGGGAAGTTGAGCTCAATATTGAGATTTATCAGCTAAATGGCAAAATAATGAGATTTTTTTTTAAACTGTCTTCAAAGTTTAGCCTTCCTCGCACACTTTCCAGGTCTGCTCACAATTTTCCTGTGGGTTTGAAATCAGAGCTTAGCAATGACAATTTTAGTCTTGGTTTTTCTTTCCTTGAGCCACTTTGTAACTAACCCAACTCTGTGATTACAGCCAGTTTGAATCCGGAAGATTCAGACGTGTCAAAGTGTAAATTTCCTGTCTTTCGTCTTGAAATTTTCCGTGAATTATTTCCACACAAGTTTCTTTCCTCATGATGGGATCTCTCAGTGAAATTCTCTGGTCTCTCCTGAAACATGAGGACATGTCCAAATTGTATTTTATCTTTTTCTTGTGTTTGCAAACCGTTTTCTGGCTATTGATGTTGGGCTCTTCTTCGCAGAATGACTTTTCAGTCCATGTCTGTACCACGACTCATTTCACCAATCATAATTACAGACTCTCATCAGCTTAGTCAGCATCTTGACAGGCCTTTTGATTTTGTTCTGGTGTTGATTTGTACATTTTACACCAAAGAAAGTTAATCTTTCTCATTAACAGTTCAGCAGAAATTCCCATGATGTTTATGATTGTATTTAATCGTTTAAATGGATAAAAATTCAGGCATCTAATAGTTGTGCCCAAGAATAAGATTTCTTTAGAATTTTCCATTATGCTTCATGTTTTCCCTTAAAATGAATAAATAGATATGCTTGTTGGTAACTCAGATATAAAACAACCTATAAAGTTATGAAATCGTTAACTGGACATTCACAAATTATTAAAAACAAATACTAAATACTAAATGTACACTTGATTTTGAAGCAGGTAATAAAGCAGACTCCCAAATTATTTCAGTATCGCTAGTGATCTAAGCATTTAGTGTGATATTCTGTCAAGCTGTGAAAATGGATTTTTTTTTTCATTTTTGTAAGCAGTGTTAGCATCTAGTTTCAAGCTGCATGCATCATAGCAAACCATCCCCAGTGCTTGTGAACACAGATGTGTGTTGTTCAGTGAGCTTGAAGGGGTTTTTTTTGGATGCTGTCCTGACCCAACTAAGCAATCGTGGCATATCACCAAGCCGGCAGCAGCCGCTTTCAGACTCAAAGGCCAGAACAGACTGGCACCTTGTTATGTAGACTGCTGTTACCGAGTGTGGTGTTATGCTCTGTAGTGGAAATGGCAGCAGCATAAAAGCACAAAAAAAAAAACGGCTCTGACTTGCCGTCGGTAATTCAGTTAATGCTGTGCAGGAGAAATTTCGCATGTTTTCATACAAAAAAAAAGAAAAAAGAAAAAGAACAATGGTATGCTCTCTGAGCACTGCTCCTTTTTTTAGACACACTGTTCTCAGTGGTATTACAAATATATGCCTCGTTATAAATAATTATTTTTTCTTTGCACAGAACTGAAGGTTAACTGCGTTGTGAAAGCCCTTAAATAGGCGTATACACTTTATTTGTTATACTGAATGTGTCTGAGCTTCTTTTTGCATGCACTTGCTTGACTGGGTGGCTCTATGTTTATGTATGCAGTGTTGCAATTCATCCATTTCTATATGTGCAAAGAGGAGAGCAAAGGAGGGGCGGGGCGTCCAGGTAGAGCTGTTTAAACTGCTGCACTATGACAGCAGTACAGCTGTGGAGGTCTTTAAACAACGGCCTGCTAGTAACATAATAGTAGGAAGGTGGGCGAGTTTGAAATACGAGTAACATGGCGTCAGTTAGGGTAAATGGCTTAAATGTAAGTCTCACTGTGTTTTTCTTTTTTGGGGGGCTGAATTTAGCCAATAATTTAATCAGGGTGATGTGAAGTTTACCTGAGTTACTGAATGAAATTCCCTACTTGAGTTCAAAACGGGATTACAGAAGATGAAACATGATTAATCTCTGATCCCCCCCCCACCCCCCGATAGCGGTAATATTTTAAAGGCTAAATAAAGTCATGTCAGACTGTGGAGCTAAAAACTTAAACCTGATTTCAACCATGAGGTGCTAATCCTGTGTCCTGAATGTGCTGGGAGGGGAGTGGAGGAGGAAATTAGTTCTTCTAATCAGATTTTCTGGGTTCAACAGCTGCAACTTGTGATTATATCAGTGTAATCACATCTGAAACTGAAATCACTTTTATCTCGGAGCAAGTTTTTTTGTTAAGGATTCAGAAGATCTTGGCTCACTAAGACACATATGTACATGTATGTAACAGCGGCTGCAGCTATTATTTAATAATTCAAACTTAATGCAGAAGTCTTGAGAGTTGCAATTGTTTTCATTTGTATCTTAGAATATAAACTGTTGAATTTTGCAACGCTCTGGGTTGACCCAGAAAAGTATTCATTCTTTGCCCTCTACAGACCTTCTCTCTAATTTCTGTAACCATTATTTCCACTAAGGGTTTCTGAATTTATTGTTGTATTTAAATGCAATTGCTGTGAAATACTAAAGTTTACTATGAATGACTGGTTTTCAGTGTTGTATGTCAACCAAAGTACCAATTATTTCTCTAGGATTTAAAGTTTAATGAAAATATAAACTTTAGAGGAGGTCAAACTGGGAATTTTTTTAGCAACCATCCATTAGCTCAGCGTCTATCCAAATTGTTTGATTTGCTTCTGGAAGAAGAGTAAAGCAATGGCCATAAAAAGAATAAAACACCCTTGTTCCTGGAAGAGGTTTCCTGCAGTAAAAACACACCTTAAGGTTATTTTACTTTGACTGGGTTGTAAACTAGAGGAGAACAAAAATGTGATAAAATTTGGTAAAAGGGGATGGGGAAAAAAAGCGGTTTTGCTGCCTGACAAACGAGCATCCAGCAGGATTTCGCCACAGCAAAATTCAGAGAAAAAATGGTGAAATGGTAAACATGAAGGAAAAAGGAGACGAATCGTTCAGAGAAAATAAACTTCACAGCCTGCCGAGACACTTGGGAGAGCTTGTAATATAAAGGCAGCTCATAAAACAACAACAAATGGAAAAAAGTAATCATCCAGAGATTACTAAAGCTTTAAAAAGACAAATGATTGCCCGATTGTTTTTAATTTTTCTGCTCATATAAAGATATTCTGCATTCCATTAAAGGAACCTATGAGTCTCCGTGTGAAAGTGAAGAAGTTTTAAATTAACAATAGTCTACAAACGTAGCTCAGCTAATCATATTCTAAGAAGATTTTCTTAGGTTCTAGTGGTTTTTATTAGTACATAAGGAAGCGAGAGAAAGGGGGAAAAATACATTAAAAAACCCGAGACAGGGAACCAAACCCAGGGATTGCAGCTTCCACACGTCGCCCTAACAACTACGCCACTCAGCATCGCAAGCTAATCAAATTTTAATGGATTCTTGATCAATAAGATCATTTTTTGCCCATGTCTATTTGAAACAGAAATCTACTGAATCATTGTTTCTTACCATAACTAGTACTGTGTCCTAAGGAGGAAAGATAAACAGGTCAAAAGTAGAAAAAAATAACTAACAGATGTCTAGTTTCCTACAACATGCTTTAATAATGACATTTTCTTGCAGAAACACCAAAGCTCTGATAGTCTTTAAATAAATGTGGATATTTAGCTGATTTAATGAAACCCCCCCCCCCCAAAAAAACAAACTCATGATTTATTTAACTACAGCTCATTTCCCCAGCTGCTCGGCTGTTTCCCATTTTCCACAATATATTTGACTGCATATCACTTTCTTGCATGTTTACCACATATTTACTGTTACAGCTTTATGTGCCCAAGTGGTGAAAAATAATTAGTGCCGTTATCACTTCGAACAAGATTGAACTAATTTCTTTTCATGGAATATAGATTCCAGCCACATCTGGCAGATTGCAGCTGCAAAGGAGAGAAAATCAATTGCAATATCTTTTTGTGCTCTAGTCGAAATGTATGGCCCAAGTGAGCATGGAAATCTTAGAAACTGAGTGGGTATTTGCGTTGTATCTGAATTCAGACAGATAGCAGGGAGTTCAATGTTCCGAGAGCACATTCTTTTTTTTTATAATCTATTATTAATTTTTCTATAATATTAGTGTCACAGAGTCTGAGTCAAATGGGAACAGAGATAAAAATTAGTCTGGCATAGACATTCTTTCAAGGAATTGGGAAATTTAAACAGTGGACTGGCCGTTTAAACAGAATTAGGAAGATCTTGGATGCAAACATCCTGCACTTGTATTAAAACGCTCCATTTTGTTTTCCTCCGTGAAGTCTATCATCCTTCTTCCTTTGTCATCTCCTGTTCTGCTCTAATTCAGTCGTTATCTTTTGCACACTGATTACTTCTTCAGCCGCAGCAATGACAAGGACTCATCTCCAAACAGCCAGTTATCACAGGAGATGTGGCCAGAGTGGCTCAGCCGGGGGAAATTAGACTGTTTGTGATTCCATTTCAGATTTGTTGGCCTAATTGTGTTTGCGTGAAACATTTTGAGACTTGCTTGTGCAGCGCTGCCTGTACCAGCACTTGGAAAAAAAAAAAAAAAAAAGATCGGTTTGAAAAGGAAAACTGCATGATGGCATGTGTGTGTGGCAACAACAATGGCGGCACCAGCATCGTTATTTTGAGTTAACACTTGGAAGAAAAACAACCAGAGCGACGCGTTGAATGGAAGAGGAAGATGGCAGAAAAATGAAAAGCTGAGATTCATTGCAGGAGAGAAGGTGCTATAGAACAGACGGGTCAGGTCACGCTCTTATACAAACACTTAAATCCATGAATCTTTCATAGTTGGTACTTTAAGGTAAGAGGAGAAAACATTTTATTTCCATAGCGCGATATGCAGGTAAAGAAAAGCGACTCCCACACATCCGCTGCAATGCTTTTAGCTGAGCTTATTTCTGACGGAGAAATGTATGTGCAGAAATAGATGTGCGTTAGTTTAATTTAGGTTTTATTTCTAATAGCAACAAGATTCTAAAACAAAAAACTGCTTTCTCCCAATTTGTTTCTCCTCATTTTGTTTTTGAGAGAGACTGAACAATAACAAGCTCAGACAAGATCTTTGACCATGAACTGTGGCAACTGGATCTTTTTAGTAACTAAACATTTTTATCTTTACCGATAAAATCTCTTCTTCAATTATGTCTGTTTAGATCATTAAAATATGTTTTATTTCTATTTATTCTGCTAAAAATAACATATTTAATAACGTTTTCTTTAAACCCAAAGATAAATTATAGTCACTGGTGTTTACTTTCATGTTCAAAGTTTCTTTAAAGAGTTTTTTTTATGGTCTCTGTTAAAAACAATCATTTGTTCACAGTTTATTTATGTATTTTGTCTACTGGTATCCTTTCAGTTCTGTGGTTTAATCTGAAAAGAAATCAAGTTCAATTTTGTGACAATATTTTTTGCCATGAACGTCTCAAGAACATATAGACAGTGTGTATTTCTGCATACATCTTTATTTCCATTTCATTCAGGTTAATTCTTAGTTTAGCCTAATTCAATTCAGTTTTATTCAGTTCAGTTCATACTTGTCTAAACTATGCCTGTCTCTAGTCGAAATGTATGTAGAAAGACAGGCTACACCTTTTCCAGCCAATCATGGGGAAACACACAAAACAGACAAAATCAACAGTTTTGGACTGGACCAAGAGACAATGCATGTGACCCCAACAGCACTAAAAACTTAGTATCTGTGCAACCTCGGTTCAGTTAATCTCAGTTGAATTCAGCTCCATCATGTTCATTTCAGTTTATTCCTTTGGCAGCAGTTCACAACCAGTAACACACAAGGTGACACATATCGATTTACTATAAACTGCTGTTAAAAACTGAAGACTTAGTTCTAAAAAGTCAAGCTAAAATTAAAGTTTTGAGTGACAAATTCAAATGAAAAGATATTCCCCCTGTCCCATTTACAGCACCTATTGATGCTTAAGAAGATTTGATGCACTTGAAAGTAGCAACTTCTGTCAGAAAATGCAGACTTATGGCCAAAAAGCACATTGTGAACACTGCACACTTTCACAAATCAGTGAGAGCAAGAAACATGACCAAGCAGCAACAATACAAGTGAGCCTTGAGCTCAACATCAATATCTCTTATTGATTTCCCTTTTGTCCTGACAGAGAAAAATTAACAATCTTGCAACAATAGACTGTGCTATTTAGTCTTCTGTTCCCACCTCTGCACTTATCTCTCTTCATTTTCCACTATACAGACTTTCATTATTCAGGCTGAAAGTAATGACTTACTGGTAATAGCTGCAGTTTTTCTCTGCGAGGTGTGGATGAGAATCAGAGGCAGGCAGAGGTGGGAGGTTGCAGCTTCCCTGTGGTAATTGCATCTCCCTGGATCCGGATCCAACAGGGTCAGGGATCATTAAGGTTCAGGAAGAAAGGTCATGGAGAACTGTACAGGAGGAGACATGCCCTTTTGATGGCATTAGCTTTTAGTGGCAAATTGCACCAGCGTGACTTTGTCAACTTATTTTTTATAAGTCTTCAACTTATTAAGTTGAAGACTTTGTCAACTTATTTTGCATTAGCAAAATAAGTTGACAAAGTCTTCAATAAACACACGTGTTAAGGACAATTTTAAAAGACCCATTTTCACAACCTTGCTCAAGAGTTTTATAGCGTAATGTCTCACAATCTTTGGCAAACATTTAATTGTATCACATTACCACAGCTTTTATACAGCACCTTAGTGAAATATCACACTGGCTACATGGCCATGCTTCCATGGACTATTGCTCTTTCATTTTACTTATTTATACCCTTAATGAAGTATATATACATATATTATATTAAACCCAAAGGGAAATTATAGTCATCAATTTTAATTTTCCTGTTCAAAGTTTCTTTAAAAAATGTATTTTTTTTTATGTTTAAGGCTGCAAGAAAAAAATAATCTCTTAAAGAACTCTGTGTTGCAGCAGACCCAAATCAGCCTCTGATTGAAGACTCCAGATGGCTATATTACATGAAATGGGGTCCTCAGGATTATCAATTATATTTTCAATTTCAGGAATGCATTTGTTGGGTAAAACTAATCATTTTATATTTTATTTGAGTGTTTTTATCACAGTATGTTCGGTTGCCTAGCTGGCTGATTGTTCTTTAACCCTTGTGTTTAGAAATGGGGTCCAACCGACCCCACACACATAGCACTGTATGTTTGCCTCAGTCCTTGCATGCACAAGGGTTAAGGTTCTTTATCTATAATGTAATTTCCTACTCCAGGGGTCCATCTGAAGAAGATCATCATAATAAATGCCAATTCCCAAGCAGAGTTGAGCAGAGCTCACCAATCTTTGATCCTGAGCGGGTTAGAGGTTGTGGATCTCTCCCTTTGCAATGGAAGGCATAAAAACCTCATTGGTCTTGTGTCTGGTTCTTTACAGGTCTTGAGTTAATTTTAAAAACCCCTACAGAATCTCTTTGTAATACATATGGAGAATCCAGAGGAGTCTTAAGGACAGGTCATGCTTCATGTTCAGATTGTTCAAGTTTTAAAATAATGGTCCCCGCTGCTGTTATTTTAAACAGATGATGGACTCTCCACCAAAAATGTGCAAAGAGAACCCAAGTCTGCTCTTTCTCCATGGACAAAAATCTCAGCATTTTATCAAAGCATCCAAAGTTTCCCCTAAAAATTAATTTTGTAAACTTTTAGTTTTGCACAACCAAATGGTAATCAAGATCAGCAGGTGCTACTCAACATTCCTCACTTAAAAACATCAAGTTTAAAGTAAAATTACATAAACTAATTACAGATTAATTCTAGAGCATAATTAGTTAGTTGTTAGTATCAAGTTGACATTTTAGTCTTGCAAGAAACAGATGTTAACTGCCAAAGAAAAATTATGAATTTGTCATTGTAAGATGATTATATCACCATAAGGCTTTGTTCTACTCTTCTGTAGACAAACTGATGTACATTCCCTGTGTTTTTGAACTGGTAGTAATACCAGATATTACACGCTATCAAACTATTTCAGTGCTTGAAAAACCAGACAAATGGCATGTAAAGTAGCTTATTTCTCTCCATGTTCATTACTTAATGTGGGTGTTTTATTTGTATCATAATGGTGATGGGGAATAGCACTAAATGACAAGAGAAGGGTTTAGAATTGAACTGAAATTGGCTCAAAAACAAAGAAGCTTCCGCCTAATGGCCACCTCCTGTGCGTTGGGGGCCGGGGGGTGGCAGACTGTTAAAACCCCTCCCTCCGCCTCTCCTGAGATGGCGAGATGGAGTTAAACACCCCATGTGGTCACAACACAAGCCAGCCAGAATGGAGGACTTCAAAGCAGCCCCACACAAACACCTCACACAGGGACCGTCTGAGGGACCTCCGGCCATGTGACTCCAGGCCAGGTGCACTCAGACCGGACCCTTGGCAGGACAGCGTAGTCCCTACCCTTGTCAGTTTTGATCATCAGCCAATCAGAGGGTCTCCCCCCCCCCACTCCTTTGAGGTTCCCATTTTGGGGGGGCATGGGCCACCTCCCAGATTGGCTGAGCACCTGCTGCTCTCCAATATGCCCAACCCGCTCCCCACAGTGTCACAACAGGCCTCTCATTCACACTCCTTCAAGCCCCCCCCACCCCCCCGCTTTCTCACTGCCTCTGCCAGGTGGGGCCAAACACATGCCCGCTGTCTCATAAACACAAAGACTTGCCAGCATTGCCCAGTTAGCAGCAAGGATTCCTGAGAGACAGACTTGTGTTGAGGGAGGAGCCCAAACAACAAAAAGAGAGGAAAAAAAAATTAAATACAAATCCCACAAAAAGCATCCAACCTCGGCATCACGAAAAGCAGATGACAAGACACAAACACACACGTTTAAACTTAATTAGACAATGCTGAGAACAAAAGGAACAAAGGCTCAAAAATGCTTCTGGGAGCTGCTGCCTACAAAATGATAAAATACCTCAAGAATGAAGAAACGCACGACAGAAAGGAAGAATGGCTCAGATAGGTAACTGCCCTGTCTGGGGTTTCTTAATTTTCTCCAAAGAGGCAATTTTGACAAATATGTCGGCCATCTAACCACACTGTTTTCCTATTAACGGCCTTATACTGGAAAGCAGCAGTACTATGAGCTCCAAAAGTCAGTCAATAACTCGTCTGGTTCTCTGGTCTTTTTTATTTTCTTTACCTTTTCAACAACTGGCTGCAGTTCTTTCTTTATTCATCTGCATGTACGGCACTCTCTTCTTCTCCTATTAACCTGTCCCTCTCAGCAGACGATTTGCAGCAATCTCAGTCAGGCAAAACCAATTCGACAGACAGTGTAAAGCTCTCCACTCTGCCTAAGCTCTGATTGAAGCTCTTGAACTGAAAATTATGTTTTCACAGCTTTCTAACACTGAATTAATGCCAATTATAATAGGCATCTGAGATGAGGAGGCAGAGAAAGCAGCTGCAATATTTTAAGTCAAAGGAACATATTGTCAGAGCTAAATGTTAATATGACATCCAGCTTCTGGCTGTTGTAATTTGCATATAGAGCATCAACGACACTTAAAGATTTCATTTTTCAATTCCTTCCTCGCTCTCCTCGTTCCTTTCTCTCTCCACGTCTGCTCGTCCCAGTGATGTATGTCAAAACAGAGTAACAAAGACAGCTTGTGGAAGTGGAGATCATGAGAACAGGGACGGTGTTCTCTCATCTTGTACATATGTGAACGCTATTAATCCAATAAACAGTAGATAACAAAAAATGTAGAAAAAAATTTGAAATGAATGGAGTGGTGAGAAATAAAGAAAAACGTCAACAAAGGGGGATTTGTGTGGTGACAAGGAAAAGAGATGGTTTGCAAAGCAAATACTCTGTTCTTTAAATGTCACTACTGCAACCTTTAAGTTGTAATGCATTTGTTCTCCTGCCCCTACCTCTTAGCTCTACCACTTACCTTTTGCACAATTTACACAAAAGGCTACACAGTGTGACATACTGCAGGAGTTTCCATGCAGTTGTAATGAGTCAAACGCCGATTTAAGAGTTTTGACATATTTTAACAGTTTTGCAGATATAAAGCACTTGCACTAGTTTTTGGTGCTCATTTACAAGCTGCGACAAAACTTGCAACTCATTGCAATAAGATTCTGGCTGGATGTTTGACCTCCCTTCTTGGCAGTGTTGGTTGAATTCATTCACATTGTTTTCTTGTTTGTTTGTTTTTTGGCACAGGCTTGACTTTGGATTAGACTACACAGATTTTCACTAATGGCGAGTTTGGAACTTTTAAAAAGGCCACACAGAAAGCTTTTGGTTTTCTAAAAGCTGTTTTTTATTAATGTTTTGTGTCATTATCTTATTGTAACAAGAAACTGCTCCAGATTTTAACCCCTCAGATGCCACGCATCACCTTCAGATGAACAATGAAACTGATTTGGATGTTCAAGAACAACCTAGAACCCAACGAGGCTCGAGTCTAAGATTGCGTACGAGGTCATAACTTACTTCTTTAGGTTAAAAATAGTTTAAAAAACATTATTTTGTATTTATATGACTCAGTTTGCTTGCTGTTCTTGAACCCGTTTTTGTTTTTTTACGCTAAAGCTTCAGGATAAACATCTGTTTTTGTCTGTCTTCATCCGCCGCTCTCCTTGATTTCAAGTTGCGAGCCACTTTCTTGTGCCGAGATCTGTGCACTTAAAATTACAGTTGAAATATTACACGCTCTGTGCAGGCAGAGTATCACAAGCGTAGTGTAATTCCCAGCGATGATCACACCTGTTCCTGCTCCATCTGGATCTCCGACGTTGTCCTCTTGCATTCAGTGCTCCTGTTGATGCATCCCTCCATAGTCCTCACCTCGCTTGGCGGTTTGTGCTCTTTGATAAATCATTTATCAGCCGAGTCAGACAGGTCATGCATCAAAGCCTTTTCTGATGGGGAGATTCTGCACATTTCCTCTGGAAAATATCCGTCCTGTGTGTGCTGATTGGGTTGCAATGGAGCAGAAATGGAGATGATGCGGGTCGAGGGTTGCTATTATTGAAACATAAATTGTTTAAAAAAATATATATGCAGATTGACTCTCAGCTCTTTTTTTTGCCTCTAAAGAAAACAGATTTACAAAATAAATATGTCTACATTTAGGCAAATGAGATGAGCATTAGAAAATGCTGGAGAGAATTGGGCCTTATTCTGCAATGGCTCATCTCTGGAGGCTGCTCCATGCTGTAAAACCTCATTAAAATGAGCAGAGATAATGGAAACAAGCTTGATTATCTAGCTAATGACATGTTGTCTCATAAAGGAACAGAGGAGCTACAGAGCAGGCATTAGCTACTGTACATTACTGCATAAAGGGCAAAAGAGATCATAATTATGACACTTTAGGCTAATGGTTGTGTTAATATGCAGTAAATGTAAACAGAAGTCGGGGTCAGAGTTGGATTAAGTCACCTTTATTCAACAATTAGACACATTTTGCATTGATAGCCACACAGGCATTGAATTTGGAGTAGTTTCTGCGCTCATGACAAATTTCTAAAATGAATGCTACTCGTTTGACCCTAATGAGCGGCACTTGGTTGGCCTTCGCCACACCTTTGGCAATTTTTGCACCAGCCTGCACACTGCCAGGTTTCTGCGGCAGGTTCCTGTTGCAGGAAGTGCGACAAAAGTCTACTGAGCAAGAGAGGGAATGCAGTGGGTCTGTGGCTATCTGCCCAGGGAGCAGAGGGATTTTTTTGTGTGACTGAGTGTGTTTTTTTGGACTCTCATTCGTTTTTTTCCACTCACACAGGACCTCTATTGTGATTTCTCTGGCTCTTTGCGGTAACATTTGACAGAGGGCTTCTGCCATTTCCCTGCTTGGCTCTCTGCAGGACTTTAAGAAGAAAGACAAGTGAGAGACTACATCCTGAATTATCTTTCAGAGTGGCGATGTGGAGTTTTGAAATGTCAACTGATATGAAAGGATCCTCCTTTCAGATTTGCTTCTGCCATTTACACGTTTTACAAGTGTTCTGCATTTAAGTCACATTAATGACTGGTCATTTGATGTAATTATAGACAAATTCTTATCTAAAGGCCAAAAAAAGTCCTTTAAATGTCAGATTATGCGGTTCGCTTTAGAAAGGTAAAAGTATAAGGTCTCATCTTCATCGCTATTACATATTCATTGTGATATGCTGTTGACATTTGGGTTTCTCAGCTGTCAGACGGATGTTTGGAGATCACCAACCTGTGGGATCAAATGTCAGCCCAGGTGACTACGTCCCTCCTCCTCCCAGTTGCTCATGCCTGTCCCTCCCTACGCCTGAGCCCTCCTTCCCTGTCAGTCATCCGCCTTCCAGCAGCGGGAGAGGCTGAGCGAGTCCAGTCACATCTGTTATTTTACAGGCAGCTTGCGTTCAGCCCCAGGGATCTCATTATTTCCCGAGCTGTCAAGGGAATCGTTCATGAACCACTCAGCCACACGACGATACACACACGCACAAACACACACGCGCGCGCTCTAAAATTGGATGCTTTCAGACAAAAAAAATGTAGGCATTTCTTCCTTATGGTGGAAACTTGCTCAACTATACATACGCAAAGACAAACAGAGCCACGTGGAGGATGGTGCAGAGAAAATCTGCTAGGAAAAAAAAAAAGAAACAACTCAATATTCGGGGCTTGTAGTCTGGCCCGTGGCTGTTTATATGGGATTAAACTTTGCCTACAAACAGATGCGCAAGGGGAGAAAATGCAGTCTTCAAAGTCAAAAGGCTGCAGTCAGGAGGCAGGGAGGTGCAGACTTAGACGTCCAACTGCAGCTTCGATGCTTCTTGATGTTAGACAACTACTTTGCAACATATTTCCGACTATCTTTGACATGGGAATATAGGTAAATACTTATTCCTGTGTGCTTATAAAAGGATTAAGTGAGGCTTTAAGGGATGACTGTGAGAAGTATGTTATATGTATCTTAATGCAACCAATTGTGTGTGTTTTTTTAGGGGTAACTTGCCTATTTACATCCCATGCTGTCATCTCTTTGCTGACACAAACCCAAACACATTCACACGCAAAGAAGTCTTAGTCTTTACTTAGATAGATTTCAGTTCTATTTCATTTTTCTGTCTGATGCAAACCGCCTTACATTATACAGTCAAGAGAAATATTAAGTAAAAAGAAAAAGCACAAAGAAAACTTCTGCAGTGTCTGGCAGAGGGAGCCCCTTTGCTTCGACTAAGGGAAGAGTGATGAGTGAGCAGATGAGAACTGACAATTAATAAGAATACATATAACAAGTCGATCTAACAAGTGACTGGAGATGTTACATCAGCAACTCTAGAGAGAGTGCAAGATTAAATGAAAAGGAGAAGAGTGAGGAAAATAAAAAAAAACTATAGAACCAGCAGCTGGGCATATTCCTGCACAGAGGTTTTAGTACCACTTGAGGCATCAGTTTATTAGAAACTTTAAGCTCCAAAGTGAAAAAGATAGCAAACTTCCTTTATTTGATATTTACTGACCTATCACAACATCTGCTGCTTGTTAGAAAACTATATATAACATCTTTCCACCCATTTTTCTTTGATCACCAAGCCTAGCTTGCAAAATTTATCCAACAGGGAAACTGAGAGATCCCTCTATTAGACTGTCCAACTCCTTCACTGATAAAAGCAAACATGGATGGATCTCTTCCAAATGAAATCCATTTGTCATCTCAATTTGCAGAAGCAACTTGACATCCCATTTGCCAGCAAGAACTTGCAGCTACTCAGTGCTTCTGATCCTGAGGTATTTGAACCGTAGTAGAAATCGGCAAATCCTCCAGGTTTTTGGTTCACTGTGGGGTCTCCTCTTGGTGTAAAATGTCTAGACAAAAGGGAGGTTACTGTGAAGCCTCCTGTTCAAATGCTAGAATAATTTCTGAAGGCTCCCTTGAATGAAATGCGCTTCTCAACAGGTTTTATGGATGAACCAGACATCCTTGTAAGAAATGAATGTCATTCTTTCTGCCATAACAAAAATCTCTTGATGATTTAATAAGGCTCTCCTCCATGTACCAATGAAACATCCTCATCGTAGCATTACAACATAATATGTCTTTCCATTTCTTGCCCCACCGCTCATCAACAAGATGTAGATGTCATGAGATGGAGTTTTTAAGGTGATGAGGAGATGACGCAGAGACCCAGGTAATGAGGAGAATGGTGATTTTAATGATGAGGGAACACAGAAAACAGTCCACGACAGGCAGCACGGCAGGAGGTAGCACACAGCTAAGATGCCGGTAGCAACAGTCAATACGGAACTACAGGCTAGCTACACAATCCAGGACTTCACTGTTCTACTGGAGAGTGTCGCACAAGACAGACTGAATGCAGACTCAGACACGACAATGACCCGACGAAGAACACAGACAACAGATGAGACTAAATACAGGGGTAATCAAGGGAACGAGACTCACCTGGGAGACAATCAATGGGGAAGACTCAGAGACAAGACTCAGGGAACAAGATCACACAGAAGAAACTCAAAAATAAACACACAAAAACACGGATCATAACCGTCTAGTATTGATATTCTTCACCCGAGACAGAGACCCACTCCCAAATCAGAGAGTATTTTTTCTGTTCCATGCAGGGCAATGCTTGAAAGCACCAACAGATCATCAGCAAAATGGTACAGTTGTAGACAAGAAGTTGCTTTCTTCTCTAAAGCTGTTTCTTGAAATCTTGCCAATGGATGTAACTGTCAAAAACCTCATTCTGAGACATTGAGAAGCTGACTTATACCAACCACTTGAAAGTCCTACTTAAGTGCACTGAAGAACAAAGCTTAAAGACAGCAAAAGATCACCAGATTTGTTGGGGTTGGTTTTTCTCTATCGTGAGATCTTGTCAGAATACACCAAGGCAATGAAACTAGAGCCCAGCTCATACTGGGAATGATCAGTGTCTGTAGTCCACAAGAGCTAACAAAATCCACTTGGGACATAATGCCTTGTACCACATACAGCACTTATTCAACATGCTACCCCTAAACCACATTTAGTAAAACATATGGAAATGATTGCATACCTCCGCCATGAGAACTTCCTGATATATCTAGAAAGATTAAGTATCTATCTTACGTAGCCAACAAACCTGCAGCACATGTGATCTAAATTTTCTTTGAAATCCGACCCCTTCATTTTTCACTGCTCACTTTCAATGTCCATTCAATAATTCAGCACACTCTTTGCTTTTAGAAAACATTTCCGTGCTAGCATGCCTTTTGTGTTGGTGGGACACCATCAAGCTGCTAGGAAACCATGTCAGCATTTTTCTACAACTATCTAGTCTGGCCTAGTGATTTAAGATCAGAAGTGGACATTAAAATTCATAAAGGAAGGCTATAAATCTAAAGGGATGTTAGAGAGCAGGGCGAGGAGATGAGAAGATAAACACAAGCCCCAGGTCAGCTTGGCCAGACATCAAGCCTCAGGCCAAAGCGAGGACTCAAGTCTTGTTGTTTTTCTTGCCTGGGAAGCCGACAGCCTTTATTTTTTCAGAGACAAACTGAACTGTCTTGCAGAAAACTTCACAGAAGTACAGTACTTTTCATAGTATTTTCAGGAATGACAGACTTGCTTTCCAGGAAATATACAATCTGATGTTTATGCCGCTTCAGCTACAGCAGATTAACCTGCTTGTCCAACTGGAGAGGAACAGAAACTTTGAACAGACTCAAATCCTACTTTAAAAGAATTTTAATCCCCCAACTATCTTAATGGTGTACTAGCTGAAAAAAAAATCCTTGATCTGATGCATTGCTGCGAGACAAGCTCCACCACAGTTTTGTATTTATAATATAATCTCTTGCCGAGAGCTACACACCAGCTTAGACAATCCTTTTTAACCAGCGTCTTATCCAGCGCCTTGTCCACCCTGCGACAATCATTTAAATACTCTCTCCACATTCTTCTCAACGGAATATTTAAGATTATTTTCCATTTCCTTCCTCCCTTTGCTGATAATATTTCGTCATGGACAATACTGAGTCCTTTTTAAGATAGACAAATATAACTATAAAATGCAATGTTTTGGACTAATAGACAAATAAATGCAGTAAGAAGCAGCTTGACTGATGCATGTCAAAAAAGGGCTGAGATGTATTTAGAAACAGAACATTTAAATGGAAAATATTCTATTTACTTCAGTGTAGCTACATTTTTTTTACTTTTTTCATTAGAAAGCACAGCATCTATCTTTGCCTTTCCCCATATTTCCTTCTTTTATGCTCTTTGCTTTCAGACACGTTTGCAACACTCCAGTGAAGCTAATGGATTTTTGATTCTTTCACCAAACACATTACACTCTCTAATCAAAAAGCCTGAAGAAAAGAAGGGAAAGGGATACAATCTGAACTATTAGGCCTAAATGTATGTACATCATGATGGTGGCTCTGCTGGTGCAGGAGTTAACTTGTGCTGCTCTAGTATGACACCTAGTGGTACTCCACGATTCGGTTGGAGGTTGTGCAACTTTAAAAGATTTCTTCTTATTCATTTTATAGTCAAAGCAGTAATAAAAAAGACCAAAGCTCAATTTGGTACCACATACAGCAATAGAGACTGTTGGGGAAAAAAATCTCATTTTTACAGAACTAGATCGTTTCTGTTGTGTGAGATTGTGTAGCTGCAAAATCAATTTAACCTTTTACCAATAAATATGAAGGGAGCTGTATCTGTCTTTATTCAAAGAGAAGAAACTATCAACCAACTGGAAGTGAAATATATTCAACTCAGATTCACAACGGAGCCTCCATGTAAATGAAAGCAAAAGAAATCAGCCTATATTTTTTATAGTGAACCATATATCCAAAACTGCATAGTCAGTCTGCACCATGTGAGCCATGCTGGCTCTTGTTTTTTTATAGCATGGTTCTTCTGTAGTTTCAGATTCACAGCAGTGGGAGTGAATATTTTATGTTGATCTGTGAAGAGGACTCCTTGATCAATTTGATTCATTTTCACCTCCATATTTTAAAACTTTTTTTTTCCTGGAAGAATCTTAATTTCCTTTTCATGCAAGTGGTAAAAAGTATCTCTTCTGTACTCTGTAGGTTTTAATACCTCTTTAATTCCCTTTGAAGTTGGGAAACAGGCAGAAAATGTGAATTTTGGGAATTAAGAAAAAAGCTTTGTACCTTGGAAGCACATATATAACATTTATCAAGTCTACAACAGCTTTATAGATTTTCTGCCACATGTCTGCCATTATAATGAAGACAGCCGATGTCAACACAGCCCCAGTTTAATGAGTGGATTTTCTGACAGCCTTTCTTTGAGTAATTCAGAGCAAAAAAGCAGCAATGCTGCTTGAGACTGAGCTTTTGAATTTTATTATGCAAACAAAATAACTGTTCAGAAATGAAGTAATAGAAATCACTTTTGGGTTTTTTGTCATATATTTTGTCACATTTGTAATTTTTATCAATAAGTCTTCTCTATCTCGCACAGAATATAGTTTCACTATGACTGCATAGAAAAGTATTTTAGGCCCAAGTCAGTATTGGAAAATGGTTCAAATGTTCACAATGAACTTTAAATTTTGTTGGGGTTTTTTTGCTTTAGAAATGATCTTTTCTTTAAAAAAAAAAAAAAAAAAAACGATTGTTGAGGGATATAAATCTATCCCGGCTGCAGTGCTTTCTTCTGTTTTCTTCTGACAGACAGAGGTGGAAGGGATTTCTTTTAAAGTAGTCTCACATAACACAAAATAGCAGATGGAATGACATTACTGATTCAATTCATACACAGCAAAGAGATCAAGAGCCTCAGAAGTTCTAAAGCTTGCAGAGGCTTACAAAGTAATAAAGGTGAATATGGTTTATTAAAGAAGGTGGGTGTTTATCTTAACGTTGTGTGCAGGCGCTGCACAGAACGTAAAATCCAATGTCAGAGCATGATTTAGCTAACAAAAATAACTCAAGTGCCACTTTTTTTCAGTTTTGACTCTCATTCCTCAGCTTTGTGGAGGAGGATTGATCATTTTCTCCTTAGGAAAAAAGATATAATAACGCAAAGAATGACGTCAAAGGGCAAATGGTAATAGAAAGTCACAGAAAAAAGTAAACTGAAATGAAATTTGTGGTTATAAGCAAGCCTCAGATTTACACCTAAATCAACACCTCAAACGTATGCTGCAGAGCAGACTCCAAAGCAGGCAACATGTCCGTGAGATCCCAAATTGCTTTCATTCTTTATACATATCAAGGGCCATTTCTATGTAAATTTGCGGCTCTTCTCCATCCCTTGACATTGTCATTCAATGCTACTACAGATAAAATTTTAAATCAGACTCTGACGTTGTTGAATACAAATGATGATAGAGCCTGAGCAAAGAGGCCTTTCACACGCACTCCTCTGCCGTGCCAGGCCGTTGCCTTGGAGGCACATGATGAAACCACTAAGAGACAATCAACAAAGGTTCGATCATTCACTGTGGGCAAAACTTATGTATGTTTTTAAGAGTAGACTATTTATATTTGCAATTATTTACATGCCAACATAGGTGGAATTACAACATCTGTCATTCTATAGATTTTCTTTTAATTGTGGAAGAAAAAAACAAGGATGCAACCGTTCTTACACAGCTCTGTTATTGTTTCGCTAGCTGGCGGAAAAGATCTAGCATTGTTAAAAATCAACAATTTATGTCCAAACGTCTCGCCGCAGTTTTGATTTTCTGTGTGTTCCTGGAAAGCCATAGATTTCAACAATGAGTATGAATGCCAGTATGAGTTAATCACTAATGATTAAGATGAATAATACATCCACAGTAAGATGCTATGTTGTGAAAAATCCCCATGTTTTCCACCTCAATGTGCAGAGAGCTGTGTCTCTTGGAGATGATGGGCAGTCTGTCTGAACTACAGGCAGTCCTCACTGTTCTGTCTCAGCTTCTTTGCTTTGTTATTCATTTCCTCTGTAAGAGCAAAGCAGTGCTGCCCTTTTTATTGTTTCTGCGCTCGCCGTAGCTGTTTCCAGCTGGGCAGGAAAGATGCTTTTAAGGCTGTTCTTGATATGGTAAAGGGCTGAGCATTCATTTTTCCTATTGAGATGCTGCAGACCCACTGAGCATGTCTTTATTTAGCCTTTCAGACACACGAAGCAGGCGACCAAAACTAGATTTTTGGTTTAAAGCTGTAAAGCTGTGGTTTGGAATCTGCTCAGTATTAAAGGGTCCAGTGTGTCATGAAAATAACGCCAGCCTGAGGCATGTCTAAATCATCAGTTGCTTAGGCCTTGGGTAACAAATATTTGTGTATAAATAATACTCAACAGTGTAAAAAAAATTTAAGTGCACATTTTATTCTAAGGAATAAATTCTAAGAATTAAACAAGAAGAATCTGCAACTTGGCTCTTACATTCACTAATGTGGCTTTTAATAACTTTGGACAAAACTAATAATGAATTAACCAGTATATTAAAATGTCAGTGTAACAATTAAATGAATAAATAACAGTACTGTTCTGTTTTTACAATAATAATGCAAGAATACTTCAGTGAAGTTGTTTTTTGTCTTCAGATTCAAAACTGTAATTTTCTATAAAATCGTCTTGTGTCTAAATGCCACATCAATGGATGTGCCATTTAAGAAAATACAATCATTCCTTTTCATGTAAAACATTAGTTTGTTAAGTAAAAACAAGTGGCCAAAAATTGTTCTTAGGGTAGTAAAGGTTGCTAATTCTTCAGCTAGAACAGAATGTAGCTGACGTTACAACAATAAGTCCCTTCATCTGTGAAATTTTGATCCATTCTTTGGTGAAACTATCTCAAACTAATCATTTGTGTGCATAACATCAGGATCCTATAGCAAAAACTAGGTCTACTCATAATTTTCCATATGAACCTTGTTTTTATAGGCCCAAAGACACTGGGACTGTTTTTCTTGTGGACCTTAGATTGGTGGACTCTGATCCTTTTAAATCAGACTTTAATTCCCTGGCCTTGTTTTCAATATACTGTTGGTCTCGGGTTGTTGTGAGGCAGTTTTTGATTTTTATACGCCTCACCTCATGAAAGAATGTCACCTCATGAAGGGAGTGTATTGTCAGATCAAAGCTCTATGCCTCTGTAAATACCTTGGCTACCTCTCGGCGAGCTAAGTCCACCTTCCATTACCAGCAACATGACTGGCATCGCTGATTTCCTCATCTTCTCCTGCTCATTCTCCTCTCCACTTCATAGCCCAGCCCAGTCCTCACACTCAGACAGAGAAACTCATTATAGCTACGGATTAGATCGATCGGTATGGAGGGGGGGTTGCCCAGTGGAGAGGCAGCATGCATGGGCCAAGCAATTTATGCCAACAATGGAGCTCATCTCTGCATATCCTGACTGCAAATCACTCCCAAGTAAACCAGTGGGTGAAAACACACTTGCTCCTGCATAGAAAGACAATCATGGGTGCACCACTCTATATTTTAAATTTTCTTTATACAGTAAGGCACTCTTAAAATTTAGTTTTAAATGGGGTATCATGCTTTTGTAAAATAATGTGTACCATCAAGAGAATTCACTCTCAAAAAATGCCCAGATTTTTGCCATAAATGAATAAATAAATAAATTAAAAAACACCCAATGCTACAACATCTAACCTCTTACTGGGAAATCTGCTGCACACTCCCAGACTCCCAGCAGTGGACCATTATCCATTATCCTAACATATTCTCAAAGCCCAAAAATCTCTCTTCTAAGTGGTTTTCTCTCTACAGGAGGGCCGAGCCTCCTTCCATCACCCTGGAAACTAGAGAAAGTAAACACAACTTGGATTGAGTTGTTGCTCCGCTGCCTGTCTTCACGGTAGCCTCATCTCGCTTCTTCAGGACCCTTGGCCCTATCTTTATTTCCCAGTGGAGTATTATTACTTCCAGTACCTGGTTCACCTTACTCAGCCTTTGACGGTGGATGTGCATGGGTGTATCCATGTGTGTGCACCCAGTGTTTTGAGGGGTTAATAACAGATTAGGCACCAAAGCCATGAGTAGAAAAGCTGATGTAGCTTTCCATAAATTACTCACCTATTGTCTCGACTTCTTCCTTATTTGTGCATCCTTATTATTAGTTCTGGGTGGAAATAAATGGAAAGGCTGTATGGCTAATCCCTTACCTGGTTGAGGGTGATAATGTTGGTCTCAGCTGTTAGCAGTGCAGAACTTATCACAATTGAAGGATTTTGCATCTGTTACCCCTTAAAAGAAGAGAAATAGTAAGAGAAACTAGAAAATTCCTGCAGAAATTTTGAAGGGCCTGCCAAAGTGTGCCCGTCGGATTGGACGCAGCAATATGATGCTAAAAAAATTTGCATTAATGCTAAAGAAAAATGCAATGTAGTCAATAACCTGCAGGGAGTCAGAAGCATGTACACTAAGCTGCACTCGTACCATTTAGTATGTTGCATAAGCTAAAATTAGCCAAAATGCTAATAATAGCATGATTGCTATTAGTAGCATGTGGAGCATCACTATCATGTTGTCTGTCATTACTTACTACATTCAGTATATGAAACATTGGTAATAAATAAGAAAAGCATTCTGATGCTCAGCATTAGCATCAACGCTAACCTGAGCTAAATTGTAGTCTAAAAATGCTAATGCTCTGGCTTCCACAAGCCAGTTGTAAAATGTGATTTAGACTGTTAATACTATAGCCGTACCTATGGCAGTGCATAGATTAACACTGTAGAAATGGCTTATTGCAAATCAGTATTACATAAACTGATGGGTTTTAAATGGTAAATAGACTGAACTTATAGCAATTTATTTGACTATTTCTGACAAATCAAATTGCTTCAGGCTAGTCCCACATTCACACACTGATATGCAGCTTAGTAGGCTATTTGAGCTTGGGTGCCTTGCCCAGGGGCACAGTAACATGTGCTGGAGAAAGCAGGAGTCTAACTTGTAACCTTCCAATTGAAAGACACAGTTGCCCGTGTTGCTAATGACTGAAGCTTTTGCCAGATCCATCACCACATTTCTGTGGCTGATCTGATTCACAGCAACAATCAACAGCTGAACTCATTGTTCAATGAAATTCAGTACCAGACTGACATCTATATAAACTTTGGACATGTCCTCCTGACTCACGGTCTGAAATAAAAAAAAAAAATAAAGAGGTCATTGTTTTTTTCTTGAAAATTTTCAAGCGTCATACTAAGTATTTTAATTCACATTCAAAAATTCAGAGAAATAATAATTTTATGCAAGCAAAATATGAATAATCACAGGAAATATGTATTCTTCCCACAATGCATTGTGACCTCTCTGAGCCCGTTTGTGATAGTACAGCTGCCTATACTGAGCTAAATAGTAGTCAGAAACCTGTGGAGAGTCAGAAAAATGTTGATTAAGCTCCTATTTGCACCTCTCAACATTGTCAAAAAATTCAAGTATAAAATATAACATTCAAAGGCAAAAACAGGATCAATAAACACTCCAGAGTAACTCAATGAAAACTTCCTGTTAGCATAGCGGCTAGCTGGTTACTGCTAGTTCTGATTGACTGTTTCCGGCTGAGCGGAGTAATTAATTTTACAGGTTATTTGATTAGCTTTCTGACCGTCATGCTAATCCGGGTGAGTGTTTGTAGCTGCGCGCTGCTTTACCGGCTGTCTGATCCTCCATGTCTTTTTTTACTGCAGTGAGCCTCGATGTAGCCAATCTGCGTCAAGTATTAGCTTCATTGTGTTGATATATTTTGACGAGCTCCGCCGCTGTGAGTCCAGCTGCACATGCAGGTTATTGGCAACAAGAGACAACGATCGCAGCGCACCGCTAATTGACACTGTTAATGATTAACGAGCTTCAGACCGACACTGAAGCTTGCACATGTTGTCACTCACGGTACAAAATATTAAAAAAATAAAGACAGTCTATAATAGTTTATTTGTCTAAATCTTTCAGCCTTCATACTAAGGATGTCATTTCACACTGAAAAATTCAGAGAAATAATAATTTTATCTAAACAAAATATCAATAGTCACAGGAAATACTCTCTGCTGTCTCTCAGAGTAATGGCTGCCGCTGGCTGGAACCCGTTACTATGGTAATTAATGCCCCGCAGCTGTGAGGAGACAAAGAGCGGGAAAATCCTCTTCTCCCTCGTTTCTATACTTGGGAGACACCCAGCGCCAGTCTGAAGGACCCTGACAAAAATCCATAAGCCCTAGGAAATTTTTGAAAACATTTTACGGGAGCAGGGATGTGTATCTATGTTCTGACCAAGTTTTAGACCAATAGGGCAATATTTATGCCTGTGAGGGCGAGTTAAACACAGTTTTTCAGAAAGCCATCAGGAGTCCTGTGTGTGTGTTTCAGACAGAAAGGTTACTGATGCTGCGAGTTCCTCAATCTCCAATTTTTTCGTTTTTATTAATTTTTGTCGTCATTTTAAGTCAGAATCCCAACAAAAGTAATAGCTCCCTTCTCGGCACCGAGCCGCACGATTTGATACCACTTTTGTGGGTGGGCACGCAGCGGTACGAGCCGCATTAACGGTGACGGAAGAATAATATATAATAAAAATAAAGGTTTAAGTGTTCTATTGGGTGTAGAATAAGAAGTGCCTGCCATGCAAATGCATGGAGGCAGTGACTGACCTGCTTCGCAGGTCAGTCACTGCTCTCCTTATGCATTGCAATGGCAGGCCCTAATGATCACAGGAGACAAAATCCCTGCTCTTCCACTCACTAGTATTGAGTATTGTTAAGGAAGAATTATTTGTGTGATTAAATTTGGAAAAAAACCCTAATTAGGCTATTTCAATCAAGTCATTTTAAATTTTAAAACTAGCTTATTTTAAATATATTTTCTTAACAGTATGTTTCAGAAAATAATACAAAAATATCTAAATTTATAATACAATACCAACTAAACTCACGGCAAAGTGCTAACTACAGCAGCTTATAGTCACAAATAAAAACAACAGAGGCATCCCTTCACACCATTTGTATATTGCCCTTGTTTACATAAAATGGATGTATCAATTTTAAACATTTTAATCTGAATTATTTAAATGTTTTTATAGTACAGTCAAAACTAAATTTCTAAGAATGAAATACAAATATGTCCAATCGAAATAATAAAGAAAATACATAACTTTAATTCACAATACTCAGAAATCACAAACAGGCGGTGCATAACTCTTATTTAAACAAATTAAACTACCAGACGCCATAACCGGACATGAGGCCTCCTGCCGATAGCAATAATGCTAAACTAGTTAGCTGAATAGTGCTACGTGATGCAAACCAAATACATACACATACATATATACAGGGATAACACACGTTTACGCGTCATTCTCTTAATTATTTTTATCCCATTAATTACCTTAATGAAGGGAAATAGAAGAAAAAAGATAGGAGAAGAAATCGCTGTTCTTCCACTCACTCGCTTGTATTCAGTGTGGGAAACGAGCACGCGACTGCCCCTAGTGGATATTGTAAGTCGTAGCGCCAAACTAACCTCTTCCTGATAATTTAATTACTTTGTCTTTTGTCTTTTTGCACATTTTAAATCAAACTAAGTAATCATATAAGTGAAGATAATAGCAACAAATAAAACTAATCTTACTAAAGTCAAATTGATCCGCATTATACTCTAAAACACATCCACACATCACTTATTTTATTATTATCTAATTTCATCTCATGGTTTTATTAAATAATTAAAGGTGCAGATTATGTAAAATCGACTTTTGTTTAGCTTTTCATCATGCTATAATGTTTTATGGTTGGTTGGTGTTGGTTTGATTATTTCATGCATGTTTGACAAATCCTTTAATCTCCATGGCAACCATTCAGCTGTCCAAAACCCCTAATGCTGCCTTCAAGATGCAGCTCCTCCTCACTGGTGCAGTTTCAAGCTTCTGCCTCACAGAGTGCCCTTCCCCTGTGACTCCCCCACTCAGCTCCTTCAGACTAGCCGGAAGCAATTAGCAAACATCTGGTGGAACTGCGCATCAGCTCATTATGAGCTACTTCTAAGTTAAACGCTGGTACAAACATTGTTAAAGGGTTAATAAGGTAGTGAATTTGTGATGACTTCCTGAAGGCGGTTGTGCCTTTCTTTAAGAGACAGAGGCAAAATTTCAAGAGCTGAAGTGTTTTCCAGCTCTAAGTGGCTGGAAAACACATTATACTGCCCCTGTAAGCTGTGAATAAGTTAAATAGAGACAATGCACTTGCAGAAGCTGGCTATTTGTTCTACAGTATTGCCTGAATGAAAGAAATTCAGTGACTGATTGGCCAATAACCAAATGAACTCGCCCAATTAAGCTCAAATTTGGCCAGTTTTGATCACATGGTAAGCAGCTGATGCATCACTAATATGATGGCAAGAGGAACCTTCTCCACAGCAAGTGATAATCATAATGACCATATGTGTTTCTCTGCTGAATCTCAGCTCACATATTGTTATATCATGAGCTCATAAAGAGGGTTGCTGCTGAATTCTGAGCAAACAATGTGAGACCTAATTAGGGCAATTAAGGATGCTGATTACATACCTGAAACATGGCCAACAAACAAAACAACCATTTTTTCCCTTCCCTAAGGACATGGACTGGAAACAATGTGCCCATAATCCCTCCCAGCACATGGCCGCTGTCCTTGGCCTGAGAAGGAGCAGCATCCCGCAGGCAAAAACATGTTCTCATCTGGACGGAGGAGATAACCGCACCTCACAGCCCTGAGCCTCCCTCCCCGTCTCCCACCAACCTGTCTGTGCAGCACCATCTTTCCTCAAGGCCTTGCAAGCTTTTTAGAAACAATTGTCCATCAGAGCAGAGCACACATGCGGACCGAAACCGCAGCACAAGGCCACAAACTCTCAGAGAAGATGAGAGGATGGAGGAAAAGGGGCTGCAGAGTGAGAGCAAAGCTTTGTGTTTTATTCTGGGGTTTTTTCTACTTTGCTCTTCTGTTGGCTCTTGTTGTGAGCTTCAGCCTTTGATTTGGACAAAGATTGGAGAGTTTAATCCCCTCTCTAAGGAGCAATGACACTCAGGGCTTTTATTTGTGGCCATAAAATCAGTTTAATTTAAAATCAATGTTTGACTTCTCCATGGTGCGGCTACGAAGGGTTTCTCAGACAACACACTGGCTACAGAGATTATCATATTGACTCACTGGCAGGGACAACAAGTGGAAGAAGAGATGCCATGCTGCATGAGGCCACAACAGAGGTAGTTACAGCCTAGAGCTCTTCACAGTATAGAAATCTGCAAAATAAAGCAGGTGCAGCTCAAGTGCATTCAGACAGCTTCACTCTTAGCTGCTCGGATCACATCTCTGAAGCTGCACCAACTTTGCTGTGAATATTTTAAGAAATGTTCATTTTGTATGTACTTTAAAACATGACTGTTAGATTTCAATTTATTTGGTGACTCTGATATCGCAGAATGTTCTACTTTTGTTTTGGAACTTTTGGGAGTTTTTTGTTGGTGTGTGCTGTTGTTGCTTACAGGTTTGGCACCATTTGAAAAATCTATTCAACCCGCCCACTTTAGATTTAAGATAAACGTAGAATTGATTCACAGAGAGTGATATGCAGTTTCAGTATGTTGATTTATAACTGGTGTGACTGTTGCTTCTGGTTTGAGCTAATATCTCTGTATAACTATTATGGAGTACTACTCTGCAGTGATGGCTCATCAGCTGGGCTTAATCAGAAATAGAGTAAATAACGTTTTTGTTCCTACGCTCTGCAGCTCTGGACTCAATTCTTGAAAGAATGGGTTCTGCTGAAAACAACTACAAAATCTTACTGTATGCCTTCCATTTTCCAGTAAGGGAAGCTTTTACTACATTTTTGGTCGTATTCACAATGTGCAACCAAATTCAGTTTACATTACCCTCTGGTAAAAATCTAAGGAAACCTAGTCGGTTACATTGAGCAATTAACAATTCAACAATCCAACAACTTGAGCAACTCCAGAATCTTGTTTAGTAAAATTTTCTATCTTTTGTGACTTGTTGGAGATTGTAGCAAACACAAAAAACATAGAAGCATTGATTCATGAGTACTTTCTACAGTATTTACAACTGCTGTCACACTGTTTCCTATCTAGCAAATCCATACAAGTTGATAAAATGAAGACAATAACAACGTTTTAATGAAGTATGTGCTTCATGCTCTCCCATTTCGAGTAGTGCATTTACATTAGAATCAAGGGTGTGGTATTCCCAGTGTCCCGCTGTGTCAGAGTGGGTATGATACATTGACTCTATAATCCCCGTGCTGTTTTTTTCTATATTTTATGAGTCCATATCAACTAACTGTCTGGAAATTCAATTTCACCGCTAAATGAGTTCTGATAAAGATAATTCTTAACTGAATTAATTACAAAGTGGCTTAGTTTCACTTTCAGATTTAAGCATCTGGCCTGCAGGGGATTGTGAAACTTTGTCAGTGCAGACAGCAGAGAATGTCAAGTAATACTAACAATGTAGAGTAAATGTGAGAACTGTGGTGAACATGCAGAGAAACTTTTCAGTGTGCAAAATCTGTGACATTACTGCTTTCTTGGTAATTAAGTTGTGTATGTTAGGGTTAAAAGCCTATCACCAAAGGTTTCTCCAGTGGCCTTGTGTCGTTTAACCTCACTGAAGCTAACATAGATACACAAAGGTGTGATGGGGTGGTAAGGAAATTCAGCACACATATCTACAGGCAGCAGTGCCGGGTTAATCTCAGAGACAATTGAGTTTTTAATACATCAAGACAAAAAAAAACCCAATTCCATCAGACTTACCTTGAGGGTGTTCTTCTGCTGCATTTCCTCTCAACTGTGTGCCATCGGGACATGTAATTAATCAGAAATAATTACACGCAAAAGTGTTTTCTCAGCTATCACCAGATTTTGAGTGGCAGCACATATTTTTTATGTGCAATTATTCCAAAACCTTTCGAATACCCATAATAAGCCCAAATTATCTGCCTGACTGGATTCATCTACGACAGCAAATTAGTTCTGTTGGTGAAACTAACCTTCCAAAAAGAGTCATGGTCTAAACTCTCTTTTTTTTCCCCCTCTCTCGCTCTTTTGGTTGTGAAAAGATATCTTAGACTCAGCTTATTCAATATCTTTCTCCAATTATTTTTGCAAAAACAGTCAGCGGAACTCAAGTGCTCCTGATGATCCCAAAAGTGGCCAAAAAGGACAAATAATGCAACATAAAAAAAAAGTTAGAAAAATCAATGAGTACAGAACAGCTACTGTTTGGTTTGGCCATTATCTTGATGAGTAAAATCAAATATTATATAGGCTGCCATGCTTTAAACTGAGGCTGATTGATTTTAAAAAGCTTACAGAGCCTTGGAGAGTAAAAAAAAAAACATATTTTCTTATATACTTGCACCTTCTTTTGAGTAAAAGCCTTTTCTCCTGGTGGTTTTCACATTGATGGGAGCATGATTATGTTCATTCCTGCCTTTCTCTTCTCATTTTCTCAGTCTGTGTGTGTCTCCACACCAACAGCTGCTTCTCCTTTGGCCGGTTTCCAAATGGAGGACGATTGAGGAGAGTGAATGGGATTTTAATTTCACTTGTTAATGCCGCTTTTCCTCATTCTTCCCCTCCCACAACCTTCAGCACCAACAATACAAGCAGAAAAGTTCAAGAGGGAGGTGGAGGAAGGAGGGCGGAGGGGGTTGGGGGGATAAACAGCAACTTGTGAGTGACATGAGAGTATGATCTGAACATCAAGCCTGTAAATTAAGAGGATATTGATTAAGCATGAGTGAAGAGTTTCACTCTCCTTTTTTTCTCTGTTGTTGGTTAATTAATTATGAAGTGGCTCAGAGGGGGTGAGGAGAAATGAAGCAGAGAAATTGCTCCCAGACCTCCGACACCATGATCCGTCTTTAAGCTACAAAAAAAAAGAAAAAAAAGAAACAACTGTTCTCTGTTTAAGGATTTAAAGGGCTCTCAAACTGTATAGGAGCTGCCTTAAACATATATGGTAGAACAGTCATTTCGAAATGAGACACGACGACTTTATACTTCAACTCAGCTGTTGCCAGGGAAACATCATCTAATTCTGTTTCTCTGATGATCTGCACATGTAATCTGCAGTACGAAGCACCTGGCAGGCCAAGATCACCAAAGTGCTCACACGTCGTTGTGCAATGCGGTCAAACAAAAAATACAGGATGTCGTTTGATTTAATTCCCGTTGAAGACGCAGCTTGAGTTTTATCTGGAACAAACCCGTGCCTGAACACAAACATACTTGAGCTGGAAGACAACATAAGCAGACATGTTTAAAAAAAATGATGAGCGCCGTTCTTGTGAAACTTAAAAAATCTCCGTCAAAAAAAACCCCTGAAGCCCTTGTGTTCTTTAAAACGAGAGGCTGCGGTGCACCCGGGCGGGGGGTTGAGGGTGAGTTGTGACATCCATCCTAAGTGAGATGGATTACACAGAGCCAAGTGGATTTGAATAACAAGCAATTTACTGGCTCTGATGTGATGCTGCAGAGGTGCAAGTCTCCTGCAAGAGGAGGCACTGAGCTCCCATCACGCCAGGCGCTTCACTGAAACCATTCCCCTGCCTCCCAGTGAGCTGACCCGTTCCAACATGAAGCTGCATGACATGTAGATGCTCTGCTTTGTCTGATGCTGCAAATATCAGTTTCTGGCTCAGGTAATTATGAACAGAACAGAACCAGAAACTCTAGAGCAAATTGATAATCGAGGGCAGTAGGAATTACATGCAATTAAATGGGACAAATGAGCTTAAAATTAAATAATTTAGCAGAAATCATAAAAAGGCAATGACTGTCCCTTGTGATTTGCACCATACAGTCTTCGTACCTAAGCGACCAATCGGAACAAGCAGCAGATGGCCTCTCAGGAGAATCCATTAACCTCGGAGGTCACCAGACTGTGACCTCTCAGGGTCAAACCTAACTCGGGAGAGCCAGTAATTGTCATTGAGTCAACATATAGGTTGAATCTAAAATGGCCTTTGTTGCCTGATAAACTGTATAGAAAAAAATAATGTGGTCATCAGTTCATAGGAGGATGATTTAAGTTCTTCTAGGGCTTTAAAATGTATTCAAAAAGGGAATCCACCTTCTGCATGAAACATTACATTCAGTTGTTTTTATGCCTATTATTAAGGTTTTATTAGCTGAAATCATCCATTTGGAGAACCATATGTGTGATGCGGAAAGAGGAGATGCATGTTTTAGTCAGTTAGCTTAATATGGATATTTTTAAAAGTTATTTAATTATTTATGTAGTTTTCCCATGTAGTGATTAAAGTAAATAGAAACAAGATTCAATTTAAGATTAAATATATTTTTAAATATATTTGTCATGCATTTTTTTGTACTTTAATAAATACAACATGCTAAATGAACAAACCTTTGTTTTATTAAATCATGAACCATTCATATTTTACTGTGTTTTTCAGTCCTGCTCAAGTAAGAAATGGCTCTATGCTAAATTGGTTTTTAGCAGAATGAGCCAAAAAATTTGAAGCCTGCGTTGCTGTTTTATATGTCTTTTCATTATGTTTCTAATCGTCATTAAAGTTGTGTGTATGCTTTTCCGTTGGTCGTGGATTCGATTTGTTTCTGCTTGTTTTAGATGTTTTCCTTTTCCAGCACATCTGACTTTGATAATTGAACTTTGTGTTATTAACTCTGCAAAGGCGTGGAAACAAACTCCTCAGATAAATTAGCTGAACTTAACCTCAAATGTGCAAAAAGCTGGAATTTAAAATTTGATGCTGCTGTTTTAAATTCAAACAATTCAGGTTGTTGACAGTTTGATATGTATCTCAAAGTTCCAAGAGTTTGAAAAATATGGAAAAATACAGAATTTATGCAGTTTCCTGGCTCAGTAAGGTTGAAAATTATTTGCATTTCAAGACATTTGTAACTCATAGTGGTTATACTTCAATAGTGACTCATAGTCAATTAAAAATAATAAAAACTTGAGTCTGGATATGTATAAAATTCTAACAAGGAAAATATTATCAGCTTCCTGAAAAAAAAAAAGACGCAAGTCATTATTATTTAAGGAAGGCAACTACTGTATATGTAAGACTACTTACATGGGAAACAGTAACCAGTGAGTTTAAATTCACTGGGTGAAGTGTTCCCTCTAGTGGAAACAGATCAACACTACAACGAATATTTTGTTAATTGAATATTCACTTAGTTGTAGACTTACCAGTACGCTTTGAACTACTAAAGCGTTTTCTGACTGCATTTTATTCACCAGTGAATAAAAGGCAACGTGAACTCGGAGTCAGAGGACGTAAAACTTTATTAATTTCTTATAAAAATGTCACAGAAATTCTTAGAAATCCCAACAGGTCCTTTGGGATTATCTACAGGGAGATCAGGCCTGTTTCACAGACAACGGGGAACGAAGCGAGCCCACTATTGTATCATTATTAAATCCTCCCGGTTTGATCAGCTGCTGCTACCTGTACACGAATCCACCAGCAGAGGACATGCTGCCTCCGTTGAACTCCTCCTTTCCTCTACCTACATCCCTGACTCCTCCTTGCTCGCCTCCGTTCATTCCCTTTACTCCCCCATCCTGCTTTCCCCCCCCATTTTTTTTTTAATTCCCTCCCCATTCTGACCCTTCGTGTCCCTAAGCTCTCCTTCTCTGATTGGTTCCAGACGTGCCACTGAGCTCTTCTTGCCGACTCAACATTCCACAGCTGGAGACCGCGTATGCACATCTCACACACACACACACACACACACACACACACACACACACACACACACCACACACACACACACACACACACACACACACACCACACTCACACACGCTCACACTCACACTCACACCTCCTCCCTTCCCCTCAATCTTTGGGGTTTTTTTCTCCCTTTTTTTTCACAGCAGCTTAGTGAAACACCAAAAGCCTCAGACTGAAATGGCTCCAAAGCATTCCTGCAAGCAGAGAGAGGGAGAGAAATGCACTCAGAGACAAGGTTACATTTTTGAAATCTTAACAAGATGTCAAAAACACACTACAGATGGTAGGTTTCTGAATTCGGCTTTTAAAAACTCTTTGGCACCGAAATATGTATATACAAGATTGAAGATGTTTTCTTTTGCGGCCGGTCAAAGAGTTCAAGTGTTGGCAATCTCTGCAGGACAAGTAAAGCTGCTTCCAGGTAACAAAAAAAAAAGTGCATCTTCAAAGCAAAAACCGAGCTGATGTAACAAACAGAAACGTGATGAAACACGAAGCATTAGACCGCTTTGAAATGACAAACCTCTTTTTATAACACAATGACAGCGCTAAAAAAAACAAAAAGAAAAAAAACAAACTGCCGAATCAGCTCCAGATGGAGGCACAAGGAGCCAAGGCAAGCAAAAGTCAAGAGTCACAGAGCAGAAACTGCACGCCACAAAAGGAATTTCAGGCCTTGATGGCTTCCAAATTTTTATCATGCATCAAAACAACCCCCCGGGTGTGTGCTGCACTAAAAAAAGACAATGTAGTCCATTTAAAGACCAGCTTTCAATGCAAAGTCCTACTTATGTGCACAATTATAGTGTTCGCCCCAGACGGTTCGAGGTCAGCAGCCCTTTTTTTTTCTCTCTTTTCATTTTTTTTTAACACTTTTAGCGTGTTCACATCTGGACTTCTTTTCTTCCTCCTGCGACTGACAGCCTTTGCTGACGTGTCAGGTCGGAGAAGAGGGAGAGAGGCAGGCTCATGAAAACCACACACACGCATCACGGCTCACGCTTCTCTATAGCTGCACACATAACGACAAATCCAATGAAACAAATGAAAAAAACACCAAAAAAAAGCAGAAAAAAATGCATTCAAGTCTGGGTTAATACTGACATGACAACACAAAAGAAATCTTACAGAGGAATGTGGTCAACAATGGAAACAAAGTAGATTTTAGTCTTTTCGGAGCGAGACTGTAAAACTCTGTGTGGTAAAACTGACGTTGGGAACAGGCAAGAAGTTATTCGTCAGACTGGTTTTGCAATCAGTTGCAATAAACCTGTTCACAGTCGATCAATTGTGACCTGCCTACGCATTTTAGAAAAAGCAGATGACTGTATCTGATTTGTGTTTTTCTTTTCCTTTTAATTTTGATATTCAGTTTAAAAATGGAAACATCTGCTGTGCTCCACACAGCTTTTCGGTATTTAGAAGAAAAAAAAAATAGTTTTGGTTTAAGAAAAGGGTAAGAAAAGAATCGGAGTCTCTCCGGTGCCAGTTGGGGTCCAGTCCAGGGTTGGTCCAGAGTTACTCCGGCTGCTCGTTCAGCTCCATGTCGGACACAAGGATGTTCTTCTCGGTTTGCTCATCGAGGCCCGAGTTGGTGCGGCTGTAGCGCGCCCCCTCGAAGGAACCCCGGGACCCCGCGGTTCGCCGCCGGTACAGGTAGACCACAGTGGCTATCAGCAGAAGGAGCACCAACGTCGTCACTATGACAACGATCAGAGTGGGCAGGTGGTCGACATCCACTGGGGAAAATGAAGCGATTTTTAGCGCTGTGCAGAAGACAATCAAAGGCATCAAATGAATGAATAAATAAAAAGCTATTTACATGTTGTGGAGGATGAGTCTGCATCTACAAATGGAAAAAAGTACAAAATTAATAAGAAAACTGCTTCCGAAGGAGTTTCAGTCCATGTATTTTATCTTGGTTTTAAATGACCAATAGAAGGTTCTGCTTTAGCCTTGTATAGTATGTTATTATTATTATTATTATTATTATTATTGTTTATCTTGTTTTTTGTTAACGCCTTTTAACAATTTTACAACCTTTTGTGTGAACCTATGTATCTGCTGCTCTTGCTACACCTGAATTTCCTCTTTGCGGTACAATAAAGGCTGTTTCTATTTTATTCTAAGGTAGAAAATAACTATGAAATGAAAGGAAATGATTCATAGCTTTCAAAATATGTCATGCTATTTAGTGTTTTCTGTTTATTTCCTTCATTTACAGTTTAAAGTGAACATGTTCTATGTTAACGTAAACATAAGTCTTACATGATAAATAATTTGAAGAAAAAAATGTCTTATATATAATCAAAAATATCTTATATAATCTACCCATTCTCTCCAAAGTCAATTTGACATGCCATAAACAACTAATTATCATTCAATCATCATTAAGCACAAAACAGAAAATTTGGACGTATAAAAATAATAAGAAAGGAAAAATATACTCGTATTTAATGCGTAAAGATGCAATACTACTCTGAATCAACAGATTTGATTATATGTTGATAAAATATAACATTTTATGATTTTCTCAAAAGTAAAAATTCTTCTTTGTTCGGTTTCCTTAGACAAATTTGTTCCCTAAACAGAAACACAACGTTCCGTTTGTTTAGTTCTGACTTTAGATTTATTTTTTAAATCTCTGATCCTCTCAAAGTATAAATGCTAACTCTTTTAAGTCTCTTTCAAATGTGCTTGTAATATGCTGTTATGTGCTCTAAGCATAACGTTCAGAATACAATAGTTCACCAAGTCATGAAATTGGAATGGAATAAAACTTTCATGGTTGTAGCTTGAAAGAAATGTGAAAAAAGTTCAAAGGTTCCGAGTACATTTGCAGCTCATTGCATGGACTGCGACTGTCTTGTGTCCATCGTGTGTACGTACTGCGAGGCCGTTTGCAGATAACCCCGTGTGTACGATTTCTGCAGGAGTCGGGCGTCCACCGGCCGCTGTTACTCTGGATCAAGAAGCAGGAATTGATGGAAAGCATCGAAAATGCCACCTTACGCGTTTCCCAGTTGGTGAACGACATCTCGGTGTCTTCGTTCCACACGAGGCGTCTCTCTGTGACAGGAGCACGAACGGTGATAAGAGAAACGTGGGGAGGAAAAAAAAGGACACCTGCACAACTGAGTCCTGCCTCAGCTGTTCAGTTTTATTGGATTTAATCTCCTCATTAACCGAGCTAAGTATATTTCATGCTCTTTCGCCCAATTTGCACTGATTGATAACAGCACGTTTCAAACAAATGACGCTTTACAGGATGGGTCACATTGCTTCGTGATAAGAGCTGCTCATCAGAATTCCTTAATGAAATATTAACTTAAAATGTAATCATGTTCAATAAAGAAAATGCTCTAAAAATAATTAAAGTGCAATGAATAAGCCTGTATTGTGAAAGCAGTGCTGTTGGACCTTTCATGCTGACGCCCAGCCAAGCTCCCTTTGCCTGTTCTGCATAACTCTGGATGTGCTCCCATATGAAGCTGTTCTCTGCCTCATCCAGGATGGACAGAAGCTCTGCTCCCACTGATGGAAAAGAGAATAACACAAACACAGATGGATCAAAACTAAACCAAACTGGGCCACATGCTCAGTAAATCTACGAGGATATTGATGTCATGTTAATTAGCTTCACGATGGAGAGAGTCCGAGACGGCAGGTTGTGCGTATGGACTGTGTGGGGAAAGTGGGGGGCGGCTCAGAGCTGCTGCTGTAAAGCTTTCTCACTTTTCTTGCAGGATGTGAGCGCGTCCTGCTGCAGTTTAAGAAGCTGCAGGTTGAACGCGTAGCAGTGGTTCCTGAAGGGAACCCAGGCCCACTCTCCCACAGAGTGGGGACAAAGTCCGGGGTAAATCCACTGATGGGTCACAGGCTCATCTGTAAGGATGGAAAAGTAAAAAAAAAAATGAAGTGAACAAATGGCACAATGTCCAAAAGCTTTAAACAAATGACTATGTATTTATACTTTGCTTAACAGGGGGCAAAACGTTTTGTAATCGTTTTAGAAAGTTGGTTTAATAACAGTTAGTTTAGTGTTTTTCTTGCAGTACAGTTCGTACAGTTTTGGCATTTTGCTTTTTTTCATTTAAACATTAACATTATATATGTACTGTAAGCTCTTTCAGTTAATAATCAATAGTTAAGCCACACTGTGGTTTCATTACAATATGACACAGAGAACTATATATCCCTTTAAAACACAAAGACATAAGAAAAGGCTAATTAAATGAATCAAAGTTTATCAAAATGTATTTAGAAAGCTTCTCACATTGGCCAAAGTGCAAAAAAGAACTATTTAACTATAGCACATGTGTACTAATAATCAGAACTCAGCTGTCTACCATTAGAGCACTATATAACTAATTTAAATGGTTGAGATTGTGACAAAAAAGCCACCGGCTTGCTCAGTGTGGGCTGAGATACAAACCACTAATTTGACATATAGCAGCATCCAATTTAGCATCGCAGGGAGTCATGGTCCACTGTCCTGTGGTGGTCATGTGTCCACATCCGGCCATCTGATTTGGCTCTCCGTCTTTCCAGTTGGAGTATTTCACTTCTTCATCGCCTAACCACGTAAAGCTTCGTCCCTGAGCAGACATGACAGAGCAGGCGGATTTGTTAGACTCCAAGAAAAACAAAGTCTGAAGAAGTAGAATGAGAGCTGAGTGAGTTTGTGGGCTTACGCCATAGTTATAGAGCGAAATCCAGGCTGGCTGGTGCAGGTTGTTGATGAGCAGAGTCAGGTAGGCCTGCTGGTACGGATCCTTCACCACCGCTAGCGTCCCGTTCAAAGATTCGCAGAGGTAGAGAGCGCCAGTCCAGTCAAGGCGCTTCTGCACAACCCGATACGTCACTCCTCCCAGCTCCACAGGCTCCGACAGGGAGGAGGGAATGAGGGCCGGCGCCGGAGGCAGGCTTCGATCTGAAGTCAGACATGACGATTAGGAAGCGTTTGCTAACTCACCCACAGCACGGTTCTCTTCTGGCTGTTCGCTGATCATCGCCGCACCTGGCTGCTTTTGGCAGATGAATCCATTGTTCTCCAACGGCGTCATCTCACAGGCCCGGGAAGCCCACATCCCGGTTTTCCTCTCTGGGATGCCGTGAATCATCACCACGCAGTTTCCCTGAGGCAGCGGTGAGACGTCAGAACGGCAACAAAATGCCGACGAAGGCACATCCTGATTAGAGACAACTGGGAATACCGGCGTCTTGTTGTGATGGGGGCCGCTGTTGTCGACTGGCTCTCCTGGCGCCCAGTTGGTGTAGCTGAGCAGGCCAGTTTTGGTCCACCGGAAGTGACCTTTGGAGTCCGAGGTCAGACCCACCCAGAGGTCAGTGCTGACGTTGTTTAACAAAGTGGTGATGAAAGCTGGGGAGGAGAGAATCAGCTGTACCACGTCCGCTTTGCATTGCTGATCGTGCCTTTACTCCACGACTTGTAGTTACCTTGATCTAAATGGTTGGACACCAGAGCCAGTGTGCCTCGCTGGCTCTCACATTTGAGCTTAGCTGCAGACCATGTGACCCGAGTTGACTCAAAAACTTTGAAACACTAAGACACATAGATTTTGCTTCAGTAATTTGATGCAATACATAAATTATCTTGAAATCGAGGTAGCATTGATGCACCTTATGCTGATAGGGCGACCACCCAGCAGCACAGCCAGAAGGCGGATGAGGGGACGACGGTGTCGGAGGAATAGTGCCGGTGTCCTTCACCTGCTTACAGATGTAAGGCAAGTCGGAGTGACACTTCTGATCCGCCCAGTCTCCTGTTTACATGTGGCAGAAACACAAGCTCACCTGTTGTACATCTGCTCGTACGTGGTTTAGTCTGACCAGATCCATTTCTGGCTGATTTTTACCTTTGCTCGTTGACATGTAAATGCACTTGCGATCCCGGCTGACTGGTTGCGGCTTGCCGAGCGCCCAGGAAACGTAATTGAGCACAGAGTGGTCGGACCAGCGGAAACGCCCGTCGTTTTCGTAGGTGTGAAGCCCAAGCCACCAGCTTGGCTCGGACTTTTTCTGTGGGGGGAGGTAGAAGACAAACGCTCAAAAGTAGCTAAGGAGGGATGCAATTATGAATTTGCGTGTATCTTTTCCGCGGTATGGACAAATTTGGCCCAGAAATGATTGTGATAAGTGATAATTTTGTCGTTTTGAGACCATTTTGAACTAATGTAATGATAACAGCATAAAACCGGTCGGCAAATTGTACCAGAAATGACTGCGATAAACAATAATATTGTTACTATTTTCAAGTAATGGACTGATAATGGTATAACACTGCAAGTTTGTTCCCTCAAAGATGAGTAAACTTTCATTTTCAGCAGAACACACTCCACACTGGAACTGGAAGACATATTACATTTCCAAAATAAAACGCCACTGAACAGCAATAAACAAAAAAAGGAACTAAAAACCACAAACAATTGAAACCATAAATAAAATGGATTACGGTGTCTCTGTAAACATAATCGCACGTTGAAAAATATTTATCAGAATTTAGAATAATCAGAATAATTTATCATGCAATTAAATGATCAAATTCCTATTGTTACACCTAATTAATAGCCTCTTTGAAATAATTAGAAATATCAAAAAACCTGCAGAACCTTGCTTAAATTGTTGGCCAGGAACGCCTGCTCCTCAGCTGAGTGAACTGAAGCGAGCGAGGAGTCGAACCAGGAGCAGATTCTCTGGGCCTGATCCCACGTAGTGCGATGGTCAAAAAACCTATACTGAGCCTCCTGGAAGGTGATCCACTCTGGAGCAGTATTTCCTAACAGATAATAGAAAAAAAATGTCAGTGTGTGAAAATAAAAATTAAAACCAAAAGGTTAAGTTGAACAGACCTTCTGTCACTTCTGGCTCCAGCTCAACGCTCCCTGAAAAAGAGAAAGGACAAGAAAATAAATTAGACCTAAAATAAAGAGCAGATTTGTGTGATGCACTAGAAATAAAAAGTTACAACAAAGAGGGAAGTAAATATTTAAGAAAATGTTCCACATTTAATGTAAGAAATATATTCTGCACAACTTGCATGAAAACAACAACAACAACAAAAAAATCTGCAATAACCTTTAAAATAAATGCATACAACATCAAGCTAACACTTAAAAACCTTTCGGTCCAGTAGCAGCGTTCAGCCTTCACACTTGCCACTAATGACACTGGATCAGAAGTCCAGCTGCCTATGCTGTTTGCAAAGACATTAAAAAAGGTCAAGATCTTTTAATTGTACAAAGGTACCAGTCAGGAAAATAGTAGTAAAAAAATTCACTTGTAACTTTAAAGGCTGATAGAAACTCTAAAAGTATTTCTGTTTATTACCAATTCTGTTCTAATCTTCTGTAATCTCTGTGGCTCTGGACTAAAGATCTTCACTAAATGACAAAAGCTCTTTTTTTTTAAAAGAAAACATCCAAGGGTTTGGCTTAAATCTCCTAGATTCTTGAGAGCAGATGTCTTACGGTCTGAAGAAGCCAAATTTGGCCAACAAAGAATAGATTAGACAAAAGAACACCATGCCTATGGTGAAATGTGACGAGAGTTTTCCCTCAGATGAAACCAAACTTTTGGGGGATTTAATAACGAACAGTTCTAAATTTTCCCTTTACTCCATGAGAGCACATACCACAATACCCACTTTGGAAACTTGAATCTAAAATGATGAACTTATACATGAGCAAAAAGTGGAAGGTTTTTAATTAAAAATGGGTATTGATTTCATACCTCTGGGAATCTTGCAGATCCAGTCCAACTCGGAGTCACAGTGCATGGCCAACCAGGTCATAGTGCCCAAATCTGCCGCAGCACACTGCCGGATGTTGTAGTAGTAGCGCCCAAAGTTCCGATATGTTAACTGAGATACGAGTCGAGAACAAACAACGCGTCCTTCAATCATTTGTGTCCACGTCTTTTGGGAATGATGGATGTTTGGAGAACGTTTTCACCCACAGGAAGTCCATCGCTCCACTTCCAGCTGCCATTATCCATGGGATTCCTGCGGTTCAGACCGATCCAAAACCAGTGCTGCTCATGCTCTTCTGACTCTCTGTGGGTGTTAACATGATCAAAAATAAATAAAATGGTAAAAAAAAAAAACCTCAAATAAATCCATATTTTATTCATATATTTTGCATCACTATGTGGTGAAAAGATGCAACTGTAGTTCACATCAAATCGTTTTTTGTCACAGCTATAGTTGATTTTAACTTTTTAACTATTCTGACTATAGATGACATTATTTAGGTCATCAAAACACATCTAATTAACTTTTCTGACATGTTCTCTTTTCTTTCCCATTTTGTAAAGGCGGCTAGGAGAAATGGAACTTCATTTTAATAAAGAAAAAATTTTAACTGAAATTATTTTCTAGAAATTGGTTTGGGTGACAATAATAGCAGGGTCAATAATTTTCTAAAATGTTTATTGTGAGCATATGTCAAAAGATAAAATGATTTTAAAGCTTAACAAGCATTACTATGTGCTCAAATGTTTGTAGAGGGTTCTGTAATAAAACAGGAACAACAATGTAACATTTCCAGGATTTCTGATGAAAATGTTGAAAATGTCCAACCTTTTCTCTCTTTTAATGTGGCATATAGTGCTGCAACCGTTTTTTTTTTTGCCAGTTTCTACATTTATTTGCACGTCACAGTCGATACCAACCCAAAATTCTCATGGAGGACCTGCAGGACGAACTGCTCCTCCTCAGGGCTGCTGATGCTCAGCAGGTTGGCTCCGTGTTTCCGGCAGAACAGGTGAGCATCCAACCACTTCAACTTCTGCTCCAACTGGGAGGAGTGAAAGACCTGCACACAAACCTGACGTCAGTCCACTCACATCTGCGACAAAATTGTGTTAATTCTTCGTGCTGCGGCTGTGAAAGTGTGCAGGGGGAACCTTGTAGCAGTAGCGCAGGTTGCTGTTGCTCTTCCAGTCCTTGGGACAGGCGCCGCTGAGGCTGGGGGTGGGCTGCGGCCGGGGGGCTCAGGGCTCAGAGACGTGTCCTGGTTCTTGCGGCAGATGAACTTCGCCTTCGTCGAGGCGCACTCCTTCACCTCCCACAGACCCGTCGCGGAGCCGGTTGCCATCACAACACAGCCACCGCGCACGTTCGCTAAATCGGATGGTTGGAGGGGGACATAAGTGGAAAATCAGATTTCTTACGAGTGGAGAAGTGTTTGATCTTTTCTTGAAATGCACAAAGCACATCAGCGCAGACTGTGCGAGCTCTGCTGCTCTCATTTTTCATATGAAAAGAAAAAATTCCTGGTCGGCAGGTATTTAATACAATCAACCCGCTCTTTCTCTCACACGTGCAAAGATATCTACTGACGTAAAGGATTTTACTGTCCATATAAATGCAGCTTACCAAGAAAGCTGTATGGAAGGATTTAGGATTTGTTTATTCAGGTTTTCAAAAACTCCCCTTTTATCAACGAAAGCACCAAGACTTCAATCTAAGAGAAAGTCACTGAGTCAATATAATTTTGAATCGATCGGTTCAACCTTGCCTGTTTTATGAACGCATCTCTGAAATTATGTCTCCTATGAATCAAACTTCCATTACAGCACAGTTAGTTCTTCTTTGCTGAGGGTTTATTAAGATGTACCGTAACTCCATGTGTGGAGTTACAATTCTTATGTTGCTAAATAAATCCAAAATTGGCTAAGAGTCAAAGTGGAACCTTGAGTTTTGATTAACTGAAAATCTCAGACATTTGATTAGATTGAACTATCATTATCCTCTGAGAAAGAAACTAATCAATGAAAAACATTCAGAGAAATTGGAAAAGTGAAAAGAGAAAGTAGATATGGAAACAACTGAAACAAAAGAGAAAAATATTTTAAAATGCAAGTATAAAAGACCAGGAAGTAGTAAATTCACTCTTGGACATTATTTCCTGCTAAATAATGAAAAAGAATGTATTACTAGATTATAAGCCTTTTTAAATAAATTCTAAGTGCAAAGATATAAAAGGATGTAACAAGAAAACAAACAAACAACAATTCTGGTATATTTTGTAGTGATGAAATGATGAAACAAATGCCTAAGCACATAGACTGAATGTTGTTCTGCTTTGAATACTGTTGCAGCCACATATTTTATAAATTAAAACTATTGATCAAATTAGTTATTTTTCACAAGGCAATTCTTGTGTGCCGCAACTGTAATATTGTGCACAGCGAAATTGTGATGACATTTCATTTGCATTACTTTGTGCATCAGATCCTTCTGTGCAGGTTTTTTTAAAACATTTACAAAATACATTTGTGTCAATCTCTGTTTCTGTGTTAACAACTAAACACAGAAACATTTAAATTATTTCTTCATTTCTTTCAGCAAGCTTGAATTTACATCCTTTTTTTCCAGTTGTCTGTGTAACTGGCCTGGACAACGACCTCTCGTCTTTGAAGCATCTGATCCTCGTCCTTTTTTCTCATAATGCTGTGATCATTGCCTATTTTTGCATCTGATTGACCCACATAGTGTGTCCATCCAAAACTCTGCATCTGCCTGCAGAGCTGAATAGAACTTACTGACTGGGGTTGGTTCTCAGCGCTAGCGCTAAGTGTGTATTTCTGCAGGTTGTAAACATGTGTCATATTAAGTGAAGGAAGCAACATCTATCATTAAAATTGAGATTTTTTTTTCAGGCAGAGCAGTGTCGGCTATGCAATTTGTGTGAGAATAACTATTTCGGAAGTGAAACGTGTAATTTTGCAGCACTTCAGAACTTTCTAAAACATCAGGCTACATAACCACACAAAACTCATTCAGAGATCTTATTAAAGCTGACTTGTGTGACTTACTCGGCTGGTCTCGATTCCAGTGGGTGTAGGTCACTTCGTCTCCACTCAGCCAGCGGAATGACCCGTGAGTAACCTGGTCACTGAGCCCGATCCAAAACGAATCTCCAGCGCGGCCAAACACCAGGCTGCTGGCGAACGCCTGCTCGAATCTTTACGATGAAGCACGAAGCATTTCAATCGGTGCAAAGAAGCTTTCCTGTGCATCTACCTCTTGTGTGTGCTCCAGATCTACCTGTTTGTTATAGTAATAAGAGCAGCTTCAATCGCCTCACAGGATTTCCTGGCCTCATCGAAAGTGGACAGATCTTCTCCGACCAAGTAACAAGCTGGACTGTGCCACGTCCATCCCTGAGAAGACAGCCAAAGAGAGAAAAAAAATGGGCCTCTTTTACGTTCAGGAAGCAACATCTGACAGATATTGATACAAAAAGAAACAGAGGATCTAATCAGTTATAGTGAAGTGAGTAACTGCAGAATGAAATGTTAAAGACACAGAAATAACACTTTTTGCCCTAAATTTTTCCTGCCAGCAGGCAAAGTGAGAGAAGATTCTACATGAAAATTATAACTTTCAACGTTGTGAGAATAAACTCTTTTTAATTATTTTTAATTTTTTGCACAAACAAGTTAGGAAAACACTCAAGCTCTATCAAAGTCTGAGCTGACAGATCTGCTGAAACTAAAACCTCTCCTCCCTGTTTTATTGTGACAAGTTGCTCTGATCAAAAGTGAAAAGCCCCTTGAACCTTTTCAACACTTTATCACCTCACAACCCGACTGCATTTTATTGGGGCTTTATGTACTTCACCAACACAATGTAGCGCAGTGAAAGGATACTTTTCACAAATAAAATGTCTGGAAAGAGAAACATGGGTTTGGATTCAGTGAGAGTTTTATAAAATTCACATTTCGCTCCAAGGAAAGCTGCAAGCCACTTGGAAGCATTTCTCTGCCAACTTTGCTTTTTGCTCGTTCGATTGGATGAAGAGAACTGTGGACATCAATTTTCAAGTCTCACCACATGTTAGGATTCGGATTAGAGTGAGTGCTCTTTCCTATAGAGGATCTTCGGGAGAGAGTTCTGACAGGCTGGCGCACCGGCAGCTGATTCCCAGTGATTGACTGGTGGACCTTTTAAGAAGCAGTGGAGCAGTCACTCATCGCTCGATGGTCCCACTTGTTGGTAAGAGTCATACCAGAGATCATGTTATGGAAATTGTAAGAGACTTCATGTAACATTGTGTCTTCCCTCAGGAAACGCCAAGCTTTTTGGAACCAAGTCTGGATCTTGAAACTTGAGAAAGCTTCCTTTCCAAGATCAAACATCTCCGCCTGACGCTCTCCTCCCCTTTCTATCACTGATCCTCAGAACGCTCCCGGATCCTAGCCTTCCACCTCCGCGCAACCACCATCCGAAAAGACTGTAAGCTTATCACTCTGATCCAATCAAGATATCTCAACTCTGGTCCCTACTAATATCTCCCTTCTCTAACAGAACTATTCACTGGAAACATGTGAATCCCTGGTTTTTGTGTGAACTTGCATGTGGGTCAAGAAACTAAAATCACAATATTTCAGTTTAACTAAGGTTTGGACTTTAAGCTCTTCTAACAAATTACTTGTTTTATCAAACATCTCTGGAATAACTCTTGACTGTATTTTTTTAGAATTTTTCTCAGTTTTAAGTCTTTCCTCTTACTGTATATTTACTGTTTTGTAACTCTTTTTTGAAAAGAATAAAAATCAACGCCACAAAGTTTTGTTTGATAACATTTAGATAACCATCTACTTTACTATCATACCTTACTTTGGTTTCATAAAATTCCAATAATAAAAATTTAATTTAGGTTGTATGGTTGTGTTCACTGAGGGTATCTCTTAGTAAAATCGGGGCCTTAAACCATAACTGATTAAATAATTTAGACAAAAAAAATGCAAGCGGTGCAAACACAAAATTCAGATTTTATTGTTTTATAATCTGTAAGTCCTAAACTTCCCCCCTAGGCTTTAACTTTGCGCTATACTCTCTCTTTATTTATTTACACATAAAGCACATAAGTTATGCTGAGAAAGAAAAACAACACACTATCTGCAGAAGCAGGAGAAATTGATCTGCCAGACTGATCCTCAGGGAGAGAGTTAAAACACCATCATTGATCTCCAGACATACTTTTGTTTAAAGCATTAATACTTGAAAGCTATCTGGGGTAAACTAAAAAACACACTGAAGACACACACATGGATTTCTTTTTACCACAGTGATCTTGAGTTTACATTTCTAAACACTATGAGCTACAAAAGGCTCAAAGGAGGCGACGGTTATTGGCTATAAAGTCTCAAAAAGATGGAGATGAGTTTAGCAAAGCTGGTCCAGTTTGAGTTGATTTTAGATTTTGAGGATTTTAAACTGAATGTCAAACAAACAGATCAAGTTCTTTAGGTGGGTTTCATCCTATCTGACATCAATGGGCAACAAAACCAACATGAACAAACAAAAGATATAATGTGATTTAAAAGTAATAATTTCTAACAGCAAATGCAGTGAAAGAAAACGTTTGACACCTGTTTGCACTCTTGGTTTTGGGGCTTCCCGTCGATCTTTGTTCCCGTCTTCTTGCAGATGAAGGGCAGAGTCGCATTACAGGGGACGTCATCCCAACGGGCTTCCTGCACACAACGGCCAGTTCACGTATCCGAACGGACGACACTCACACCCAGCAGGGGGGCGCGACTATCTGAGGTTACTCACAGGGCCCCACATGGAGACGCAGTCTTCCTGCGTGTTGCGGAAGTTGTTGGGTTCATACGGGTGCCAGAAGGTGAAGGTAACAGGGGTTTGGTCGGACCACTGGAAGTCCATTTGCTTTTCTCTGTCATGGAGACCTATCCACACCTGGTCGATGTCTGGAGACAGAAAAATAAGTAATACTGACTGAGTATCGATTTGATGTGATTCACCGGGACCAGATTTGAGATTCAATTTGACAGATTTTCGATTCAGTTGAGTTCACTTCGATTCCGTCAACTTGGTGCATTAGTAAAAATATGAGTATTTAGACTAAGAATTGAAACTAATGCAATTACATGGCAAAAAAAAAATGCGGTGCTTTCAATGCTTTTGCGATGTGTGAAAAGATCTACATAACTTCAAGAAGTCATGTAGAATTTTGGGGAAAAGAATCACTATAAGGTTTCTATTTATCTGTATCGGGGCGTTCAAAGGAAAATCAATTCATATCCATCAATTAATTCTTTTTAAATCCAGCTCTAAAAAAATGCCAACAAGATGGAAAAAAGATGACTTTGGAGGTAATAAACCCCTGTGACGTGAAGAATGACCAGTATTTTCATAGTTTTCTTCTTTTAAAGCAAACGTTTTCAGTCATTTTGGCATTGTTTTCTAGAATGCACCATTCAGAGTATCCATTACAATCCTTAACTCCAGAAGCTGCTACAACACAAACTAGTATACAGGTTCAGGAAACTGCAGGAGGAGAAAGAAGAGAGTGGTGTGCTATTAAAGCAAAAAAAATAAATAAATAAAAAATTACCCTTTTTTAAGTTGCGAATGATGAACTCCAGCTCTGGCAGAGTGTGGATGCTGACCAAGTTGGCGTCCATCTTCTGGCACGCTTTCTGAGCCGCATCCCACTCGCTCTTCTCCGACGAGAGCTTGTAGCATCCGGCCTGGAAGGACTGCCAGCCCGCATCACACTCATATTTGTGATTATCTGTCCATGAATCTGCAGAGTAAAACCGTCAATCTACTGTAAAGGTTTCACCCAAACGGAATCTTATTTTATTTAGCTGATGAAAGCTAAATTTATGGACCTGTGGTGAAGGGGTCCAGAGAGGCATTGAGCCTCTTCTTGCAGGCGTACGGCAGAGCTTCAGAACAGTCCCGGTTCTGCCAGCGTCCCGACGACTCAGATTGGACCACGACACAGTTGTCGTCCTCGGCGTGAGTCGGATGCTCTGTAGTTCGGCAAAACACACACACACAAAAAAAAAACTTTAGAAAAAAAAAAAAATCAGCAGCTCACTGTAGACGCGGTGTAACACTCATAAATGGATCTTTGAACAGAGAGCTCAGCTGTTTCTAAAACGAGTCTGCATGCAGCCCTTTGTGGGGAATTTACAAAAACAAAGAGGTTAGCGTTGCATTCCCAGTCTGACCTTTATCCCAGTTAAAATAATTGACTGGTGAGGAGTCGGACCACTGCCAGCCACCACTGATGTCCAAGTCATTGAGGCCGATCCATAAAGAAGAGCTGTAAGCGTTCAGAATACCTACAAGCAGAGGAAATGCGTGTCTGAAATAACACGAGGTTCTATTACACAAAATGACGCCTCTGCAATTTGCATAGCAAATCGAAAAGGCTACAAAGAAAAATGTTAGATTCTAAATATACACAGGTCACCACTTCATCAATCAGGTGAGATGCAAAAAACAAATTCTAATAAAAAGAATCATCAAATAATCCAATAAAAACAGAATAAAAACATTTTACAATTTGAACGAATGTGCAGAATCAGTCATAATATTTGTAGATGAGATTGTTTTTTTTTATAAGAGGCACTTTACACAAACACACACAAAATTAAAAAAAAATCATCTCAGTTCAATCACACATACTTTCCAATTGATCTTAGTTGACTAATTATTCAAAGATATTGAAAACATTTCTATCTTAGGGAAATATGGATTTCATCAAGGAATCTGATCTTGATCATGAGAAATCCGAGCTCTATTGTTTCCAGTTCATAATCAAACCGCATTGGATGCATTTGAAGCTTTGTTTATTTATCCGTTTCAGTATTAAAGGGAATGAACTTAGCCGTGTTTAGATGGATCTGCTTCCTTTTTACTCAATACGGCACCCCAAATTAAATTTAAATTAACCTAACTGAGCCAAATTAAATGGAAATTTTAAATAAAGACAGCATCATTAATGTCAATAACTAATCCAACTATCCTCGAGCTTTGTAGACATGTCCTCATTAAATTGTTACAATAAAAGCACTGTAGAGTTTAGGCTTGAAAAGGAGAACATATAAAGCTAATCTATTTACCATTGATGTAGGTCTGCTCATGTAGCTTGCCGATGCTCAGCAGGTCGGCCCCCTGCTGTTTGCAACTGCGCTGAGCCTCGCTCCAAGACAGAGTGGCCTGGAAGTTAAACTGATAACAGCTGCCTGTCTCGGGGCTCGTATCCCAGAATGTCTCACAGCTGCTGCCTGCGGGGGGGGAACAAAGGTCTGAAGTGTCAGCCAGACGGTTCGGATTCGGCAAAGTTTCCCCCACGGGTCTCCTTCTGAGCACATCGGGTGAGAACTTACTCTTTACGGGACAGAACCCCCAGCGTTGGTCCCGGTCGTAGTTAAAGGTGGTTCCGCACCAAAGATGGCCGTCTTCACGGCCCGTGCTTGTGCAGCTGTGAAACCACTGGCCCTCGTACATGAAGGGCAGGTAACAGGGCCGGCCGTAAGAATTCCCCTGGATGGTGTAGATCTCTGGACAGAAATCGTATGAGAGACTGGAAATGCTTGTGTGGGCCTTGAAAAGCGAGGGTCCTAAATGAGGGGTTTGTTTTCTCAGGAGGCAAAAACAGAGGATGATCTTACAACAAAAACAGGAAGTCAAACAGTGGCGAGCGGCTCTGGGTTTCTTCTGTTTTTCTTTTCCTTGCAAGACTAAATGTCTTTTATCGTGCAAGAATCATCGGTTATGAAAGACGAGAAAGATTTTTGACATCAACTGAAGGCGTTGTGGAAGAGCCCCAGCCTAGAAACACAATAAAGCAAGAGGATAAAAGAGTAAAAGAAGAGGAGAAAAAGAGGAAGACGCTTTCTTTCCAAAACAAATCAAACCAGTGGAGGGAGAGAAGCCATAAAACCAGAGAGAAAAAGCTTTCCCTCTCTCTGTCCTCCCACCCCGCTTCAGGCTGACTGGCTATATTGGACATGACTAAACCTAGAGGCATTTCTTCTGCACCAGTAGGACTCTTTCACACAGAAACTTGCGAAGATCGGTGGCTGAAAGTGAAAAAGCTCAGAGCATGCAGTTACCCTGCCACATGAAAGCAAAAAGAGAGGAGAGATGATGGAAAACGTGCAGGGAGATGTTCTGGTTTTGGCTGCAGTCAAGCAGAACCTGTTAACTACAGACTAGACTTCGCTGAGGCTTGCAGTCGTTTCTGAAAAACATTTAATATTCGCAGGGACGGTGCAGGAAGCAGGAAAGGAGGCTTAGCTAAGACCCACGATGGTTAGTTGTAATCTGAAATGAAAACTTTACATGCAAGCAAATATGCGGGAGGCCGAGGAAAACGGCAGTTCACAAACACTGGCAGGGGCATTCACTGGTGGGCCACTCCGTCTCCTCAAACATCCCCCCTGAAAGCGGCGTTCTCCTTTATCCGTTTGATCGGATACAGCTGTGGCATCCACAAACAGTAAGCCCATCTGCCGCACAGAGGCGGAAACGCGCAGGAGGGAGCAGCTCGCCGGGTCACTGCGTGGCTGAGCATGTGTTTGGGGAAATGTTCGAGATGCGCTTGCATGTGTTGTCCTTAATTTATTAGTAACAGAAATGATTTCCAGAGCAAAAAAAGGAGAAACAATTACATTCTGCCTTGTGGAACGGCTCAGTCAGGAAGCAAAGAGTCAAAGCCAGACAACCAGGAATTAGTCTGAGTCGTTTAGTTCAGCTTCTTGAATCGTTTGTTTTCGGTTTTTCAGTTCAATAAGAGGTTCAATAAGCTGTTCAAGGCAATTTGACCTTTAAAATAAAGACTAAGTAAAAAGGTAACTTTACAATTTTCAACCTCATGATCCAGAGTTCTTCATCTTTTATAGTGCTTTGTAAAAGTATTCATGGCACCAAATCCCGTCGCAATTAACAATTAATCAATTGGTCACATGCTAAATTAAAAGGAGCTCAATAAATAGAATTTTTTTAAAGATAATTTGTTTACAGAGTCTTCTTAAGCCATTGCATTTATGGTTTCTGTTGTGTGTGGTTTTCATTTCTTGATTTTGGTCGTTTTGTTTAAAACATCTTCCAGTTCCAGTGTTACATGCTCTTTACAAAATTAAAGTTTATTTGATTTTTGACATGGCAAACCTGCATTATTATTACTTGAAACTGATTTCAAGAGACAAATGTTCACATTTACCACAATAATTTCAGGGACAATGTATCGTCCAGAAATTTTTCCAGTTTTTTTGTAAGTAAAAATCTGAAAAATTGTAACATACTATGTATAATGCTGCCTTTTTAAGCCAATCCTTTATAAAAAATAAATAAATAAAAAATTACATTGCAAAACAGTTCAAACACATAAATCTGATTTTATCCAAACAGTTTAATAGTTGTATGTTTACAATAAGATGAACTTCTAACCCAATGGCCGGTCTATTGGGTTACCATCCAGGACCGTCCTGTGTTTAGTTCCCTTCATCAACCTGCTTCACTGTCCCTCAAGTAAAGCGTCCCCACATCATGATGGTGCTACCACCAGTATTTATAACCAGGTGGGTTTAGGGCAGGGGTGCAACCTGCAACTGTGGAGCCACAAGTGGCTCTTTAGAGCCTCCACTGTAGCTCCTATAACATTGGATAAGAAGAATTGAACAATGTTTTGAAATGTAATAAAGCTATCATGATCCCCTGTCATTATAGACTTTCACTCCTGTTATTTCCTGGTATTGAATTTTCATTAATTTTTTTTTATTATGTTGCTTTAAGTATTTATTTTATCTTCCCGTTCTGTTAGCATCGGATGTGTTTGTTAGATTTAATGTTTCTGTTATTGTCTTCTCATTCAGTTTGCTAGTCATTTCCTCTTCACTCGTTTAGCTGTTTTATTAAAATAAACTTTCTTATACATACTCTGAAACTTGAGCAGCTCCCTCAGAGTCACCATGGGGATCTTGAATGTCTGATAAAAGTGAACCAACATGTTTTGGGAGGTTTGCAGCTGTATTATGATTAAATGACATGTCCAAAGTGGCCAAAGTGGAGGTGGAAGTTGTTTTCTAACCAAATTCTGCTTTAGGTTTTTCCAAAACTTTATCCCTGACCTGTCTGGTGTGTGCTTTGGTCTTCACACAGCACATGCACTGAGATTGATTTACACTACATTTACTAATTAGGTAAGCTTAAAGGCAATTGGCTTAGGGGTATTATGGCAAAACGGGCCGAACATAGATGCGCACCATCGTATCCAAATGCTATCAAAAATAATTAGCTTCATTAGAAACTTTTTATAACAAGGATATAGACAAACAAGAGAAGAAATAGGGACACATGCCTCATCACAATACTCTATAAGAAGGTTTTACTAAAGACAGTTGTAGTGAAAAAATATTCCAGAGACGAATCCTGATCTGCCTGAATGACCTTTTGGGTTGGGGATTTTAATAGTTATTTTTTTCATTGTAAAGGTTGTTGACCTCTGACCGGATCCTGCTGAAATTTGGACTCAGGTGGGTGATCAAATAAGACTTTGTTACCAGACACATCAAAACTGGATTTGCAGAGACTAAAGCCAGGAAATCAATCAATTCAGATTAACATGAAGAATTCTGGGATGAAAGAAAATACACAGATAATTCCAAATTCAAGAAGGTTTTTTTTTGTTCAACGTTTTTCCAAAACCAGAGAGAAAATATACATTTTAAGTGGCAACTTTTTACAGCAATCAGTTTTAAACAGGCTACAGTGTCTTGCTTCTTTTTAGCATTACATTTTTTTAAATTATTATATTCTTCCATTTTTTTGTATACTTAATTGCAATTTTGATTTGCATGACTTCAGATTAGATATTTATCACAAACCAAAACCCAAACGTATTATTTATGCATCAGTAAAACTGCAGATAAGAGACATTAAACATGTGATGCCTACCCTGATATGTCTTGGAGCAGAGATCCTGGTCGTCACCATAAAGTCTCCATTTGCCTGAGCCAAACATAGTCGACTCGTTGAAGAATGTTGGGGACTGAAAGAAGTTGTTGAGTTTTTCCAGCACCTCGTCGCAGTTCCAGGTCCAGTCTACCCTGGGGGGCTCTCGGTCACACGTGTATGTGGCAATCGGAGGATACTGCGAGTTGTACGTGAAGTTCCTGGTGTTCAAACCCAGGCACAACGAGGCACCCAGGTTGAACAGGCGCCCACGAGACACCCACTTCCATCTTTGGAGGGGCCCCTCGCAGTCCGCCGTCAGGCTCAGAGAGTCAGTCATCACCCCGAGGCACATGTTGGTGCCCTCGAGGAAGAACGCAAAGTCATCAGACTCCACTGGCGCTGTGCAAAGAGAGAGAGAGAGAGAGACGGAAACGACAGCAGCGGTCAATAACAGGGATGAAAACAGAATTTTGTGTTAACAGCTAAGAGGTCAGGGACCAGATCGTTATCACCAACAGCAACGGCCCAGCTGGGTTTGAGCTAGTTTCAGTCCTGGATGTCAATCTGTACATTGTAACGTAGTAACAACATCCTGAAATACCTTCTAATATTCAGAGTAAACATTATGTAACACAACCCGATACGCATAACAGTGTAAAAAGCTGAAGTACCAGTTGCTCGTTCGATTCATATTGTACTGGGAAAGCAACTGCCAGTGGTTTTTGAGGATGAATGCTTTTATTATTACTGGGATCTGCCGCATGAATTTGAAACCTTCTACATGAGTCAGTGGTTCTCATAGAGGATATGTTTCAACACTGTACTTAAACAGTTTTTTAGGAGAAACCTCTGAGTATCAAGTGGGAAACTCAAAGAGAGTTTTCCACGTAAAAAGAGATGTGGGAAAGAGAGCCACCATGAGCCATAAAAACTCTTGAGAATAAAGCAAACGATGTTTTCCTCCAACTACTTTAGTATCATTTATAGGGACTGGTAATCAACAAATCAAGACCGTTGAGCAGATAAGTGTGAGACTTATCTAGGACAGAGAGACACACACACGCACAAGAATCTAAATCAAAAGTGTTTAAAAGGAAAATTGCCTAAATAAACAAAACTCTCACTCTTGCAGCTGATGTTGAGACAAAATAGAGGAGAACCCTCAGCATTCCTTCTCTGCAGGGTCCGGAAGTGAGTTTGTGAAAGATCCCTGGGCTTTTAGGTAAAAAACATGACTGATTGGTAACCCGGTCAGCTCAAATCCTTGGCTTCCTAATGCCCGGTCAAGAACAAATAACATCTTCTTCTGTTTTTATGCATACAGAGACAATGGATCATCACGCCTGGCATATGAATCACTGTAATTTGAAAGACACGACTAACGCATGTCCTTTTTTTTAGCTCCTTACAGCCAGTGTGTGCATGTTTGTTGGGTAAGGTGCGGAAAAAAAACAAATGACCACAAATACTTTTCTAACAACACCAAAAATATTATTTTTGCTGCATTTTTTATTTTATTTTATTTTGCTTACAAATACTCCCCAAAAGCCTTGTGGCTTCATAACAAAGCTTTGGTTGTAGAGACAGAGAGACGGCAGACTTGTTTACTTCCAGTTTACTGCGTTCCCTCCACAAGACTAAAATCAAACCAAATGTGTTGCCTTTAAGAGACAAACAAGCAATCCAGTTTCAGTAGGGAGTTGGATGAATAAAAAAAGTTCAAAAAAGAAGTTGATTGCATTAATTAAAATGGAATTGGATTCTTTAAATCAATCAATGCAAACCAGAACAGGGTCAAACTGGAAAAAGTGGAAGCAAAGACCACCAATGATATTCAAAAATGTTCTCAGTAGCTGTCATTTTTTTAAATTGTCATTTTTCTGAAATCTTCTTATCTATGTATTCTTTTTTCGTTGCCACAAAAAAAAGCCCAGACATAATACATGTGTATTATTCTGATGGACAGTTTCAATTTGCAATCTCTTGAATCTGCTTTCCTGCCTTTTTACTCTCTGCCCCAGCCTTCTTTCACAAAATGGTAGATGGATTCTGTATGGAAAAGCATGAAGGTACTTCGACCTTGTGCAGCGCGCCTGCACTGTATTGTGGGAAAATTGACACCTTTGGTTTGAATGGGAGCCAGTGCAACTTCTGGGGGTGATTGGGGCAATAAAAGCATAGGATAAACAAGACAATGTGATCCAAGGGTTCACTGTGTTTCAGTATAATGGAAACAAGTTAAATAACAGCAAAATGTCACTTAAGTCTGCTGATTTTTTTAAACATTATCCTGCAAAACTTTATCAATGCATATTTATCAGATATTTAATTAATTGTTTGTCTTGTCTGGCCTGATATTCTAGCACGTAAAAGTTGCATCTACAGCTTTTAATCACATAAAGAGCCAATAAGGTGCCCTGCTTGCTGACACGTGGCTCACTGTGGAAGACAGGGACATGATACTGATCCATAAACTGTCCTTGGATGTGATCGACCGCAAAAAAAAACAACTAAATCCCATGTTTGTTGGCATTGAGCAAAAGAGGCTAACGACTGTTCTGTCTTTGACCCGTTCGTTCATGAATGAAACATCTACGAAGTGTGCAAATTTTTTAGGAAAATTAAAAACACGTGAATTATTTCACTGAAGAAATTAGCAAAAAATTGCGACGATACTATACATTTTAGTCACTATATGGAGTTATTTGAATAATAAAAGTAGTAAGAATTCTTTTAAACCAGAGAAGGTTCCAGGTTACCATCAAATACAAACGTGTGAAGAAGAGAAATGAATCAAGGCCTCTAAGCTCTGCTAATAAAAAATATAAACAATCAAAGTATGCTAAAAATGTATGCTCTACATTCTCAAGACCCAAAAAGACTTAAGTAATCTGCTAACTTTCACTATTTTTCACTTTCTACTTGAACATTACTGTAAAAACCTGTATTTCAGGATTGCTCTTATTCAGTTCATCGCTGCTTTGTGAAAACAGTGACAATTGCCTTGACAACTACACATAACTCAGTCTAAATTCACTTGTTGTGAATAAAAGAAAACATCCACTTCCACAAATCCCCTTCTCCTGACCCACAACCTACACAACTCTTTTGTGCACATACGCGCAAACCAATCGGCCTTCGAACAGCACCACAACCTGAAGTCGAAGTTCAAGAAGTCAAGAAGAAAATTCCCACAGGAGCTTTAATCCACACTGGAGAGGCTGGATGTTTGATGTGAGGAAGCTCCTCGCAGATTAACCCTAAGCCGCCGAGGGCCGTGTAAGTGAAGCAGCAACGGCTCCCCCGCTGTTATCTCATCCTCCTCTCCCACCCCGGCACCAAGATCCTCTTTTGCAACGCTGACATCAGTTACCAAAGGAAGAAAAGGAGATGAAACGGGCATTCATGAGCAGCCAGCAACGTTTTCCAAAAGCGTCAAATATTCCCAGAATCTCCGTCACTGAGGACGTTACGCAACTTAGCTGGCTGACTAAACAACTGCAAGTTTAAGCCTTGAATATTAAGTTTGACAAAAAAAAATCCTTAACAATGAACTCTTTATTATAGTTAGATTTTGAATACAACTTTAAGCTGATGTCCAACATTGTAACAGACCTTTATTTCATTAGTTTTTCTCAAACATTTTCTGTTCTTTTGTCTTATCCTAAATGCACTTGGAAGGCAGTGGGGAAAAAAATAATTTCTAGTCACTATGACAAAATAGGAAGTAGTATTCTCAAAATCAGTTTTGTCAGTGCTTTGTTTTTCAGAAGTGAGGGAGAAAAGAGAGAGACGAAGAGGGTCCAGGTTTTGCAGGCAGCATGGGAAAGTGGCACCTCAGGAGAAAGGTGTCACATTTACAAACCAGAATAAGACGAGGAGGACGGAAACTTCCCAATCACGGATTCACAGACGTTCGTCAAAGTGTCGGTTTACGTTTTGGACTAAAGTGAGAACATTTACAGATATTTTCCAACAAATTCTCCCCGGATTGATAAATTACTGACATTTTACTTCACATTGGGCAAATAATGAAGATCTGCCAAATAAAATAAGGAGAACTCCCATAATTCAATGTGACAAACCTTTTCTCCACAATGAAATCAGAGAGGAGACACAACAAAGCCAAAAAAGCTGTAAAAGAGCCCATGAAATGGCTGTGATAAATCCAAAAGATTTTATTCAACAAACCAGCTGATCTGCAGTTCCTTCAAAAGGCATAAGGAAAACTAAGCCTTCATAGATAAGTCCAAAATGTCTGCTGTCAGTTTGTAAAGTCAATGCATGATGATAATGGAAAGGAAAATATATTTAGAGCATGTAGCATTAAAAATAAATAAATAAATCATCAAAACAAAACGTTGTCTTTTTTTTGGTTCCACATCTGATCCCTGTCAGTGAGGTTCTTTTGTGTCTCTCTCTCTCTCTCTTCTCTCTCTCCTCTCTCTCTCTCTCTCTCTCTCTCTCTCTCTCTCTCTCTCTCTCTCTCTCTCTCTCTCTCTCTCTCTCTCTCTCTCTCTCTCTTCTCTCTCTCTCTCCTCTCTCTCTCTCTCTGTGTTAATTGCAGTAAAGGTCACATCTACCCGCAGGGGCCAACATGAAGCGTCACTTCACAGTCTGTGGCTTTGGCGAATTCAACCTAAATTCCCATCAGGAAACACGAAGCAAAAAAAAAAAAAAACACAAAAGCAATCGGGAGTTTAGATTCAAAGGAAACTGGGAAATATAGAAACCGAGCCCCCAGTTCCCCGCTCCCCTCATTTGCCTCCACATCTGGTTCCACTCAATGCTCGGACTTTTAGATCGTAGCATTCCACCACACACACACACACACACACACACACACACACACACACACACACACACACACACACACACACACACACACACACACACACACACACACACAAACCCTAAATATCATTTTGAATGCTGTTTTTTTTTAAGTCAGACTAGCAAATGAAAACAATAAGAGTCATTTAGCCTCAATATCTTCACAAACCCGTTAACTTGTGTTGTAAAGAATCACGCAAAGAGCGTTGTTGTGTTTTTTTTTTTTGTTTTGTTTTGTTTCTCCTCACCCGTGTCGCTCCTCTTCAGTCCCAGACTAAAGATGAATAAATATAAAGTGCATTTGTAAAATAGAAGTAGCCCTTTCGTCCATGTCGGCGCAGCAATCTTGTTTCGGTGTCGCTCGGTGCTTTGCATGCTCACAAGCCGCAGGAAGACAGACCCAACAAAAACAACTCGGAACGAGGAGAGGAGAGGAGAGGAGAGATGAGGGGGGAGCAGCAACTGGCCGAGGGGGGACGGCTGATGGAGAGGAGCTGCAGGAGAGTTTCAGCCGCTAGAGCTCAGCCTGTTTCTGCCTCTCAGTCAGATGAGGCTGGAATGAATGGAGCAGAGTCAACAGTGGTTCCCAACATGAGGTCCGGGGGCCTTCAGGTCAGTGAAAGAAGTTTTTTTTTTTTTTTTTTTTTTTTTTTTTTTTTTTTTTTTTCCGCAGCCACCGACTGTCCGGTGTTCGGATTTTTCGATAGGTTGTGTTTGTTCTTGATTTCTGTATTGCTTTCAATAAATAAACTTGTGGAACATACAATTATATACTCAGAAGTGGGCAGAGTGTGCAAAAATTATACTCAGTTAAAATGAGTGGTATTTCAATATATTTATACTAAAGTAAAAGTCAAATGTTTGCCGTCCAAGAAATGACTCAAGTAGTGGAAAAGTATTTGGTAAAAAAAGCGAGAAAAAAAACCTAATTATCATTTAATATTTAAAAAGTACATAGTCAAACATACCAAAATGTAAAGTTAAGTTGGAATTTTGCCATTTTAAAGAAGAACATTATAATAATTCATATAAGTAACAACAAAAATAACAAAATCAAGCAAAAGAAAATTCACAAAGGACTTTTTGATAAAAATCTGGAAGGAGAACATCCACTCTTCAATTTGTAAGCTTAAATTCACCTGGGTTATGCAGCGAGATAATGACCCGAAGCACATTTCCACTTCTCAATGGCTCAAAAAAGTACAAAATGAAGGTTTTGGAGTTGTCTTGTCAAGTCTAGAGTTAAAGCTGATTGAGGTGATGCACTCAAATGGGTTGTTTGAGCTTCAAAACCATAAAATGAGGCCAATATAAAACAATTCAGCAAAGAAGAGAAGATCAAACATCCTTGATAGTGACGCAAAAGTCTGATTGGTAATTAGTCAAAGTACTTAATTGGTAGTTATTAAGGCTAAGCAACCAAAATACGTTTTACATTTGTTTCGTCCTATTTTTTGTTTTACCTTTTGATAAACAAAATCTGTGGAACTATTGTTTTTTTAGTTTATTTACTCAGATAATTGCTGATGTAAAAATCTGTGTTGATCTGAAATACTTAACTCAGACAAAAAAGTAAAAAACAGAAATCTGCAAGAGGGCAAACATTTTATTTTTGGCACTACAGGCAATTGATGGGCATTCTGTGGTAACGGAGTTAAATGTGATGGTTCAGCAGTTGGACATTTAGTTTTAAAAAATAAAATAAAGGTTTTACAAGATATTAGAAACATTTCCTGTTCGGTATAGATTAGTCCAGTTTATATCTGACTCATCTAGATGTTTAAGAGAAATCCAAACATTCAAAAGTCCTTTAAAAATGGAGCAATAGCCCTTTAATTTAGCAGCAGAACTCTGCATTGACTCCATTCACCACCGCTAGTGCTTGGTTATATTTTGTCGGTGTCTCCATTGTGTTTGGGAATACCAAACTCCCACCTGTTGGACATAAACACAAGCAACAGAAAACTCGGTGGAGTTGAAATTATCTGGGTCTGAACCCGACCCAGAAAAGCTTCTTAGGTCCAAATTTAATGTTGTTTAGCTAGAGGTACCTAAAGTGTTGGAAGAAGTTGCTCTTTTCATGTTCAGGATTACATGAAAGCCTCTTCCTTTGTATGAGAAGCAGGAAGCTTCAGTGCTGGCACAACATTTTTCTGCTTTGGATAAATGATTTGGTGCTTCTTTGTTGTCTTAAGCTTGTTTAAAACTCAGAAACAGATGCACTCACACCCACTTGTTTCCAGTGTTGAACAAGCTCTACAGCGGTGGCTACATGAATCCTCCAGACTTCAGAAATAGATCGTTATGGCGGCTCACGTTCTTGGATTTTATTAGGCCTTCTGCACAGCAGCTGAACAGACGTCCCTAAGGTTTTTGAGGGAAAGCTGATCCTTCAGGTTCACTTCTTCACACTCGAAGCCATTTTGCCTGTAATAACACCCAGTTTTTCTATAGCTATTTATTGTTAGCTCAAAACAAGTCAATTAACTTTGACTGAAACTGCAGTTTCTTTTATATAATCAGAGCAACAATATAATGGAAGTGGGGTTTTATTACCAATATTTTCTTTTTAAGATATAAAACAATATACAAATTAGCACAAAAGCGACAGAATTTTAATGTTAATCACTTCCTGAGTTGTTCAAGTTTAAAGTACAAGATCAGTCATAATCTGAAAATGTTTTTCTCTAAACCTTCACTATTTCATTTTTCATCCCACTGTGGACTGAATGGCTTTTTCTTCTAGTATTACGCATTATTGATAAACTGTATTTCTATGCTGGCATAGCCTGATTACAACTAATCTAAGCTTTATTTCTTTACTAAGAGCTGCTTAATGAGTAGACATAATAAAGATGAGGACTGAAATCCACAGCTACATCCTCCGATTTAAAGTTTTGCCATTATAACTTTTCACAAAATTAAAACTCACTGAAGGTTAGGCTTTAATATGGTCATCTTTAGATTCACAGGGTCAATATTTGCACCAGACTTATGCTCTCGACAGCATTCAACCTTTCTTTTTTTACTTGTTTGACTGCAAAATTATAGAAATTAACAGATGCAAGCTTTAGTCCAACATGATTCATTTATCTGAAATGCTCCTATTTTATTTGATTCAAACCTGCTTTGGTCCTGCTGACTATATTAAAATGATGAGAACTGAAGAGAAATAAGAGAATAAACAGAAACTCTGACAAAGAACAGAGAAGGGAAACAGAATCACAAAGAACAGAACAACAAGCACAGTTTAACCAATAGTATTTAATGGTTTATGCAACTGTTTGCTAAGGCCCAATCTCCCCACAACAGTACTATTAGATAAACCAGTCCCTTGCATTTTATTGGCCAAAAATAAATTCAAACATACCTAAATAAATATGTGTTTATGAAAAAAAAGGGGCGCACAGAGCCAGGGGGTTGTGGGTTGCCCAAAACAGTAACAATTCTAATTAAAGGCAACATGAAAACAGGCGTTTTCTTCATGAACTAAATTACATGAACTGATCTTTTTCGTAAAAATCGGGTCAATCCTCAAGCAGCTTCCGCTCCATGTCAAGTAGCACAGCTCTAAAACCATTCGTTATAAAAACAGGTGGAACACTGCCACCAGCTGGAAGTTAAAAGCTTTGGTCACAGGAGTTTGACTAGATGTGAGGGACGGCTTCGTCGTCACTCGTGGAGAAACTACGCGGGTCTGAATTTAAACGGAATCAGGCGACGCGGCGCCGTTGAGGGTTCCAAACAGTTAACGGCCCAGACTGACTCGCTTGCTCGTTTTACTTCAGGGAGATGAGAGCAAACAAAATGTTCACCTGTGTGAAGTTCTGACTACCTTAGACCAGAGAGGCTCCTGCACAGATGCACGTGTGTGTGTGTGTGTGTGTGTGTGTGTGTGTGTATGTGTGAGAGAGTATATGACTATGAGGCCTTCTGCAGTCCGTTCCCTCTGGCCGAGCTGAAGCGGTTCAATACGTGGTTTTATTTTCTCTTTTTAAGCAGAAAAAGGAACATCAGAAACACTAAACTCACTTTTCACCAACACGGTGCCGAAAACTCGGCCCTTCGGATCGCGAGTCATCCAGGGCTTTGACCCCCGGAACAATGCCAGGACGGGTGGGCTGGGGTGGATGGACATTGGAGGGCTGTAGGGGTGGGGAGGCGGGGGGACAGTGTCCGTTCTCAACCCCTCCTCGACTTCTCACCCACCCCGTGCTGCCATCCAACCCGTTTCCCTCAAACTCTCCTTGGCAAGGTGAGATGCTGTTAGGACGGGGGAGCCGTCCCCCGTCCAATCGAATGATCCGGTCAGTCGTTTGAGGGCATAAGCTCAGTTTGAGGCGCTGCTGTTGAAGGAGCTGGATGTGGAGGCTACGGCCGTGCCGGAGCTGCCCGAGGAAGCCACTGATTTGCGGATGTGGGGCATTAGGAAGGGGTCGCTGGCCAGCTGGTGAACATCGATGCGGTCCTCCTTACGGTAGACCAGACAGCGCCTTATAAAGGCCTGAAGAAAAACATCACAAGAGGGTGAGAATAATGGTCAGGTGTGGCTGGTCAATTAATACATACAATCGCAAGAGACACATGATCAATATAAATAGATAGTATGTCTGGTCAGAGGATAGTAGAGTACCCAAAAATTGTCTTTCAGTAAGAGTAGCACAACGTAAAATACGTTCTACGTATTTTTACCCAGGTAAAAGTAAAACGTAGCCATCCAAGAAATGACTCATGTAAGAGTAAAAAAATATTTGGTAAGAAGTCGACTCAAGTACAGAGTAACTGATCAAATTATCAGTCATTTAACAATTAGAAATTACATCTTCAGACAGACCAAAATATAAAATTAAATGGAAATGTTGGCATTTTAGGAACCAAAATGAAAATAATTTCCATAACTAACAAAAAACCCCAACAAAATCAGGCAAAACAATATTTTCCCAAATATATTTTCAATATAAAACATATAAAACATTAACAAAACCTGCCGGTGTGTGAATTTTCTGATTAAAGCAAGTTTGTTTTTCATTCAGTGGGTAGAGAACCCAGAAATTTTACTTAAATAAAAGTGGCATTATTCCATCATACATTTGCTCAAGTAAGAGTAAAAAGTACAGAGTAGTAAATACTTTTAAAAGTACTTTTTCTCAAAAAAGGTACTCAAGCATTGAGTAAATGTAACAAGTTGCTACTCAAATCTGAGTCAAATAATTACACTGAACTCCAAGCCAGAACCACAAAGCATTCTGGGAGAAGGAAAGGCTTTGCTGATAAACCTCTCACAGTTAGCTAAGCAAGGTTGGTGGAATCAACTCACTCACTCTTCGGTTACATAGCAACAATCTCTAGAGTAACTTGGCAGCAGCAGTTGTAGGTTTTGCCACTGCCTCATAACTGCTTAAGAATGAACAACAATGGTAGTATTTCAGATATTTAAAACAAAAAAATCTAATAAATAATTATCAATATTGACTAATAGCAACCTTAAAATGCAATAAGATTTTTTAGCTATATTGTACAGGTAAAAATATCTGAAAATTTATGTAATATATATATATATATATATATATATATATATAAAATAAAAGATAAAACTTATTAAACTGTAAAAACGAAACTCTTGGTTGTGGCTTTGGTGACGCTATGAAAATAAATACCTTGGCTTCAGGTGAGACTACAGGTTTTGGGGGGAACTGAACTTCTGTGGCCTTCAGGATCGTGTTCTCCTGCAGGATGTCCTGCTGAGACTGGTTGTGACCAAAAGGCTACGGCGGAAAAGGTAAAAAAAAAAAAAAAAAAAAAAAAGAGGTTGGTATAACGTCGAAATCATAATGGAACTCAAAAACTGAACTCGGCAAAAACAGACTTCTCATCTGACTGCGACTCCTACCTTACGGCCGTATAAACACTGGTAGAAAATGACACCCACGGACCAAACGTCAACTTTATTGGAGATTTTCGGTGGCTCCTTGCCAACCACAAAACACTCTGGGGGAAGATACCTGGAGATAAAAGAGGAATTCATTTCTACGTGCGTAATCCAAGAATAATACCCTAATCCAAGAGCTGAGTGGAAGGAAATAGTGTGGTAGAAAAGTCACTGAAGAGTTAGTTGGTGACTCCCGGTGTGTTGTCTGGGAACCAGTCTTACCAGTATGTTCCCGCTCCCTGTGAGGTCAGCTCCATCCCATCTACAGAGTTGTAGCTGTCGTCATCCATTATCTTCGAAAGGCCGAAATCTGTTATCTTAATCTCACCACAGGCAGTGCCATTCACAAGCAGGATATTACCTAAGAAGTGGTTAAAAAAAAACCCTGACATCAGTTCACAATTTTTTTTTTAACTTCGTCATCTCACTATAGACGACTCACTTGGGTGAAGGAGCTAATAAAATTAATTGACTAACCAGAATTTTTATTTATTTATTTTTTTACAATATGAACAGTTAGGCAATGTTGAAAAAACGTCACAAGTCAAAAACAGACTTCTCATCTTAGTGCGACTCCTGGTAATTTAGTTTTATAGATGTGCTTCGATTCCAAACATGTGCCTCAAAATTAAAACTAGAAGAAAACGGTAACAAATGTGAAGACCGACCGGGTTTAAGGTCGTAGTGGATAATGGGAGGTCTAATTTCGTTGAGGTACTTGAGGGCGTTGACGATCTGCATGATGATGGAGCGTCCCTCCTTCTCCGACATCAGCTTGTGCTGCTTCAGGTAGAAGTCCAGGTCGTTGCCCTCGCAGTACTCCAGCACCGTGCAAAACCTGCTCAGACAGAGGCGGCGACTTTCATAGATGGACGAAAGAAAAATGCAGCAGTTGCACGCCTGCTCCAATGACTTACGAGTCAGTGTCAAGTGAGAAGTAGTCGTAGAGTTTAACTATCCGTGGGTGATCCAGCTCTTTATGGATTCTATATTCTCTGCACGCATGTCTGGAAAAAAACAACAGCAAGAAAACACAAAAAAAAGCCGCTTTTGTTATTAACTAATAAAAATGCTTCTTAGACATTTTCATGTAAAAAGGACTGCATACATTTCCAGACTGAACTTTCCAAAGTTCTGTTTTTTTTCCCCCTTTACATTCATTGTTACCAATTAAAAAAAATACAATGAATCTGTAACAGGATACTTCTATATACTGCAGAATATATAAACTTGGGAAAAAAAAGAAGAAAAGAGGAAATCAAGAAAGAAAGAATTAAAAAATAAAGAAAAGAAGAAAGGACGCATAGCAGCAAAGTAAAGATTTAGACAAAATAAAGCTAAGAACTATAAATGCATTTCATACTCTTAATTTCCTTTTCCATACTTATCCAGACGTGAGAAACACTCAAAATTCACTTCACTACATTTCCATATTTTTCCTGGTCTGCATTGGTCCTCTGGTTTATTACCATGAAAAAAATGTTGCAGGAATGATTCAAACACTCACTTGTGATAATTTTCCTTCTTCTCGTCTCTCCAGTTCTTGTTTAACTGGTGGATTTTAACGGCAACGTACCTTTGCTCTGTTAAATCAAAGGCCTGAATAAGAAAAGAAATAAAAACAAAAATCTTCAGTTAGATAGAAAGTACATATGGCTTTGTTTTGCCTTAGCTGCACTGAGACTCTTGCCTCACGTTAAAATGGCTGCGTTCATTAATCATTTTAACTGTCCTGACAGCAGATTCCTGGAACCCTGACGTTTTGGCACAGTGATTAACCTCAAAACAGTAACTCCAACCTAATGTAATACCAACTACAGCAAGCACAGCGCAGACCCAGTTTAACATCACAATGTGAACTGCTCTGATTTTATAAAGCAACACAGGACAAACAGGATCATTTTGCTAGTTTTTCAGCCTGTAAAAACCACTAAATAAAGACAAAACAGGAGCACAATGCAGTTAACAGTCTGGCTGGCTGATCGATCCTCTTGTAGCTTAGGAAAATAAATGCTTTGTCTCACCTTGTAAACTTCACTGAAACCTCCTCGCCCGAGCAAATGGAGTAGCAGGTATCTGTCATTTAGCGTAGGATGATCTTTGAATCTAGGAAGGAGGAGGAAATGATAGATGTAGCATAAAAAAGATGAAGGAATAAATTGATCTCAATTTTAGAGGTGAAACACACTTGATCCATATTGCAACGAGGGAACAATTATCATTTCCTTCGGGTCAAGTTGGTTTGGTTTAAATAAAAGAAATCTGTAAGGGGCCATTTTCTCTAGCACTGTAAAAAGTCATAAAAAAACCCTTTTCATTTATGCAACTTCATATTAAAAAGCCTGATTAAAAATGTCAAATACAAAAGCTCAACTGGATTTAAACAAAAGAGGATTCAAGTTCAGCCAAAAGTGCAACTTCAAAGGAAAAAAATGATTTATATTCAATATCTGTACATTTTTATGAGCTTGTTTAAATGTCATTCCTTTACATGTTAACATGATCGATATAATTACCAGTAGTAATTATTTACACGCGATACCCTGGGATCATGTGAGTGAACTTCATGAACGAAACACCAAGCATCCACAGAATGTTTGGAGAAAACGTCCTGAGCTTTGATAAAGATTTTAAGGACATTTTATTAAAATTATTAGCATATACAGATTATTTGGCTCAATATCTAAGCTTTGACTAATCCCGTCAAAGCTGAATAATAATACTGTAATTGCATCTTGAATAAAAAAAAAAAAGATTTTGTAACCCATGATTTCTGAAAAAGAAATCTTACTGGGAATTATCTTCATTGTGGATCCTTTTGAGCTCACGTATGTGAAGGTTTCTCACTCGCTCCAACCTCTCCAGCTCTGCCTGGATCTCGGCTTCCTCCTGCAAATACAAACAAGAAATTCCCACCCAAAAAACATTACAGCACGAGACAATTATTAAAATGCCACAATAAAACTTGATGGGGATGCTGAAAAATAAATTGTCCCAGAAATGGTTGCGATAAATGATAAGATTGTCAGTTTGAAACAACTTTTAACTATTATGACAATGGCATAGTAATGCAAGCACACCCACTCCATCAAAACATCTCAACTGGAACTGGAGAAATGTTTTAAATACTCTAAAAACAAATTAACAATAATTGAAATGGATTATGAATATCTAATCAACACTACATTTCAAAAGGTAACAATCATTCAGCTTAGGGAAAACAAGCAAAAGTGGCAGGTAGTAGAAGCAAAATGTTTCTCAAAATGGCGGCTTTTCAACAATTTTAAAGGGGAGCATCTCTTCAACGACTTCTCCAAATGGATGTGATGGCGCTCATTTTAATTCATCACACGATTAATTGATTTATTGCTTAATATAACAGGCTTAGAAGGAATTTAAAACACATCATGTGTTACCTTTTTAAGGTACCCTAATCTTAGTTTAAAGATTTCTTCTTGCTCGTGGTACTCCGCCTGCGATAACCTGGGAGAAGACAGAACAAACCTCAGCGCACCGTCAAACATGTCGACGCGTTTCGAACGTCGAGGAGGAGAAGAGCAAGAAAAAGTGCTGTACGTTTCGCTTTCTGTCCCGTTGGTCTTGCTTTTACGTTTGTTTTGCTCCAGGCTCGGCGGCGGCGTCTGGGCCATGGAAGGCGGCTTGCGTTTGGCTAGGAGCTTTCTCTGCCTCTCGATGTCCTCCCGCCGAGAGTTGATCCTCTCTTGTTGTCTGGAATCCACATCGTTAAACAACTGCATCTTAATTCTCATAACTAAACACGCAGTAGCAAGTTTAAGAGTTAGCTTTGGTTCTCTTTTCAAGTTGAAACAACACAATAAGAGTGAAGTTTGTGTTCATCTACTCACTTGATAAGGTTTTGGAACGCATATCCGTCTGTCCACTGCTCAGTGAAGGACGCGCCGTGTCTAACTGTAGTGAAATGGCCCAATCGAAGTCTATCCTGCATACTTTTATCCCGGCAAGCCATTTTCTCCTGCTTGGACTGAGCAGCAGAGAAAAACACGAACCACACATCACCGGTCAGCTTCTCCCGAAGAGCAACGTTTTTAGACAGCCCCCTCTCCACTCCCCCCAGCTCTCGTCAATTTCATACTTTTTCAATCAGCAGCTTCTTGGACATGGTCACACACTTGTTTAAGCGTTCCTTGTATCGTTCCAGCATCCTCTGCTGCTCATCGATTTGCCTTCTGAGTTCACAGTTCGCCTGGAACAGAAACGCACAGAGAGGCGGGAAATAAGCAAGGTGAAAAGGATTATTATAGCTCGTCACATATGCAGAGAATCGACACGTGCGTGATGGAAAACCTTCACAGAGAGCGAGCAAAGTGGCACGGATGAAGTGTAATGAGATTAGTACCCGCAGCAAATCGTCTATTCGGCCCTCCTTCTTCTCCAGGTCAGAGTTCTTGCTGTTCTCCAGGGCTGTTAGTTTCTCTAAAGTAAGGTCGGACTAAGGAGCACAAAAGCCGTCGTTAATGGTTCATTCTGAGTAACTGCATATGTTACAGTTTATAGTTGTAATCATTAATGTACACTTCTTCCACATCTTGTTAATGACTTCAAGTACATTCGATTAGATTAGACTACGTGGATCAACATAAGGTAGCAAAATTGTGAAAATGTAGGAAATGATACATGGTTTTCAAGGTGTTTGGCCCGTAACTAAAAAGCCTGCATATCCACCCCCCTCGAATCAAACGCGCTTCAATAAAATCTGCCTGTAGCATTCGCCTGATTTGAGGCCATAGCAGTTCGGTTAAGGCCTCAAAGGTCTGCAGCGGAGCATTAATGAACAAACAGAATCATAAGGCGCTTTCACACTGCAGGAACGGAACGGAACGGGACGGAACGGCTGTGTTCACATTACAACTTGCGTTCCACCCGAGCCCAAGGTTCCAGCAGCTGATTGGCTGATATTGAGACAAAATCAGCATCTGACTCTATAACAACCAGCGGCCAATCAGCTGCTGGTTCTAAGCAGAAACGCTTGAGGCCGGGTTGACAGTTACTACGACGACAACAATGGACGACATGGATTTAATTTTGCTGCTCATCAACCTCATACAATTAATTAAATTCCACCAACAAGCTACACTCAGAAGACAAAATGCTGAACGACTTCTATGTATTGCAAGGAGAAATACGGAAGAAAAATACCACTCGTTACAAAATACAGTGAGAGCCAGCTGTCAACGGGAAATCAACGTCTGACTCCATAACAACCAGCGGCCAATCAGCTGCTGGATCGCTTGGGGTCGCGTGGAACGCAAGTTGTAATGTGAACACACCCGTCCCGTCCCATTCCTGCAGTGTGAAAGCGCCTATAAAGTCCAAGCGACACAGCAGACACGTCAGAGATGAAGTTGCGGAAAAACTTAAAGCAGGGTTGGGTCATAAGATTATATCAAATGTTTTCTGGACATTGCATAGGCAGAGTCAAATTTAAGATGCTAAGACCTTTTTAATGTGACCTTGAACAAAATTTAAGACTGAAAAAACAAAAACAAACTATAAATAAAATCTATGGGTTGAGCCTGTATCCAAATGAATCAGCCAACTGGTGATATATTTGGAATTACCCAGGATAGATGCAAACAAGCTAGATAGATAGCTAGCTAGCTAGCTAGCTTGTAAAGGTATATTAGCCTCCATCACCTTGAGTCATACAACACAACGATGTTTACATGTGAATCAAACTTTTGCCTGATAGACACGTCCCAAAAGCAATAATAATAAAAACTACATACAAGATAAAATACTCCTGCTATGTCAAAATTTAAGACTAGCAATTAGCATTTTTAAGATCAACTTACTTTTTTTTTTTTTTTTTTAAACAGTCGGTCGACCGACTAACAGAACAGCCATGACAGCATTAAGCCGGAAAACCACCAAGAAGCCCACAGTCACTATGGAGGAGCTGCAAATTTCTACAGCTCAGCTGGGAGAGTCAACAGCTATTTGTCATCCACAAACCCCTAATGCTAGAATGACAAGTAGTGAACATTTGAAAGTCATAAGCTGCATTCACAGTCTGTCGCAAGCCATGCAGGGACAAAGCAGACATGTGAAAGGTAGGGGCTCTGGCCAGAAGTGACCAGAATGTAGCCATTTTTAGTCTATGAGCAAATCGCTATGTTTAGCACAAGGCCAAAGCTGAATGTCAAACATGTTTTGCATATTGAAAAACCTGGTGGTGGTGGCAGCATCATGCTTTGAGGGAGGGATTTTTTTTTCAGCATGGACAGGAGGGGAAAACAGACGGAGTAAAACACCGGGCAATCCTGGGGGGGGGGCAAAATACATGAGATACGATTGAATTGAAATCCAAAATACTTGCTTGATTCCAAAGGAAAAATAAATAAATAATTTAGGGTGATGGTTCATCTTTAAACAAGAGAAACAAATGTCAGGGTTGAAACAAATCTCCCATTCACACATAGATTTTCATAGATTCAACTGTTTCAATTTTACCCTCCAGACATTTGGGAACAAAATGTTCCCCAAGTTGGAATTTATCATCTTTATCGCCACAAATCCTGAGACGAAGATCTTTAAATCCACTTACCAAAATGTAAATCATTCTGTAATCAGTTATATCATCATTTAAAAAAAATCTTCCAAAATATCAATAATTTGTTGGGGAATCAAGGCCGAACCCATTTGACCCCACCTTGGGACAAATTTTCGATCAAATCAAATTCTCACATTGGAATGGTTTTGCTAAAAAAAAAGTCTCCAGATGTGCAAAGCTGATAGGGACATACCTTAACAAACTTGAACCTGCAGCTGAAGCGACAGACGCTTTTAGAAAGTACCGAGACAGCAAGAAGTATACAGATGCAAGCCGCACTTATCAGATTTTCATTTGGGGAAACATGAGATGAATACCACGTATAACTTCCCAGACTTCACAATTATGCACCATTTTACGATGTTCTGTCACACAAGTTTCCAACAAACACAATGAAGTTTTGCTGTTGGGTGACAAAATGTGAAAAAAATAAAATAAAATTTAGACGCGAGTATATTCACTGTTTATGCCAACCATGCAACTTCTCGTAAACTACAATCAAGTCAGTTACACAAACAGGCATCCAATTAGTGTGTGAGGTACCTGTGTAGTTTTGTGGAGCATGTGAAGGACGACGGGTTTCATCGCACATGTGGAGAGCTCCGTGTTGACAGAGCTGATGGACGAAGGGCTTCCTTGCTGCATCTGGGAGGAAGACACATTGTTCAATGAAGACGTTTCATTTTTGTTGTGAAAGGGAAACAAAAACGCCTTCACTTTAATAAGTCTTCAGGATTTGGTGGAATGTGTCACCACGAAGCATATCACAAGTATTTATCCCCCCACTGTATGTTTTTTTAATAGGAAATTTTAAATCAATCATCCATTTAATGACCACTAGAACATGTGAACACACGTCTGATTCCTCTCACTCGTGAGCAGACCTGGTGTTAGAAACAAGCATGGAATAAAGAGAATGAAAAGAAAGAGCGTTGTGAAATTTAAAAAAAAAAAAGGCAAGAAAAACATAACGGAGCCAAACAACGCTCACCGTGACGGGAGGGTTGGACAGAGAGTGTTGTGGGGAAGAGCGGACCACTGGCGGAATTCCCCTAGCAGGGCTGGTACCAGGACCGCTACCTCCCGCAAACTGACACGACAGGGAAAAGAAGAAAGAAGATAAATGGAAAGATGGAAAGGAGAGTGAAGACCGGGTTAGAAAGAAGGAACGAGAAGTTATACGGGGTGAATCCAACGAGACAGGAGCACTCACCTCAAAATAATCGCTAATTTTAAGCCCCCGCGCTCCTGCTTTGCCTACAAGAAGAGAAGAGGAGGGTCCAATAAAAGGGGACGTGTAAGAAATGATGAAAGGATCGTAAGTGGGGATTACGGTACCTTGGCTGCTGTCAAAGTGGTCCGCTTTGCGTTTTCTGACTCTCTGCTCGTTCGCCTTTTTCTCTGGAGTCTGTAAAGAAAGCAGCATAAACACACCGTGTGAGTGTGTGTGTATGGTGGGGTAAACGGAAGGGTCCAACACAAATAAATCCAGTCAATATGCAAGAGAGACTAACCTCCAGCTCTTTGTCACTAAGTGAACCCAAGCTGCACAGACTCTGATTGGATGACTCATTCTGACTCTGACCTGAGCCCTGTTGACAAAAAAAAAGAAGAAAAAGAAAAAAGGAAGGACTTAAATACACACAAAAAAATGTTTGATGTATGTCCATTTGTTACTACGTTCAACATGTGGGATCTTGTGGGAAAAGGGGGACAAAAACATACGACGAAAACGCTGAGCGACAAGAACGGTGATGGAGAGGTTTGGCTACGCGCAATCACCATAAAATCCCAAAGGTGCGGAGACCTGCATCGGTACTAACGCCGGTTCCCTAGGTGATGCCTGTCAATCAAATGATTCACATCAGAATTCAGCAGGCGCTGTCCAATCAGAGCGAGACACTTAGTCATTCCGAGCACACTAGAGCTCCCTCGCTGAACCCTCCTAAAATGGCTGAACATTAGGCAAGCTGCTGGGGATCCATTCCTCGCTCCATCTGGCACCTTTACAAAATGTCATCCATTTTTCCTCCTTCTCATTTTCAATCACCCTCTTCTTTTTTTTTTTTTACTATAAAGGCAACCACCAAGAAGATGCTTTTTTAAAATCTAAATTAAACAAAAAGAAAACTATTGTGGCCGTTTGTTCATGCATTCAGCAGACACTGTACGCCACATCTGCCTGTTTATCAAAAGACATTTGATCCCTTTGTGCTAAACTTTTCTGCTGACTCAGTGCTTTACACAAAGAACGGCAGCGCCATCGAGCTATTCAAGGTCGAGGAGGAAAAGATAAGCCACCCTGTGACACTGAAGAAGCTATCGGACCACCAAACCATACGTCTTCCCTCTCACCCGTCTAGTAGAGGGCGACCGTGGCATGATGCCTTAGCAGGCGTCGCCATTTTCTCTGCGGCAGCAGCCATGCCATGCTCTGAGCTCGGCTCTGCCTATGGTTGGCACAGGGCCTGCTCTTGGCACCAACTCCGGCTCCCTAACTGTTCCAAGATCACCTTCTTCTAAGACTGACAGCTCTGTCTACGTAGCGAGGGTGCGCGGAGGAAAAGAAGAAGAAGAAGAAAAAAAAGCCACCTCTCATTCTACCTGGTCAAAGACCATTTCCGCATTCTTCCTCTGCCCCCTACCGACCCCGTCCTGTCTGTGGCCTTGTTGGCAGAGGCAGCCGCTCGCATATACAGCCGCCGCTACATCACAAGCCAGGGAGCGATGCCATGTCAAAGCCGCCAAAAAACACAGACACGGGCTCAAGCTTCTCCGGAGACAAAGAAAAGGCAGGAGCCCAAGCTTGTTTGGGAGGCAAGAAATTAATAAAACAAAACAAAAAGATAATAATGGCGGTAAAGTAAAACAACGCATAATCATAGAAATCTGTGACGAGGGAAGCATTTCCCCAGCTCAACCTTTGTGACATCTGGTGCGTACGAACCTTACTCACTCCAACCCCCGTAAAGCGAGCCTCCAACAGCTCCTGGCGCCGGGGTCCAGGCTGTGCAGTTCTTCCATCATGGCTGTGGAGACAAGAGCGCAAATTAAGCAAGGCATCCAAAGAGCCTGGAATATTCAGATGGAAGAAGGGCGACACTTTCAAAAGACACTGGTTGTGATGAGTCATGGCTGTGTTTAAGCTATATATGCATGTGGAAAATTCCTGTTTCTGAGTCATCAATAAGTTTGACAATGTTTTGATATTTATATCCATGAAGGGAAAAGCCACTTACTTAACTGCTGCTGTTCAGCAAGACACCAAGAGTACGTAGAGCACAGCTATAAACAAATACTGATATTTCACATGCATCACAGACGAAGGCCAGATGTGTAAAGTCACTGCCTGGAATATTTATGGAATCACTTGATAACGCCTTGACATGACGGGCCTAAGTTTCATGGCGCTGTTATAAATGGTCAGCAATGGAGGGACTGCCAAGGAACACTCACAGCAAATGGGGAAAAGGCCACAAAGGACAATAAGTGGCCAGTTTGCTGACCGGTGCGAAGGTTTAAAATTACACGCCCAGAACTGGCTGCTATGCATGTCTGTTACCTACAATTTGCATCTATAACTAAATATATTTAATGTATGGATTCTGTAAGTAAACAGTAAAATATGTTTACCTGCAACAAAATGAGTAAAGTATTAATTTTGAGCACAATTGGTGAAATATCGGTTAGCTAACTTTAGGTTAACGAGTCAAGAAGCTACCGATGCTGACCATCGGTTAGCAATCTAAGCGGCTAACAGTTAGCTAATGATGTTTAGATTGAATTTCTTTAAAAGGGCAAACCAAAGAAAGAAAAGAATGCTTTTGGCAAATTCTCATCCAAGTATACTTAAAACACAAACCCATTTCTTTCCCTAAATACTGACCGTTAGGCGTTAGGTTTCCAGTGGGTAAGGGCTATCCCTATAAATAATCATCAGCCACGACATCTGGAGCAAAACATCCTTCAAAAGAAAATCTTTTGTCTGAAAGCCTGTTCAGATACTCACTGTAGTTCAGATTTTCTCAGTTTTCTGGGCTGTTGTTCGCTGAAACCGTCCGCGTTGTCGTACCGGTGCTCGGCAGACCCTCCCAGACTAGGCCGCATCCAAAGCCGCGTCCCTCGCGTGCTGGTTTGTTGACGATCGAGGCGCGGACGCCCGCTGAGCAGCTTCAGGTAGACCCCGGAGGATTCCGGCGGAGGCCTCGACAAAACTCCGGGTCTCCCAAACCCGCCGTTCTTGCGATCCTTAAGCGGGGATCCCCATCATGTCCCTCGCTCCGAGGGTCATACCGCACTGTGGTCTGGTGTATCTCGCTCCACACAATGGCGACCCTGGAGAATTTGCGTTTTTCGGCAGGTATAAATAATGTCTTTGAGCTAGTGTAGTTACCCCCCCCCCCCCTTATATTTATCTCCCCCAGTGGTGCGGTGAATTTAGGGTCCTGGCTTTTCAGCACGATCAAAACAAAGTTCGACACCAGTTTTCCTTCCGAGCTGCAAAAAGGATCAAATCGACATCTGTTTTCGGAAGTTGTGCTTTTGGAAGCGTTTCAGCTGAATCCGGATCATTTCGGTTCGGATCTCACGTTTTTTTTTTTTTTGCAATGTAAACAATAATCAGGAAAATCTCATATTTTCTCGTGAGATCGTTCAAGTAGTTTCACCTTCCTTCAGTCCACGCCTGCCCCCAAAATCTGTTGTCAGGACCAATAACAAAATCCCCTCCACACAATGAAATTTAGCAGTGCCACCCACACTAGTGATCAATTAATCAAAACTCCCATCCCAACTGTGTTGCAGACATAATTAAAATTATTTCAAATGTGCAAGATTTTTCTGTACTGGTTTATTTAGCAATGTCAAATACAAAAACGTCATGCAATTTATTTGGAAAAATTGCAAATTAAAACGTCTCTTTTTCAGCGTTACCAGTTCTTTTTAAATTAGACATTCATCAGAGAAAAGTAATCAATTTGTGTGTACCCAGAGCCTTTTTCCAGAAGAACATGTAAATAAAAAATGTCCATCAGCCAGTTTAAAAAAAAAACAAAACAAAAAAAAAACTCCATGATTCCATTGTTCCACGTCTTCTGGAAACAGCTGTAATCTGTCAGCTTTGGTGGGATTGTTCCTCTCGTCTCGCCTTGTTTCTCAACAAGGCTTGCAGTACTTGCACTGGATCCAAACCCTGTACATGGTGAGCTGTTTCCCTCTGTTCACCTGCAGCCGCCTGTCCACAAGGTTCTGCACTTTCTCAAGCCCAGCCTCTGCAAACAACTCATGAAGCTCATCTAAAACACAGAAAGGCACAAAAATGTGATTCTATTCATGTTGAAAGAATGAATCGGTAAGGGATAATATTAATGGAAAAAAAACTGTATAAACCCCAGTCATTTATACCCTGAGTAAAGAAATAAACTTGGGTTCCGTCTCCTCTGACGTAAAAGTTTTCTGACAGACATCTCCCTAAAAATAAAAAAAAACAAACAAAAACACACAGTTATAAAGATGAAACAGTTAAACATTTCAAGGTTTGGCTGCAAGGACAGGCAGGTATAGGTATTGCTAAGAAAAGTCCTAAAGAGACCTAAAATGTTACAGTGACGTTTTGTATTACTGATTGCTAACAGTTTATGACAAGAGTGTGACTCATTTTAAGCAAATTCTTCCCAGTTGAACAGAATCAGTCAATCAATCAATCAATCAATCAATCAATCAATCAATCAATCAATCAATCAATCAATCAATCAATCAATCAGCAGCAAGACATTTCAAAGTGCTTTACACAATTTAAAATAAAAAATAAAAATGAAAACAGAAATAGACAGACATTTTGAAAATGATTAGAAAGATAGAAACATTATTAAAAGTAAAAATTAAAAGTAAAGACATTTTAAAACATCTCAAACCTCGACATCATACATGGATTCTCAAACCCAAGAGTTTTAGCAGAGTGACATCATACAAGGATTCTCAAACCTCAGAGGTTTTGTATCTTACAAGGATTCAAGGCATTTCAAAGTGCTTTACACAATTTAAAATTAAAATAAAAACAGAAAGACAGTGATTATTAATTAAAATAAAATAAAAACATGAAGAGACAGAGAGTTTGAAAAAGACTTAAAAAGATTAAAAGTAAAAATAAAAATAAAATAAGCATTCAGCTTATCCATAAGCAACTCTAAACAGCATGGTTTTAATTTTAGATTTAAAGACACTCAGTGTTTCAGCTGTTTTACAGTTTTTTGGAAGTTTGTTCCAGATTCGTGGTGCATAGAAACTGAATGCTGCTTCTCCTCGTTTCATTCTGGATGCAGAGCAGAACCAGAACCAGAAGATCTGAGGGGTCTAGACGGTTGGTACGGCCATAGTAGATCTTTAAGGTCTTGTGGTGCTAAACCATTAAGTGATTTGTAAACTAACAACAGGATTTTAAAGTCTATTCTTTGAGCTACAGGGAGCCAGTGTAGAGACTTTAAAACTGGTGTTATGTGCTCCATCTTCCTGGTTTTAGTGAAATCTTTAGGAATTCTAGATCTTTTGAACCTTGACACAACCTGACTGACCTTTCTTGAAGCGCAGCTGTGCCATATCGTAGCGTCCATAATCCCTCAGCAGCATCACACCACCTGGTTTCAGCAGACCTGCTAATCTACTGATGGAGGCCTGCATCCTGAGATGGGGGGAAGAAGGGGGACACTTAACACAGTGTCTGCAACATGCTAAAGATGTACGCAAAAAATGAAAGCACAAAACTCGGCAAAGCAATATCCGTTCGTACCGGTCGGGATGCAGAGCCGACAGCACAAAGATCAGCACGATAACGTCCAGGGATCCATCAGGGATGGGGAGACTGGCCTCGACGTCGCTCAAGTCGTGCACAAAGGCAAAGCAGCGGTTCAAATCGTACTCTGGATTAGTCTGGTGATGAGAGAAACTTAGAGTTAGTCGCTAACATGCTAAAGATCTGAAGAAACTGTTGTTTTGTGAGTCAAAGTGGCTCACCTTCACTAATTCCACAGCAGCGCTGGAGAAATCACAGCAGTAAACAAAAAGTCCAGGGTCACTGCAGAAGGCAAAGCTGCAGTTATAGAGACTGCGAAATGTGAGGAGTCGTCTTTTTTCAGACATGACGCAACTTTTTTTTTTTTTCTTGTGTCGTCTTACTTGTTGGTCTTGAGTATTGGGAAAACTGTGTTCCCCACACCACAGCCAACCTGCACAGAAATGATGTTATGTTTCCGGAGAATTAACCATTTCAAACCGAACAAATGCAATAATGGCGACAAAATGGGCTTCGTTTTGAATGTGTGTGCTATTTGGATGTTTAGAGAATCTTAAATAACAAGAAAGAAAATCACAATTTCAATTGGATTACATTCAGTTAGTGGGAGATGTCTAATGTTTAAAAGATGTTCACATATTTCCACTTGCTAGACGGCTTTTCAGAGTTAATCTTAACAAAAAAAATATCACAATTTTGACACTTCTGGAAAACATTTTGCAAGGCTGGAACATAGAGTGGAACGGATCTTTGCACAATCTGCCTGGTTCCTTCCAGGTCCTGAGTCCAAAGCGCTCTTCCTTTCCGCTCATCCAACAGGATTTGGGTTTAGGGGATGGAGATGGCTATGGTAGAAGGTGTTTCTTGTATTCTTGGCCATATGCTTTGGATCATTATTCTGCCAAAACACCCACTAACAAAAAAAAGTCAATTTTCTAGCAATTGCAAATGACTCATTCAGTCTAGTTTTCTGGAGCTCCCTTCAAAATAATGTTTTCTCCCACTGAAAAACACAGACTTAAATTAAAGGTAAGCTTTTCTACATTTTTGTAGTTCATGCAATAAAAGCTAAATGAAACTGTAGCAGCTATATGCAGGTCATAACACCTTCTTCCAAAAGTTTTCTGTGTCCCATGCAGCACAGAATAGCTCGACTAAAACACACCTAAATTCTGTTTAAAGGGATATGAGTTTTATTATTCAAGCCCATCACTTTAAGAATGTGTTTAAATCCACACGTCACTGAATACAAAATGTGACAATTTCCTGAACTAAATAAATCTATATTCAAAGTATTTATACGGTTAAAATGTGACCAACTTGCTGCTAGAATGATCTCTAACCTCCAGGATGCGATATGTGGCAGAGGAGCCTGGAAAGTCACAGTTGTCACCAGACAAAGCCGCAAAATCCCTGCATTGTTTTTGTTTGCATCCGTCCTGATGGCTGCTGTCCACGGCCGAGTTGTTTGGCTGAGATTCGTGGTTCGGGTTGCGCTGCGGGGCAAGCTCTGGAAACTCTGTGAAGAGCCAGTGACGGTCTTTAAAGAAACGATTCTCGTGTATCGTGTAAAACTCATTCCAGTATTCACTGGCCCGGCTGTTGTACTCCTCTGGAAGTAAAAGGCAGAAAAGCTGGTATTAAAAATATTAAATAAAGCACACTTCCTACAACATAACACTTGTCTGCTTTTCTCAAAGGCCAGTATAATAAAAAAAAAATTATCATGATTTAATTCTAATATATAAATATAAAAATATATTACTTTTCAAAGTTATAGTCTAACCTTGTTTTTCTAGAGGCAAAGGCTGATTGTTTTCTGAAACTTTCTTCTTTGCAGCTTCTTCCTGTTCGTCAGTCCACTCAACATTGTCCCTGGAGACCACAAAACATTATTATTATCCCAACATTGTGAATAAAGTGACTGACCGTGAAGAAATTGTGTCTGATATTTTGATTATATTGGACCGCATTTGTATGTTTTATTATATCTTGATGCAAATTTGACCCAGAATTTAACAATTGCATTAGTGGCATCAACAACTCTCTTTTAAAAGAGTAGTTTCGCCCGTACATCGTGCATTACGGTAAAGTACATAATGAATGCTCACTCTTAACCCCAATGACCTCACCTTCATGGATGAAAATTTTTTATATTTATTTATTTGATCAAGGAATAATTCTGAAAATATATTGGTTAACCATCAAATATGGCAACTTTATTTTGGAGATACGACCGAAGTAGTTGATAATGATTTTCTGACATTTACAAATGTCTTATTTATATGATCTTATTTTCAGTTCTATTTTAATTTCTTAAAAATAATTTCTAAACAAAAATAATCTCTGTTCATTCTAATCGACAGAACTTTTTACGGTAACAGCGGGCAACAGTACTGCCCCTTTTACCGTAATGCACACAGTAGAGGGGAAAAGTAATTTAATGCGAAAACAATCGTATTTTCTAAGTGTCGGTTTGGTTGAATGCGGTAAAAAAAATTCACAGAAATAAACAAAAAAAAAAATCGCAACGTTACAAAAGCTGAACTCAACGATCCAAAGCTAAAGATAATGCTGAAAAAGTCTCCTCCCCTCAAAAGATGCACATGAACCCATTCCGTCCTGTTTGGGTCTGTGGTACCGACCATGCGTTGTGCTGGAAGACCTGCCGCGGGTCTGTAAGGAAGCGCGTCCCGAACTGAGGCCTTTTGGTGTCCTCAGAGGAAGAATTTGAAAGTGTCAAGCTGATTTCAGTGTTTTCAGCCTCCACTCCGTCCACGGTGCGGGGCGCCGCCATGATGGATCTGACGCAGAAGGGAGCGACGCATTCAGGGACAAGCGGAAAAGATACTCGAGAGTTGAAACGCGCTGATAGTTCATATTAATCAGTTTAAAAAAAGCACATTGTTTTTTAACATGGCATAGTTAATGGAGAGCCATTTCAGCCAAAATTAAATAAATAAATAAATGGGTGAAATAAACAAAAAATGAGTAAAATAAATAAAAAAATGAACAAAATGAGTGAAATAAATTAAAAAATTGTTAAATAAATAATGTATCTTTTTCATTAACCCAATTTATTATTTATTTGTTTTTCATATTATTGATTTCTCAATTTCTCTTTTTCATTTACCCGTTTTTCATTAATCTATTTTTCATTTAACCACTTTTCAATAATCTCTTTTTCTATTTTCCAATTTTTCATTAATCTATTCTTTAATTTAACCCCTTTTCAATTTCTTTTATCCACTAACCCGATTTATTATTTCCCACTTTCATTAATCAATTTCTCATATATCCCTTCTTTACTTACCCATTTTTATTTTCTCTATTTTTCATTTAACACGTGTTTGAAACATTGTTAATTTTCCCATTTTCCAATTTCCCTTATTTATTTAGTATTTCCTTATTTTCTTCTTTATCACATTCTATTTTCCCCCTCAAATCTATGGAGAGCCATTTCCGTCAAAATTAATTAATTAAATAAATAGATAAATAAATAAATAAATAAATAAATAATAAATAAATAAATAAATGTGGATTCTGTGAACCTTCACTCTTCTAATTTGATTTTTAGATTATATGCAAAATGTACTTTATTCTGAAAAGAGAAACTTGGACCACGGAGCAAAAGTCCAGTCCACAAGGCAATTTTTTCGAAGATACGACCAAAGTAGTTGATAATGATTTTCTGACATTTAAAAATGTCTTATTTATATGATCTTATTTTCAATTCTATTTTAATTTCTTAAAAATAATTTCTAAACAAAAATAAACTCTATTCATTCTAATCGACAGAACTTTTTACGGTAACACCGGGCAACCTACTGCCCCTAATTAATTTCATTAATTAGTCTTATAAATAAGTCAGTTATCACTTTAAAAATATTGTCTGAGTAAATTGCTTCCGGTCAAAAACTGTGTTTCTTTCGATATGTTTTTTTATTGCCAATATAGTTTGTGTTTTTAATGTATTTCTATTGATGTATGTTATTTTACTTTCCTGCAAACACTTTGCATTACCTTGAGTCTAAATTGTGCAATACAAATAAATATATTTGATTGCATTGTTACTTTCTTACACACTAAGGAAAACTTTAATGTGTGCATTAGCACTTTTTCTACACTAGGGGGAGACATATACTGAGAATATTTCCAACGTCAGTTCTTTAATAATATTAAAAAAGACAATTTTCTCTCTTCCGTGTTGATAACATCTACGCGGAAAAGAGGAAAGAGTCTCCAAAGTATCGGTTTGTGTTGGCAAGTCTGTTCCAGGAAAAAATATCTTGTTTTCCTCAGGAGACATTTTTGCTATTAAAACCTGGTGTACAATTTTGGAATAATTTCTGACATTATACTAAACATTAGTTATTATGTACTAAAAATGTACATATTCTTCTCAAACTTCAATACTTTTAGGGTCTAGTTCAAATAAATAACTTTCAACATTGTGTTTGAGAGAGTTTTATAGATTTTCTTTTTATAGTTTTATAGAAGTTTTGTTTACACAACAGATTAAAATACGCAATAGGGCATTCATAAAACATTTGAACCGATCCACAGTCAGCTTGTTTATAAAACAGACTGGCCATTTTTGTTGTGGCTGTACTTCCATACTGTCAAACTTAATGATGACAGTAATGTGAGTTTTTAATGGAGGGGGAAGTTTAATCAGTCTGTATCCGATTGATCAAGACAGTCCAGGCATGTGAACGCTGTCGTCTAAACAGAGGCTTAGGAAGCAGGAAACATTACAAAATGACAAAAATGATGCACCATGTTGAGTGAATGTTGTTGAAAATAGTCACATGTGAGACAACAGGAACTAAGTGAATGAATAAAGAAGAATCCTTTTTCAGAATTCCCCAAAAGCATTTATTGGTACTAAGTAAACAAACAGAATCTGACAATTTCTTTTCTAAGACGCTGTGGGTGACAAATATGAGTCTTAAAGATCATCTGGTGTTTGATTTTTAAAAAAATCTGACATTTTAGAAAGAACATCTTACAAGTCACAAAACACTACAAGTTTCCCAAATGTAACAAAAAACTTGTCAAACATCAGTAAGAAAGCAGTTTCAATTGTGCAAAAGACAGGCATGAAACCAAAATGCACCAGACATTGTAGCATTATGTCCCATTTAAATGACCCAAAGGCTCTTTAAATATAAACTTTAAAAAATGTAAAACGCCCAAATACTAAATATAATATAAATTTAAAATGCGCTGAGCAACGCATTTGTGCAAACGCAAAACATAAAAAGCAAAAAAAAAAAAAACACTGTTCATGTATGAATGATGCACCACCACTGGTCTATATTTATAATACAATCTATACCCCAGGCATCACTGTAAGCCAAATACATAAATGCAACAGAAACGAGGCTTAATAATTAAACATAGCAGTTTTACATTCAATTTGCCCAACAACAATTTTCACAACAGAAGTACAAAAAAACTCCTAACAACTACCGTAGAGATGAAAACACCTTCCTAAAAATAAACACACATGTTGGAAAATTTAAACAGCAGTTCACTTAAGTGCAACCTGAAAGCTTGACTTTAACATAGTCCATGAAAATATGTAGAAAACTCATCCTCCTAAAAACCAAAAAGCCTTAGAGCAAACAGCTTGTGACTCATATTGATAGTTTGTAAGGTTTTAAGTTGTGTAGAATCATCACGTTGAACTGTTGACAGCAACACATCAGTAGCCGGTCTAATGACAGCGTAAAAGATCTTCCTCTCATTCCATCAACGTTGTCAACCCCTGAATTATTTCCTCTCCGGATCCAGACGTTAGTTTCCTCTGTACGCTACATTGGTAAAAGTGGAAGTGGCTCCTTTGTACAAAGGATTGTTACCCTAGAACACACAAAAAAAATAAATGAACTTGGTTCCACAGTGCGTTTGTCAGTTCGGAGGTTCTACACGGTCTGGCATCTTTGATGCTTACCGTATCCCAGTTGGCTTTGGATCTCTCCTCCTCAAACTTGGCGTACTCTTTGCGATCATGGATGGTAACCAGCAGCTTCCAGATGAGCAAACCAACAAGACCCAAGAGCAGAATGGCTCCGGCCACCGCCAAGAGCACCACTAGGATGTCAGGACCCTCGGGACACGCTGAGAAACAGATACTTTCAGAAACTTTCAGATTCCCATTTGTGTTCTCTCATTATTGTGGCGCTGCACCGTCAAGATGTGTGACTAACTCTGAGAGATGTTCTTAATACAATAACACATTCCTAAATGCACACACTGTGCCTAACCAGAGATACATCAGGATCTTCTGTCCTCCTGTACCTAAATAATAATTTTGCTTCTCTGACAGCTTAAATTCCTAATAAACACTAAAATATTTCACAGTACCTGGATCTTTCACCACATACAAGATAGATTTGCCAGTGCTCTCTTCATAATACTGGAAGCTCACGATGCAGTCGTTCTCGTCTTTGTAGGAGCAGTTCACCGCAGTGTGTTGTTGGAATTCTACCAGGAGGGGGAAAAAAAGAGATAAAAGAACAGGACCATTAAAAAAAAAAATGTGAGACAAAGTTTTTCATTAAAAACAGAGATTTGTGTAGGTCAGCAAGATAGTTCAGTCGTAATCAGGTGAAATTCATGCAAAGTGGAGGAATGTGACAACACGACAAGACCACAACAGCCCAGGGTCGCGTAAAAAATGGGACCAGAGAGAGTTCTCGGCACTCACCCACATTCCCATCCATTTTCTCACTCAGCTGGTCCACAATTTGAATTTCATTTTTGCAGATTCTGTTGCAGCTGTTGTCACTGATGTACTGTCCTCTTTTGAAATGCTGACACTCAACGCACTGCCTGCAGGCAACAATAGGACACCTTCAGCTTTATGCAATACAGCCGGTTTAAACTTCAGCGCTTTAGCTGCAGCATATAGTAGGAAATCCAACTTTTACAGAGGTATTAAAATGGCAACACATGTTGTGCCATTTTATATTCATTTCCATGTTGGGTGTGGAGAAATAAGAAAAAGATAAAAAATAAATATCCAATTCAAAGAGCAATGATACTGCGAATGAAAAACCAATCTGTGGTATTCATGCAGCAACAACACAATGGCCACATATATGACTCATAGATTTAGAGATGCTATGGCAAAAACCAGTGTAGAGCTTAATAGATTTACTTACTTCTTTATTGTGCAGGCGTCAGGGCAGGTGGGGCACCTGTCACACGTCTCTCCGAAGGCTCCGGGTTGAGTGCACTGACAAACCCCGCACTCGCAGTTACCCCGGCCGCTGCACAGCAGCCCTGAGCTGGACACGCAGGTGTCTGTGCGGGTGGTGCAGTTACAGTTGTCTCCTTTCCAGCCAGCGTCGCACTGGCAGAACCCACAGTTACACTTCCCGTGATCTGAGGGAAACGGAAACGGTCGTGTCAGCTCAATTCAGCTTGATGACTTTAGCTAATTTGTCAAAATAACTATGTGTTTTGACGTCATTTTATTTCTGGTTCATCTGGGAGTTTATTCTGCTTTTGTGTGAACAGTGAAGACATCTTGCTTATTCTTGGAAGCAGCAGGTACAGTTTGGCTCCAATCCGTTGTAAACCTTAAATGGACCATTAATGATGAGGAACCCAGCAATCTGCCTGTGTTAAAACAACTTGGCAAAGTTGAGTGGATCAAAATTCCTTCAGAGCAATGTAAAGACTCACTGCAGGCAAACAAAAACTTTTGATGTCAGTTGTTGCACCCGGAGAGTGGCGCAACCAATTATTAGTTTTATGTTTTCAGCACAAATTGGTTAACTCTGTATTCATTTAAAATTAAAATGTTAATTTCAAAACAGAATTTGGTTCAGGTTATCATGGCGCATGATGATGTTAAACTCTTAAGGGTGACAAAAAAGTAGAAGAAAATCTATCAGAGGGAAAATACATTTTCACAGCTCTACAAGTACATTTATTAAGAGAAAAATATATATATATATATATATATGTTGCTACACATTTTGACTCTTGTAACAACTGTAGAATAAAGTTAACTATTACATTCTTAATGTATGTGTATATGCGGTCTAGGATTTTATAATTAAAAATATATGTATGTTTTACTCTGATCTAAATATACAATTTGACACAAAAGCCAGTATCCCCTTAAAATGGGAGAAAGAGGAGAACATGACTTTGAATTACAGTAAATGTGTGTTCATCGTCGGGAAATGGCTGCTGCACAGAAATAGCCAAACGGATGGAGAAGATCCATATCTTTCCTCTGCACTCAGTGAGTCAGAATGAAAAGGAGGGAAAATTCTTTTAAACTCACTATTAGAAAATGCAAACAATTCAGCATGTGGAACTGTAATGCAAACAGTCCTTCATAATTAAGCTTTTCATGTTTCCTCACAAGTTGGGCAGACTCTTATGTGTAGCACTGCTGGAACTATCACTTGAAAAGGAACACTAAAAATAGCATGATATGGTTTTTTACTTCCTGACACTGATCTGTTTGCATTTTCACCTATTAGTAGCAGTGAGTTCCAGGGGCTGTTCTACACTATGTTTAGCCCATTTTAAGTTTTAATCTCATGGGTGAGGCTCGATAAACAAAACCTACGAAATACAAATTGCTTAATTGTAAAGTTAATCACCGACTCGCTTAAGTACCCTGTATTTAAGTGAGCTGGATTATGTATTACTACATTTCTTAGTACACACTTGTGAGCCATCAAGAAATTAGGGTTTAGTCACTGCAGTGCTCTCAGACGTCTGAGAGTGTAGTTTTATTGATTTTGTGTTAATGAGCTCCTTTCCTGTGTGTCTTTGAAAACATGTTGCACGAGCAAATGTGAAGCCCAACGAACGATGCTTTAGTTGAATCTTTAACACTATAATCACCAATTAGTCACAAAGAGAACCTAACTGTCATTTCAGCCGTGAAAGACAACAAAGACACTGGTTGTAATTAATTAGTTCTTCTATAAACCAAAGAAAAATCAGCATTTTAATGAGTTTCCCTTTATCTGTTTAAAAAGTTGCTGGTTAATTGTTTCCACTTGGAAAAAGACATGTTCATGAAATTTGTTGCGTGGGTTTTCTTTTTGTTGTTGTTATTACTCATTCTAAGCTCATTATTGGGCAGGTGGTCATATGAAATACACCCTCAAGGCAAAGAAGCACAAGAAGAGCAAAGTGTTGCCCCAACTATGCAACTATTTGCTGACAGAATCTTAGAATCAGCTTTTCTTGGTGAACAATTGCAGACGCTGCATCAGGACGTTAGGCAACCTGAGAAACAATGACTGAGATCTGGTGACTGAAGGCGGACCAAACAGGATTTCTTTCTGGATAACGTGTGAGTCACAGTGCAGCTGGATCACAATGCCGGAAGTCACTGATCCTGGAATGTTACACATAGTCCAAGGGTCTCTGATTCAACAGCTCAGAGAGAAACCATCCTCTGCTGTAAATGTCACAAAACAACAGCTCCGACACCCTATTTACTGCAGCTTCTTCTTCAGTGCTTTTTTAAGCTCATGGTTACCTGTGGTGACTGTGGTTATCTGTTTCTGAACAGAACCACCTCATAGTCTGGCCTGCTCTTTCCACATAACAGTTAAGAGATTAAAACGCAACACAGACAGTACACGTGAAAAAGTCAATACATGTTTTTGTGCAAAACAGTGCCACAATTAAAAGGAAGTTTAAAGACTGCGATTTTGAAGAAATATAAGGAAGAGGGTTGTCACAGTAAAAAAACAAAAGAAAAACAAAAAAAGCAAGAGATAAGAACAGGAAAACAGACAGGGGCAATAAAACAGAGCTTCACTCTGCAGAAAGGGAGGAGAGGAGCTCCCTGCAGCGGAATGCAAACTTTCCTGCTCTCTCTTTCCTCTTTTTTACAGGCCCCGGAGCAATGCGTGCTTTCTCCTGTTCTGTCCCACTCCCTCAGCGATGGAAAAAATACACTGCCACAAAAAAAAATATATCAATGATGTTTTCTTTTCACCCTGAGTCAAGAATTAAAGTGGTGGGACATCAGCTCTATAAAGGAAGCATTATAATAAAACTGAGACGAATGCATTGTTCCAAAGCACAGTGGATAGTTTTCCTCTGGTTGCAGCTTTGTGAGTATGAGCTGCACTAAAGATCACTCACTAGTGGAGGCTCTTTAAAAGATGACATCATGTTTTAGGAAGGGTCTCACTCACCACAGACAAGAGCTGCTACTTTAAAGAGCTCTTGTTACAATATTACCTATCAAACAACCACATATTTAAATTAGAAATAACTGAAGGGAATTGATAATCTTAATGCAGTCAAATGTGCAGGCATTCATTTAAGTGTACGAAGATATAGACATAAAATCCAAACATTTTTTATGGGGTTCGAGATGGTGACCACTAAAAGTTATTACTATTAAATTTATTATTGAGGAATTATTGGGGCGGGGCTCCTATGGCTAAAAATATCTCTTTTAGCCACAATCATATGAATCTAGTTTGTATTTCATGAGTAATAGGAATTGCAACAAGCAGTTGAGACATTAGGAAATCAGTCAAACTCATTTAATAATTTGGGCATTGCTTATTTAATGAAATGATTGTGAGTTATATATATTATTATACATATATATATATATATATATATATTATATTATTTTTTTTTATAATGCAATTTATATAATATTATTATTTATAAGTAGTTTTCGAATGAGATCTGGAAAATGAAAAGTCCCGGTTGGCTTAAACATTTCTAAGTAAAATTAGCTGATGTTATGTAAAATTGGCTTGAGATTGTTTGGTTTCAGACTCAGCTAAATGCTTTTCATTGATTTTAAACTCCTTTTGTAAATCAAATAGTTACTCTGTCTTAAATATGCTTAACAATTTATGTTCTCAACATTAACAGAAAATCAGCAGAACGTTCTAGCTGTTGTTGTGAGAGGTCAAAGAGGAATTTACTGATTTGCTAATACTCAACCCATACATACCCAAACTATTACAGTAGATCAACTGAAGACAAATGCAACAGTTATGTCTTCAGCTGAGCTGTGCAGACTTGTCATGGGACGTTAAAGCACAACTTGAAGCTCTTTAGCAAGAACACAGTCATATCCTGGCACCAGCAACTGACTATAAAAACAAAACACTTGAAGTCTCGCATAAACACTTGGGAGTTGTGCCGTTTATGGTCATATACTCAATTACTGTAGGTATGTAATTATTTACAGGTATTTTAAACAAGGGAAGACTTCATATGCGTTTGAAATTTGAAACCTTTGATTTTTCCAGCTATGTAACAAGAAAAATGATGTAAACTCATTCAGTTATGTCTACAGAGCAGAGAGAAGAAGTTAAAACCTAAGGAGGGGTGAAAGGAGGGGAAAGGCAGAAAGATCTTTCCTGATTCACACAACTCTGAAATGACACACACAAAAAAGCCTTAACAGTGTAATAACACTCTGATAAACATCACCTAGATTATTGGTTACGATGCAACATATACCATGTTATTTTGTACCACGTTCAAATATGAGTGCTGCTGTTGCCAAAGCATTTAAACACACTTCCCCTAACCGTTAGGGGAAGTGTGTTTACAGGGTTACAGATTTCAGAAGAGAAAGAATCTCAGCTCAGATATGAATACATAAATCAGTGAGTTTTTTTTCCATAAAAGTTTTTTCTTAATTTTAATAACATAAAAGTAAAAATATTTAATCAGATCAAGCTATAAGTGTGTAAATATGGTAGTGCTTTAAAGAACTTAGGGTCAGTTGGCAAAAAAAAAAAAAAACGTTAATTATTTTCAGTCATTTTTCACCTCAATTATCCCATTTAAATTCTAGGCTAAGGAAACTTCTGTTTGAGTTGTTTCTCCCTGTGACTGAGTGAGTTTTTTACAGGTGGCTCCATCCTCATCAAAAATATGAATGTTAATTTGAGTGGATCCTGCTGTGACTGCAGTGTCTTTTGATTTTGTTATAGACTAAGCAAGAGAAGAATGTGTCCATCCGTTCATGGTGTATACCTACTTGTCCTTACAGTATGGATAGATCACCAGTTCATACAGAAACACACAGGATAGACAACCATGCACAACCACACTTTCCTCTAAACTCAATGTAGATAAAAAAGTCATGTTTGTGGAGCAGATACACAAGGGAACATGTAAACTCTACGCACAAACAACCCATAATGAGATTCAGTTTATTGCTGCAAGCATTTGCACGTTCTCCCTTTCTCAAGGTGTTCCAGTTATTGGGGGTTGTTAAATGTCCTTTGGTATGAGTTTGTGCAGGCATCATGTTTTGCAGCCCAATGACGATCTTACAACAAATCCTATTTCCCTGGACCAGGCCCTGGTTGGAGTCTTTAGGATCATTCCAGGATGTGGCAATAGCTCAGAAAACCTTTAAACATTATCATGACCTTGTTAGGTCCTCGAAAAGACCATTCATGTATGGTTGATTTCTTTAACTTATTCCAGTGTAAGGGTGAGCCGTGATTCAACAATAATCAGATAAGAGTAAATTAGACTCACTATTATGTGCCAAAAGACTGTCAGCTGTATAAAAGAAAACCTCGTAAATAGTTAAAAACTTCAAGGACTTACTAAAACACTTAAAGGAAAACTTGCACATACTCACCAGAGCAAAGAGCTCCTTTGAAGTGCAAACAGTTGAAATCGTCACATTCGCAGTACTTTCCCCAGATCTGACCAAACCCAACAGAGTGACAGGAGCACTGTCCACATATGCAGTCACCTCTCCCACTGCATAACGGGCTGTTAGAATTTGGGAGGCAGTTGGCATCGTCAGACGGATGATATCCTCCTGCGAACACTCGCAGAGCGAACCCAGTCGGCCCTGCAAACACTGGCAAACTCCACACTCATAGGTCCCGTTGCCATTACTGCACACTGGACTCTTGGGTTCTGACTTGGCCTCACAGTCACAGCCACAAGCGAAGTCTACTGTCACCTCCAGCGAATCCTTGAAGCCCAGGGGTTTGATGGTAAAAGTGCGGCTCTTCTCTTTGGGGCAGCTGCGGAGCTGAGCATCCACAGTGAAAGACACCTAGGGAGAAAAATAGATTTAATAAAGGAAAAACATATGCAGGTAAACTGATGCAACATACTCCATATAGTCTAAAAATTACAAATAATACATACTGTGTCCCCGATCTTCAAACCAGAGCAGGAGCTGAGTCCACGAATCATCTCTCCATTGAGGCAAGAAGCATTAAACGAGAGATTCAACTCCTCTGGGACTCCCAAAAGCTCCAGCGCCACTTTAGAGCGAATTTTCTGCACACATAAGGATTTCCTGTTAGTCTATCATTATTGTGTATGTATAGTGCATTTGTTTCTCAAATAAATTTAATTAGATTTAGGCATGGAGGCCTGCTTTTTCAGAGAGCTTCACGCTGTCAGATTATCTAACTGATTCCTTGATTTCACAGGACAGGCAGTAATCAAAACTCAGCTTTCCAGAAAATGCTGTTATATACAGTTAATGACTAGGTTATTAACGGGTACAATTTGCTCTCATGTGGGGCCACGTTGGCATTTTGTCTTTTTTTTCTTTTTAGATCTGAAATGCTGAATGTGACAAAAAGGTCAAAGAGAAGAAAGGTGGGAATTTCTTGTTTTAACAGCAATGTGTTTATTACAGGTGTAGCACAACCTCTACCCTGAAAATATACTTGTACCTCATAGGCATCTTTAATCAGCTGAATGACGTTCCCAGAGTCAAAAGAGAGCGTTCCCACAGTTGTGCCTGGAATCAGCTGACTGTATTCCTAAAAATAATAACATATTGATTATAAATATTTTTTTTTCTTGTAATACTAAAACATTTGTATTTTTTTACCTGGTAAAGGGGTACGACATCACTGGTCACAGCAAAAATTAAATTAATGTTGTTTTCAGACATCTTATCTAATATTTTTCCCAAGGAAGGATAGTCCTGAAAAACACAGGAGTTACAATAGTTCATAATTTAATGTTTAACTTTTATTTATCGTCTTAGTTATTCTTAAATACCAGCACAGTGGATTCATTGAAATAATTGTTATCGTCGAGGTGACACTCTCCGTCATTGGGCTGAACGATGCCAGCTATGCGTCCGTCCAGGGCCAGGTGAGATTTGGCATCGGTGGTCAACACCAGAAGATGTGAGGCATCTGGACGCCATCCGATCCTGTCCTAAAAAATATCGGCCACGAAGCCGAATTAATCGCAGTGTTGAAGTCTGAACGGCAATCTCTGAAGAGTATATTTTCATCTTACCTTGCACACCATTGCTTGCATGATAGCCTCAAATCCCCCTCTGGACTATCCCTATTTCTGGACACCTTCTGCTTCTGCACCTCCTCAGTGAAGCGAGACACCTTCTCTGTCAGCGACAACACGTTCTTGAAAGCAAACTGAGGTTGGCATTGGTCGTTAATTCTGTTCATAGAGACACAGAACAGAAGTTAGAAAGTTCAAATTCAAGTTTTCAGATGTCTGAAATTGACGGAAGAGGATCAGGACCTATGAGGAAAGAAAAAAAGGATTCGGTCTAATCCCCAATATTCTTTAATTAGGTTGTAATAAGCACATAACTGTTTCTTCCTTGTTTTGTAGACCTGTACTTTATACGCTTCAAGAACCTGTTCCAAATTTGCTGGGTAAGTTTGAGTTTTGAGACCAGTTTTTTCTTTTGGTGCATAAGCAACTTAAAATCAACTCTGATTTTGAGTTTATTGAATTCAGAGATTCAAGTCAGAGTTTTATTTAAATTGATTTATTTATTTTTGGTGGCCCTAATCCTCTCCCATTGCCCACACTTGTAGAGAAAAATGTAATGACTGCAATTCCTCTCCTATGCAAACCACAAACATTCAATGACACCACATACCCAATGCAAGGATTTTCAATTGCGCTCTTAGGGTAGGTAATCAAGTAAGGGTAAGTGGTCTTGTCCACAAATGCTCCAAATCCCATGTGAAGTTTACTAGTCATTTTGCCCATTGTTTCAGCAAGCTTGTTGCCCAGGGTTTGCAATTTTAAAAGATCATCTTTCATTGAATACGAAAGATCCATCAGGTAGTAGAGGTCCACTGGGTAATCCTCCACCTGTTTCACAGTCACTGTGAACCGCTTAGTGTCACCTGGGTGAAAATAGAAAGCAGAGTAAGTTTAGCTCCAGTGCATTTCTGAGCATGTTTTACCATTTAGCTTTTAAGACCAACACACCTATCCTTAACGCCAGGCGGAGTTTCTGAGGCCTGATTTGAGTTACATCAGCAGTAGACGAAGCCTTGTCACTGAGAGGATTGTTCTGCTGGATTTCCAAGATGCTGGTGGGAAACTCTATAGCTGCAGCGCTGCACCCTTCTTTAACAAGGTTTTCTCTGAGGTCACAGCGAGATAAGCTGGATCTTCCCATCCCAAACACCTGAAAAGTAGATGCATCCAAAACGTGATGTTTAGAATCAAAAACCAAACAAGATGACATGAAGCTGGAAAGTGTGACTTTTATTCTAACTCAACTGCAGGGGTTTCTATTTATGATTTTTTTTTTAAATATTCTTTTTGGTTACTGTAACCTGAAAGTTGTTTCCAAAAGCCTCATAAGCAGGAATTAATCAGTGATCCTGAACATTCTCTTTTTCTTGTATTTCTTACTGTTTGGCCCTGACTTTAACTCAAAGCTTATAAGACAGGCAAGATCCATATTAACATTGTGTATGTGTGCATTACTACACACACCTGAGGGCTGATATAGACCAAGAGCTGATCCTTTGTGGTGTGAGCAGTGGCTGAGACAGATGGGAACTTATACTGAGGAGCTGGAGCAGATGGGAAGATTTACATATCATGGATCTAACTTTTAATTCCACCTATTTAATAATTCCATTTTATGTTTTTCCATTGTTCAGCTAATCAATCAGGCAACAAGTAATTAAACTATAATCTGGCCACACCTGTTACAACCTCTATCCATCATCCTATTAACTCTCAAGTAATGTATTTCCACATTGTGATGCTAACACTACACTATTCTTTCACTCTGTACATGGTGGATTAAGGTCACATGTTTTCTACCAATATAACGTTTTGCATATTTACAAGAAACTTCCTGCTTTATATTATTTGAGCTTTCCTCTGTCCCCTACATCTATTTTGAGAAGGGGACTCTAGTAAACACAAAAGCTCTCCACACTTTTCAGATTTTTTTAGTTAAAAATAAATATTCCATCTGCGCTACGGCTACGCACTAACTTAGTTTTTATCCATCATACAAAACAGCAGCATGCTAACATTGCTGCAAGGTAACGTGTACATCTGTACCTGATCAGAGCACCATGCACAGCTAGGATGAACAACAAGACATTCTCGACAAGTGGTGACTCCACGAGATGTGCATATGTTGGAGCCTGTGAAAGTAAAACCAAAGAAACATTTAAGCAATGGAATTATTTTACATTTAAAGCACAAACATCAATAAACTCATAAAGATCTGAAAAGGTTTGTTTTCTCCTCTTATCCATCCAGTTTATTAAATGTGTGAGAATATGGGGACAAAACACAAACTGCTCTTTGGATCTTGAACATCAGTTATATATATTTTTTGTTGAAATTTCAGGGACACCTATTGGGTTGGTTTGTGCAAAATTTGGAAATCATATGAATACCTGAGACTCTATTAACCACTTCAAATCATCTGGGAATTTCTTACAATGTTTAGATGTATATCTATGAGAAATCTTGACTATTTCTTCACTGATGTTGGAAAAGAAAGACTGGCTCACAATCTGCTCTAAAGGAGCTAAGGACTCTGTGCAGGCCAGTCATACCATCCCACAAAGTTGAGTAAATACTTGTCCAAAAGCTGGCAATTGCTAAACACAAATTTATCATAAGATGGTTAGACAGACAGGCATGATTTGTACTCCAGAAGTCTCTGTTGCTCTAATGTCTGATGGTGCCATGCGTAACCCCAATCCATCCGCATGCTTTGAATTACACAACAGCCCGTTCCACAAACCTCCCTATTCCTTAAGTCGTCTAAAAGCCTCATGAAGCTTGGTTGACTGTATTAAATCTGCAGAACATTGACGATATCTGCTCATTGCACCTCAATCTCCTCTGACCCAGCTAACAGTTATGTAAAATACCACTTCTCTCTTTCTGCAGATTTAGAAGTGGACTTCTAGGAGGTTGACTTATCTTCCTCTTTTGCATTTTTTCTCTCAGCTGTTCTTATCTCCTTCTCTTCCTTGACACTTTTCGCCCCACCTCTCTCACTCACTCAGTTGCTTTTTTTTGTTTCCCTTTCTGTATATATATATATTATATATTATATTATATATATATATATATATATATATATATATATATATATAATGATAGATAGATAGATAGATAGATAGATAGATAGATAGATAGATAGATAGATAGATAGATAGATAGATGATAGATATAGATATAGATTAGATATATAGATATATATATATACATATATCTATATACTGTATATATGTATGCACAGCTGGACAGAACAAGCAAAAAACAATTATAATACCACAAGTTAGCGGTTTGAACATGTTGTAGAGTAACTAGAGTCCTGACATGTTACAGGTGGCGTCCTGTCAGAGTCCTATAGGACAAAAAAACATAAATCATAATATTAAAGTATTAAAGTTAGTATATTAAAGTATAACACTTGTATAACACTAAATACGTAATACTATACGTACACTAATACGTATAATATACTAAAGTATATTAAAGTTAGTCATAAAACATAAATCATAGGAGTTGGAGTTTCTTTATCTGTGATAATAAAGATCATCTGAAACATTTAAATTAATTATTTCGAGGAGTGACCAGATACATTTTTTTGGCAACATATGACATTAAATCAGCTTCCATGTTGAGTGGAGTGGCATAAATAAATAAATAAATAAATAAATAAATAAATAAATAATAAATAAATAAATAAATACAGCTGTTCACAAAGTCATGGAGAGTTACAGAGTCTTAATAATTTAAAATCAATTCTGTCGATCCCACAAAGTCTGATGTTACTTTGTTTCCCTGTTTTAATATCACCCACTCGAAATCAAACCAATAAAGTTCTTTATAATATCCGCTGTGTTTTTGTGGCGCCACTGATATTCGCAGGTCACCTCGCCCTGAAGAGCATCCCGGCTGTTTTTACTCCCTTATAAGGAAAAGTGAAGAGTTTAGGAGCATCGAACATTGTCGCCCCTTTTAAGTCATCCAAAAGTTTCTTCCCCCCTTTAATACTCATCAAGAAGACAAAGTTTTATAACTATACCCGCCAGCAACCGGGTTCCATTAATTTAAACACTTACAATTTATAGTAATTTGAAGCGCCAAGTCGCCTCAACAGGTGGAAGCTGTCAGAGAAATAATATGCAGTAAGAAAGGAAAAATATCTTACCGTAAACGTTTGACGCAAAGAGAAACAGATGGACTAAACGGGGTAATAAGGAGCCCATGGCTGAGCGCGTTCAGAGCCGCTGTTCCTGGTTCTCTTCTCAACTTTTGTAAGAGTCGCGTCTGAAGATCTTCCCCCCATCAGTGGAGGAGAACCGCAGCCTTTACGACATGCTCAGACGCATCTCAGGACACTTATAATTATCTGGCAACTTGTTATGAAATAATAATTCTGGACGTACATGGTTTTATTTATAGACATTTCTATGAAAACTCCGATCATCTATTTGGTTTGTAAAATAAACTCAAACGCTGCCGAGTTCAGGGGTGAAAGAAGTTTTTAAATTCTTGGCTGTAGGAGGTTCAAAAGAAGCTTAAGAATTGTAACTATGTGTTATTGTTGTTTTGACAATTATTCGCGATAAATATCAGTATTTTTCTCATCATGATAATGTGGCCAATAGCAACAAAAACGATGCAACATGTCTGGAACTAAATGTGAATCGCTCTTCTCAGAAAATACAGAGAAACTATTTCCATGTAATAGTGCCTCCTCCCTTATTGCAAAAGGTTGTCGTTTAATATTATTACAGGTTGATATTATTGGAAAGTGATCACCCCCTGATAATAGCCACTATTCTGCTTAGAAATTCAATTGAGAATTGATCAAAACTCCTAAAATGGTCTTAACATAACTTGATGTTGTTGGTTTATATGCATAAAACTGACTTTCATCCATCTTACATGAGTTTCCGTATGTCTGCTGTATGTCTGCTCTGCCCTCTACTGGACAGAAACGCCTACAGCATGTGACAATTGTTTAGGAAAAAACGAGTTGAAAAGTTGAAAAACTACATTTTGTATTTATGCTGGTTATCTTGTCTGAGGTAAAAAAAAAAAAGATAATCTGAAACTGTTAATCACCCAAATTTAAAAGAAAAACACTAAAGCCTAAATAACTCACTTTTTCTGGAGAATTTCCTGGAAGTTTCTATGAAAGAAAACCAAACACAGTGGAGGATGGGGTAAAACTTTAAAAAGGTTACTATTTTACACTTATAAATGTCTGTCATGATTGTTGTAGATGATCCAAATGCAGAGACAAAGATCGGAGGAGGTGAGGGAAAACGATACTGTAAGGAACAGAATGGACAATGAAATGGACAACAGGTCACTCTAACATAGTGTGACTGAAACTGAAGAATATCTACAGAAGGAAGTTGATTCCTGGATGCAACACAGATGGGTAAATATGCAAATAGAAATCAAGTGTAAAATTCAGGGAACGGAGGTACAGTGAAAAGTAACACAAAGATCAAGAATACAAAAATTTATGAAACGCAAGATGGAATAAAAATAATCAACATAAGCAAACTGAACTTAAAGTTCAATAGATAATAGACAACATCAGATATGTGTTATCAGCCACTGAGCCCTTGATAATTAGTCCTGGTTATTATTCCTTTTCTCTGATACTTCTGTAATAATGTGAAGAAGTAATCTAAAAGAGAAAATAAAGGTCATTTGCATGGCACATGTTTTAGATTTTCATTGAATTAAAAAAGAACCAAAAACAATATGTTCATGGTTGTAATGTTTAAAAACGTGAAAAAGTCAAATGTTTTTTATATTATTTAAATACCTGCGGTGTTAGGGGAGGGGGGGGGACGAGGAGCACCCCCATGTTGATACTTTTTGATCCAAGTTTGATTTGTTTGACGTTGGGGGTTAGAAAAAGACAGAAACCTGGATGAAATCTCAAATTGTTGCACAGAAATTAACTTAGGAGGAGTTTGCGTGCATGTGGCGGCGCTCAGAGAGGCAGACAATGCTTCTTATCTCTGCACTTGTCCATTTATTGAATCTTTATCCATGAGCCCGCTCCTATTCTCCAGTCTGTTGCTAAGTTACTGCCACCCTTGTTCAAGAACTGCTGCAAAGAAGAAATGACAGGAATAGAGAAATAAGTAGGAAAGCTATAATGGTTAACTGCTCTGCTGGCATCAAGCTTTCGGTGTAGGTGGACGGGGATAATACACAGGTAGATAATACACTCTGAGCGATGAAAATCCCTCTTCAGTAATGACTGATTTGGATCTATTGGCTCCACAAGCCACCTGTGGCGAACACCCCCTCACATCAGTGGCATTTTGGGAAGAGGTACTGTATGCTCTGCTTGTCCTGAATAAAAAAAAAAGCTACAGACTGGGTCAGATGGCAGCCAATTAAGACTGAACAAGAAGGAAGTAGGGTGAGAATGGACGGGGTCCTGACCTGCATTACAGATCTATCTGCAGCCCTTTAAGCTTTTCACAGAGTCTGAGAAGTCAATATCGCAACAGGATCAATCTCAGACAAAAATCAGTGTTTGATTAACCGCAGCCAGCTTATGCTTTTTCCACTTTGCCAGCTTCAAGGGTCAAGTGCAGGGTGATATGAGTTTCTTTTTTTTTTTAAGGTGATTTGTCTGCGGGGCTTATAAGAAGCGCTCAACCGCCGCTGATCTGAGACAATGTATATTTGTGTTGTGACGCACCGCAATCCGATTGGCCTCCTCCTTCTGCAGCCCTTCTCTGTATGCGAGGCTTACGTTTCCTAATCCCAGGGGATGAAAGTTTATATGAGGAGAAAATAAACATTAATAACTTAACATTTAGCTTGGAAGGAAATTAAAAAGGAGGGTTGTTCTGTTCCTGATAAAACCTCGAGGGTTGTCCTCACATGCGACAGCACAGTGCGGATTCAGAGAAAGGACTCAAAGAGAGAGAAAAAAATCTGGATGAAAGAGGGTGAACAAAGAGCCAGGGGAGAAAAATCTGTGATTTGAAGATGTGTCTAAATGGAAATGAGCTTTAATGGGTGCTGGCTCGATGTGCGGAGAGTCTGCGCCTGAGCAACAAAGAAAGAAAGAAAGAAAAAATCCTCAATTAGATTTGTGAATTCTGTAATCTGTTTCTCAAACAAACAGATTTTCATTTGAGCCTTTTGAAGCGGGCCGGCTGAAATAGAAGTGCAAATCTCTCTGCAGCGAAGTCGTTATCTGCCTAAAGAAACTTTATGACTGATGTCTGTCTAGTGCAGCATCAGTGCATTGCACCAGTCTGCTGTGGTGCCAGAGCAGTTTATATTAGACTAATTAATGGCTGCATTACCTCCATCTCATTAGGACTCCCAGAGGTGGCAAAAACCTTAAGATCAAAACTTGGCCTTTGACATTTTCTGTGATTCTAAAATAAAAAAAAACCCCATCAGAGTTCACTTTCCTTAATTTGATCTGGCATTTAATTGCCCCCATATGTCTTCTTTAGCAGAAGAATGGGTCACAAAGGAACCTCTACAGTTCAGGGTTTGCTTTGATCGGCTAATGAAGGGCCATCGTGGGAAGAATCCCTCAACGAAGAGGAGATGCTTCGAAGAATGTCAGGTGAGCGCCACACAGGGCGTGCTTTCCAGAAATTTATTTGCGGGCAAAGAAGCCGAGACGAGGAGCAGGGGGCGGGGTCAAGCCACATTTCTCTGTTGCTGCAAATGTCTCTGCTTGGCTTGTGTTGCTAGGCTGCCACTTGCCTCATGTTGAGTGGAAAATTTTCCCCTTCGCATCAACTTCAGAGGACAGAAGAACTGCTCATCGGCCACCCCCGTGTCTACCCCGGATCTGACAGGAAGAGCTGTGGTCTGGCTGTAATGATGACACCTTCAGGGAGGACAACAGAGGGAAACAAATCACTTCTCCAAACAAATGTCTTCGCCTCGTCTTTCTCCACGTCTCAAAATCCAACTTTCTGACATATATCTTCAATAGTTGTTTGTATTTTTATTCAAGATAATTTAAATCCTCAATAGGTTTTAACAAGTGGAATACATATGACTCAAAATGTAAACAGTGGGCTTTTAGCTTTGAGGAAACCGGGTTCTGACAACATCAACATCTGTACTGTAACTGGTGAATTGTTTCCTTCGGCTCAGTTCCTGTTGTTGATGTCTGCAACGGGAAATCCGTAGAAGTATCATCAACATAGATACTAATTTCGGTGTTCCATATCAGGCGCTGCATAAGATGGGTTTGTAAAAGAGGGGAAGGTGAATTTACAGGTGTTGTGGTTTGAAAGCCTTCATAAATACTGTCAAAAAAAGCAGCTAATGGTAACCTGACACAAGAGCTATGTGCTTACACTGGGAAGGGACTTCAAATGCACAACTCATTTAGTGCCGTGACTCATTTCAGACGGTAATGTACTAATAGGATTATGTAGCTTAAGCTTTTTACAGCTTAAACTAGCAGCATGACTCATAGCTGGAGGAAGTTTTATTGTAGTGACTACTAATTGCCAGTGTTTTTAGTGATAACAGCTCTAATACTAGTTACTACAATAATTAGCCACAAAAGCCACTGACGGTTAAAAGTTATAAAACAGTTAATCTAAAGAGAACTTGTATTATTTGGATATGTGTTTTTTTTGTTGCTTTTTTTGGTTATATCTTGTTTTGTCAGTATTCTTTTCAATACTTTGAAGCGGTGAAACACCACATCTAGATAAGTCATGTTTAGTGTTTCAGTGTTTGAGTGTTTCTAGTGACACTGTAAAACGAAATGACAAGAAAAAAAGCAATAGAAAACTTTAAAAACATAAGTTATATATTTTTCCTTTCCTATGTGTGCCGTGTTAAAAACCACTTATGGTCTCAGCTGTGTTTGTTTACAAAAACAGAAAAAAATAAATACGTGGAAAATGTGAGCAGTTTGGAAATCCTTTTTACTTCTTTTTTACCTGCGGACGACTGCAAACAATCACCTCTTATGCATGTAACCAGGCTGCAAACCCATCACTTTCTTTTGTAATTTCATGTGCCACTCCCTTTTAGTCAATGTGTCTTGGATACGTCATCTCTCCAAAGTAAAGGCATGCCATTGCTCCCTCCCTGTCTTTCTCCATTAAACTAAAATAACTTCCCCAACCATCTGTCACTGAGCTCACAAGTCTTCTGTTGCTAAGGAACAAGTCAGACACTCGTTCATGTATGCAGCCTCGTATGATTTTTACAGTATCTGCATATACATTTGCCCCAACAAATCATCAACAGTTATGTGAAAATCCACAACTTTATGCTCTGCAGAGCCTGATGGTAAAATAATCACCAAGTGTTTGTGATATGAGTCACAGTAGAGGTTCAGTCACAAATAATTTACATATTGTTAGGGGGTTTTTTGTTTGTAAGTACAAGCAACAGTCTGTAATTACTCCACAGCGAATACTTGTTCAACCATTATTAACTTGATTTATGCCCTTCAAATAAATTTGCCGTAATTAATTAAAAAAGATTGATTGGATAATGTAATTTCGCCACAGATAAAAGCTGGACTTTTTCTTTTATTTGCAGCCATCAATAAATTTATCTAACAACAATCCGTCCCTGGGCTTAAGTTTAGTAGTTGTGGAAGAAGCTAATTGTTGTTTGTACACATGCTTGGCTGAAAGCTGCTTACGCAGACGTCAAGAGCATCCCAAATTCAATTTCGTGGCCTTTTGTTTTTGAACAAACAGAAGATTAATCTGACAGATCCGGCTCGGCGGCCGCACAGTGGTATTTGAGAGTGATTGACGGAGCTGTTTCTTTAAATATCGCAATCGTGAACTTCAGATCAATTTATATTAATGTGAAGTTCAGTTTGACATCTGCTTATGTGTTCCAGCTGTTCCTGAGCCCTCATGTTTGTTTCAATGACATACATGAATTATAATTTCAGTTTTGGGTGGAGGTTCAAAAACAGACAAAATGAGATCAAATTAATTTTAATTTATGCTTCAGTTTGAAGTTTTATGGGTAAAGATATTTATTTTTACTGCAGTTTTATGGTTGTAATGAGCACGAGCTAGAGGATGCGTAATTATTTAATCAGAAAAACTTCTCTTCTTCCATTTCCTTCTTCTTATCTTCATCTCAGGACTGAAGAGAAAAGCAGAACAGCAGTTTTAAAAGGTGCAATACTCGTTATTTTGCTGTTGCCTCAAAGAAAGGCTTAGTCATCGATCAGAGTGTACAGACGGTGACGAAGCAGCTAAATCAGCGACTTCTGTACTTCCAAAAACTCCATGGAGAGAAATTCAGCTGCTCTTCTGAAGGTTTCATTGTGTCCCAGAAAGGTCCAGTAAGGGTCAGGAGCATCTCTTAGCAAGGATTCAACAAACTGACTGAGTGAAGCAGTGTTGGATGCTGAGATGGTGTCAGAAAAACAGTTTCAGTTTTCTTTCCTTATGGAGCTCCGTTCAAACTGTTTGGTGAGTTAGGGATCATGGTTTTTAAATTATAGTTTATAGATCAGATTGCAATAGGTAAACTTACCAAAACAATGCGATCCTGCAAAGTTCCTGCGAAGCCAAACCTGTCTGGCAACCTTTGTAACTGTAACTGCGGCAGCAAAGAAAATAAACAATGTTTTGCACCAGCTATAATTTCACAAGTAGAAATAAGCCTGCTTTATCGTTGCAGGAAATTTCTTCAGAAATTACACAAAACGTCATTCTGATTTGAATGCATTTGATTTCAGCAGGTTCAATGTAGATATTTAGGATAATTCCTTTTTTTTACAACTGTTATTTCAAATATAATAAGCAACAAGAAGTGCTTTAAAGTACGCTAATTCAGCCTTTATATCATGATATGAAGCCAACATGTACCAACACATCACTACCCAAACTTTTCTTCATCGTTGATAGCATCAAACGTAGAAGTCCATTACTGATGATGATAATAGCATTACTTGCACTACATGTTGTTCATTTTTATTTCTGAAACTTTGTGGGTGTCAAGTCTGCTTGCAGAAACCTGCAGCTCTTTATAGACAAAGTTATCTCTGAGTGATACTTTCCAAAAAGTAATTATGAAAATGTGTGCTGTTCAACAATTTAATTTCAGGCAGAAGCTTGGAAAGGAAAACAATTGGCACTGAAAAGGCAGAGGAGCCGTTGTTCATATTTGCTTTTCAGTAACATCTTATTATTCAAGTCTTAGCTGCTAAATTAAAGCTCATAGTCATAATTTATTTTGGATTCCAAGACATACGTGGAATTCTTTTCAAATGAGGCCTATAGTAGCTAAAATGTAGATTAAATTCTGTTTGTTAGCTCATTTTTTTCAGGTCTTTAGGTTTATATTGTTTAAAACATTTTAGCCAAACGAGTTTAAAGTTATTTTCCAAGCCTTTGATCTACTTTGAATCTTTTAACTTAATTCCTATTCCAAAATATTTTTCCTGCTATTTTATTAAGCATTTTCTTTCAAATTTAAAGAAAATGATACGTGATTTTATTTTGGGGGTAGACAAATAAACATCTGAAAATGAAGTTTTCATTTACATCAAGTTCTCTTGAATCAACACCAAAAAGGATTGATTCTTCTTTTAAAAACGACTCGAGTTCAGTCATTATTCCATCTGTGAAGGTCAATTTTTAGGATTCTCAGTTGGATTTGATTGTATCTCTGGATTCCTGTTGCAACTTTTTCAGCCTTTTATCAGGGCTGCCATCCAGTTTCTCATGAACTCAGAATGATGCTGCCATGACCATGTTATACAGTGAGCACGGTATATTCAAGATGCTAGCTTTCTGATGCTTGTTTTGAATGTCGGTCAAAACTTTTCATTTTCATTTTGCTCTTATCTGACCAGAGTCCCTTTCTACGTGTTTATTCATATGTTATAAACTGTAAGCTGTGGCTTTGGTTCAACAACAATTTTCTTCTCGTAACTCCTTTACAAAGGCCAGATTTGTAGCGTGCACGTCTAACAGTTTTTATGTTGTTAACAAGTTTTTCCACCTGAGATGCGACCCTCTGCAGCTCCTCCAGAATTATAATGCGCCTCTTGACTGCTTCTCTTACTAACCTTGTCAACCTGCTGTCAGGTTGCAATGGCTTGGTTTGCAGACTCTTAACAGAGTTCTGTAAGATGTTCAAAGCTTGAGATACCAACATGTGTTGGTTATAAAATATTTTCTTCGTAAATAAAGTTTAAATCATGATAGATTGCCAATCCCCTCCACAATACGGCTTGTTGGTTTATCACATGCAGTCGTAATAAAATACATTGAAGTCTGTGTTTTAAACTTGATGAAATACAAAAAATAAAATTAAAAAAGCAAAACTATCATGAATGCTTTTCAAAATTAATGACAAATATGTATCAAGTGTTTCCTTTCCTTTCTTGATTTCTTTGTTTCTCTCCTTGTTCCTTCTTTAGCTCTTTCTTTCACTTTCGAACGTGCAAACACACACCACACACACCACACACACACACACACACACACACCACACCTGATAGTCGGAGCCCACCTGTCTTCTCCCGCGGTGAGGGGTGGCTGTGCGCTCCGCGGGGAGCTCAGCATCACTTTAAAACGCTCCACCGAGGGAGCGCTCGCAGTGAGCACAGGCGCACAGGGACTACCTTGAAACATTTGTGTCGATCTTTGTTCACTGTCTTGAAAACTCCTGTAACTTCTGAAAAAAAAACCCGAAAAAAAAGAACACTTGAGTTGGAAAAAAAAACTTACTTTGTTCGAAAGTGATGCGACTTTATTCGACTGTGGCGGGTTGGCGAGGTGGTTGCGGTCATTACGCACGAAAGCGGTAGCTGATCTCAATGTCTGGCAGGAGAGTTGGAGCTCGAAAGCGCGTAGTTGTGTCTTCCTCTTGTTTTTTGTTTGAAGATTCACATAAACCAACATCTTCACTGGACTCTAAGTTCGGTTCTGAGACCGTGCGCCACTGAAGTGGAGTCCCCGTGTTTTCGCTGCTGATAACCCGCAAGGAAGCATGAATGTTTCTCTTCTCAACATGACCCAGGGCGTGCTGTTTAATGGGAGCCAGACCCTTGCCGGGGCTCTGGACACATATTCCAGTAACAGCTCAGAGACCGTGATGACCGATGACGGCGGAGGGTCGCTGGTGCTGCTGCAGGATGAGCGCAAACTCTTTGTCATGCGTGTGGTCCAGATCGCGGTGCTGTGCGTCCTCTCGCTCACCGTGATGTTTGGCGTTTTTTTCCTCGGGTGCAACCTGATGATCAAGTCAGAGAGCATGATTAACTTCCTGGTAAAGGACCGGAGACCTTCCAAAGACGTGGAAACTGTCATGATTGGGCTCGGCTAGAGGACAGAGCTCAGGCGCCGTGGGAGACCCAGAATGGGGATCAGGTGCGGATTTTAGGATCTGCATCTGGACGCGCCCGTCGTGGATGCTTGATGCGTGTCAAGATTGACGATATGCAAAGAACTTTACTTTTCCTTCCGACAAATGACAACAGGAAAGTATTCCTAAACGACCAATGTTTGTGCGTAAAGTTCGTGCGTAAACTCCAGGGAGTTGTTTACACGTTTACAACGATTCTCACATGTATGGAGTGGTTTTAATATTGCCAACTTGAACAAAGTAACAACAATGTTTACAAGCTGTTACCTCATGCTTCGTTTTGGTTTCCCCTTCTCTGAAAAGGATTGTTTTAGGAGTCTGTCTGCAAGCATGGTTGTTATTTCTATTCCTTACACGCCTAAAGTATAATCCGTGGACATCCGTGATGTAGGTTTTTTTTTTTTTTTTTTTTTTTTTGAAGACAAAGTATTTTCTTTCTGGTCTCATTTGGGTGAAAACACATTAAACTACCAATATTTTGTAGATTATTTTTTGGAAAAAAAAAAAGGAAATAAAAATGATCTCCATGACAACTTGATGGAAGTGATTGTAACTGTTTGGCATGCTCGCGGACTGACCTGTAAGGTGATTTTTGACACGTTTTGCACTTTTAAAAAATGATCGATGCTGCATGATATATTTTGTACCAAATCGTTGAAGCTGCAGCATGTAATTAAATATGAAAATTCACTCGATCTGCCTCGTCATCTGTTACTGATTCTTGTTTTCAAGTAGAATGTTTTTTGAAATAACTTCAAATTGTTGTTAAGTTTTTCTTTTGTGTTATTTGCATATGCAGTTTTTTTTTTTTATTATTTTAAGCCTCTTTCACAAATTGCTTATAACAAAATCTTTTTGAAAACTTTTTTGATACTACAAATATCATTCGGGTTTTCATAAAATGGTCCAAAAAGCATAATTTTTTTTATCTGTGTGGACAAAAATGTCAGACCTCTGACCTCAACAAGGATCTCTGCAACTGGACAATAACACGAATTTGTAAAAAAGTTCTTTTGTTTTGATGGGGAGATTTTGTTTCAGCTGCAACACTCAGATGGAAGGGCCATAATTTCGCATAAACAAAATGAAGCCACAGAATAATTATATCCTGTATTAAAAGCTAACAAGCCATTTAATGTCTTAGAATGGTAGAGTCACATCGTGAATTTGCCACTGACAAATCCACAGTGATTCTGAGACGCTGCCATTTCAATGTGGTTCTGATTTTTCCAACACTTGATTGAATCTACAGCACAATTAATTAGTTGTGAAGGAAACGTGCCTGGGAGCAGTAATGAAAGTGCATTCTGTTTAACAGCTTCTCTCAAAGCTGAGAGGTGAGCTCTTACCAGTTGTGTAATTATACATTTTTTTATTTTTAAGCTGATTTGTTTTCCTTGACAGCATAAATGTTCCACAGCAAACAAGAACAAAAGAGTGGTTAGTCTTCATCACTTGAACATAAACTCCTCTAAAAGTGTGAACCTAGTGTTCTCAGAGTCTATCACACTTTAAAAAATGTCAGTGAGTGGATATTGGATATCAGACCCAGATCTGACTTTCTGGTGTCATTTCTCTATTTTTTCTGTGATCTCCCTCCTTCTCCTCCTTCTCCGTCGTACACACCGGACTGATGCAAACAAAGTTCTCATTATTATTTCAGCACTTGTTAGGAGAGCTGGGCTGCACGAATCCTTACAAACACACCCATGCATTCACACACCTGCTCATTCATGTTTGCTCGGGACGCTGGTGTTCAACAGACTGACATATTCTGAGAAAACTAAACTTCCGCATCATGCATTAGGCACAGCAAAGAACCAAAATTATGATAATGACATTTTAAAGTTGTGTCTTTTTTTGATCTCTTAAAAAGTGTGGAGGTTACAAGCATTTGCTTTAGCGGAGAGATTTACAATGAAAACAGTTCATATGTGTCAGGTTTGTTCTCCCTTTGGGGGAAGATTGAGCTAAAGTTTTTAGTTTCTGGTCCTGTGCCCGTGCACTAATGAATACTTCTTTGGAAACAATAAAGCTGGCAGCCTTGAAGATAAATGCTTCTTGGAAACAGTGAAGCCTGGATGCTGTTTGAAAGAGAATATATTTTTATCACAGCTCTAAACACTAAACCGAAACAATGCAGTCCCCTGTGTGGATTTAGACACTCTCAGTCATGAATGGGTGAAGGATTTGGAGGATTGATTTACAAAGACTGTTTCAGTGTCATCAGTAGGCCTGACGTCTCTAGTATATAAAACAGGTGAAGTCGACCATAATCCAGACACACTGACACTCTAAGTCTAATTCAATATTTCTCACACTTCCAAAAACGCAGCAGACTTGTTTTCTTAATCATCACAACGACTCAACCACAAAAACTTCGTAGTAACAGCATAATCGTCTTACAATGCCATTTTAAAGGTTTTTCAGAAATATGCAATATGTGGTCATGTTTAAATTTACTTCTGTTGTTCAGAAGAGTTGTTCAGACTTCTGTTTGAAGTCTGAACAAAGGGGAAAAAAACCTGATATATCACAGGAGGATTTGGGTAACATCTTGCAATTTATCACAAAAGAATGTACATTTTCTAAACAAAATAAACAGAAAAAAAGTGTCTGATTGAGATGTGGTAACTGAGCATCTCATGCTCAAAAACACTGAGCGCTCAAATAAAACAATTGTCATAGACAGTCCTCCTTTCTTAATGAAGAAATCATTTGATTTATTAATAAATCATTTGAAAACAAAGATCATAAGAAACTCATAATATCTTTGATGATTTGAAACATTTAAGACAGACAAAAAAAAGCTACTACGACAGAAATTGATATTTTTGAAAATATTTTCGACATGAATACCAACCTGCACTGTATGCATGGATTATAAAATGACCTGCCATGGTTCATCGTACGAGAAACAGCACTTCTCTGTACAAGAGATTTCCTTGGAAACAGAGCTCAGGATTCATCTAAGGTAAGAAAATATATTTAAAACAAACAAAAAAATAGTTATCTGTTAGTATTATTTGAACAAGCAGAGATAAAACTTTAATCTTGCCAAAGAAGGAAAGACTCACATACAGAGAAGATGCGCTGACTCAAAAACAAGAATCAGAGCGACGTTAGAACAAAAAGCTTCAGCTCCTGATGTAAAACAAGGGATAAAACCCAGGAGAAAAAGTTCAAGAAACAAGAAGATTTAAACTAAATTTGAATAAAAGACACCTCTTTTATTGTGATGGGAGGAACAGAAAGATCAGAGAAAACCAAAATCATTCAGAAACCCACAGCTTCACTTACTGGACTTATCCTTTTGGACTTCAGTCCAAATTACATTCCCTTGACTTAACCTGATCTGCACATGTTAATTTTTATCAGATTGTCCCTCGGCATGTTGCCTGACCTGATAATTTCTACAGGATCTTCAGTCTTTTGTTCCAGAATAAAAGCAAGCACAGAAAGACAGAAGATACTTCACTAAACAGGGAAAGGTAAAACATATATAAATACAGAAATACAATCTAACATTACACCAATAAATAGCTTTACAAGATTTAATCCTGGATTTATCACACAAAATGTTCACCCAACAGTCCACTTTTATAGAGCAACAAGTTGACACATTCTGTAATTAGTTAATAACACTGTTACGACTATGAGTTTAACAAAGACTGGAGGATAATTTGGTCACATTCTGAGCAAACATGGTTCAACAATGTTCAAATCTACATTGATATGCTAGTTGTGGTGATCTGCTGCACATTAATAAATCCATTAGCTTTCAATGTTATTGAGGCCATTCATTTCCTGCATTTAAACGGGGAAAATGTGAACCATTTATAATGCTCTGTGCAAGCATTTTCACTTTCTCACATAAATGTATCTTCTCCCGACTTAGCTGCATGTCAGTTAAAATATTCATACTCTTGCCTACATTTGAGATCTGCTCTCACCCAGGATGATTCAGACATGTATGGAGCGCTATCCACAACCTGTCACTCGTATTCATCTAGATAGATCTTTTGGTAATCTCTAATAATGTAATTGCAAATAATTGTAGTTTATGGAAGAGGACATGACCTCACGACGGGAAACAAGTCGTAATTTAATGTTCCGCCGCTGGAGCAGCGCGTTGCCACGTTGTTTACATCATCCATGCATTGTTTGCAAGGCTGCAGGATCTGACTCTTTACTGTAACCGTGCAACAAGCCGTGTCACCAGTGACCTTTTTACAGCAGAGCCCTGGCGGGAAATAATGAACAGCCATTAAATCATGAGCAAAATGAGGGTGATTAAAGCCGGGGTGGCATTTAGAAAAACAACAAAGGCATGTTCTCGTGCTTGAAACCTCGTTTTTCTGTTTCAAAGAGACAACAATCCCTTAGGAATATGTTTTTTTTTTTTTCCAATGCCGTGTTTTATGCATCTCTATCATCCCTGCTATCAAATCAGGAAGCACTTTGGACACAACCGTTTTTAATTCCCTCAGTATTTTTCATCAGACGCACAAAGGAGCTCCTGTCTATGCTCAGGCAGCTCCCAAAAGGATGAAATGGCCTTTCTGGGCCCTATTCAATCTATTTCTAATGGGTTGCGCTGTATTCAAAGGAGGGAGCGATAACCGTGCACACAGCGAAGTTGGGGAGCGGAAACGGTATCTCATATCTCCCACAGGTGGGTTTAAACACTCCTTTATTCCTCCAGTATGCTCACAAAGGCGTGTTAAAGAGAAGCTTGACCCGGTAACAGGTGTCAGACGGATCAAATTCTAACTTTCACCACAGTGGAGGATTTCTGAAACCCTGACTGCACAGATGCAGTCAAGGTTTTTTTTTTTTCTAGTCTTCATCCAAATCAGCAGCAAGCTCATGAAATTTTAAACAAATCCATTATGTTCTGGCAGAGGGGAAAACAAACAGCAAATTTTCTCTCATTCTTCCCCACAGCTGGGTGGCGTTGAAAAGTTGGCACTCTCTCACACACAAATCCTCAACATAATTAACGTATTTAAACCAAAAAAAAACAGTCAAATTTACATAATTTCACTCCCATAAATCGTGTCTTTGTGCAACTGTTCATTGCAATACAGAGCTGTGCTATAAGGATTACAGTAAGGATTGTTCCCCCCCCCCCTCAGTTTTGGCGCAATGTGGTTTATGCTTTCGTGCTTCTCTTTTCTCTTTCTGCCCAGTTTCAAACTTCAGCTGTCAGTGTGTCAGTCCGGTCTCACTCCGGCGCTTCTGTCTCTTCCTCTCTTTGGTGGCTTTTATCTGTTGGCTTTTTTTCATATTTTCCTTTGACAGCACAGGCTTGCAAAAGCCAGTAAATCCGTCTTACCACCTGCTGCCATGTAATATGGGATTAAGTTAAATTATAATAGAGAACACAGCGAATTAATCAAATTGGAGTTAAGAACACGAAAGGAAAAACAAATGTGTAGCACTTAAAAGGAATTAATTATTCTTTTTCGTGAAGTTGATGGTAGCCGTCATCTCCAGCATGACTTTCTCTGTATAAAATGGTTACTTCAGATATTACATCTTTCAGAAGGTTTCCATTTTGTCTCATCAGTCCAGAGAACATAGGAAATTAAAAAAAAAAAAAACAACTGAAATGAATGGACCCAGTCAAACCCGTGAGCTTCACCATGTCTCAACGTTTAAACGGGATTTAAACTACAACGAAGAAGAGAAGTGCAGAGCAGCAAACAAAGTGGGGAGCGTTTACAGCAAATCACATGATTTGGTTATGAACAACTAGCAAACTGAAGAGGTCCTCCACTCTGTGGAGTTTTAATCTACAGGTGCATTAAAAAATAAGATATAATTAAAAAAAAACTTTATTTTGTAAATAGCATTGAATGAAACATTTTCAAAACGTGTCAGTTTGATGAATAAAGATAATGAAAACCCAGAATTCACAGTATTGGAAAATGTTATTATACAGAAAAGCTGTTATTTTAAACAGATATAACAGGCTTATGAAAAGTATGTCAACTTCTATGTGTTCTTCTTTTTTTATAAATGTCTGCATCAGAGTGTTGTGGGAGATCATGTTACAGCCTTCGGGTCGTCGGCTTTGTTGGTTCTGCTCTCCCTACTTCTTCTCCTTCTTCTTGATAAAACCTCACAGATTCTCTGAACTCATCACTGAAACCAGACATTAGGTTATGTCTACTTCAGGAGCTCGACATGAGGAAAGCAACATTTGCAGCTGATGTGTGGAGTTTGTCTGTGCGCAGTGGCTCTCGATGCACCGACTCCAGCATTGGTCCACCTCTTGCTTCTCAAATTCTTGAATGGATTTTGCTTGGGCCACGGTTCTCCCTGTGGCTTCTCCATCTCTTGCTTCTTCCTTTCAGGTTTCTATGAATGTGCTTGGATACTGCACTCTGCAAACAACCAGCTTCTTTAGCATCAACATTTTGTGGCTGACCCCCCCCCTTGTGAAAGGCATCTGTAATTGTCCCCTGGTCGTCTTTCAAGCCAGCAGTCTGCTCTATGATTGAGTGGCCTACTGACCCCAACTGAGAGACCGTTTAGATGCTCTGGAAACCTTTGCAGGGGTTTTGAGTTAATTAGCTAATTAGGTTGTGACAGCACGAGTTTCCAGTATTTAACCTGTTCGCAATATTCAACTTTTCTGAATGTTGGGCTTAATTATCATGGCCATAGACAGCTTGAAACATTCCACACAGTTTGTAATGATTCTACATGCTAAACGGGTTTAATTTTCTAAAATCAGGGACAAAAATGTATGGAACTTTTTCACTTTATTCAGCTTTCTTGAAGTGTAGCTGTATATTGCTCTGGATTTATAAGACGGTTGCATCTTTTATGTGAAAAGAATCACAGAAATTCACATTTTCAAGATGGTCATCGTCCCTGTGACTGTTTGCTTCAGGTTGGGCAGCTGAGTTAGAGTCAGACATATTCTGACTCAAATGAAGCGAATGCTTCTGCTGCTTGATTTTTGTCATAATTAACTCAAGTTGAACATTTAATTGAACATGTTTTTCCCGAGATAAGAAGAAACCTTGAGACTTGCTTCCTTGTGACAATTCCAGTTTGTTTATTGTAATTATTACACGGTGGTGTCAATTCTTATGACGCCTGAAGCGGGAAAGTTGTCCATTTTCTGCAAACAATTAAAAAAATTAAGTATTTCTGTAAAATCCTGCATTGGAAATTCATTGTTTTTTTCTTTCCTTCATTATATCTATATTATTATTGCACAGTTGAAAAAAATTGAATGCACCTGTGGCTCTTTACTTTAAATCCCAACCGTAGAGTCATTACAAACGATATGCAAATGGAAACCTTGGTGTCTGCAGGTTTTGCTCGACAATGTGCATCTTTGTGGAAAAAAGACTCTAATCATATTCTGGGTAAACAGATGCCCGCGTTGAAACGAGCAGGAGAGAGACGCATTGCTACTGTGATCTTTAGCTGGACAGGTGGCCAAACAATCACATTCTGCTGTGTTTGTGCGTTGACGGAAAGAGGAGGCACAACAGGAATGAGGCATCGTCTTTCTTCCGTGCCTGGCTGAGGAGATCACAAGCTCTTCTGAATTAAATCATCAACTGAGCCTCCAACCTGGAGGAAACTTTCAAACGAAGCTTAATAAAGTTACGGCTCTCTGTATTATGCACAGACCTTCAGCAGTCAGGTTAAATCTAATTGTCAAAAGGAAGTTGAACATTACAGATCCTGCAGCTCCTGCATCCTGTTACCAAGTCAGATCCAGTTAAAGGGAACCCGCATGTCCGCCTGTGAGGGGCGGAGGGGGGGGATCAAAACAGAGAACGGACTCAGAACAGGTTGTGTCTGATTAAGTCTGTCCCCCCGAGAGAGAGAGAGAGAGAGAGAGAGAGAGAGAGAGAGAGAGAGAGAGAGAGAGAGAGAGAGAGAGAGAGAGAGAGAGAGAGAGAGAGGAGCCGATAAGATTGATGGGAGAGACACGCGGCTTGGCTGCGTTAGACGGAGAGCAGATCGTCCTGGGACTAATCAAACCCACGATATAAACGCAAAGTAAACACCCAGAAGAACTGGAGCTCATTCCGTTTGAGGCGAATTGGATTAAAATGCTCTTCTGTAATGGCTAAGTCATCCCACAGGGACGGTGGGTGTCTCATCTCATTGATTTCCACTGAAAATCAGATGGTGCGCCATTTTACAGCATCATTGCAAAGCCTTCCACTCGGCCCTAATGCTCCTCGCCAATCACGGGGGGGGGGAGGGGGGGAAATGCTCGCCGCATGTGCATGGCTGGGCAGGTTGGTTGCAAACGAATAAATTCTGGTTGTGCACAGAGATCGTGTTAATTAGTTGACTTGGTGGTACAGGCAATAGACAGAAGGAAGCCAACCCACAGCGACGGACAGGGAGGATGTGGTGTCTGTCAGTCTGTGCTGAGAAAAGGGAGTCAGAGGAGACATTCTTAAACTCTTATCACCCATCACCTCTCTGGCTCCCTTCTTCTTTTTTTTTTTTTTACATGGCAGACAGTGGACCACTAAAGGCAGAGAAACATTCACCCTCTCTGCTCTGTCCTTCAGTCCATTTTGCTTTTGTAGTGTCACTCTTGTCAGCTCATCTCTTTTTTATTTTTTTATTTTTATTTTTTTTTATCTTTTTAACATTCAGAATCGCAGAACGTTGCTTGGGAGCGGAGCTTCAGCCTCCTGCCTCCCGAGGGGAGGGGAGGAGGGGGATGGTGTGTGTGTGTGTGTGTGTGTGTGTGTGTGTGTGTGTGTGTGTGTGTGGTGTGTGTTGGGGGGTTGCAGTGACATTAGATAGCTCCCGGTGAGAAAGCACAAAGACTATCCCAACTGTCTGCTCGTCCTAATCAGAGTGTTTGCTGCAGAGATCAATCAGAAATCGGACTGCAACATGTGCGCGATCTTTACAGAAAACTTCAAACATCCGTGTGTCTCCTTGGCCACTCATCAGTGACAGGTGGCGAATGGAAGGTGAGGACATTAAACCTTAAAATAAATACAAATAAATAAATGGTGCGTCTCTTCGGTGACATTTTCTCAACAAACCCCAACTCTGCATGCACACGCATGTGATCCAGGGCCACACACACATGCACACACACTGGTACCCCGTATAAGGGCTACGGGGCTGTGTTGCCATAGGAACGGGAAAAGGTAATGGCCATGTTCTTGAGCGGATGCCGCAGGGGGTGAGGGGCAAAGGCGGGGAGTGAGGGGAGGGTTGGAACTGAGTCAGAGTTACATACAAATGTGAAGGGATTTAACTTATAATTTGTTGTCCTTCTGTCAACGGTGTCTGACACAAAAAACAGATCCAGAGACAAGGGAAAAGCAAAAGAAGCGCAACAAGTTGAGAAAAACAGTGATGTCGGGCTGCTTGGTTTTAAGGGAAACACAATAAAATAAAAGTACAACTAGTGTGGTTAGAAGAAGAATGAGCCGCAGAGTGCAGCTTTAATTTCACCGCCCCTGGTGTGAGTGAACAAATGAAGCTATATGAGTTCATCCTGTGACCAGCACTTCGTTTGTGCCTGTTGTGTGCAACACACTGCTGTGAAGAGCAAACAACTACATCAGCCTGATGGTAGACAGTTTAGGTCCCAGGGTTCAAATTTGATTTAGTAAAATAGGAGAATATATGACAGATCTCCTCTGTTTAGATTTAAAGTGAACTGCACTGTTTCGTTTTCTCCTTGAAACTAATTTCTTTAGGCTTTGTTTTTAAACCAGACTGTTTGAAATGGTATTGACCCATTGTTCTAAATGTCTTTAACTTAGTTTTTATCCAACCTAAACAGAAACAAAATAAAGAAAGAAGAGGCATGTGGAAAAAAAAAATCTTTCTGAAACAAACGACCAGTATCTGAAAGTCTTGTCGTGAGAACAAAGGAAAAAGATCACCTGAGAGATGCATAGCCTTTCTACGATATGCAAAGTTTCAAAGATGCTGCAGAATTGACTGTACATCCAAAGTTTCACTAAAGTTTGTTTTGATGACAAGCTGCATTCTTAAAGTAGCTAGTTTTACGTTTTGATTTGTCCATGCGAGAAGTAACTCAGGGGAAACATTCGTACTGTTTGCATTGTTTGCAGCTATGCCTATAATCAAAAGAAGCTTAACTTGTGACATGAACGAGTGAGTTTTGAACACGCACCCAAAGGGAAATGAGTTTGTTCCTCAGATTGGTAGCTGTGACTTAATTGGTTAACAACAGATGAGAAATCAAGATTAATGTGTTTTACATTGAAAACCAAAAACGCAGAGGAGAATTTATATCTCATACTATGACTCGGTTATGAAAATAAACTGTTGTAAGAGCAGATCAAACTTCATTTTAGGTTTTAGAAATAATAGTTGTAAATAGGCTGAATCTCGTCCTGACTTATGCTTCCTTTGACCCCATTTTCAACTGACAACTGCAAAACTGACATAATTAATACACTCTCTACATCTTTCAAAGACAATAGTTGCACCGACAGTTAGACAAAAATCCAAGCTCACTTATTTGTGCTGCTAAGATATTTTCCCCAAACTCTTTATCTGCAGCCTCATTTCCTTCCCAACTTGGGGACATTTCATACCCACTTTGACAACCAGCGATTTTCCAATTTACTTTTTCCCTGGAGGTGTGTTGTGTGACTCCAGTAAACCAGCACGGTGGCACTTGGAGACATTTTGGTTTGATTGTAGATCCTAATCATATGTCATAAGAGTCAAATGGCCCAAATTTGGATCAAAACGACAATAAATGGAAACAAGGAGTAGAAAATGTTCAGAAAATGTTATAACAGAGTAACTTTCAGCACAAACCTGGCATGTATAGCACAAATCAACAGTTTTAAGGGGGATTGTGCCAGTATATCATAATGAAGTGCAGATGTCTCTATTTTGGACTACCACAATTTTTAGTTTCGTGATCCAAGCCTTAGAAATGTGAGCGCAGGAGTCTTTATTAAACTACTTGGCAGTAAGAAAAAACAAGATGTTTGTGTACTGGTCTGAAAACTATTTTGTCGCTTGTTATTGTCTTTTGTTCTATGGAATACTTTATTTTTACAAAATGTTTCAGTTTTTGAGTTTTTTCAATTAACTTTTTTTAATTTATGAAGCAAAAGAAAGACAACATTCTTTTTCAATACCCTTGATTTAAGAATTTTTCTGACGTTTTATAAATTATAATAAAAATAGCTGCCCAAGAAGAAATAATCTCACAGACAAAGGTTTAGGTACAGGATTACAAGATGGTTTCCTTGTCGGCCTAAAATGAAAGACTAAAAAATAATTGTGTTACAAAGGCTCGGATGGACATTAATGTTTGTGACCAGTTCGGTCAGGTGTTGGTTGGTTCAGCCTGGGTGGAAAGGTGCGCCACCCAGTGGTGAGTTCTCTATAGCACCATCAGCAGCTGCAGGAAACTGCGTCTCTGAGAGTGGAGGAGTGCAGTTGGTGCCGACGGTTTCGGTTGGGGTGGATGTGCGTTCCTGACTTATTGTAAGTGCTTTCTAGTTATTAAATGTGTTACGGTAGCTTCATTTAGTGGTTCCACCTGTGCTGTATAATGACGTTGTTCGTCGGGCCGTTGTTAGCATGCTGCACGTGGTTAGCTTCTCACCTGCGAGTGTATGTTGCATAGTATTTCAAGTATTTAAGCTTATTACTGTTTCGTGTGTTCTGGTAAGCATCCGTACATGTTGATGTGCCTGTGTATAACGTGTGTAAACTCCTTTAGCTGTCAGTCACAGCATTAGATAACATGTGGTCAGTTTGTGGCCAGCAGGTGTCACTGCTGCCACTTGTATTAGATGTGTAAAGGTATATTAATGTGGGCTTGTTTCTGTTAATCTAGACCACATCTCCACATCTCCACATCGCCACATCTCCACATCTCCACATCTCCACATCTCCAACTCTAAGCCCACCTTCTGCTGTACCACTGCTGACAATAAAGAGAAATGGAAACAAAGCCCATCTCCAGTTTGTCCTGATCGACACACAGTGGCGAGTGTAAATATCCCACCAGCCTCACTTCAGAGTAGATCCTCATCTACAATTTTGGTCCTTCGAGCCGGATCAGGACACTTACCACTGTTTCAGCATGCAGTCCAGCCAAGAAGCAACAGTTAGACCGAAGCGGCAAACCCGCCCACCTTCATATTTACTGGACTATGAAACCAGTTATATGGGGCGGCATCTTCAGCCTTCACTTGATTATGGAGGTGTACAAGCTGATACTGGATGCTATGAGAGCTCGTATTCACCGGAAGAGGGAGCTGCCAAGATGACACCCCTCACCCCTCCATCCAGTACACCACGATGGCCCAACAGTCAATGGGAAATTACGGTAGATGAGTGGGTTGGTTCCCCAGAACAGAGAGTTACTGAACCACAGCGGTGGAAGAGCTTATCAGAAGAGGACTTCAGAGATTATTCTGCTGTGTCTTCACACCCCAGACAGTTAATGCAGACCTCCTCACTATACCGCTCAGAGCTGGAGCTGCTAAGGAGACAGAGAGCTGAACTGGAGCAGTCTAAGGAAGCAGTGCGTGCTGAGATGGCTGAACTCAGAGAATTAAAGGAAGAAATGGAGAGAAGGATGGGACCTCCAAAGCAGAGAACAGCCACTGTCCAGCAGAGGTTCGGAGTCCCACCACCAGCATATGCACCACCTCCAACACAGCTGGTGAATGATGATGAGGAGGAGGAGGAGGACTGGCCTGATCCTCCACCATGGCCTGAAACAAGAGAAGATGCTGAGCCTTCTCCACCATCTCAGCCAGTTCTGACTATGTTGGAGAAGCTGATGAGTGAGTTACAGCTCATAAAGAATCAGAGTCAGAGCATGATGCGTCAAAGAAGGCCACAATTCCGTGGACCCACCACCACACAAGAGGAGATGCTGACAGACGTTCATGGGTCACCAAGGGCAGAATGCTTGGAATCAACTACAGGTTTGCATCCTCCTTCGGCCTTACCAGTTCTCACTGAGCAAACCTATCGAGGTCCTAGGCCAAGCATTCCCTACTTTGCCAGACGAGACCCCAGCGACTTTGCTCGGCTAAGGATTGCTTTAACTAATCTGTTACCTCCTGATGGGACAGAGCTGTTCAAGTACCAAATCCTGGTGGATCACCTCAAACTTGAGGAAGCCAAGCTCATTGCAGATTCTTATTTGAACTCCGCCACACCATACTCGGACACTATGGAGGCTCTGAATAAGAAGTTTGGCCAGCCACATCAGATGGCATTGAATAGGATTGCCAGTGTAATGGATGCTCCAGATGTCCGCCGAGGTGACTCAGCAGCATTTGAAAAGTTTGCTCTCCAGGTCCAGTCCCTGGTCGGGTTGCTCAGAACTTTGGGGCCAGAGGGTGATGCTGAGCTAAAATGTGGATCACATGTAGCCCGTCTGCTGAGTAAATTGCCTGCAGATCAGCGTGCAGACTTCCGACGAGCTATGTTCCGCCATCCCAACACCGTCTACACGTTGGTAGATTTTGCTGAATGGCTCCAGTACGAAACGTGGTGTCATAATTCTGATAGTCATGATTTTGGATCAGGAACTAAAGACAAAGCAATCCATCAGAAGAAGAGGGTCACCACTATACTGCACGGATCCAAGGGCGGTTCAGTTCCCAATTATTCAGGGAAGAGGGGCACCAAAGCAGAACATTTTTGCCCTTACTGTGAAAGTACGCACCATTATCTCAACCAGTGTTCTGATGTTCAGAAGTTGTCAAAGGACCAACTGTCTCAGTGGATAAAGGACCACAACCGATGTTGGCGCTGTGCCAGATCTCATCATGCAGCTCAGTGCGATCTCCGGAAGCCTTGTAATCTATGTCAAGGGAAACATCTTCAGGTGCTCCATGATGTAAACACTAGAGCCAACAAAGAAACAACTAAGGAGGAGAGTTGTCTCATCAATACCACCACTGACATGCTTTACCTTGACAGACCACTGGAGGTCAGCAGAGTCTTGCTAAAAGTAGTCCAAGTCACTTTGCATCACAAGAACCACAGCCTCAAGACCTATGCTCTGCTCGATGACGGTTCTGAACGCACAATGCTCCTGGCCTCTGCTGCCCACAAGCTTGGCCTGCAGGGGAAACCAGAGATTTTGAATTTGAGAACTATAAGGCAGGATATTCAGACATTGAGAGGTGCCTCAGTTTCCTTCCATATATCTCCTTCCTTCAGCAGTCGCAGCCGCTTCGTTGTGAATGGAGCTTTTACTGCTGATCGTCTGGTCCTAGCAGAACAGTCCTACCCAATTGACAGACTCCAGAAACAGTTCAAACACCTGTCTGATCTGCCTCTGCATGCCTTTAAGAATGCACAGCCTCTGATCCTCATTGGTACAGACAACCCTCACCTCATAACCCCCATCGAACCAGTCCGGTTGGGTCCACCGGGTGCACCTGCTGCGGTCAGAACCAGACTCGGATGGGCTCTTCAGGGACCAATGAAAATAGCAAACAGTGGTCTCCAACACCCACAGTGCTTGTTCACATCAGTATCCCACTCTAACACAGAGCTGCTGAGGAATGTGGAGAAACTCTGGCAGACTGATGTTCTTCCCTACCGGAGCGAGAGGACAGTAACTCGTTCCAAACTGGACCAAGAGGCTGTGGACCTGTTGGAGAAGAAGACAGAGCGTGTGTGTGTGGATGGGGTTCTCCGTTACGCTACACCACTGCTAAGAAAGAAAACCATGCCTGCCCTCAAAGCCTCTCCTGATTCAGTGATGTCCAACCTGCGGAACAATGAGAGGAGATTAAGTAAGAACCCAACAATGGCTAATATATATCAGGAGGAGATTCAGAAACTGGTCCGAGCCAGTACTGTGGCAAAACTTGATCCCCAAGAAACCACAGCTGATGGAGAGTCATGGTTCATCCCTCATCATATGGTGAGCCATAATAATAAGAACCGGCTTGTGTTCAACTGTTCCCACCAGTACCAAGGTCTCAACCTCAATGACTTCCTGCTACCTGGACCTACCCTCGGAGCATCACTTTTAGGAGTTCTGCTACGGTTCCGGGAACATGCCATCGCCATAAGCAGTGATATAAAGGGGATGTTTCACCAAGTTCGCCTCCTACCAGAAGATAGACCCCTCCTGAGGTTTGTGTGGCGGGACCAGGTAAAAGATCGACCACCAGATATCTACGAATGGCAGGTGCTTCCCTTTGGCACCACTTGTAGCCCCTGCTGTGCTACATATGCCCTCCAGCGTCATGTCACCGACCACAGTAAAGATGGAGAGGATGTGCGGTCTTCGGTGGAGCGGTGTTTTTACGTCGACAACTGGTTGCAAAGTTTGCCATCTGCAGAGGAAGCAAGAGCCTTAGTGGATAAATTAAGAGCATTGCTCCTTTCAGCAGGGTTCGACCTTCGTCAATGGGCAAGTAATGCGACGGAGGTGATCAGTCACTTACCGAGTGAAGCCCGTTCCCCCACGACAGAGCTCTGGCTGGCACAGGACAAGTCTGATTCCTTTGAAAACACACTTGGACTCAGTTGGAACATCCACAAGGATGTCATAGGCTACAAACACAGACCCCTCAACTATGGACCTTTGACCATGAGGAACATCTACAAAGTTCTTGCTTCCCAGTATGATCCCCTGGGTTACATCCTGCCCTACACGACCCGTGCCAAGGTGCTGGTTCGTCAACTATGGGAGAAGCATCGGGACTGGGACGACCCACTGCTCCCCCTAGATCTACAGCAACTGTGGGAGCAATGGGAAGATGAACTCAAGCTACTGCCACAAGTCACCTTACCCAGACACTACACTCCTGCAGGCGATGATGCTTCAGTCACCAACAGGCAAATACACATCTTCTGTGATGCGTCGGAGCAAGTTTATGGGTCAGTTGCATACCTCAGGACTGAGGATAGCCAGGGCCAAGTCCATCTCTCCTTCCTCCTAGCCCGCTCACGAGTAGCCCCCAGGCGACAACTGTCCATACCTCGGTTGGAGCTTTCTGCAGCCTTAACAGGAGCCCAGCTAGCCAAGTTGTTAAGTGCAGAGCTCACCCTGAGGATTGACACTATCACTTTGTGGACAGATTCCACCACCGTGTTGAGATGGATACTATCAGACTCATGTCGCTACAAAGTATTTGTGGGCACCCGAGTGGCTGAGATTCAAGACCTAACAGATCTACAGTCTTGGCGTTATGTGGACTCAGCCAGCAATCCAGCTGACGACATCACCCGGGGTAAGACCCTACAGGAGTTGTCTGAGCCGACCAGATGGAACCAAGGACCCTCTTTTCTACTTCAGGCCTCAGCCTACTGGCCTACTAATCCAGCAATCACAGTCGAAGAGGAATCCTCAGAACTACGGAAGTCCGTATTTTGTGGTGTAACTTCGACCCCCACATTCTCAAGTCCAGGATCTGAGACCTACAAAACCTGGCAGGAGCTGCTTGAATCCACTGCACAGAACCTAAAGGCTGCAGTTGGGAAGGATGTGAGTTTGGGTGCTGAAGACTATCGCAAAGCAGAGAGGCACATTATGACCAAGATACAACATGATAGCTTTCCTGAGGAGATCAGGCTTCTTAAACTGGGGAAGCCAGTTGCCACCAATAGTAGGTTACGTGCCTTAGCACCCCAGTTGGATGAAGCAGGAGAAATCAGGGTGGGTGGTCGACTGAGACAGGCGAAGGATCTTGAATTAGGAGCAGTACATCCCATAGTTCTAGATTCGAACCATCCATTCACCAGACTTCTGATACAGGACTACGATCGACGTCTATGCCATCCCGGTCCTGAGCGACTGTTTGCTGACATCCGTCGAAGTTTTTGGATACTGCGAGGTAGAGAAGCAGTTCGACGTTATCAGTCCAAGTGCCCAGACTGCAGACGTTGGAAGTCCAAGCCTTCTATTCCCCAAATGGCTGACTTACCAGCTGCCCGTCTTCGCCTCTTCAAGCCTGTTTTCTACTCCACGGGGACAGACTGTTTCGGACCATTCCATGTCAAAATCGGACGGCGTAACGAGAAAAGATGGGGCATCATATTTAAGTGTTTAACAACCAGGGCTGTCCACCTTGACATCCTCACCCATCTCGATGTTGACTCCTTCCTCATGGCCTTACGGAGATTCATAGCCCGTCGGGGTACACCTTCAGAAATTCTCTCAGATCAGGGGACCAACTTCCGTGGGGCGGAACGAGAGCTACAACAGGCTGTGGCAAAGATGTCTCCCGACCTGCAGCAATCCCTTGCCAAACAAAGGATTGCCTTCAAGTTCAATCCCCCTGGTGCCCCTCATTTTGGTGGAGTGTGGGAAAGAGAAATACGTTCCGTTAAAACTGCTTTGTATGTCACTGTCGGGGCCCAACCATTGCCAGAAGAGGTGCTCAGGACAGTCCTTGTTGAAGTGGAGGGAATTTTGAATTCAAAACCCTTAGGTTATGTATCCTCCAGCGTTGATGACCCTGACCCTGTGACACCAAATCAACTGTTGATGGGGCGGCCGGATGGGTCACTGCCCCAGGTTGTGTACCCTGCAACTGAACTTCCCAGCAAACGCCGCTGGCGGCATTCACAAGCTTTGGCAGACCATTTTTGGTCCAGATTTATCAGGGAATACCTTCCCAATTTACAAGTCAGACAGAAATGGCAGACTCCTCAAGCTGACCTAGTTGAGGATACAGTGGTCATGCTCATGGATCCTCAGTTTCCTAGAGCACTCTGGCCAGTCGGACGAGTGACTAAGTTGCATCCAAGTGCTGACGGCCGCATCAGGTCTGCAGATGTTCGAGTGAAGGACCGAGTCTACACCCGACCAGTGGCGAGGATGATTGTTCTTCCTGCAGTTCCTGAGGATTCCAACAGCCACGGTTCATCATCAGAGACTTAAATTATCGCCTTTGTTTAGAAACAAATGTACTTTATACATTTGGGGGCGGCTGTTACAAAGGCTCGGATGGACATTAATGTTTGTGACCAGTTCGGTCAGGTGTTGGTTGGTTCAGCCTGGGTGGAAAGGTGCGCCACCCAGTGGTGAGTTCTCTATAGCACCATCAGCAGCTGCAGGAAACTGCGTCTCTGAGAGTGGAGGAGTGCAGTTGGTGCCGACGGTTTTCGGTTGGGGTGGATGTGCGTTCCTGACTTATTGTAAGTGCTTTCTAGTTATTAAATGTGTTACGGTAGCTTCATTTAGTGGTTCCACCTGTGCTGTATAATGACGTTGTTCGTCGGGCCGTTGTTAGCATGCTGCACGTGGTTAGCTTCTCACCTGCGAGTGTATGTTGCATAGTATTTCAAGTATTTAAGCTTATTACTGTTTCGTGTGTTCTGGTAAGCATCCGTACATGTTGATGTGCCTGTGTATAACGTGTGTAAACTCCTTTAGCTGTCAGTCACAGCATTAGATAACATGTGGTCAGTTTGTGGCCAGCAGGTGTCACTGCTGCCACTTGTATTAGATGTGTAAAGGTATATTAATGTGGGCTTGTTTCTGTTAATCTAGACCACATCTCCACATCTCCACATCGCCACATCTCCACATCTCCACATCTCCACATCTCCAACTCTAAGCCCACCTTCTGCTGTACCACTGCTGACAATAAAGAGAAATGGAAACAAAGCCCATCTCCAGTTTGTCCTGATCGACACACAGTGGCGAGTGTAAATATCCCACCAGCCTCACTTCAGAGTAGATCCTCATCTACAAATTGCATGGTGTGAAAGTAAGTTTAAGATTGGAAAAAGGTAATTTACATAAAAAAACTGAAGAATTATTTATCAGACTACTTCATGGCCGACAGTCACAAGTATATAAAAAGGAGGAAAAACACTTTTGCACAATACTGAGACTAAAATCAAATATCTGAAATCTTCATGAGCTGCATGGACAGCAATAGCTAATAGGAGGAAAATTATTTTTAGGACATTCTGCCAATTACCGCAGTTTATCAGTTTTCTCATCTCACCCAGCCGGTGATCACCTGCCGCTGTGATGCTACTATCTTCCTCCCTCTCTTCCTCCTCCTCTTTCTCCTCCTCACTGCTCGATGCCTGCTTTTGTGTCACTTTGCCCACACGTTGACAGGGGGGCTTTTAAAAATAGAGATGATCCACCCAGATTACAGAGTTTTAATTACAGAGCTGGAGATGCGATGGGGGTGTCTCAGGCCTCTTCCACTGACAGGGTGTTGGGAGAACTGAGACGGGTGAGGAAAGCTGCAGGCACAGAGGTATAGTGAATTTAAACTGTGTGCTAATTAGTGCCGTTTTACATAGTGAGGTTTTCAGGCTGTAAACGTTTATTAGACATGTACTGTGATGTGCACTGAAAATGCACATCTTGGGCACATGAGTTGTTTTTAAAGACACGTGAGGTCAGCAGAAGCAAGCATGATCAATTAGACATTTAACAAGAAAAATGGCTTTACATCAAAATAAATTATTTTTACTTGATGGCTTCAGTCTGTTCTCAAACTCAAAATGAGCAATGCTGCACATTACTTAGAAATAGCAGCAACATTACATTAATAATTTAAGATTTCTACCAAATCTGCAAAAATAAAATGCAGGGATTATGGGATGTTTGACGCAGCTGAATGAAATATCAGCCTGCATCAAGAAAAAAACGTAGTTTGTCTTGATGCGGGCTGATAATGAAACTAAAGAAAGAATGACAAGAAATTAATTTATCTAGAAGAACTGCCCTAAAGGAAAACAGGAACAAGACAGATTTAACCAAAGTAAGAACTCAAAATTATAATGAAACTAAGCAAATCAAACTAAAATAATTCAGCAACACTAGATCCTGACGTTGGAGCTGCTGCTGTTGTACATAGAGTGCTGAAGGGCTTGGACATACAAAAACATTGTTACTGAAAGTTTTCACAGTGGGCCCTTGAAAAATTGTCTCCCACCACAACTCGGAGCAAGTCTTTTGAGTAACTTGATGTAAATCAAGCACACTTTATTTCCATTTAGCACAATAAAACGGGTTGGTTCCATTAACTTGTCTGCAAAGTAGCTACTAAAATATTATTAAAAGTTTTGGTTTGAGACTGGTTCTAACTGTACAAAATCTGTTAACTAGAACTGTTAGCTCATCCCGACCGGGTTGTTGGTGGCACCTTATGACCTGAGGCGACTCTCACAGGCTGTTTTTGGAAGCAAACCCATTAAACAGCAGCAAGACAAACTTTCAACCAGCCGAGGAAATTTCACTCAGCAGGAGTCGGCATCCTGTGGAGATCACACCGAGAGCCCTGACGGAGGTGAAAACGAATCTGAAAGCGTCAGTGAAACACCTGCAGACATCTCCACACATCGCTCTGTTCCTCTACGTGTCTCCACAGCGATGACAAAGCAATAACACCACTGAAGAAGAGTAATCTCTTTTAATTTCATTTCTAAACTCACGTGGCAGCTAATTTGTACTTGAAAACTCCAGACCACGTGTTTTTATTTTATTTTTTTTTTTTTACTTTAATGCATCCCTCTTGACATTCATGAAATTGTTTTATCACTGTCTGTATCTTGGAAAACCAAATTACACCCACTGTAATTCACAACGCATTAGAGAACGTTGTGGTGGGTTGATGGTTTTTATAGCTGTCACTGCATTTTTATGTCCCTTAAGCATCTTATCTATTCTTTTGGCTCCCAAAAGGAGTTTAATTAACAAGTAATCGGTACAGAGGGTCAGCGTAGTGGTCACAGATGGAGGTAGAGTGTGTTTATTGTTGTGTGGGTGAATGCTTGCGCATATGTGCCTGCAGACTGTTTCTTATTTTTTGGCACCTCGATTAGCAGCAACTGTGCATGTTTCAGTACTTCAGAAAACAGGTTAGGATCACACGCTGAGTATCTCGTAAATAATTTTAGCTAAAGGTGGCACATATGGTGAGGGTGGAAGATATTTATCCACATTCCAGGCTGTAAAAATCCTTAGGTGCTTTATTCAAATTTAGACTCGTCTTGGAACAGAATTAAAACTCTCAATCCTTGTAATAGCTGTAAATCCGGCCTTCCCATGAAGATGAGTTACGCTTTTAATACTTTGTATCTTTAGGTAGCTGATTCTTCATTCGTTCCTTCTTTCCTGGAGTGAAAATTTACTTCTTATATGAAATGATTTTTACATTTTACCTTTACTCTCTGTGTGCCTGCAGGCAGAGAGCCTCATTACCGTCCAATGGCTCCTTTCCGGGTAGCCCATCACTGTCCTGCAACATCTCCCAGCGACCCTCATGATTCCCAGCTCTGCTACTTCAATTAGGGCCCAGTGGTCCCGTCAAGAGGAGAATGGCAAACTGTCACCGCGCACAAACTAAACCTCAGGATTTCACACTAACAGCATTTCCCACCTGCCTGTCACACTGCCAGCATGTTTGCAAAGGCTCAGATATTTTATTAATGGTAAACTCAGCAGCACGGAGAACTATATAAAACATATGTGCATGAGTTTTGTTTGTGGGAGTTATTAATAGATTCTTGTTGGAGTTGTGTCGTTGTATTTTAAATGCAGTGTTCAACAAAACGTCTTGAAAAATGTGTTCATTTTGGGTGGGGAGGGGAGGGAGGGGTTCACCGACTGCTAATGGGAGCAGAACCTTTTAAAAGTTTTAAGGATGTCAACGCAAAGGTTTTCTGGTTCCTGTAGGGTTTGTCAGCATGCCACATCACACCCTGAGATGTGAAATTGGATGGATATGGGGAAAACATTTTCATTCTTCCCATTTCATCTCAATAGATTCATTAAGGAAAATGTAAGGCTTTGTTTTTGGAGAAATGAGTAGATTCTTCTTTTTCATACTTTTTTTTCGGATCTTCTACTTTTAACATCAATATTATCACCACACTAGCTACCATGGCAACTCTGGCAACAACTCAGTTTGTTTCTTTTTCCCCTCATGGACAAAATGAGCACTTCTAAATTTAGCTCTGATCCTAAGCTTAATGTTAATAACAGTTATTATTTTATGTACAACAGAAGAAAAAAAAAGGTTGAAATATACTTAGCTTTTCCCTAGCAAGCATAAAATCAACAAAGGCAGATGGAGCTAAGTAACGATGGTTAGCTACACGTTTAAAACAAGTTTTTAAATGTCACCAGGAGTGCAGGAAGCGGATCAGACTGACCTATATCTGAGGCACAAAGCCTATTCATATTGCTGAGAAGGAGATAAATTATTTAGCGATGTGAGTCACTGCCGAACAAACATTGAGTGACAGGACGGTGAGAAAATTGATCCTGGCACCTCACAATGTCTACCTCCAACAGACACAATGTGTGTTAATCACCTGGAGCTGCCCTGCAGGGACGAGGTCAGAATAGCAAGCTGATGACACAGATAAGACAATCAGACCAGCTGCACAATTTGATACATTTTTATTTGTGTGCCTGTGAGTTCACTCTGCTGTTTAACAGGGATTCATTTCATCTCTCTTGAGGGGAATCTTGCTTGTGCCCTGCAAATGATCTCAAGTTGATTGCATACGTTGAACTGGAAATACTCAAATATTTCTTTGCAACGATGTTGAGAAAATCATCGGAAAGAGAGTTTTGGATCTTATGAAGTGTTTTTTTTTTTTTTTAATAATAGCACCAATCTCAGAGAACTCAGTCCAAGCCACAAGGGGCACAACAAATGAACTAACACAAGGGAATAAATTTAAAAAGGAAGATCAAAGTGAATAAACAATAAAGAATGATCAATGCTGAAACATAAATGAAATCCAAAGCACAGATCATAACAAAACACAGCAGCAAATCGACAACAGATTTGTTGTCGGGGGAGCAAAAAATAAATCAAGGAAGTTGCAACTTGCCCAATCAAAGACCCCAACCTGAAAGAGGCAGAATGTCTGCAAACTTCAATGAACTCAACAATGTGAAATGAAACAAAGTCAAACAGAAATCAAGTTGTTGAAGTTGTTCCTACATCACTGAGTTTCCTGCGGCTTTTGCATTGTTTTTTATATATATTTTATACAAAAGATAAATATTTACAGTCTCCCTTTTTAAAATAATATTATACTCAAGTGTGAAATTTTAAAACCTAGAGAGACAAAAAAAGAAAACATATGAAATTTAGATTTATTTATTTTTTTAGGCTCTAGTTGCCTTTATTGAGTAGAATCCGGAAAGACCGAAAATCGAAACCAGGACAGCTGTATCAAGGACAACAGCCTCTGCACATGGTGTGTACGCTCTAATAATTGAGCTACCCAGCGCCCAAGAAACAGGAAGTTTTATAGGATTTTCCTTCATTAAGTCAAGTCCTCACAGACCCACATGTCATTAAATACAATGATGGTGACCCACTAGTACATCGATATTTGAAGCCTGTCCTGTATGTGTCCAGTCCAGCAGATTTCCTGCGTTAAGCTACATCCATTATTAAAACGGTAACAATCCTGCCACTTCGCTGCAACGAGGACACAAACGATCAGATCTTGAGCTTTTCTGTTACATTTCAAGTGACAACTCATTACTGTTGATTCAAATAAGTCAAAGGTCAAATTGTTCTGAAATAGAAAAGAGGGGGGTGCATTTATTTTGTGGAAAATTAAAAAAACATATATGCAAGATTTAATTTGAAAACAGAGGAAATTAAAAGCTACTTATTGGTGGAAAAAGTTTGGCACTATGTATGTTTTGTTCTTTTTTAAGTACGTAATATTAATTCTGTGTGTGAATCTGTGTATTGATGAATGAATGAATGAATGAATGAATGAATGAATGAATGAATGCCAGTTCTCTAGAGTGCTTTGCACTGATGAGGTGCTTTACAAATGCAGGCCAATTACCATTTACTAATAATCGCTGGAGTTTCAACAGGATGTTATTGAAGTGAAAATACTTAAACAGTACGTTTTATCATCTGCTAACTGGAGAGAAAAAAAAGGTTTCAGAAGATGTTTTTTGTAAACATACATATATTTTTTTGCATAAATGGTCAAATTTAAGTATTTAAGTTTTTAAAAAAGTAAGATTTCAATAATGCTGACTCAAATCTGCGATATTTGTTTGTACAATGATCTAAGTCTTGGTTTTTCTGGGGTTTTAACTTTTGTTGAAGTAATATTTGCTACATCTGGTAGCTACCAGACGAGAAAAACGTCACAATAAAACAACATTTCCTGAATGTATTGTAATTGTATGAGATGTGCCTAATTGTTTTTCCTTTAGTTTTTCTTTTCAAATGTTTTTCAGTAGAAAACAAAATTGTTCACTCATGGGAAATACAACTATGCAGTTATTAATAGGCTAATCAATGTAATATACAAAGGTAGCATTAAGTTTTGTGTTGCGTGAACAAAGATAAAATCCAAAATATGGTTTCTACTCAATCAAATTAGTGTACTTTGAGTCAGGCATCTTTTATTCTTTGTGAGTCTAGTGTTTCTACTCTAAAATTTCACCACATATCACCATTAAATGTTTCATTAAAGTCTTTGCAGTAGCATTGTAAGATGGTTCGAGTCACTCTGTAATACTTGACTGTTTTAAATGCATAAAACAAGCAAATAACCAATTATTTCCATCTTAGTTTTAGTTATACATCCACATCTAATTCCCAAACTATCCAGTAGGGGGCAGCAGCATGTTTTATAAACTGATCCGACACAAGATGGATTTAAACAGAGACACGTTCCCAAAAACAACTTTCAGAGCCACAGTGATGTACCCAGTAGATGCATTAACCAAACCTGGGAATAAATGTGCATCAAAATGACTGGTGTAAACTGCACTTGTGTCTTCAAATAATGCCAAAGTAGGCTCATGCAACATTCCACATCAGTACTAATAAAGGTGATCTGTGTCTGTTGGGTTCCAGTTAACTTGGAGCGACAGACAGGCATAACAGCAGCATGTCAACTTGTCTGTGACAGAACAGCTGATCTCATTTCCAGCATTCCCAAAGCATGCACTGGAAATAGTTTGAGGGTTCATTTGCAGTTTGAAGACTGGATGGTGCAGTGACAATGCAGAGTGGGAAGAGCAGTATTTTAGCAGGCAGGCGGGCAGCGGAGTGGGAGGGTACATTGTAAAGATAGGGAGTGAAGGCAGCGTGTCTGAATCTCTGATAAAACACTAGGATTAAGAGCTCTAGTGGGTGGAGGCAGTCAACATGGCTGTCTCCAGGGCGGCTATTAATATCAAATCGAAACACCATACATTGTTCCTCGCAGAGAAACAACCGAGCGACAAACGAGTGATGAGGCCCCTGAGTCAGAAGAGACGAAATAGACAAATAATTATGTTGAGAGGAGGGACTGAAAATCAGCCTAAAGGTGCAGCTAGGGATAAAAGAGCCGGTATTATCAGGTAGAGAAAAGTATCGAGTTCATATCGATTGATGTTTGTTTGATCCTCAAATTTCACAACCAGATTCTGCTTATGCATCACTTATTTATTTAAGACATACCTGTGATTACTGTGCTTTATAAGACGGGCTGAGAAAATACCACTGTTTGATGGTATCATGCTTTTAACACAATGATTTAAAACAATAAATGGTAACACTTTATTTGAAGAGGGGTGAATAAGACTGACATGACACTTTCATAAACATGACATAACACATGTCATGAACATGAATAAGCCTTCATGAATATTTATGACTGTTGTAATAAAGTGTCATTCGGTCAATCATGACACTTTTAATACAAAGATGACATTATTCAAAATGTTTTTGGTATGACAACTTGGCATTAACCAGGAAATAATTACTGATATAAATTTGTTATAAAAGTATTACTGACTGCACTTTAAAAATTAGGTATCTTTATGTTATTAAAGGTAAAGTTTAAACAGTCATGATTTCTTGGTTGATGTCAAGTTGTCATAAAGACATTTTGAATAATATCAACTTTGTATTAAAAGTCTCATAATTTACCGAATGACACTTTATGACAACAGTCATAAATATTCATGAAGGCTTATGCATGTTCATGACAGGTGTTATGTCATGTTTATGACAGTGTTATTACAGACTTATTCACCCCCCTTCAAATAAAGCATTACCCTTACATGATGTAATTATTTTTCTTTACAACATGTAGCAGAAAGATACAACTATTTCTGCTACATTTGAAATAATAATACTTCATACTTATAAGTAGTTATTATGTGCTCACTGTGGGAAATATTATTTGTTTTCCCCATTCTGCTCCTTAAAGAGACAAACGGCTCTAACAAGTTTATATTGGCAGCTCAGTTTGCTGTTTGCTGTTGGCTCTTGCAGAGCCTGTGGTTGACAGATTTGGAGACACGCCACCTGCAGTTTTAGACAGCTTTACCTAAATAATAATAATAATAATAATAATAATAAATAATAATAATAATAATAATTATAATTTATAAATAATGATAATAATAGTGAGTAACACTCCATTTTTCTTGGCTGTCCATATGTTTAACAACCAGATTTCTCCTAAAACATCCACAACCAGATTTCTCCTAAAACATCCACATTTTTGTTTCTTTAAGGTGAAGGAGTTGTATTATTATTTATATTTATATGTAAACACCTCTGTTCAAGGGGGCTATATTTAATGTTCTTCTTTTCCCCCCTTTTATTACTATATCACAGGTGTTGTTGGTCCTGTTTAAAATTGTTGGAGTGGAAAAAAAAACCACTTGAGGTAGCAAAGTATTGTAAAGTTGTATTTTTTTCTGTGCATATAGAATATTAACAAACTTTAATTTTTGATATTAAAAATAATACATCTCTAAGAAAAAAAAGCACAATACACAGATTCAATATCATTCGCATGTCCAAACTTGCTCACTGCAAACTGTGGCTGATCATCTATTAAATCAACTAAGAATGCGTCTCAGACAATAAAAAGGATTAGGATTTTCCTAGCTTATTTTGATCGAGTGTATACACACACACACACACACACACACACACACACACACACACACACATTTGTACACTGACAGTGTATGACTGTCCCAGTACATTCTCTTCTCTCCGCTCGGATCAAAGGTTGGCAGAAGATTCTGGATTCCTGGAGGGCAACCAACTCTTGATGACACGTTTCCTCCCTCCTCACACCTCTTACCCTTCCTCTTTCCATCACACGTCCCCCTTGTTGCATAAATATGTTTTCCACACAAGTTTCTGTCAGATAAAACAGGCTTAATTCACTGATTATTTTCTTCTATTAAATTTGCACTTTTCAAAACAAAAGTGCATAGTGCAAACATCACACTGAATATCAGTGTTTCGGGCGAACACAGCTGGCCAGTAGGGGCAATGATAAACTCATGGTGCAGCTGATAACGCCTCCTTCTCTATCACAATGCAAATACCTTCACATAAACATGCAACTCCAGAGAACAACTAACTCCAACTTTGATCAAACGTGACATTAGTAGTAGTAAAGGTTTGGGGTTACTTTCTCGATGTCACTAGCCTTGGGTCTATCTATGTACATGTTGGTCTAATCCTTTCTAACATGTTGTGCTGTGTGAAATCTCTAACCCATTGGTTAACCCATCTGTCTCTGCCTAACATCCCATCTTCTTGTTTTGTCTGTTTTCCCTCAGCCTCTTTGGGCTTCCTGGGACATGGAGCGACCGAGCGCTTTGGGTGCTTTGGCGAACTCCATGAGGGTCGGCTTGACGGGTGGGAGGTCTCTGGTGATCTCGTCCACGCTCCTCTTGCTGGGACAGACTCCGTCTGGTGCTGGGAAGGGCAGCAGGTTCTGCTCCGTGTGTGGGGCCCCGCGTCCCAGCCTGATGCCCAGCTCTGCGGGGGTAAAGATGGCAAGGGGAGCGTGTTTCTCTTGGGCAGCAGCTGGTGCTCCCTCACCCCTCTTTCCACGGTGCCCACCCTGAAGACTCCAGATGGGCAGGTCTGAATCAGAGAGCGGCTCTGCCACTGCCGGGACATGGTCTCTCTGCGGGAGTCGTCGATCATGTTCATGGTCTGACTGTAGGAGAAAAGTTTGGGGTAGAAACTACAGAAGCACTCACTTGAGATGCATGTGTCACTGGAGCTGCTTGGTATGTCTTACCTGTCCTGCGGTTGAGTCTTGAGATGGACACTGTGCCAGTCGGCGCTGTAGCTCTCCCGTTTTGCCTTGTTCTCCTCCCGAACGCTGCAGGTCAGCTCACCTCCCATCACCACTCCGTTTCTTTTTTCCAGCACGCTACAGAAAGGCATCTTCTCTGGAGAGCTTAGATGATTTATTGCCTCTGCTGGGTTGAGGATTGAATCTTGGATGCTTCAGCTGGATGTCTCTCCAAGCTTATTCGCCCTCTCGGATGTGTCTGTCTGGGCTCAGGTCCGGCCGCTGCTTTTATACCCACCCTGTTGCTATTTCCGATCCATGTTGTCAGTCTGCTTTCGTACTGACATCTGACACCAGTCCTCCGTGGCTCATTCCCGGAGACCCTGAGGCCAAGCCGTAAAGGTGTTTACGGTAATTGTACTGAAAATCCCCCTGATTTTCAGATTGTGCTTGTTTAATCTCTTGGCCCAACTCTTTCCACATCAGCTGTGTTTATAGAGAGGAAAATATAGCCAGAGGTTAAACAAGCTTCTGTCCTCGGGGACAGTAACAGTGACGCAGATGTTTTTGAAAAATATTTTGGTTGAGTCAGTTGAAAATTGGTTGATTTAGAAAAGAAAGGTTTCAGGTACACATTCTTCTGGTTTATCCTCATAATAGAGTTCATAAGGATCTTATGCAACAACTGGGCTTCATATCAACAGAGCCCCCTCGCCACCTCGTTAGATGTCAGCGAAAGCTCCCCCGCCTGTGATTCATTACCACGGTGACAGAGAACCACATAAGCTGTTGCGAAACTCAGGTTACAGGCTGTGAAATACACACACACATATATCTACCGCCACTCACCTCTGACAGTCATCTGCCGGTGTGAGGTTACTACCAGAGTCTGACTCATTCACTCACATGTGGCTCTGAGCTCATCCCACTGCAGGTATCACTTATTACACACACAGCATCATGCATGCTCATCATAATATCAAATATTGTTGTCAATCAATCAATTAGCAATAGATTTAAGATGGATTATTATTATTATTTTAAAGTTTTAGACTTTTAGAACCTTAAAATTGCAAAAGTTTTGCAGCAGTTTGTATAAATTCATCTCATTCGTTTGCAGCGCTTTGAAGAATTAATGTCGCAGTTGAAAGCAAGCTCCGTTTTAGTTTTTATTATTTCACCTGTCTCTTTGCAACTCCTTTGCGAGCTGACACCATGTGTGCAAAACACTGGGGAATCCCCCTGGGGCCCTATCTTCAGTCGTAACAGCACTCCAACATGCTTGACATTTTGGAAACCTGGTAAGCCTCCAAACAAGGTTATTCCATGTGGACATCGTATATTTTACTTCTGCTATGCAGATAGTGAATTAGTATTTAAATATCTAAGCATGAAAAGGACACAAACCGAGTGTCCAATCTTGTATATTTGTGGTAAACTATTTCCAGTAACGAGTTATTAGTGTGTGCTGTACATTGACTCACAGGAAATATAACCAACTGCTGGATGTTGGTGGGCTTCCTCAAATAGATTCTCGACTTCATGTCAGGTGGAATGGGCCGGAGTCGAAACTTTGTTCTATGACATCAGTGAGCAGTTTTGAATGTTTAACCTGCAAAAGTGGCCACATGTTTTTGGTCTGGTGCTCAGTGAATGAAAAAATTGGAAAAAGAGTATATCCATTATTCTCAAACAATAAATATTGTTGCTTGCTTTCCTTTGAACACAGCAGGATGTTAAGTGACAGACACAAACTGGAGAATATTTGAATATTCACATGAGTTTTTGGTCAGCTCTAACTTCACAGGACTTTACAGTCCTTACAGTTTTGATGTTATTAATGTCTTCTTATCAGAACAAGATCAATTAAAAGAAATACAAATTCAGTAAAGTAAAATAGTGAAAGAGAGAAATACAATCAGCAAATGATGAAAATATATATTTAACAAACCCATTAAAATATAACATAAATAATAATTAAAAAACAAAATTTTCTGAGCACCAACAACGGGTTTGGTATAACATTTCAATTAAATTTGCATCCAGACTTTGATTAGACCATTAAAACATTTAAATTTTTCTTCCAAACCTTTCAGATCAATTTTTTTGGCATTTCCTAGATTATTGACTGACTTTATAACAAAACTGGCTTGGTGCTTAAATTCATGAATTTGTAGCTGGGAATTGTTCTTCTAGATTTTCTGATAGAAATCAGAATTCCTCCTGTCAGTGAAGCTCTCCAGGTGGATTATTTTTAGTCATGGTGGCAATTATATTGTCAGAGTAGCCAAGGGTGGTTTAGATTTGATTACTTTGATAATTTAAAATTATTACATGATCACTGAGAGGAGAACAATTTTACAAATGACTTATTTTTGTAAAAAGAGAAAAGAAAAAAACATAAAACACAGTGACAGTGTAAAAAGATCGGTATGCTCAGTCTCTCATTTACTAAAGTCTACACAACGCAGTTTCTATACAGAATACTCAAAAATGGACCAATCAAGCCATATGTGCCTATGATTGTAGTAACATATCACTTAAGTTTGTCTACAAATTTGGCTTATAACACAATATTTGGAGTGATTAATAGGTTTGCCAAAATAAACTGATTTGTGAATGAACTGGTAGCTGAAAACTTTCATGTATACAAATACAATTGCCCTTGGAAATGTATCGATACTGTTGTTGTGATCCAGTCATATCACAACAATCTCAGATTTCCAACGGCGTGTTTGTACCTAAATGCATTTCTTGCTTGCACAGCAAAGTGGTGTGGAAAAATACCAGGTCTGCATTCATCTATAGTTCATCTATAGGTCCCATCTGAATTTTAAAGACTTACAGACGACAACTGTTACCAAACCCCTTGTGACCCCTCACCCTTTAAGCCCCTTTAACCTACCCTTCTCCTTTTCTGCTTCAACCACAAGCCCTGATCTATTGCCCCAAACCCTCGTGACCCTTTGTCGCCACCTTTTAAAAATATCCAGAGTGAAGGGCAACAACGGGTGACTAACACAGATAAACAACATTAGCTCTGCTGTAGAGTTTATTGCAGCATCTAAAACAGAACTAAAGCATGAAATTCTCTGATGTGAGAAAATGAGAACATATAAAAAGCTCATCTGATAATTCTTAGAAAATTAGATGAAATGACAGTGGCTTCAAACAAATGTTACTAATCTGAGTGCTCTCTTTCTGTCTTCCTTTCATTTGTAAAAATAAGGATAAAAAGTTCTGAAAAGAAACACATTTCCAAACGTTTCTTCTTTAAATCACATTTTTTCATCTTCCATAAAGTAAGTAGCTCTGTGCTTAGTATAGCTGTCTTAACATTTTTTGTTGGAATTCAGTTCAAAGACTGTTGGAAGGGCTCAATTGATTCATCTTCTCATGTGTAGATTTATTTTCATCCACTTATCTGAGGTCGGGTCATGGAGGTAACAGAACCAGGAGGGAAAATCCCACAGCCCTTCTCATCAGCAAGACTCTTCTGTGACTGGTATAACTGAAGAAGGGCTCAAACCAGAAGAAAAAATTTGATCCTTCCAGGAAGTTCTTGCTCTTCTCCTGGTTTTCTTCAAGGTGGGATGTGTCGAAAAGCTTTCCGAAATCGTCCATGAAGGCCCCTTAATCAGATGCATTGTCCAAGATTCAGGCCCATTTCCAAACTGAATTTTTCCCCTAAGGTTCCAGAGAAAACCTTTTTGCTCCACCTGCAAATGTGTTTGGACAAGTATCAGCAGTCCAGTCTGGTTTTAAAAGTCATGCTAGTACAAACAATGAGATTTAAGTGAAAAGATTTGATTGCAGATTGAGGAAAATCTGCTATGTTGGGTCTTATGAACCTATAGGGTTTTTTTGTTTTTTTAAAAAAAAACAACTATTGATTGTGGATTACTCTTCTCTTGTAGTTTAAATAGCATCCATTATACTTCTCTGCACACAATTTGGTTGCAAGATGTTAGAATTAAAATTTAGAAATCCAAATGCGCATAAGCAATATTTTATCTGAGGCTCCTCTAGCTGTACTTTACGTTTGTCATAAAATACTTTTGTCTTCTGTCCATGTATTCTGGAAAAATGTGTCAAATCTGAAGTCCACAGTAGAATAAAATGCCAATGTTAAGCTTTAAAAACTCAGCTAAGTGTACCTTAATACAAAATGTCACAAAACTAGCCAACTGTATATTTAAATAGATAATCTACAAACTTTTGAGACTGATGCTGTAAGTCATCTAAGAGCAGAAATTTCCAAAAGTGCCAGGCAAAGACAGTCTGTTCATTTGTGCTTCTTATTTTTGGTGAATGTCCTAAGGCTAAATCCGCAGGACATCGGATGGCCTTTGTCTCTCTTGCATGAGTCATCCTACGCTAATGAAACAAGCAGCGTGGAGTCTCTGTAAAGGTGAGCGAAAACAAAGTAAAACCTGTCACAGCCGTCAAACCCCCTCCCACCCCGTCCCCAAAGATCCTCGCCCCTGCATCCAGAGCAGTCTGGGCTCAGCGAGGGAGAACTTTGTGTTGTGTAACATCGCTGCCACGGCTTCTGTGAAGTGACATTCAAATGAGCCGTCACCAACGGGGACAGAGAGTGGGAGTGAGGAACAAGCTCAGGCCCGGGCAAAAATATTGTGAGAGCACGTTGGATGTTGTTGAGACCGAGGAATGAGTTTGGGAGGACAGCCACCAGCCTCCATACCCTGACACAAAGTGCTGGGCTAATGGAAAGATAACTCTGTGGAAAGTTAACTTCACACTGATCCCTCCTCCCAATCGCTCCAGCTTTCTATCAGTGGAAATCAGGCTGCGGCTGTGATCAAACAGTTGCCTTCTCCGGAGTGTCCCTCTTATGTAACATCAAGCAGCTGATTAACAAAAACACTGTCGTCGCCATGCAGATTGCAACTCAACCGGACCCCAGAGGGATGGTCACACGTCAGACAGACAACACCGGATCAGGGCAGAAGAGAACCAGCCAAGAGAAGACAACAGCACTGGCCACGTGCGGCTGCAAGAAACTCAAGTTCAAAGAAAAGCCTTTCAAAAAGTGTTTATGCCTCTTGCACCTTTTGACAATTCCCCATATTGTTGGGATTGTCAGTGAGTTTTGCAAATTGTCTCTCAAAACTTCTGAGGCTGAGATTAAACACAGTAAGACTGTTTGGTTTAATTTAGAGGTATCTGATTAAAGTGGATTGAAGGAGGGTTTTAGAGACTGCAATATTCTGTGTTGGTCTATGGCATAAAATCTTAATAAAACTTGTTGATGCTTGTGGTTCTAAAGTGGTAACATGTGAATATGTTCCAGGCGTGTGAATGGTGGTATTGTCATGCCGCTCAAGGCAAAAATGTTCATCATTTTAGACTAAAGTTAGGCCAACACACTAACATGTGATTCTGCACAAAATAAGAGGCTTTAGGCAGAAACGTTTATTCAATCATGAACAAACACAAAGACTTACACATCTTCTTAATGTTTTTCACATTTTCCATAGCTTGTTGGAAGGAAAAATACCCTCCCACACACATCACCTGAAGGCCGTCTCAGTCGCACACATAATCACTTCAAACCGTTCAACATACAGTACTGATTACGCAATTTTCATCTTCTTTTTCCAATTTAATCTGAAACCAAATGCAGACTTCAAACAAGTGCTGATCAAATAAACAGAAATAATCCATGTTAATTTTTTTTTTTTACTGTGACATTAGATAGCTAGACTGTTTATCCAGTGTTTGCACGAATCATGTGATTGACTGGAAGTGCTGATAATCACAGGACAAAAGATAAAGGGGCTGTGCTGAAAAAAAAATCATTGCTACCCTGAAGGTTCTCAGCAAGTGAACAATGAACACGCTTTAAACTCCGCGGAAGGGAGAAAAACACTCACAGCGAATTATATCTAAAGTTTCTGAAAGTGTGTAATCAATCTTTCTTATTGGCGCCATGTCTTTCACATTTTCTCTCCCATTATCTCCTCCACTTTACTGTCATCGCATCTTTGCCCTTGTTGCGCATCGGTCATTTTTCAGGAAGAAAGTGACGCTGTCCCGTCATGCAGCTCGGCTAAATAAGCGCTATTAAAGTGAAACGTAAGGATTTTGTCAACTGTTTAAATTTCAAAAACATTTAAACAGTCATTTGGAAGAAAGAAAACAGATATGATTTAACCCTTGAAGTTAGGGCAGAAGAAGAAGATATTCAGCCAGCAGCAGCAAAGACTCATATCGAGGCTTCAGCCGCCTGAAAGGTAATCAAGATTGATGGCTACTGCCCCCTGGCTGCTGTCTGTCATCACTGCAAGGCCAGCAGACCTCATCGGATCAGTTTTTAATCATCTTTCTCACTGTCGTCCTCTTCATCGTCGTCATTGCCACGTCCGTTCATGGCCTCGACCCTGGCCAGCAGCAGCGGCAGGTTTATGGCCAGGCCCGGCATCTCTTCGTCAGAGTCGTCTTTTGGAGGGTAAAACCGCCTCGCCTTGGCCAAGAAATCTTCACCGATGTCGAGGTAAAGGAGTCGGTCCTGCAGAGGTGAAGACAAAGAAAGGTGAACTATAGGCTACCACTTGCAACAAGTATATATATAATTTGTTATGTTTTTAATTTTAAAGGAACAACTCAAAAATCCATGAGAGAATTTCTGATAAATGTTTCGAAGAAGGTAATGTCTAACAGGAAGTTGATAACTCTGGCTGAAGGTAAGGAGAGGCCAAGACCAAAGTGAACCACTACCAGCTTAAACCATTTCCAGTCTGAAAAATTTTGTACTGGTGATCTTCCTGATTAATCTCGTAATTTCAACTCCCAATAGAAAAACGTAGAAATTAATAAAATAACATTCAGGTCTACCACATTAATGGTTTTTTTTTGCATTTTACACAATTACTATGACCAGAGGTGCTTTATCTTTTCCATTCTCAGAATACATTTCACACAGGAAAATTACTGGTGGTGCATCATATCCTATATCCATTACCTGTTTGAAAAGATAGTCAGCTTCTGTTTAATAAGCACAAAATTAAAAGTGGCAAAAGTTTTGAAATGTATAAAGTAGTGCCTACTCAAAACAATAAGGTGATTTTTCAAGCTCTATTAGAAACGTGCAATACTTTGAGATGCTAAAGCTAACCAGCTAAAATGAGATGCTAAATTGGCTGATACGGATTAGCCAATCTAGAAATAATTTTCACCTATCCTTCATTTTTATTTTAAAAACTTGATTGTTTTTAAAATAAAATAATTTTAGCTTGCACGACTTAATTTTTGGTCTTCAAAGATGAGCAGAAATGAACAGTTTGGACCCCCTGGTTTTGCTGCAGAAGTGCAAAGTTGTTTTTTTTGGGCCTTCTCTCACAATGATGAACAGATATCTTTCTGGTGGGGCCTCCTTGGAGCTGAAGATGGAGGTCTCCGTGTGCAACGTGTGCAGCATGGCACGTGCTGCCGGGGCGTTACGCATGCGGTCAGCTGAGGCACCAGCAGATACTGTCAGCAGTGAGTCTGCCTCAGCCATAAAACCTAGAACAAAAAGATAAACAACCTCAACAAAGGCAGCTGTGTTCTGCTAATGGTGTTCCTCATATGTGTATCATTTAGTTTTACCCAGGTTCTCCAGGATAGTTTTCCATTTGTCTCTGACTTCTCTGCGTGTGTCTCTCATGGCTTCGATGTCCACACTCAGGCGACGATAGCCCTGCAAGACAGGGTGAAAAAGGAAATGTTTTTGAAAGAAATATAAAAATGTTACTGCCACTTTAAAGATGTGTGCTTTTTGCTCTTCTGTCACACTTAAGTTTTTCAAACGAATTGTAATATCAAAGACTACCCGAGTAGTTACAAATAGAAATGTTCAATTTGTTACATAAAGCATTTGCAATAACTAGTGATGAGTTTTATACATGACTAAAGAAGTTTGCTGCTCTGTAACCTTTGCTGGTCTGCTTTGTTTCTTTGTTCTGTTGCACAAACGGAGATGAGAGTCAGACTTTCATCTTCAGAGGTTTACACTACAGTGCAGAATCCATGTTTTCGTCCAGCTCCAGGGCATCACACTACCACTACCATGCCTGTAAGGATGATGTTCTGAAGGCCAAGTGAGGCCTTCAGGACGTTAGATGTTGTTTTGGGTTCTGCTGTGCCAGATTGTATAAGTTCTTTAAGGAATCCTGAAGGGATGTTGGTAGGTAGCCATTCCTGGATAGATGTCAGAGATTTGGTTTGTAATATGTTTGTGAATTTCTTAAGAAGGTTTTGCTCTTTGAGATCATTAAAGCTATAGCATGGAGTTCTGAGATTTGGCCTAAAAATGTGAGCAATCTCACTTTACAGATTTCTCCCCTTTGCTCTCTGATGCACTGCAACCCTCCCACAGCTCCTCCCACTAGCGAAACCTGCAGTGAATGCAACACAATTGGTGGTTTTCTTGTAACATTAGGTTGTTTCTCCGTCATTAGTGCATTGAATCTTGAGTTTTAACATCATGAGCCTGATTGATTCTGCTGAGGCCTTCCTTCCCCCTGCACCTGATTGGTTGTTCCTGACTAGGTGCAGTGTATTTCTGCAGATGGCAGTAGGACCACCGGGAGGAGCCTGAGGAGTTAAATTCTTTTCACAGATTATCTGTCTGATATTAAACTGTCAGGACATAGTGATTATTTTAATATGTAAAAATATATATGTTTTTATAAAAGCTATTTAATTAAGCCTACTTCATGTTCTTTGACAGGAGTTTAAGAAGTGTATTGATTCTGGGTATGGACGGTGACTTGCAGGTTATTCATGGCTTAAAAATGAGGGGAATAATCTTTTCACGTAGACTTAGGTAGTTTGTGTAAATTGTTTCACTTTAACAAAGGAAAACATCATTTGAAAACAATTTTTATTTACTCAGACTTTCTCTAAGATTAAAATGTGCCAACTTACAAGATATGTGTAAGTTGGCAAATGTTTTTACAGCGCTGCATTTATTTAACATATAAAAACATGCATTAAAACACAATAATACATCAGTTGTCTTTATTTGTTAGTGAGTTTTTTTTTGTTCCTTTTTCGATTACTCTACATACCGTGGATCCAATGCGGGTTTTATTCCTGGCCTGAAGCAGGGTGTAAAGCGTCCGGTCATCAGCTCTCTCTGAGTGGCTGGGGTCTCCGGGTTCACTCCACAGGTTGGTCTCCTCATCTCGTCTCTTCTGGACTTCACGAGTAAAATAATCCAGTGGATCTGGACTGTGTTGTTGAGACACAGCAAAACTCATTCACTGGCAGTAAGAAAGATTCCACGGTTCCTTTCAGCATCAACAAAACGGTTTTAAGATCTGCAGGAGCGGAAAATGATTTCTCTCTTTTTGAATCGCCCTTACGTTACGAGAGGTTGCTTTTCCTCCTCTTCATCCTCATCTTCGGCACAGCAGCAGCAGCAGAACTGCATGCAGAACCTCTTGAAAGCCGAACCCATCTAAAAGGAATAAAGGTGAACCGGTTGCAGGGCTTCACAATGCTACAAAATCCAGATGGAAGGTTTGTTTGACCTTCGTTAAAAGACGCTGCACCTTCTTCGCTCCTTCAAAACAACTAGTGGCACTTCTGCAGCTCCGAATCCCCGGTGGATGCTCTGAAGAAATGTTTTTGTTTCTTTTTATTTTTCCAAAAATGACTCAATATTTCAGAAAACAAAATGAAAACATTGGGTTACAGAAAAACAGGCAGCTGAAACAACATTTATATTGTCCACGTTAGTGAATCTTACAAATATGACTAATTTTTCAGATGTAAAACAGACAGTAAATTCAAAGACATTGAAAATAATAACTTAAATTCTGTCTCTACCTGATTGTCAGCCTCCCATTTTCCACGATCTCGCCTCGGCTCCACAGAGACTCAAGATATTTGTCTGGAAAAGCTCAGGGAGATGGCATCCCAACAACTGGTGCTTCTTATCAGACTCGCATAGAGGACAATAAGAGCACTAAAGGGGCTTTTGCTCTCATCGATAAGGAAAAAAGAAACATTCACACACCCATAACCTCAGAAGACAGTCACAGCACTATCATGTGAGCTGCTTCGTGTCCTGTCCTATGAATTCTGTTCTTGCCCCCGAGGGCAACACATCTCTTTTCTGCAGCAGTAGGACTAATTGTACATACTTTGTGAAATCTACCATGGTGGTATAGATTCAAGGTTTAATTTTATTGCTCGCAGTTCCAGAGGATGTAAATAATTATTCAATAGGGCAGCAAAAATTGATAACTGTTTTCATTTCTTCTTTATCTTTTAACCCGATTTCAACAAAGGTACAGTGAATCGTAACATGTGGAATTAACTCCTGAAACCCAGCCTCGTTTGCTACTGTTGGTTTGTGGTTGAAATGTAACCATAAAGCTGCAATGCGTGAGGACTCAGTCGCAAGGCGTCATTGTTTCAATACGTAAATACCATCAGCATGCAAAGCAGATAAATACCGTACTTCTCAATAAGACCAAGTCCATTGATATGAAGTGATTCTATATTTAGATCAAACATAATACAATTTCTATATTTCAAAGACCTGCAATAGAGCAATAATATGGAAATAAATGATGATTTTGTTTTAGTATGAGCGTCAATTTTCAGCTGACCAAAGATCACACATTAATTTTACAATTAAAGAGCCAGTATATCTCCAAGTTTTATTATGAACCTGGAGATATTTTTATTTACTAGTTATTTTCCAGGCACATAGTGCCATTTTATATGACAGTCAAGCAGGTATGTTACCTTCAGTTGTTATAAAAGTGCCGTACATATCAAACACAACCTAATAAATACTTGATTTCACAATTTGACACTTTGAAATCGTCGTCAATTTAATCCTCCCGCAGTCCTACGACGACACCCAGTGAACCTTGCGTGATATTTTACAAGTCTTTGTTTTTGTGGTTTTGGGAACTGGCAGGGAAAACTTTCCTGTTTTCCTTGTTGTCTGACCGTGACATCTGCTGCTCTCTTCCTGAGCATCGCACTAAGATCGCGGGAAGGTTAAGAAGCTCCTACGTTTTCCGACACTTCACCTTCAGCACAGCCTCACAAAAATGTTCCTCTATTATCCTGTTCACAACGCTTCTTCTGAGCATTGGACTGAGATGTAGTTCACATAATAAGCTCAGCAGATGTGCGGTTCCACCAGGTGTATGCTAATTGCTGCTCTCGCTATTCTGAAGGAGCACAGCTTTAAGGAGGAGCTTTGTGAAAATGCGCAGAGCAATGCACAAAGTTATCTGGAAGCTCAGATAATGCCAACATATTTTGGTAGAAAGGTATGAAATTGAAAGAGCACATAATTCCCACTCTAAACCTAATATGTGATGCTGCGGGCCAGTTTCTCTTCCAAATGTCCCTGTATTGTGGTTAAAGGGATATGTTTGATAGAACTGGATGTTATTACAAAATTTAATCACTGGGATTTTCAACATGCTGATGATTCAAACAAAACACTGAAAAAACCCCATAATATTCTGAAAGACACCAAGAGAAAAGAAAAAGTAGTGGAATAACCATAAAAAATGTTGTGGTGTAACCAGAAATGCAAAAACCCAAAGCCCTTTAAATATTTTTTGTCATTACATTTCACTAACTTTATACCATCAAACCTCTGCAAAGCAATAGAGTTAAGCGTGGAAAATGACAAAAAAAATCTCACAACCAAGAGCTTTGTTGACGAAGAAATTAATAAAAAATCGTCAGTAACTGGAAAAACGACGCTTTATGAAAGCTGTTTATGACTTGAAATTTATCAAACATTTGTGCTGTTTTGTTACTAAAAGTAGAAAGAAAAACAAAACATTGGTCTCAATGCATTTGTGAAAAAGAGAAATCTTAAGATAGGTGTAGATGTTTTATTACACATAAGACACTTAAGATTCAGTAAAAACAATTGGTCAGTAGTGATGGCTTTGAATTAACATGTTTGATATTAAAATGAATTACAAAGTGATCTGCAAACTAATATTGAAATAAGTAAACATAAGCGCTCCGCGCAGGCTTCCCGTGCATCTACAAACTGTCACTGGAGCAGAAAATATACAGGTTTGAACAAACAAAAAGCAATAAGCCCAGCATATTATATTACTGCAATGAAGGCACAATTGTTTAAATTTTCTTCTTCACTTGAAAGCTTTTAAAAGTCAGAACAAATACATCTGAATAATTTTATTATCCAATTATTTCAGACGTCTTGCACAGCTCTTTTTCCCACCTATATTAACTGCAGATTCCAAAAACAAAATTCCTCAATGTCAAATCCACAAATTTGTTCCTTTAGGAAAAATATCTGACGTTTCTATATAAAAAAAAAAAAAAACACAGCTTTTTACCTGGATTTCAGGACAATTACCTTTGAACCATGATGGTTTTTGAGGAGCATGGCACCACCAGTATGCAGACTAATAACACTAAGCAGAAGGAAAAGTTTTTCCATCATTACAAGCCGAGTTTTACTTAATTTCTTTTATGTAAAGAAATTAAAAGTTTGATCCATTTCTTACATGCATGATGAAGTAAACTGTAACTTCAATTTACTTGTAAATCATGTAATTACTCCAGCTCATTATTCTGCCCCCCAAAAGGCCACATGAGGTGATTGGCACAAAAGACAGCAGTAGTAAGATGTCTGATCTACTTTTAGATCGCCTGAACAATCGTCGCTTTGATCTGAAATTAGCTTTAAGATATCACTGTGGAAATCACAGAAAACTGGTTAAAAACCCTGGAACAACAAATTTTACTGTTGTACTGCAGAAAAGACTGAGCTTTTTCCCAATCTACATCGGTCATGTCGCCCCCTAGCGGTGAGCAGGAAGTAGCGCATCCTCTTCCATCTATCACAGTATTTTTAAAAAATAAGAATATGGCTGTTACATGTGGGCAGGAAAATATAAAGAAGGTGCAGAAAAAAAAGAAAGAAACGCAGCAAATTACAAAAACAACAAACAACAATAGGTTTTGAGCTGCTGCTGTTCTGTGACAACAGTTCTTTCTCACAGATCCTCTAATCATGAAAGCCGGACCTCAACTCAGAACGAATTCCATGTACTAGTGGGAGTCAGAGTAACAGTCAAAAAAAAAATAGTTTGAGAATAATCATTTGTTCTGTCCAAATTACTCTGTTTGATCTGAAATATGGCCTCTTATGCTTAGAGGTAAAGTCAGTTCAGTTGTGGGAGCTGGTCTTGTATTCCTTCAGCTCAGGAGCTCCACAGGACGACGCTGCCACTCCTCAGGTTTATAACAGGCATGCACTATTCGGTAAAAGATGTTGGCGAAGGTAGGGATTACGGTCAGCGATGCGTTCCCGTAACTGGCTGGCAAAGTCAAACATGCCGGCAGGCAGGGCCTGGTGGATGAGATAGCGGGGCAGATGGCCCTGAAAAAGGAACAACTAATGGTTAGATGTTTGACTGAACATATTTACATAGACTGTTCTGCCTTGAAATTTACCTACATTTTGCCAAACTTAGTTATAAACCTTAAAATGAGCAATAATTCTTCAGGCTTTATGAGGAAGGACGTCCTTAAAACCACTTACAACCAACTGATTTAAAAAGATTGACTACTGCGCTTTCTTTCTGTGTACACAAAAGACTTTAATAAGTATTTTTCACAGACTGCTATATGTTCCATGGCATTGAGTGTCGCATTTTTCATCGGTATTATCTGGCTCCAACGTAATGAGGGTAAATCAAACCGTAAACAATTAAGTATGCAAACAGTGGAAGTTATGAGCAGCTTCGGCAAAGATGTGAGCGATAAGTCTGCAGTTTTGGAGGAAGAAGCAAGATCAAGTGATGAAGAAGAGAGAGAGCTGGTTCTACTGAAGGACTGCAACCCTATTTTTTACATGCAAAGAAAAAAGAAAAAGATTTCTGTGTTCATATTCCCCACCTTAAAATCTGTGTTGAGGATCCAGATGAGTGTGCAGACGGCCGGGTTACTCCTGCATTTCAGAACCGCAAAACCTCCTGGGTGATTTCTCCCCTACAACAACCAATAAAAAGCAACCAGGAAGTAAAAGAAAGTTACCAATTGATTTGATTTATTTCAAACAAGTTTTTATTAGTAGGTCAGAGAAAACATGTGCATATATAACCAAGAAAAGTAGTTACCACTACTTTTTTGTTTGAAAAGGAGTAGGAGGAAGTGAACACTTGTATAATCCTACCCCTTAAAGAGGTAGACTTATTTGGGAAATATTTATCTTAGATGAGAAAACAATACAGCAATAATACTGCAGGTTATTTAGTTTTTGTAAATTTTAATGAAATATTGTCACACAAATGTTGCCATGTTGTTCATGTTGCAATGCATTCTGGGTTAATGACGTCAAATTGGTCCAACTGCCTGGCTCCTCCAGCCAAAATGTTAAGCTTTTTTAATTTGAAACGGAGCGCATTGAAATCACAAGAGACGATGATGAGGAGGACCAAACGAAGGAAGAGGACAGAGTTGGCCATAGGAGAAATTATCCAGATAATTAATAATAATTAATTATTAACAATTAGGGCTTATCCCTAATTTACTCTGTAGATTCCAGTACAGAATGGACCCAATGTCGTCATCAACTCATCAGTGAAAAAATGGCGACCTCCGTGGGTGAAAAATACATCTTGTATACAAAAGATGTATATTTCTAAAGTAATTACGAGTTTTCACAAACAGCAATATTTTAGTTTATAGGAAAGTGGCATCATATTTAGGTCAACATGTTCAACTGGATCCCTTTAAAACAATTACTTATTGAAAACAAGTTCTGGTTTACTTCAGTGATGACAGAAGTCCAGGTGAAGGCATGAACTGACCTGACAAATAGATCACTCGGCGGCATGGCTTCGTGGTAGGTTGCTACGCCAGTAGACAAGTAACAGTCCGGTCTGCTTTCGATTCGTCTAAGAGTGACATAGTCCCTTATATGGATTTAAAAACAAAACAAAAAAATAACAGAAATGAATAAAATCAACTTACTTTGTTTCAGACAAGAAATTTGAAACAAAGTAAACAAATCCTTACAGAAGGAAAAAAGAAAGAGATCTAAGGAAGCCCGATCTTTGCTGTGCTGATGTACCTTTGAGCCACGACGCCTCCCCCTACGCTAGCAGCAATTTCATGCGTCACCAAAGTGTTGTCATCAAATCTCTGGAGGATCTGAGGCCAAAAGTACAGCAGGGTGTTAAGTTTTGGTTTTGCAAAGCGTCTCAATGGAAAATGTTTGAGCTGACAAAGAGGTGCATCACCTTGCAGGAATTAATTGCTTTGATCCACTCAGGTCCTTTCTCTGCCTCCAATATCACCTCCTCATAGACGAACTCCGCGGGACACTGCATGAAGGCCTGAGCGAAGGAAATAAGACACAAAATCTGAGGAATAAAGTAGGAGATGGAAAAAATGCAGAGAAAAACCTAAAAGAGGACCAAACTGCACCATGCTTCAGGAGATGATTTTATGACCAAACCGGACTTAATGCAAAGGCAGCAATAGTAAGATGTCTGATCTACTGTCAACTCATCTGAACTATCGTCACTTTTATCTGACATTAGCTTCAAGATATCGCTGTAGAAATCATAAAAAGAAATAATATAATCTGATAAGATGCTTATGCTCGAATGATTTGTAAATAGTGATTCAGCAATATGAAAAATAGTCAGGGACAAAAAGTTTGAACTTGCATAGGTCCTTTCAAGCGCAAAAACACAAAACAAGGTTAGATGTGATTGGTGGTTGTTGGTTTTTTTTTTTTACAAGACAATGAAGCACAATATTTCAAGTTTGCAGTACCTTCAAAATAAAAATCTTTCCGTAGTCGATGGTCTCCAGAGTGTAGACCATGTCTCCCGTCTCCTGTCAAAACACAAAATCCTGTCAGCATCAGAAGGTTTTACCTGAATCTAAACAATTCCATATTTTATCTTTTTTTTGGTGACATTGTTCTCATCCGAATACAAAACATCAACCTAGCCGTCTTTTTTTTTTTTGTTTTATTACATGCATTTTAAAATAACACCACACTTACATTGGTCTATAATTTGGCAGAGTGGCAAAGAGTCATTTCACTACTTTTGGGGTATCTGGAAAACGCTAGACTAGTTCTATTTCAAAATCTGTGAGACAAAGATACATAAATATAAACATTAAATAAAAACTTTAAAGATTTATTCAAGTCAAAGCATAACAGATTGCAGCTTGTTTGTTAAACGAGAAAATGGACAAAATTGGGTTAACATGAAGTTAAGTTTTGCTGTGACAAACCAAAGGAAAGTAATCCAACTAAAAATGGCATTTTTTGAATAAATAAAAATTTGACCTTTTAGAGAATGAAATAAAAAAATCACTTTTCAATACAAATTAAATTTCACACTTTTTCCATATTTAAGAGACTGTGAAGAACACTTGAAATTCAGAATGGGGAAAATAAATCTGAACTTTAATATCAACTCATCACTGCCAGAAAATGCTGCAAGACAGGAAATGGGTTTCTCTTTCGGTTTGAAAAGCTACTAAACTGGCTCCTTCAAGCTTTACTACTTTACCCGATACCACCAACATTGAAATGAATGAAAATCTCTGATAAATGAGTTTGATATTGAAAAAAACCCCCACTTTTTTAATGTATGTTTTATTTGGATTAATTGACTAGTATGTTCATAAAAGATTGAATTGAATTCCAGAAATAACGGCTTGAGGGAAGAACCGGAGAGAAGTCCTTACGCTGGTTTTCTCAAGCTTCCAATGCTCCTCCATGGCGAGGAAATGTTCCAACACAACCATGGCCTCTCGACCCTGCCTGATGTACTCCTTCTCCTGCAGTGAGATCCAGACATGGAGCAATTAACGAGAAGCGGCAAATCATTAAATTAAAAACAGTCAGCAGGCACTGATGCAGGTACCTGTGGGGTAAACGGTTTTCTCCTGAAACCGTCCTCATCCTGAGACTCCTCTGAATCTTCAGATAAAAAGATCAGTGAAAAAAAAAGACTGCTTGCAGAAATTAGGAAAGAAACACGAATACACAGAAGATGAATGGTGACCGTCACCTGCAATGGATTCCGGTGGAGAGTAGAACTGTCCATCAGAAACAGGGCGGGGGTAGAGCAGAGGAGCTCTGCTAGCGTTCTCTGCTGCTAGGCAAGCTGAAGTAGGAGGAGGAAATCAGTTAAAGAGGACCTAAATTTCTGTTGAGGTGCGTTTGCACTCGTCACTTTTCTCTCACCTCGGTCATTTTCGGCTTCCTGAGTGAGAACCTTGAAGTCAAGGAACCAGGTTTCCAACCACGCCACCACGAACGAGGTGATGGGTAAAACATAACCAAAGGCGTTTTTGGACAAGAGCTGCTGAGCACAAAGAGAGAGAGACAAAGAAAGAAAGAAAGAAAGAAAGAAAGAGAGAAACAAAGAAAGGAAGAAAAAGGGAAAGGTATAATTTCACTTTTATTATGCATATGTAGGGAAGTCCTTACAGCTTAAGATAAGAGGTTTATTATGCCATATCTATTTGGAAAAAGGGTTTGGTGCTTTAGATAGATGGAGTAGATAAGGATGTTTGCTTGATGAAGCCTATGCGAACATAAGCTGGGAATTTCAAAAAGCAGAAGTGAAAAAGCTGAAGAGGTTTCAGCTGGAGAGGTTTCAGTTGATGAGCGTGCGCTGCTCAAACCCAACTGTGAACGTGCAGCAACAGGAAAAGGCACTCACTTCAGACACAATGACCTTCACCACGAGGAAGACGCTGGTCACCAGAGTTGAAATCTGCCGGAAAGAACTGAGCTTTTATTCATGTCCCGCAGATAAGTTGGGAGACTTTCACTTGAATTTGATTAACTTTGTGCTTTGCCGTGTCTGAGCTGACTTACCGCGACAACCCACCAGTGTTTCAACAGAAACGCTGCATAGCCAATTTGTAGACAGAGGAAACGAAACACGGCGAGGAGCTGACATGAAAAAGAAGAAGATGGGGAAGCCTATGATGTCACCAAGTGCTAAACTTTGCAAACGCTTTCAACTGGAGGAAATGTACATCCAAGCTCCCCAAAAAGAGTCAAGATCACAAACTTTAGAGTCACACCAAAGCAATAAGGATTGGGCACTTACGACTATGTCAAAGAAGGAAGACTTGAATTTATATCTGATGACCTGATCTGCTAGATTATCCAAAATCGGACCGGTCACCTGAAGGACAGAGGTGACCAAGCGGTTACTGAACAACTGAACTGTGAGAGTCTTGTGTCTTAAAACATGCCTATGAATAAACACGCATTTACGTTTAGCTCTATAATCCACAGAAGTGTGATGAAGAGGAGGTCAAAGGTCACAAAGAGACAGAAGGTGCGCCGGACATCAGAGACAGCTCTGCGCGACGCAGGTGGGAGCAGGAGGTACGAGGAAGGGAGGGTCAGCGACGTGGAGTAGGAGGCGTTCAGGGAGGCAATGGCAGGGAGGCTGCCCTCGTCCTGCATCTCTTTTCCTGAAGAGATATTTCTCTTCTGCAAAAGTAATGGAAAAAAATAAAATAAAAATAGTCACATCAAAGTACCGTATTTTCCAGACTATTAGTCACACTTTTTTTCTCAGTTTGGGTGGTTCTGTGACTTCAGGTGTTTCCACAACTGATAGTCCGGTAGACTCGATTTGGGCACCAAAAGTACAACGATCGTTACGTTTTTAGCTGTTGGAGTTCGCTTTCACACTAAGAAACGAACCAAACCCTTTGAGCAACCCGTTCACTCGCTCGCCTGTGGTGGCGCTGCACCGGGAATCATTGAAGGAAATGACACAAAAACCTTTGAAGAAGACACTGAGCACAACTTCCTTATTCATGAAATGTAAACAAATGGAATGGGGTCTGACTTTAGGTGTTGTAGGATTATGTTTGTGTCTTTGGGTAAAGACCACAAGCCACTTCCCCCACCAGTGCTAGATCCACGCGTTCATTTTGGCTGCATTTACCCAGCCGCCCTGCGCTATAGTCCATTTCCTCCTTTTGGAACCGTCTCTGGCATTTTCATATGCATTTGAACGGCATCGGAGTCAATTTCAATCAAAGCAAGATCTAGTCTTTTAGTCAGACCAGAGTTCACTTGTTTGTACGTATCAGAGTTCGATTGTGCATTCACACCTCCCCAAACAAATGAACTTTCTAGGCCAGTGTTTCCCAACCCTAGTCGTCAAGGCACACTGTCCTACATGTTTGGTTTCCCTGCTATAATGCGCCTAATTCAACAAACCCCTGTTAATCAGTCATTGATTGAATCAGCTGGACTGAAGCAAGGAAATACCTAAAACATTAAGGGCAGTGAGCCTTGAGGACCAGGGTTGGGAAACACTGACCTAGGCAAACTAGAATTCCATTAAAACGGACTAAACAAGGCTGGTGTGAAACACCTATAGAGTTCAGAGCAACGTATTTATGTGGTTTTTTTTTTTTTACTGATGTGTTAGATGTGAATCATACTGACAAGCATGAGTGAAGGATTATACATTACTGTTCGTGGTCGCGAGGGAAGCTAAACAAAGGCAGGAAAGAAGATACCCAGAGCTGGAGGAACAAGTCCACAGCTGGATGCTTTAAGAAACTTGTTGTGAGGTTTGAAAAATTTGTAGTTATGTGTCCACGCCCTGGTAGTCGTAAAGGAGATGGATATGAATTAAACAAATGGTTTCGATGAATGCAGCCGACTCTCTATCACCCTAGATCAGTGGTTCTTAACCCTTTTTTGAGGTACCGAACCTCCCAGTTGCATATGCGCATTCACCGAACCCTTCTTGTTCTAACAACCCCCCCCCCCCCCGACACAAAAAATACTTTGCGGTATTCTGATTTAGTAATGTGATTGTATTAGCTCTGTTTCCACCCCCACGCCACTAGAGGCAGTGCCAACCTCGAAAAGATGTGACCAAGGAGCAGATTTGGACTATAGAATTTGGTAAAAACTGTGAGCTTTGCTGAAGTAAATAAAGACACAAGTTCAAATCCATGCTGAGAGTGGAGCTCCTCCAATCAGTGCTCCTCTGCAGCAAGTGATGCGGGGCGTGTCATCACGACTTTACACAAATGTGTCTTTACCTCGGCTGCGGAGGCTCCGCCGCCGAACCCCTGAGACAACTCATTGAACCCCTGGGGTTCGATCGAACCCAGGTTAAGAACCACTGCCCTAGAGTTACACTCCATGAGTTTCCGCATGTTTTGTCTAAAATTATTTATGCCGCTTCCAATAATTCATAAAAAAAGTGTTTATTGTCATTCAAATGTTTGTAAATCCCCATTTGCATTTCTGACAATTAATATTTTTGCACTCGCAATGTTTGAGCTTGGAACTACATTAACCTTTAGTTCCACAGGTTGTGAAATTTAAGTCACCAACTATGGCTGGTCCTGTCCTAAACCATGACTTTATTGCAGTCAGAAGAAAGTGTTTGGTAAAACTGAAATATCATTTTAAATCTTAGTCTTGGCAGGACTTCAAAATGTCCAATAATTTTGAGCCTAATTGATGACTTCCAAGTATAAGTGGTAAATAAATTACCAAGTGAAGAAGCCTTCTAGCTTATGCTTTTTTTCCCCAGACAACCAGGAGAAGTGATATTAAAAGATGGGACCAATTACGTTGGCTTATGAAGTTAACAATTGCTTTCATTGTGCTGTTGCCATCCACCTGATCATGCTTCCCACAAATTTGTCCTCTGTTTACACATTACACTTCCTCTTCTTTAGCTTATCTGTCGCTTATGGTAAATTTAACCTGAAACATACACACACAACTGTCCTCATAACTGAACTTGCATTGCGATTAAGCCCATTTATTTATGCGCTTCAGTGTTCATGACAGATATATCGCAGAAGGATGTTATTGTGCTGAATCATTTTTAAATAACAATGGTTACCTTATGACTTCAGGTTAACAGCTTGTTAGGCCAATGAACCGACAAACATTCAGACCCGAGTGCTTTCTAATTATCTCTGCAGCCATTTCTAAAGACCCTTTGCCCTGGGATTGATAAATAAGCCCAGGACTCTCCAAATACAGCGAAAACTGTTTACATCACAAGAAGTTCGGGTTATATTTGGTGTGAAATCCCATGACTGACGAGTCGTCACTCGAAGCCAAAAACAAATAACCAACTGTGTGTGTTAGCAAACTGGCTACTAGTGCAAAACAAATAAGGGAAATTGCAAGGTTATCAAGCTAAACACAGAGTAAATTAATTAAACAAGCACAAATCAAGTTATATTGATCTTACGGACACTCGCTGCCGCTAGCTTTACCCCGTTAGCTTCACAAACCTTTTTTTTCCGAACAAGTTTTACTTCAAATGTAAAATAATCCTTATACATTTCCATGAGGCAACTATAGCGAATACTATCACAGATATAAGAGACATTGTTAACTTAAACATACATTTAGAAAAGGCTCGTGTGGGAAATTTAAAGCAGTAAACTCACTTGATTTAGCACAAATTCATCTGCTAGCGCGTCTTCCGGAGTTACCAAAGATGAACTGTTGCACCGAGATGCATCACTACGCTTCTCCGGCAAATGGTGAGTCACGTGACAAATATCAAAGACTCATATTTCAACAGGCTGACTGCACAGGCGGTTTTAGTTGTTTTGACAAGAAGTACATTTGTTATAGATAGGGGTGAAAATAGTTCTGAATTCTTGCCGTATGAATCATCGATATTAGCTTGCTGCAGTTCAATCAAACTCTCAATGTCAGTATGGGTTTTTCTGGTCACATGATAGGTAGTAGCCTATCACATATGGTAGTCTATTCCGAATAGCACATTATGTGGCAGTGTACGCAAATGGCGTGTCCTGACTGGTCGCTCTGCTCACCCTCGGCTTCAGCTTGCTCCAAATCTTCTTAATTTTGCGTTCTGACTTTGAACTTTTCATCTTGGTTTTTCCGTGTTTTTCTTTTGAGCAATGAATTAATTGTCCTCTGCATTGTCAACTTTTGATTTCGTTTGAATTAAAAACTGTTCCATTGTGTTTTCACGGTTTTTATATGAAGTTCTGTTGAAGATGATAGATTTATTGTTCTTTTTATCTCAAGGCGAGCGGCGTATTTCAATGTCTGTACACCACTCGTGTAAAATGTCCCAGTTCATTAAATCAAATGCACCAATCCCCTTAGCAACCATCATGTTTTGGAAGTTGACGTGCGTATTGCTGGCGAATTCTGACCCATAGTGCAGTCGTGACTTTTTCTGAATGGGGCCTTTACAGCAGACAGCTGTTCTCCCCTCTTCCTGGTAAGTACCAGTGCAGAATCTTTTGGTGGTACCGACATTTACCGGCTTATTTCACCCCTGATTAAAAAATAATTTATTGAATGTTTTACCAATAACAAAAAAATTAATCTTACTCATAGTAATCAGAAGCTAAATATTCTTAAATTCCTCTTGGGACATGCAAGTGGGTTCTTGTAAAGTAGTGTTTTTCTCATAATATGAGTGTCCAGACTGTTTTACATATTTTAAGTGGTTTTGTTAGAGAACATAATTTGTCCAAGATTTCACAAGAGAAAATTTCTAGAGGTAGTGAAAATAACTCTAGTTTGTGTGATTGTTCCTCTTAATACTGTATTACATTTTAAAAAGATGTAGAAGTCTATCAAATTTGAATTGTTTTATCTCTTGGGATAAAAAACAAAACAAGATTTTTCTTATGCATAGATAACAAGGTGATAGATGTGTGATACAAAAGAAACACACACCAAACACAGACTGAAGTAAAGTATGAGAAAAAAAAACATCTTTATTTTGATACCATAGAGTTGCTCACTTTAAGACAAACACATCACATTATGAAACAAGAGTGGAAAATGAAAGAGAATTGAGGAGAAAATAAGCAAAAATATATTCTTACAAGTTTTTACTTCTGTCTTTTCTTTAAAGTTGGGCCAAGAAAAGTAGGAGGGTCACAGAAAGCGAAGATATGACTGCACACACAACCTACTGCTCATCCAGTCAGTTTGGGTATAGAGTTTTTAAAAAAAAAAAAAAAATTCAGTTTTATGTACAAACAGCAGCCCAGATGGAACAAACAGCACAATGCGATCACCCTGTGGTACATTTGGAAATGTTCCCATGCATTACTACCACTGTTTAAAAAGAATTTGAATTAGACTGATTGTGACTTTATTTATTTCACATTTAGTTCAATAAAATATGGTTTTATCTACGGTAAAATACCATAATAACATTTGTGTACAGAGCTCATTCGACAGATTTACAAAAAAAAGAACAAAACAAAAAACAAAAAAAAGCACAATGCCTAGTTTTAGGCACCTGGTGCTGCATGTCACATGCTTAAAAACAGGCAGCTGAGCTCAGAAACTCCACTTCAGACTAGAAAAATAGCTCTTACAGCATAAAATTATGTGGGAGCAATCCAAAATATAACATTATAAAGAGTTAATATACAAAAACCTGTATGAGATCTTAATTTTCTTCCAATAAACAATAAGAAATTTAACTTTAACTAAAATATGGAGGCAGTAGATGTTTCTTTTATATTATTGTTTTTAATTAGAGGTAGAATTGCCCTTTAAGTTTAAATGCCAAATCCTGCAAAGTGAAAGAAATGAAGAAAACATAGCACATACACTCATTGACCCGATACCTTTTAGATAAAAGCATGCTTTAGATATTTGTGAATGATTTGATTTAATTAAAAATAAAGAATCTAGCTCAAAAATAATGAAAGCAATATGCTTTTCCTTCATGGGGACATGGTATAACCTTAAAATATTTCATATAGACATAATTACAGGCAAAGCAATGAAAGGTCTAAAGTTAAATGTAAGAGACAAAATCAGTACATAATTGATTATAAGTAAATTAGAGAAAATGGAGCTGCAGGTTGGACTTCATAACCCTGTCAAGCTTTTTTTCACCACAAGATGGCAGCACACACTAAAGGCTGATTCGAACAATGCAAGCCTTGATTTCAAAATGAAGCAGAACACGTCACGTTTAAAGATCTCCAACTTCTTTCACAGATGGTCATAAAAGAGCTACTTTGAGTCTTAAATTGTACCCAAGAATTTGTATTATCTGTTCAACTTTTTAGCCTCTTTAAAATAATGTTTAGTTCTGAGCTGAAGCATTAACAGTTGAAGGGAGGACTTCCACTCGCAGAGCTTTTGGTCACCCTGACCTTGGCCCATTCACGCTCATTATAAAAACGGGCCAGTAGGGCCAAAGTGGCGTCAGCGCAATGCTCTGTCAGTAGATCATTCCTCGCCTGCTCATAAGATTTTTCACTTTGAATCCAGCAGACCCTTTAGAGGGTGAATAGTACAAAAGCTTTACTTACTCACGCGCACATGGAATTTTCTATCATTCTCACATCTCACCAACAAGTGAGCCTCCACAAATTTCACCACTTTGTCATTTCTACAAGTTCTTCAGATTATAAACCATTTCCCCAAATGATCTCTCTAAAATATGTCCTCCACTCTCCCCTCAGTTACACCCCCGACTGTTCTCAATCTTGTCCTCCTTCTTTTCTACATCCTCCTCCTCTTCATCTTCCTCCTGTGGTGCTTCTTTCTCCTTGGTCGTCTCTTTCATGCTGGAAAACCGTTCAGTAGTTGCTGCGTCTTGATGATCTGAAGAGACAAACCCAATATCAAACAGAGCAATAGAACGTTTTCTTCTCCTTTTATTTTTATCCGTCGTGCACCAGAGGCTAAATGGGTTATTTCAGGTAAAGCAATTCATTACAAACTATCAAGTGTTTGTTGGTGTTTTATGTTTGTGACTTGGCAGAACTGCTTGTAATCAGCTGTTTTGTAAGTTTTGTTTCTTTATTGCACACAATATCTGTAAAGCTTTAATAAATAGTTCAATTTTCTACATTTTGTTTTAACCCAGTTTCAAGGCAACCAACGGCGGTTCATACAAGAATGGCTCTTTAGGCAAGTCCTTCTTTCTGATGCCTCACCAAACAACCAACACACAGAAATCCAATCTAAGGTTTTGAGGCAGGATAAAATATAGAGCTTTTATCACAAATTTGTAACCTAGTTTCCTTATTTTTAGTATCACCTCAACACCTGCAGGAACTAACCTCCCATAAAACACTTGTTTTCAGTGTGCAAGTGAAAGATAGGTTTTATCTGGTACGTGAATGCTCCTTTACCCTCTCCTCTTCATGTTGCGCTTACCTACCTACCTACCTACCTACCTACCTATATGACCTATATGACCTATATCAACAGCCATCTTTTTTCGAAATTTAGATCCATAGCTAGAAATTTAGATCCATAGCTAGTCATTAAAGGCTCAATAGAAGCCAATAGGTGATGATAAACAAGAGTCTCATCTCTACAGGAAGAAATATACGTCAAAGAACTCAACAGGTTTCACTTTCCACATGAAAGCCATAATTCACTAAAAGTGGATTTAACTTTTAGATGACCAACACTACATAAACCTGTTCTTTAGCAAGTCCAGGCAGGGATAAAAAAAAAAGATTATTTACGTCAAAAATCAGTTAACTTTGCTCAAAAAGTCCTGCAACAAAAACAGATTTTCTTCATACTAATAGACACAATTTGTGTGTTTCTTTAAATTAGGCTGGAAAAACACTGAAAGAACTTCATTTTACAAAGAGATTTTGGAAACACTGACCTTCTTCCTAGATCTTGTCGTTTGTCCCTACAGATTACCCACACAACTAACTGACTGCCCTTACAAATCTCAGATTGTCTCACTGACACATTCACTAGCACCTTCATTAGATATACCTGTCCAAAAGTAAATCTATTCACAACAACACAGTGAAGACAACTTAAAGCTCTGAATCAGAATGGTGAATGAAAGGAATTTAAATGACTGCAAATAGTTGTTGCTACCAGATGGACTTGGGTGGGTATATTCCTGTAAACTGTTGATTTACAGAAATATTCAGGCACCATCATTTTTCTTGGTTACACACCGTATAGGTCTAAAAAGAGAACATATCCAGTGAACAGCAGTTCTTAGATTGCCTCATTGATGGGGGAGGTTAGAGGAGAGTTGGTTATAGACTAATTCAAGATAATAGACAGGCAAAAGTAGCTCAAATGGTAACTCACTGTGGAAAATAATTGATGAATGCAAAACATGTCAAACCTTGAAGTAGACAGTGCCGCTCCTGACAACTAAGAACAGGGAACAGAGGCTACAATTGAAACAGGTTCAACAAAAACTGGCCATTAACAGATTGGAAATATTTTGCCTGTTCTAGTGGATTTTGAGTTCATTTAGAGGGTTGTGTCAGAATCTGACATTAAAAGAACATTGAAGCACTGATACATCATGCCTTGCATGAAGGCTTCAGGCTGCTGCTTTGTAATGATATGGAGGATATTTTCTTGGCACACTTTGGCCCTGAGACTTTCTGTGTATTATTGGTGACCATTTAGTGATGGACACTTCCAGCAGGCAAATGCACCACGGTACAGAACTCAAAGCAGCACAAATTGATTTCCAGATCATAGAGAATTAGTTTACTGTACTCCTGTGGCATCCACAGCCACCAGATCTCAATCCAGTAGAGCGCCTTTGGAAAGTAGTGGGTCAAGAGCAGTGACTGCATGATGCAGTCATGTCAATATGGACATCTTGTTGAATCTATGCCACCAGGAACTAAGGTCCATTATATTCAGCACCAGAAAGATGTAGCTAATAAAATTGCCAGTGAGTCTAGATACCAATCAATAGACAACATAAAACACGGCCTCTGAACCTCTGGAGTTAGCAAGAAGCCTGAATGTCCTGATTTATGGCAAACTGTCATCTGACCCCATTTCAAGCTGCCTCTTGGTTGCTGCTCTTTATAATTTGCAGTATAAAACATTTCAGGCTGCATCTGACTCAGCATAGCATTAAACCCTCAATACAGGCCATCATTGCTTATCTCAGCTGCTTTAGGTAGGTCTAATGCAGCACAGTATCCGGGTTTTTGATTCCCATGGACTCCCATTGGTTACTGGAGTTATGTCACTCTTTCAGGACCAGGAAATCTCCTTCCTGGAAATGTCTTTGTGTATTTCACAGAACACCTGTGACCCTTAGAAGTCTATATTCCAAACCTTAACAAACTTCCTGCCTCTCTGCTTGTCCCAGCTGTACAGACTTTGAGATTAATCTGCATGTTTTGGTTTCTTAGTGTACTCAAGCTTGAATGCTCTGTACTCGCAAAGTGTTTTGGAACAAGGTGATGTGTGAATGTTTAAATGGAAAAGAAAATAGTGCTTGTTTGTGTGTGTCAATGTAAAGATCTGTCTCTTATACGTACTCTCAGTAAAACTGGTTAACCTTCAAGGAAAGATAACCTTGGAAGCACAGTCAACAACAAGGTTTACTTTATAGCAAGTGAGAAAAGTTAACCTTCTTGAGAGATTTGTGATACCAAACTCACGATCAAACATCGTGAAGGCTGTGACTTTTAAACTTCAAAATAATATCCTTTCTAACTTTTCAGGATACATTTACTATTAAGATAGCAACATAAACTGTTCATTGAATCTGTGTTTAAAGGTGATGTCTTGGTTTTAAAATGAACTAACATAAATTGTTTTTTTTTTTATTTCTTTAGGAAAATCTAAAGTAATATGTAGTGTTAAAAAGATCCCAATCAGTAAATGTTTTTTTTTTATCTGAACAGGCTTTTACAACACAAAGGGATTTACAGAGACAGTCTGTCATCTGGACAGAGCAATAATTCAGAACAAAAAGCCACTGTTCCCCTGTGACGTAACGGAGATTACAAAGATAGAATATTACATTCCAAAACAAACCAAATCTATAAAAAGCTACGAATGCACTCAAAAGGCCTGAGTATATTGTGTTATTTTGTGTCAGTTTAGAAAAAGTTGAATAGAATGATTGATCATGTCCTGTTCTGACTATTAACCCTTTCTGGTACCACAAACCAGTTCATACTTTAGTTTGGTTCAGGCGTCAGCCATAGATACCTGGTCTTATAATTTGAGATTAAATCCTGGTTGGAACATATGGTATGAAACCATATGTTCATTTTGTTCATTACTAAATAATATCTTATTCTTAGTTCTAAATAAAACTTGTTCATTTGTCTTCCATCTCCTGCATTTTACAACAATATGAGTCACATTCGGTGCCATGACAACCTAATCAAAATGTGTTGAAAGAATAGAGCTGCAGGACTATGTTAAGTAGCCAAAAAAAAAAAAAAACATTCTGGAGGCTAGCTAACAAAAAATAAAGACATAAAGTGAGTCAGTGTTTGAAAAACTATTACTGAAAATGGCAAAAGGGAATTTTCCAGTAACTATATATGTAATTTTTAATTTTACAAGGCAAACAGATTCAAGGGTTTAATGTGCTCAAGTTAAAATATAACTTCAAACCTGATAAACTGATTTATATAGAAACATTGGAGATAAAATGGTCTGCACAAACCATTTTATTTTGGTGGAGGACAAATGTAAAAAAAAAAATAAAATACATTAAAAAACTACAAAAGCTTGGCTGCATAAGTGGACACAACCTTAAAAGATCACTTTAGGTGTCTTTTGATTCTATTCTAATATTCAGTTTTAGTTCACTCTTCTCAAAACATAACAGAAAACCAGTTTAATCTGAAGCAAAATGATATACTTATATATTCCAATGCCAGCAGCATAAAGTATCTCAAGGTATATTTTCTCTTTTTGGAGCTGACATTGTCACTGTGTGGTTGCGTTCTGCAGGTGGTTGACAAAGAGCCTCGCTCTCACCAGCAGCTTTGGCGGGAGATGCCTCGTCTCCCTCCTCTCCCTCCCAGTGGTCCTCATCCTCGTCCCCTTCACAGGGGTCTTCCAAAGGATAGACACCTAGTTTCTGCATTTGGGCTTCAGCCATCTTCTGCACAGCTACACACGGACACAGACACACAGGGAGATGGCCACACGAACACATGGACACGGACAAGGGGACAGAGGGATATGTTGTTTTGGTTTTACCAGGCTTCAACAGTTTTTAGCCTCACAGTGGATTCTGAGTACAGGCCAGGCAGGCGGAAAGCACATGCACAGAGAGGCAGACAGATAGCCAAGAAACAAGACTCCACACTGATTTTTTTTTTTAATAACAAAGCTTTTTTTTCTTTTTTTTCCTCTTCTAGCTCTTTTCCAAATCTTCCCTTGCTCTCGCAGAACATTCTCCATTTCTGCACTCTCTCTCACCTCCTATGATATTATCTCGCCTACTTCTCACTCTTCCTTTAGGTCACCTTGACTTCTCTTCCCAGCATTCTTTCACACGCTCAAATGCAGAGCACAGCATTGAGGAAGGTCACTTTTTCTTTATACTTTTTACAAAGAAAGGTTACGCAACAAAAAATCTTCCTGAGTTTGCTCAGCGTGTCTCTCACTGTGCTGACGAAGGGCAGATATCTGGTGCAGGATCGAGGCTTCCTGACTCTAGATCATCACTCGACACACACCGGAACATATGCCCTAAAGTCCCATGTGGAGAAAACAGCGCGGCAGAATGCTTATTTTCCTTACATGCAGCTAAGACAAAATGGAATCATGCAGGGTTTAATGTTAGTGTGTTTGTGCCACAGCTGCATAAAAAACTGACTGTAATCCTGGATGATCCTGACTTTCCTAGACTTACACTCAGTGTCTCTCGCAGCTGTCACACTCTAATCTGTTTCTCTAGTATCTCTCTGCCTCTCATAAACGCCCAAACTCTGTCTTCCAGTGTATTTCCAACGCAGAGTATTTCAGAATCATGCAAATCACAAAGGCATGTGGCTGGAAATAAACCAGGAAGACATTGTTTCAATGCATTCCCAGCATCTGCTCATGCATAATATTATTTTTATAGAAGATAACACAAACGCAAGGAGGACAAAACCTGCAGCGAAGCAAGGTAAAACAGAAAAGGATATAAACATAAGGATAAATCACGGTTCACTCAACCACCACCTGCAGAATTGACACCGTTTCGTACAAACCTTTGAGCGATGGAGGCTGATACACATTTTGATTCACACGTTTTGGTTTAAGCACGCCGTTCTCCCCCACGACCCACTGTAAAGAAAGGGATAAGAAGATTAACACAGATTTTCTCCTTCACTTTCTCCAAAAACATCCTTTAAGCCAACACCGGTTATAAGGGGGGGAGGGTGTATTTACATTATGCATAGCTAAAAAAAAAAGTTATTTTTGTTGACATAATACGTTTAATTAGTAAAACCAGGTTATACTGCAGTTATTAAATACCCTTTTAACCTGGTGAGAGATTAAAATCTGCACCAGTAAGTGAAAATTTCTCTTACACATCACATCGCTATAGCTACACTACTGATCTCTGTATTGTCAAAGCAAAATATACTGTCACAATTAATTCCAATGGGGTTCAGACTGAACTGAGGCTGCAACTTCTCAGTCCTGTTTGTAATTTGTCATATAATCATAGGGAAGAAAGTGTCATCTCTGCTTTTAGGAGATGTGGTTCTATCAGTGTCTTTTATAAATGATTAGTAGTTGAATTTGAGGTGGCCGGGAGTCAACAAATGGGGAACATCTCCCTAAAGACCAAGATGTGTCTTTGTTTGGAACTCAGACATTTTCTATCCCTTTCTTTACATGTGACTCCTGGACCATTTACAAACGAGACTTGAACCAACTCAAGATTTTTCAAATGAAGTGTTTCTGCCAGACCTTTTAAGACTTTAGTCACAGCACAGTTACCAACAAACGCAATCATGGATGACAGCAACAGCAGCCAACCATAGAACAAAACCAGGAACTCTGGCTGCAGTGGTTCAGCCATATACTTAAAAATGGCATAAGAAGACTGATGCCTCTTTCCGGCGATTTATAAATGACAGATGTTAATGTTAATGTCTTCAAAATAAAGCGGGGGACGACTGGAGGTGATGCATCATCGATGTCAGCAGTTCCCATGAAATCTATCAAGGAAATCTCCCCATATTGTTCTTTTTAATGGGAGACAAACTTAACCCACTGATTCTGTTCTTGGCCAAGAACTTTCTTACTCTTTTTATTGGAAATTATTTCCGAGTCTTATTTATGCTTTTAAATTGTAGGGCTGGTGGACCACACGAATCGTACATCATCACTACATCACTCCCTTGACCCGCAGACTCCCATACAAATCAGCTGATGCAGCCTCGTGACTGCCATGCTGTCAAATTCAAAATTTACTACAGAGTTTTTCAAATTCCCAGTTTTTTAAGTACTATTCTAAATGCTTCTTCAAAATTCTGATTCCGTTTGTTTCTCTTCTTTTTTAAATAAACAATATATAAATCATATGTAACCACATTCGTCTCCTCCTTGAACAGATAATAACAACTCAACTTGGGTTTCTGATGATGAACAAACTGGATAATTATGTAGGGTTAGATTACCAAAGGCTTACATCGCCTCACTGACATGGAAGGGAAAAAATAAAACATGGAGGATAGAGGATAATCCACAAACACTTAAAGAGTAAAAAAAAGATTGAGACTTCACCTTTACCTGATGAGTGGACTGGTCGTCCTCTGGAGACTGGTCGGCTACTCTGAAGAGCGTGGCAGGTGTGGGCCTCCTGCGTCTGATCTGTAAGCAAACAGAAACAAAAAGGGCAACCATGAATAAATGACTAGTCAAAGTGGCTGATGCTGTATTATTAATCACATTCAGCACACCTGCATATTAATCTAGTGGGAAAAATACGTTGACAGCGTTGACACCTCATGCCGGTTGAGGACACACTGGGCCCTTTGTGACTTCATTAGCAGAGTTCACTGATGAATGATGAACCGGCAACTTTTAGCACCCGATAACACACTGCAGTCAGCAGAGCAGAGCAGCCATTTAAATCTCTCTGGTCAAATGAACTCACTTGGTAATGAGAATTAAACTGATGATTTACAGTAACAGGACTGCAGCTCTTTATTTAGCGTTGATATTAAACATTTTTGCATGTGGTTCTCAGACTTAAAGCTAGAGGGGTCTTTATAGTCTTCCTCTAGACTTATGGTTCTTCTAGGAAGCTAAAGTTAACTATATTATTACCTGAAGAGCGATGTAAGGGCCTGATGAACTAGAAGTTTGCCTTAAACCACTGGTACAAGCTAACTTAAACGATAGCATTTGAACTCCAGCTGCATCTGTTGCTCTTTTTCTGACTTCTTTATACCAATATTTTTCCTGGCTATTGGTCAATTTACCTGTTTACACATAAGCATCCCTGTTTCATACACATGTTTCCATTGTTAGCTTAGTATATCTGTTTAATTATTGAGATGAGTTAAGTGGCTCCAAAATGTTCCCAATGTGAGCATAAAACGATGTGGTATGAAACATGCAAACATGCTGAAAAAGTACAAAAATAACTACAGTTTCAAACATAAGGAATAGTGAGAGAGCGAGATGAGCTGCTCTTTGTCTGTGCCTGAGCTAAATGAAGGCGAGAATTTGACTGCAATTGCAAAGTGATTGTATTTTATTTATTTTGATTTCCATTCACCACATGTGTAGTATGAGACTGTGCTGCCTTTGTAATGCCAAACAACATGTTTTTTTTTAAAGAAACTAACTGCAGATTGACACTTTTTGACAAACTGTGTTGTCAGAATATTTTTACTGTCCTGTAGTTTTACTCTTAAGACTTACACACAGATTGATCAAATATGTTGGCACTGCTGTTTGGAGGACTAATGCTATGTGCTATCAGTGTAACACTGCTGGTCAGAAGCAAAGCTGAAATTGCAACACAATTTAATTTATGCTAGAATTTCAGTGTTACAAATTACAGTTTTTGCCAGAAGAAGTTGCTCTTTACTGTGATGAACTACAGACAGACTGCCATCGCCACAGAAAGCTTTAAAATACCTTGGAATGGCGCCAGCTACTTAAGTCTTGATTTCCAGACTTACAAACATCGGTCTTTGGCAATTTTCATTCATGCCTCAGTTTAACAAACTTTCTGGTTTCTACAAAGGGTCAAATATTTAACAGAACTCTGTCAGCATGCAGGAAGCAGCCAATTTCTTTAGTAAGATTAGGCCAGAGTGGTGTTTTAACATTAAAGACATGCTTTGTGCTTTTGAAAACGAAAGGGTGCTCACAGCGTTTATTAATTGACGTGATGTTGTCAAGACGTGCAGAATTAATAGCATCTAACTTCAGAAAGCAAAAGCAGTTAAGGTGAGTGGAGCTGGCAAGTGAAACAAGAGTGTTATTGAAAGTGTCCTCTGTGGAAGAAGTCAACCTTGGCAATGACATGAGCCACTGACATGCGCTGCTGTTTATGGCACCACACTGCATTGTAGGAAGGGGGCTATCCTGGCTCTATTTTGTGTAAAATGGCTCCACACGGAGGCTCATGTTTGTTTTCTTCTGTCCCGTTCGGTGCGTCATCACAGTTAGGTGGTGTGTTGCCAAAGCAGCGGCTTTTTGAGCAGCGCGCTGGACACTCGCCCCTGTCCCACTCAGCCAAACAAAGTAATCAGCAATGGATTTCAGCCGCGTTTGTGACACCAGACATGCGCTTTAATCTCATCGTGCAACCTCCAGCTCTCCCGTCTCTCCCGGTTGTCACACACTATCCGTCTCCCTCGTATTCCCCTCATTTCCATCACACTTGATCCTCTGCTTCCTCTATCCTGTTTACATCCACTTCCATCCTTCATTCCTTGACAGTGACATTACCCTCATCTTCTTTGCGTCACGCCGTAACTGCAATCATGTTGTTTTCCCCTGCCCCCTGACACATCTGTTCTTATCTTTCTTCATTTCCCCCTCTCCAGTGTTTGCGCACATCCATACAAGGCCTCATCCGACACTTCCGCCTCTGTCCTGGAGAGATGTAGAGGCCTGGGGCATCTTGCAGCTGGAACACCTGCGTAGCACCTGCTTCCTGCCCCTGTGGTGCCCGAGAAGTGATAGTAGACACCAAATGTTGACACGACCAAGAATTAGAATTACAGCCGTTTACCTTGGAGTAATCCAGGAGCAGTATTGGGTCGAAAGACTAGCGGCCATAAAGCAGACAGAGTTGAGCAACAATGAACAAATAAGAGATTGCTGTAGTATTTTTCAAGCTTACGTCTGTAACTATTGTGTTTCTAAACTGAACTGTCAGTGCAGCCTTTCCTATGAAATATCACAGTAGGACTGATTCTAAATTGATTCAATTGCAGCTGACACTGTTCACGGTTGTTTTCCCCTCATTTGATCTATTCCTGTGAACTGACGTAAATGATGTAAAATGAGAGCAGCCTTTTATGCATATACATGTGAAATAATAAAGTTGACAGATGCATTTGTGTTTTACAGCAAGCACACACACATGGACACACACACCAATGGGTGCTGGTGATGACATCTCCAGTGCCGGATGACATAAACATTCAGTAACTCTAGTAATTTTCCAGCCTTAAAACCGCCCCGCTCTGCCTGAGTTACGTAACATATGTGACTTCCTCAGCTACGGCAACACTGGGACGCAGCGTGTGGGATTACTCCAGCTATGCTTTATCCCTCCGTGCCCTCCCTCCTCTACATCTCTTAATCCCTTGTTCCCAATCTCTCGACCCTTCCCGGCACCACCGGCAGAAATGTTTTTGACTCCGTACCAGTTACAGCAGGCTCTCACAAGGCGGCCTGCAGCAGCTGTGGCCTTTTAGCAGCGCCGCAGGTGAACGCCTCCAGGCAGCAGCATCTCGCTGGGATTCACGAGGAGCTTTGGTCTGCATAGAAGCATTGGCACAAGGACGATGCCGTCCAAATGGCTCGCTTCGGTTTATTGAAGCTAATGAGGATTTCATGTGGCACTTGTTGGAAATGAATGCAGCTCTTTAAGACACAAGTGTTTTATTTGGATCAGTGCTGGAGAAATGCCCAGCTTTTTAGTTGTCTATTTTTCTTTTTCTGTAGTAATGACTCTTGACTGCTCCGTTGTGCATCAGTCATACTGTGGAGGCTTGGCACCCTTTTGCCAACTGATAGCTTTGTACAGTAAGATCACTTTCACTGTCTGCAGTCTGTGGTTTTAGCTGCATCTGAACTTTCTTTTAGGTTAATCAGATTCACAACTGCTGATGTCAGGAGTTAACTTTCAAATGTTCTGCAACAAAGTGTTAGTTTTAAAAGTCTGCACATCCATGCAACTAGATTACTGCACTTTTTTCAACGTTTAATTAACCCCTAACAGACTTGCTTGCATTTTTCAGTTGAACTGTCAAGGACATAAGTCCCACTAAAATGTGGAAAAAAAAGGTTTTAAAGGATTTATAATGACCTAATGTTCAAAACATAAAACCAGTCTTTTTACAAGGATTGTGCAACCTTTTAAAAGAACACTGCAAATGAGAAACTCATAAAATTATTTTATTATTTACACACGTGTCAAGCTTAATATTGGAGGAAAGGTTGAGCAGCCAGGGCTCCATGGCAGTGCTGTTTTGGGGTCATGAGTCACTGTTGACAGTGCATGTTTCTGAGCACTCTGTGTGTGTGTGTGTGTGTGTGTGTGTGTGTGTGTGTGTGTGTGTGTGTGTGTGTGTGTGTGTGTGTGTGTGTTGGCAGAGGACCGTCTTGGTTAACAGGCTGGGTGCAGATTGGCTGATTTGGGTCTACTCCCCAAAGGCCAGGCTCTCTAAGCCTGGTACGTTCAAGCCAGTCCTATAAAAAGCACGCTGCATTAGGACGACATAAACTAGATCAGAGGTGCCTCTGGGGGTTCGGCAGGATGAGACAGAAAGCCTGTAAAAACTCTGCAGCGGCGCTCGACAGCCAGCGTCTCCTGGGAAGAGTGACCTCGACGGAGGCGGTGCGGAGCGAAACACGACTCGGATCTCTTTTCCCCGTTTGCTTCCCTCCCTTGTGTCCAATCGCGCTACATTACAGCAGGTCATCTCATCAAGCAATCTGTAATACGTTCAGGGCATCAGTCAAGTACATATGATGATGTATGAACTTGCAACATTCTCCTGGAACGAATCCATGTCTGTTCTGATGGATAGATATAGATCTGTGGAATATTGATTAGTGCTTGAGGCGTGTGTCCGCAAGCAGACTTTGTTAAATAAAACCAGGATATGTAGAGTGCCTCAATGAGAGCAGATTATTTATTTAACTGAGAGCTACAATGTTAATGTTTCAAAATACTTAGGAGAAAGCCCAGTGAATCCCTTCCTGAAGTAAAAGAAATAAATAAATGAATGAGGATTGTCTGAGTTGATCCATTTGCATGTTTTGCTTCCCTTGTCAATTAAATGTTTCTAATCATTTGGAACATGTGGAATACTGCACCATTCTTGGATTTTACTGGATAGACTGAAATCTATGGAAGGATAAAATCTAATTTGTGAAGATATAATGATAATTTTCACCCAGGTCGTTTAAAGAGCTGTCTTAACATATCCCGCAGCAGCCACATTGTGACTGCCAGCCAGACAAATTTAGAACATCTCTAGTCATCCTCACCATGTCTGCCCTGGCATGACAGCCTTTACCACTGCCAAAATGTAAACGCCGCTGGTTAAAGGGAACACAAAAATGGTTCATTTTAAATTCTTTTTTCACTTCCTGTACTACTTTGCCTTCATCTTTATCCAAAATCTCTTTGTCTTGCCACTGTGTTGGGATGTTGCATGAGTTGATGAGGAGATATAAGCAACTTTTATGAACTTAAATACCAATCAAATTGACAAGTTAAAAGTCAATCTGAAAAAAAAAAATCTGAAAATGACCTTTGACTTTGTTATTGTTTTCTTCAGCTTTGCTATGTACCACCATCAGTCATCTGATTCAATCTTTGACTAAAACAGGTGAAGGTTGACCATGGAGTTGTGTTGCTCATAGCACAAAACCAGCAGATGAGATACAAATGATTCAGCATCTGGTGAAATTTGATCATCTACCAAAAAAATGTTACTCCACTGCCTATCCTGCCTATCTATCCTCTCTTGGCATCAGCAGATTTCAGAAGTAGTTTTTATAAAAGTTTGTACACATGATATTGAAAGAAAAGCACAATGAAACAGTTGTTGCCTGTGCACCACCAGGTGGATTACGTTGACATTTTCATTTGGGCTGTGTCCTTTTGCCTTTTCCTCAGGCTAACACACATCATGTTGTCTCCCCAGAAAAAAAGGCAAAGTCATCTTTGCTGTCATAATCACTTTCTCTTGAAGTCTCACTGTTGTTTTGAAATCACACCAACAGAATAATGAGTCTGACACAACCAGCAACCTTAGCACATGTCATTTTGAGTTGTTGTAGTCGTAATTTATTTACTACAGACTCTGGGTGAGTGATTCCAGCCTCAACATCTCCAGTTTGGTTTGAAATATTTTTAATAAGTTCACAAGAGAACTCACTGTGTTCCAGCATGGAGGAAGCCTCCACAGATTTAAGATGGGATCAGTGTTAGCCTAGTGGCTAACACTGTCTCTGATAAAAACCTTTCTCTTGAGGTATTTGGCTAGTTTACTGAACATTTTACTTAAGCTTAAAGGTGTTCTTTTTTCACAGTCCATGGTAATGTGATACTGGTACCAGGTTGATCCTGAACTCTGTATCTAATTTCCATTTTTCTCAGAATTGGGTCGTTTTGATCCAACATTATAAACTCAGCAACCACTGGATATTTTAATTTCAATGGTGTGATGATACACAGAGGCCAACACCAAGACTCTGACCTCAATCCTGTGGAAAAACATGTGGACTCTGCTTAAAAACCAGGAAATTTTATAGATCCTGCTGGAACAATCACCAAATATCCAGCTAAAGTGAGACCAAAGGCTTTTGGAATATTACAGAATAAAAAGCAATAAAGTTATATGCCACTTGCTAAGGGATATCTAACCAAAAGTTAGAGGAAGTGTATGTACATCTGCATGTAAAATTGTGATCTTATGTGATTCAGGAAAAAGTCCAAAATAACTTGCACATACAATTTTTTTCTAGATCATTAGTGTTGCTTGTTTACTTAAAATGGACAAAAGATGGTTCAAATGTAACACCTGAAGTCTGATGAGTGTATGCAAACTTCTGACCTGAACTATAATTAGACTCCATGCTTAAAACCGATGCTTCCTCCACATTTTTATATCAATGTAACAATCAAGCCTTTGGACGTTTCCTCTGTATGAAATCAGATAAGTCTAATGAGCATCGAGTCCGTCATCCATTTCAGCTCTTTGCGTTTCTCGGCTAAAAGCTCTCCTGCAGTGTTATTTCATTTCCACTGCTGTGATCTTTAGCTGGGCTGAACTCTGAAGAGCAACTCAATTAAAAAAAAAGGTCATCAAGTCAAACCTTTTTTCTCTGAATCACACCCTGCCCCGGCAAGCTTTTTAAAATGAGATGGCCAGGCCTCATGTGGTCCTCTCTGTAAAAGCCTGGCAAATTCAATAAAGCAGTACAGTGGGAAAGTAGCCCTGTTTAGTAGTCATGGATCTGCAGAGCATGTAATATCACATGCCTTAGTTTATTCACTAGTTTAGGAATGCTTAAAATGTTTAAATGCAATGTTTGTTTTCCTTTACATGTGTGGTTAAAAAAAATACGAAAAACATTTTTATCATATTTACATGTATTTTTCACATGGTTTTCAGCAACGGAGCAGTTCAAAGTGCTTTACATCACAAAAACACAAAATTACAAAGTCATAGAATGCACAGTCAACAATTGAAGAATTAGATTTTGTCCCACCGTTACACATCAGATCGTTTCAAAAGCAACCATAAAAGGGAGGTTTTCAGTCTAGATTTAAAGGAACTCGGTGTTTCGGATGTTTTGCAGTTTTCCGGTTTTTTGTGGTGCATAAAAGCTGAATGCTGCATCTCCGTGTTTGGTTCTGGGGATGCAGAACAAACCAGAACCAGAAGACCCGAGTGGTCTGGAACATTGGACAGACTTTGGGCTTCTCTCTAAGCTGAACTTCTACCACCCTCCACACAAAGCTGGTATCGAACGTTTCCATTAAGTAAACAACCAAAGAGCAGCAATCAGACACATCATGCGTCCGCCCGTCCTGCCAGACGTGTCAGACACTTTCAGTCTGACAGGGTATTCATCTCTGTTGGGTGGTTTTAACAAGGTTGTACTGAGTAACAAACACTCGTTGAGTTTACAGCTGTTTTTTACAAAGTTCAAGGACATTTCTCCACCAGTTGCAGCCAAAACAATAGATACTCATTCCTATTCAGGCACATTGTTTTATCGAATTCCCCCAAGTCAGAGAGGCTGCTGCATGTCGCTTCCTAGCATTTACTGAGTACTTGCAGTGACCTTTTGCCCCCACTTCTGGGCAACTGAAAAAAAAAAACAGATGGGCTGCAGATAGCATCCAGAGGGACTCTTCAATGACTCTCGAATAGGTATCATAATTATGCTGCAACCGTGGGCAGAATGAAATCATACTCAAACTCTCTTTTCTGTCCCCAGATTCCCCCTCTAGCATTTATGTAATGTGCTGCTTGTCCTACTGTTTTAAAAAAAAACTGTTAGAACAAAGGTTTGCCAAAACCTTCGTGTGCAGATGAGTGACAGGAAGCCACCTGGCAGGCCATTGTGCACAGCAGATGAGGTGCCAATCAAAGTCATTTCGCAGATAGCAGCATGGCTGTGACCCCCGTCACCGAGGTGATTCTGCTCCTCTTGTTCAGGCAGTCAGATTGAGTCGTGATGCTGTGTGTGGTTCCAGAGGTCAATAGCCAGCACAAACAGAAGACAGACCAGCTGGAGTTACTCATCTGCAATGATCTGTTTACTCACATTAAAAAAAAGGATGAAATAAATGTTTATGCTCATGGTTGCAATTCATCCGAGAATTATCGTCCGAGATGCATAAAACGGCTAAAAGTAAGATAATGTTGTTTTATTGTTGCAGCATAATTTAACTGAGATATTGAGAAAGGGGACTGCATGAGGGCAGGGTTAGGGTTGTTAGTACTGCTGCCTTTTAGCAAGGTCTGCCGTCTTTCTGCAGTCAGTTTGCATGTTCTCCCAGTGCGTACTTCCTACGATCAAAAAAATGTGCATGTTACATTAGTTGCCCTCTCTAAATTGCTCTTAGAGTGAGTTTGTGTGTTCATTGCTATTTGTCCTGTGTCTAACTGTGTTGCCCTGAGATAAACTAGTGACCTCTCTAGGGTGTGTGCATCTTCCCCAATGACCATTGGAGATAGCTACCAGCCCCCCAGTGACCCTTCAAGGACGGGCAAATAGAGACAAACGATGGGCAGATCCCCATTCAGAGGAATCAGCCCTTTAAATTGAGTGTATTTATACACCAGGGAAGAATTCACCAATAGCAATTTGTTTTTAGTAACCCAAAATCAATTAGTACTACATTTTTAGTGTATTTTGTATTTATATTTTACTATTTAATGCTCCAAATCTTCAAAACCAAATGAGAAAACGGTGTGAAAGCTCTGGAAGCTTTGGAAAACTGACACTTTACATATGGTTATTTTAACTGTACTGCCATGCAAACCAAAAAGAGAGCAGGGAAGGAAGCGGAGTCTGATTTTTTGGACACATGTATATAAGCCATAACTCATTTTAAACCTTTACAATACCTTGCTTGGCAATTGTGCAACCAAAACAGCACGTCGCACTATCTTACCTCTCTGCTTTTGTAAACTGTGCACCTGTATTTGTCCAATGTGTACAAAACAACCCCCTGGATTGCTCTTACTGGGCGGCTTGTTGTAACAGCTTAACTTAGTCCAGGCTCATTTTTAGAACTGCTGTAAATTAACAGATTTTTTTCTCCCCAGTCCTGCCAAACTCTCCCAAAAAAACAAATGCTCCAAGAGGATCTGGAATAAATCAAAGCCTGAAAAAACACCTCACCACCACTGCTAAGTTACATTGTCTTCCAAAAGTCCTTGGAAACATGTTAGAGTGTCTGTCATCATGACTTAAAATCCGGTGGTCTCTGCCTGAAAGCTAAAAGTGGGCCATCCTTGGGATAGTGATAATCCAAAACATATGGCCAAATCAGCACATGGTTCACGGGACACCAAATCAACAGTCCTCCATGGTCATGTCAATCAACATGCCTGCATCACATAGAAAGTGGGCTGAGCTTGCATGAGTATTAAATTACAGCCATCTTTTTCTCATGGGTCAACAAAACGCGTCAGTGTTAAACTTGAAGCACCCCTATGCCGCCTTAGCTGAACAGCCAAGAAAGACCCAATTACCGCAATGCATTTCAGAGATTACAAGTCACAGCAGCAATAACATAATTCTCTCTTCTCAGCCTTGATAAAACCGGAGTTGAGACCAATCCTGTTTGTCGCGAGTCAGTCACCGCTCTGCTCGAAATGCCCTCATCGGCCTCAGCATCCCCAGCGGAAAGGGACCCGACTCTGCAGAGGCAGCTGAAGAATACAGGTCAGAGTCCAAATCTTGATATCTGACAGCATCCAGTGACAGGTCAGCTTCTGACGAGCTGAAGATCTTATGCCTCCAACCCCATTTGTTATCCCCGTTTCTAATCCTCTTCATCTCATCACAGATATGGTGATCATTTGTTGGGAAAGGTCAAAAGAAGAAATACTTCCACTGCAATGTGATTTCAGCGCCATTAACGATAAAAGACGCAATCATAACAGAAGGACTTTTATTTCTTCACATCCTGAATACATTCCAACTTGATCTGACCTAAATTTAGGCACTAAGTGGGAAAACCTCTATAAATCAAGTACAAACCAATGGACCAAAGGCTAAGAGGCCGTGCTGCAGCTTTGGAGGCCTCCTGTCAGGTTTTTGTCGTGTTCTCTCACAAGCACAAGAAAAGAGGGTATTATGGTGGATTTGCAGCTCATTGTGTACAGTGTAATCAGAAGACTTTTCTCTCAATATTTATGTTTCGTAGCTGTTTACACTTTACATTTCAAGGCAAAGCAGCCAAGAACAATGGTTAAAATCTGGAAGAGGGCGTGCTTATTGAAGTAACATACAAACGCTGCCTTTCACAGAAGCCACTCTCCTTAATTAAAATGGAAAAAGAACATGAAAGGAAAGTTTCACATCAGCCACTGGCATGTTCTTAATTCAGAGTCATTAAGAAATCAAAATGCCAGACCTGTCAGAAAATAGAAGGAATAAAAACAAATGTAAGCCTCAGCAAAACAGAGAGTTATTGATCGCGTCCAAATAATAATTACAAAGTGTGGTTTATTAACTTTCATGCCAATTAGTTTTTGCCACTACAAACATCTACAAACTGTTTTCGGGCAAAGGAAAACTCACCAGGAACATAAATAATAGCAGCTCATGAATTAAAAACAGATTGCATCATTGAGCAAACTTGAGTCAGGCCACTACGGCGACATTCCCCGCCGGCCTACTTGTAGGAAAAGATGGCAGCTTGAAGCGTGCCGTTCTTTCTGGGACTTCTTGTTAATAGTCCCAGACACTGCTAATGTTTACCCACAAATACTCAGCGCATCAAAGGTCACTGTTTGATGTTTAACCCATAGTGACGTAAAACTTTAAGTGGTGGTGGTCGGTTTTCTGAGGGGCGAGAGGGATTTTTATGGCAGGACTTGGAAGGCTAGGCCTCCATAAAACGTCCAGGGTGATATGAGCTTGATGTCCTTTTCTGTCCTTTGATAATCTCTCTTTTATTCTGAGTTTTATGTCAATTACGAGGCCAGATGGAGTCAAAAGAGGAAAGGCATGTCCGCATGAAGGTAGCATCGTCAGTGCCACAACCCTAATCTCTGTCCATTATGCACATTACTTTGCATGCTTATCACTTGATAAGCATGCAGTATTAGCATGTTTGGAGTAGGGTTTGTGATGAAAAATGGGATTTTTTTTTTTTTATCCATAACGTTCCAGACAATAAAAACGTTTCTCCTGATCTCTAAATGTAATGAATTCAGTCTGTCTGAGAGGATTTCGAGAAGAAATTCAGATGTCAGACAGGATACCAATGATGGCACTGAAAAATAAGGATTATGAAAGTGAGCATGGCACTGTTAAAAAACACAACAGCAAAACAGAAGTTGTGTCTGTGCACGCAGACACACACATCTGTGTGTCTGCGTGCACAGATGTGTGCGTTTCTGCTTGGGCTAAACCAAGACTTAATGTAATACCACATTTTTCTTGTCCCTTATACCTAAATGTATCTGCTTAAGAGATATTTACCATCCATCCATTGCATTTAAATTATGTCTCACCACTCAACAAACTTTAACTTTGTCATAAAATTGCACTTTAAATTAGTTTATGTGCTAATTCCTGCCTATTTACACTGCCAGGAATTATGGTATTCTGATTAATGTGCATTGTTCTAATCTAATTAATAAAAAAATAATAAAATTGTTTTAAACTTCAGCTTAAGTATGCTAGAAACAATTATGACATTTTCCCTCAATGGTAAGCACCTGGTGATCAACATATCTGTCTCTGTGGGAAGCCATTATTGAAAACTATCCTCTTGTTTTAAACATAATGATGTAAACAGAACTCTCTTATGCTGACAATCACAACATTCTGATGTCTCTTTGTGGGAGCCGGCTGTTGGCAGGGAGTGTGTTTACGACATAGAAGAGGCTGTGTTCCACTGGTTTTAAAAAAATACCAACTGTCAAAAAAAGAAGAAGAAAGTTTATGCCAACAACTCTTTATTTGTGCACAAGCAATATTAAATATCGAAACTTGGGGCTCCTTGGAAATCTCCAACTTTCCTAATTGGAATGGTAACTTTAAGGAGCGTTGCTGTATTTCTTACTGGTAGCTAAAGGAAAAATGCTTAATCGCTATGCTAACTGCTGCATTACATAGAGTCAAAACCTTTATTTCTCAACAATAACTATGAGTGAACATGGAAGAGCCAATGTTGGGACTATCTAATTATTTCAGAATATTTGAATTGCAAACTGTGAAGTTGAATTTATTTAGTGTTGACCTATTTAAACTGAACTCAGAACTACTTCTTGTTAAATGGGAACTTGTGCAACACTCTTCGGAGATATCTCTGATCAGCCCAGCCACCACATGTTAACACACAAAGACATACAGCCGTGTGTGCACACATAAATGCGATTTAGATTGACGTGTTAGCCTAGCATGCATGATTTGGGCAGCGGAAGGATTTAAATGCCAGTGTAAACATTGGACGAATCACAAACATGCCGAATCAACACAAAAAAAGTTGAGCTACAGCCACATAGTGGCTCCTGCTGGCGGTCAGACGACCTGGTGGCCTCTCAACACCCCCAGCAGGCGAGGCAGGTGAAGTATCTTGCCTCAAACTCCCATCAAAAGACACAGCAGAACACCTTTGGGATGAATTAGAGCAGAGACTGCAAGCCAGGTCTTCCTGTCCGACATGAGTGTCTGACCTCTGAAATGCACTTCAAAAGGAAAAGCCAAAACTTCCCTCAAAAAACATTCTTAGGCCATGTGGAAAGCCTTCCCAGAGGTTCTGAAGTGACAGTAGTTTAAAGGTTGGGTAAACATCATATTAAACAATATGGATTAAAAATAGGATGGTCACGAAAGCAAACAAGCTTCTACTTTTTAATCTCTTGTGCTCTTGACCTATCTGTGTGCTGAAGCACGGGTGGGTAGGATTGGTAACATTTTATTAGATCCTCACACAATTTTAGTCAAATATAACTTTATTTTATCAGGTTATGCAGATAAAAGATAACAAAACAGTCACAAACAGACGGGAAAATAGCACAAAACACAATTTTCCCTGTCTTGACTAAGTTCTGAAGTATTTTATTCCAAGAAATGTCCAGCTTGTTGAAACCAATCTGGACTTCAAGGCTGCTCTGGGAGTCCCAGTCAACACAAGTAAGATAACCTCTAATTATAAAGAACGAGCTTAAACAATGATATTATCTGACGACTGGTTGAATGAGTCAGTCGAGAGAGATAAGATTGCTTCAGTGTTAATAAGAAGACGTCCAGGAATTTGGGCAGGATGATTTGCTCAGAGCAAATAGCTGTTGCTTTCTCCCACATCTCACTGAGTGGGAGGTACGGAAGCGTCTCTCTCCAAGCGTTCATGCCTAACAAATCCAAAATATTGCATTGTTGTAAACAAGCGTTTCCCCCCCCAACAGATAGATCTGTCCATTAAAGCTGACCTTTTACATCCCGGCTGCGGGGGAGCGTTCTGTGACATAGTTGCACCGACTGTCTCTATAGTAACAAGAGCAATTCAGTCGATTGTGGTTTTGGGATTTAAATGCCATCGGAGGGAACAGTGAGGGGCTGCTTGTTGGGAAACAAGTTGCTACTCAGTAGCGAAACGCGGACCGGTAAGGGACAGTAATTGCAATGGGAGGGGAAGGGAATGAAATGAGTGCTGTTGACTGTTCGCTCCCTGCCGACCCACACGTCCCTGGAGAATCCCATAAAACTCAAGTAGATGCTATCAGCTTTTAAACACGTGTAAACACGGACTCTCCTAAATGCCCCTTCTGTTTCCTGTACTCCCCGGACAGCAGATTTGCTGCAACGACCTGAATTCATTCACCGGGATCCAGGGGAGCGGTTACGGACTGAATGGATCCTTTTCCTGAATATCAGTTCCGGCTTTTGAAAAGGGTCCGGGCCGATCCGCCAGGCTAGAACTCAGTGGTCGGGCATGCGGAGATCAACCAAAGAGAGTCCGGAAATGAGCCCATCTTTGAAAAACAGTGGTGCATTGGTATCTTGATGTCCTGTGGTTATTTGGAAGTGGTGGCACAGATCAGAGTGCATGGATGTGTGAAGTGGAAGCCTCATGAGGCGTTGCAAAGATGCTCTGTTTTTGCAAGGCCTCTGCATTTTTTTTTGTGAGAATTTTCTTATCAGTGCAGAACACGTAGTGTGAATCGGGCATATGAAAACAAAAGACAGAGTGTGCTCATTAAGAGACTCTTTTATGCAAACAGGAAATCAGGGCCAGTCGATGAGGGAGTCGACCCCACAGACAGATGAACCCACAGGTTGCCTTTGCGTCCTCACCTTCTGTCACAAAACGCATCTCCCTCTTATTATCCCAACTCGTCTTTCTTCAAACTCTCAAGGGGAGTGAGCCATTGGCCTCAATCTTCCATGCCACTTTGGCCCACTTATCACTGATCTATGTATAATGAAAGTCTCTAGCGTTACAGCTGAATCAGGATATTAGAGACATTCTATCAAACAACAACAAAATGTGTTGTTTTTCATGTGTCAAAGGATTTACTGGACAAGCACAGGTTAAAAGGTTTGACAGAAAAATAAGAGCCATGACAGTCAAGTGATAAAATGTCAGCAGGGTTGCCACAGATGACTTTCACGTTAATGTCAGGTTGTGAAAGGGGTCAAAACAAGAAGAGACAGCGAAGCATTAATCTTGTAAGGAAGTGAAGGGAGGGAAATGTCATCATAGCTTTTCAACAGAGAGGAAGACTCAAAGTCTAAAACTCAGTTCTGTGGAAACCCCCCCACCCCAAAAAACGTGTTTATATTTCAAAAAGGCTGAGAGCAGCTGGATTTAGGTTTAGCTTTTTAAACACTAAAAACAATTTAACAGCTTACGCTGATCTGTCCTCATGGATCAAAACGTAATCTGCGCACTGACAGCTCACCATCTCCACTTGCCGAGGGTCCAGGTTGGTGGGAGCGGAGGCCGGCACAGCGAACTGGATCTTTTTCCTCTCCTTGTGCTCTCCCTCGACCTCGGTTGACATGGAGGGCTCCATGTTTCTGGATCCCCGGGACTCAGACTCCCAGTGGAGGACAAAAGATCTCTGCACCCTCTCTGGAGGAACCTCCCACAGCTGGGTAGTCCCACTCCTGGTAGCCTCTTGCTCCTGCCTCACCTCTGCACTGTCAGACTTTCTTTAAAGAAAAGAGAAAAAAAGAAAGAAAAGCACAACTGCATGCACTTCTTCCTGCCTCCTGCCCACTTTCCCACTGCTGCTGTTCTCCTCTGTCACTTTGATGTTTAATTCTGCCTGTGCCTGTGTGCTCTCGCTTAAAACCTGTGAGGCAAGAGTGACTGAGGCATGTCCTCAGATCTGGCTGTGTTGCAGGGAGGTAGGTGGGTAAGAGGAGGAGGATGGGAGGAGCCAGCAGCTGAAAAAAAGGTGGAAGACATCAGGAGAGGGAGTGGTCAGAATTAATAGGAGGGAGGAGAGAAGAGAGAGGAAGGGGGTGGGGGTACACTGAAGTTGAATTTTTATATGTTGATTTTATATATTAATGTATAAGCTCTCCTGCCCAATTTGTTTGTGAATGAGAGATTTATGCATAGAGGGGGAGGAGACAGAGAGAAGCAGACGGAGGGATTAAACATCCAGCAGCGAAACTTGCTGACATTTCAACAGATTTGTAATGAGGCGTCGCTCTGAATGAGAGAAAAGCAGCTTATTAAAAAAAAAACAAAAAAAAAAAAAACACGAGGAACATAACACAATTCTAGCAAAGCAAAAAATAATACAATGCATTCGAAAAGTACTCAGTGTTACCCATTTTGTCACATTTCAGCAACAATGTACTTCATCAGGATTTAATTGAAAACAAAGTTGTGCAGAAAGGACCTCACACTTTGTCTTTTACAATCTGTGTCTCTTCTGACTTTGCACATCTGCAGGCTAAAATGTTTGACCCATTAATTGTTGTAAAAATAAATCAGATTTGTTGAGGAGCTTCTATGAGAATCAATGTTCATGTCTTTCTATAGATATCGTTGAATATTAACTTCCCTGATGCAGGAAAACTCCCCCGCAGCATGATGCTGCCCATACCACATCACCGCGGGGACAGCATGTTCACAGTAAGGTGCAGTGTTTGTCTTCTACCACTAGTAGCATTTTGCATGCAGGCCAAAAAGTTTAAGTTTGGTTTGGTCTACTGCATAGATTATGTTTAGATTTTTGGATTAAAATGTGATCTTTCAACAGACTACCCTACCAGAGCTGTAGATTTCAGGAGCCCCTCCAGATTTTTTTCCTTGCCTGGCCTGTCACTTTAAATGGGCAGCTACTTCCTCATTAGATGACTGCTGGATGCAACCAGATTTCATTTACAGTAGAAAAAAGGGGACCAAAATGTACCCTGCATTTCTTTCCATGGCTTTTTTTCTCCCCTAAAAAATGTTAAAATGTTTCCATTTTTTTTTATATCACACATAACTATTTGGTTTTAGACCATCTGGGTCAATTCCAAGGGTAGGAAAACTGTACACACAGCGGCCGACACGTGTTGTTGTTAGAAAAGCCCGGTGGTGTCAAAGGAAACAAACGTCTGTGAAATAAAAGCAAGAGTGCAAAAAAGAACAAGTCTTCTCATTTGAAACAAGAAGACAGTTTTAATAGTTGTATGGAGAGCAGAGATTTTGCCTCACATGTAGAGAAAAGAGGCATTTCATCGCTACTTTCAGGGACTGAAAGCTAGCTGTTATTTCACTCACATGGCAGAGGGATTTAGACAGTGCAGAGTGGTGGATTTGGCCCAGGGGCAGATTTGAGCTTTGACATGCACTGGAATGAAGGAGATGGCTTTGGTGATGGTAGAGGAGGAGGATGTGGTGGAGGAGGGATGGTATAGGAGGCTAGAGGGGCTTTGTGGGCAGAATATAGAAGGTCAAGGTAGATTTGGTGCACTGGGAGTGTTTCAGCATCTACAGAGTGCAGAGTTTAGACTGAAGAATAATCTGAATGTTTATCCCGCTGGTGAGAGCATTATTTATTCATTATTTTAATCTCTTATCTTTTTTTTTTTGAAGCGGGGTTTGAGTCAACAAAGCCCATCCCGTTCAAAGACAAAAACTAATTTCTGTGGCTTGTTTATGCAAAGTTTGACACATCCCTCACACAGTTCAAAAACAAATAAATCTTTCCCAGTCGCAGCTGTTGCATAACTTGCAGTGTGATCGGCAAGAATTGTGCAATTTTTCAAGGGGAATGAGTAATAGGGCTCTGTGCAAGAGTCCAGCTCTCTACATGCCGCAGCAGCATTCTAGTTTTTAATCAAACTAAAGATTGAGTAATTTTTGGCAAATGATAAGGGAATGACTAACCAGAGCATGCTTGCGATTTGAAAATTGTTTTATAAGCATGTGAGGAAAAGCCTTTTATAATAACTAGACCTAAAAATGCATATTTAAGCTATTTTTCTGGTTGAAAGGTGTATATTATTATAGGTTTACCCATTTCATACAAAAAATGTTTCTGCCAAACCATGATAATCTAGATTTATTTCAATATTGTGTAACTTAGCAAACAATGTTTGATTTGCAAAATCATCTTCATCAATAGTTCTCCACATTTTATCAAAGACTTCCTAGATTTTTGTAGTTTTTTTACATAACAGCTGCTTTTTCCATTCTTTTTATGTTCCCCACGAAAGTTTACACTGCAGGATAAACTGGTAGAACAATTCACAAAAGTAGGAGGGAAGAATTATAAAAACTGTCAATGAACAATGGATGAAACCCTGTCTGTGAGAAACAGGAAGAACAAGTCCAGCAAAGACCCACTGCAAACCCGGAGAGATGCATCGTCTTTGAGCCAATTGTCTCTCGTGGAAATGAATCACAGCTCACAATTAAGTGGCGTAATAAATAAACATTCCTCTGAGATTGAGCAGGACAATGAGAAAAGGTCAGCTTAAAAGTTTAAAAAACTTTCAGAAATGTCTGAAGTAATTTTGAAACAGGAGAACATTAAAGAATGTTAACAGTAAAACAAAAAAACTAAAAAAATATTTTTAAAAAACACATCAGGTAGGATGTTATATTATTGAAAGGTTTAGCTTAATAGATTATTTACACACACAAAATATGTTCAACTCCTACTTACTGGCTGTTATTTTCAAATTGTACTTTTAAACTGGCAAAAGAATTAAAATTGACTGAACATTACTCTGTCATAATCAATGTTGTCATATTAGGGAATGTTTTATATTTTTGGAACAGGATTCTTGTATAATTCACTCATTTTTACTTTTTCTCTCAAATTTCAGTTTCTAATTGAGATTTTACATTTATTTTATTGTATGATAAACCAATATAATAAATACGTAGTTTCAACTGCATTGATGTCACAAAAACTGTGGCATTGTTTTTTTTTATTATGAGTAAAAGCAGTGAAACGTGTAAAATATAATTATTAAAAAGTGCAATTAAACCACTTGAAAACACCTGTGAAAAGAAAATAATCAATCTAAAATTGCTGAATACAGACATTATTCAATTTAAATGATAGTCACCTTATCTGACTCAAACCTCAATCCAGAGAATCAGATTTTTATAAAATATATTAAATGATAAAATTCCAGCAACATCTCGTGAGCTTCTGTGCACAGTAAGGCTGTAGTGATACAATAATCTCACGATACGATACGATACACAATATTCTGCTCACGATACGATATATATTGTGATATTCAGCCAACGATACAATTCAGTACACTTTTGCAATTTTCTGGAAGATTTTAGAGAGACAGAGTGATTTTGGTGACATGTTGTGACTGTTGTAGAGTTGGACTGAATTAATTAACTGATAACTGATTAAAAGCACCAACTGGCTCTGGTTGGACACAGACTTAAAGTTGACAGCTGGACAAAATGAACCAAAGAAGTGTTGAGAAAACATGTTTCTTTTAATTGAAACAGTTCAAACTGTAGCTGACATGCATTTGTAAAGTAAATAAAGTGAATCAAGTACCTATTCTGAATAGTTTGATACCTTTTTAACCTTAACATCTGAAGGAATCACTCTAAGCCTGATGACCGAATCACTCTTCCGGCGAAGCAAACAGTGGGTGAGCAAGGTGACAGTTGGATGTTATACTTGCGGATGAATATCGATTTTTTTTCTAGGAAAGAAAATATCGATATATACAGCAAAATTGATATTATTACACAGCCCTAGTGCACAGTTACTCGGTCATCACTGCAGTTTACCGACCACAGCGCTGTGCAGAGGCAACAAACTGTGAAAAAGTATCAAATGTTACAAACATCCTTCTACCCCCAACACTGACTGAATGAATTACAAGACAGAGAAGGTCTCAGGTAGGCTTTCAAATCTATTGCACAAACGTTCCAGAGCAGCCATGCACTGTAAAATCCCCACACACAAAATTACAACCCATTGCTGAAAAAGATGAAAAAAAATAAAAATAGAAATCAAACTAATTTTCTTTAGCATACAAAGGGTTTTTCCAGTTGATTTATTACTATTCATTTAGTTATTTTTAGAAAACTTGGTTATGTAAAACCTGCAGGTCCACCTGCACTGTGTTTGTGCGTCTGAAAGCTCCCGGGGGAGTCTTTGTTTCTGTCTCCAATTAAGTTATGTCACATTTGCCTATGCAAAACTAGCTTTTCATGCACATTGTTAGTGTCTAAACTCATCAGCTTGCAGACCGCGGTGGCTTCCACCTCTATTTCTACTGAGCTCTGTTTGTGTATGTTTACACATTTTGTTGCAGGGGCGTCATTAAATCACTGATCTGGCAGTGCGGAGGGAAAAACCTGCTGAAGATAGATCGTACTTGCAGCCACAGAAGTGACAGCTCCAACGGCGTGCAGGAACGAGATGTGCGCAATGTTTGACATGTGTAGTGTAGGGTAACACATGTACACACACATACACGCACTTACAGAGATGTTGGAGACATCCCAAGCGAGCTCTAAAGGCAGATGGAAAAGCCCGTAAGTCTATCTTCTCCCGAACAAAACATCTTGAACCAGTGGAGCTGCAGCACACAAAAACTTCCCTGTTATGAAAATAATTCAGACCTCCAGCAGATGATATCTGAGCTACTATAAAGCCCAAATGCATTCTGGGTAGGGGTCAAATAAAAATACTTTGCCTTTTTTACTCTAATCTTATCCTCTGTACATTTTGCTCTTATTGCATTAATAAGTTGTTACATTTACAAAAAACTGTGAAGGAAAACATCAATAAATGGTTAAAACAAATCCATTATTTGGTTTCAAAAAGAGGTTTTGTACCAGTGTAACAGGCAGGGAGAGCTCATCGGTCAACACCCGACTGGACTCCTCATTCATCTCCCCCTCCCCCTTCATCCTGTTGTATAAGAAACCACACAATAAACAGGTTGTATTCACAGGCCGCACTCAGGCTCACCTGGGATGGCTGCACGTCAGCAGATTCAGCACCAACTGCAACAGCTCTGCTTGTCTGAAAAAGGAAGGAATCAGCATCATCTACTGGTCGATACATCTAACTACAAGTTCCAAAGTGAAAGTATTTTGTTTATTCAGTTTTTAAGTCACTTGGGTGGATAGCACATCTGAAAAACAAGCAAACACTAACAGGAGTCCTCCAAAAGCACTCAAATTGTCACACGAGGGAGGTTTATAACAGCCTAACATCCAACATCGACTCCTGCTTATCCTTTGTCAGGACTGAAGGCGGAGCTGAGCTTGATCGAAAGGTCAGTGGGTGAGTGGAGTGATAACCTCTGAACAGGGTCAAAAGGTGCAAACTGAAAATTATTCACAAACATTATTCAGAATTTCCACTTAACATAACATCCATGTTTTTGGACTGAGGAAACAGTGACATCAAACAAGATGTAGTTCTTACTCATGTTTACTGCCATTTCAAACAAATAACATGTATATTTTTGTGTAGTCAAGCCTGAGAATTTTTAACACCCTGGCAGATTTACATTAGGGTTTATTTTCTAAAATTAATCACATTCAATACACTGGACCTCTTCAAAATATTATTATTTCCTGTTAGAAGAAATAAGTTGGTAAAATAAAAAGATGAACTAAAACGGAAATCTGCAAAGAGTAAAATCTAAAATTCAACTCAAGCCACAAGTTCCTGAGAATTAAGCAGCTGTTCTCCTCAATAATCAAGCTGGCTCCTATTTGAAATACAAATCAATGGAAAATAATTTCTCTTCATTTTGAGACCCTAAAGGACCACTGCTAGTAGAGGATGTACTTGTGTATTTGTATATGGACAAAAGACAATGAGATATAAACTACCAAAACTGGGGGGAAAAAAGAAATAAATGTTTATTGGTGCCGTTTTTACCACATTTTAAACATGCGGCAGCTGTACTGTTTGTTTGTTTGTTTGTTTGTTTGTTTGTTTGTTTTGTTTGTTTGTTTGTTTGTTTGTTTGTTTGTTTGTTTGTTTGTTTGTTTGTTTGTTTGTTTGTTTGTTTGTAGCTTATAGGTTAGTGAGGAAACCATGTTTGAATTTTGAATTCAGGGGATATTAGTATTGTTGCTTCCACCATAGAATTTGAAGGGCTGATAAATGAGAATTTTATTATATTTTACTTATTTGTTTGTGGGGAAAATGATTAAAAAAGACTAATCTTTGTATATAAGATCTTAATAGGTTATAATTGCTCGGAAAACTGAGGAACTCTATTTTGAATAGTTTGATAACCACTAGGTACCACTAGATGGCCTCCTTTTCCTACATTTCCCCATTAAAACGCTCGTCTCACGTCCTAAAATCATTTATTAAACAGAGGTTTTTAATTGATGTGAGGTTGTCATTTGAAATGAAAACAATTTCTACTTCATATAGAGACATTTAACAAAAGGAATGATCCCTTCAAAGAGCCATCCTCCAAACAAATGGAATAATTTCCTAAACTGTGATCGTAAGTGTAAAAATAGGAAGCTGTAAGGGAACGCATGAAAATCCGGGCCTGATCAAACAATTTTTAAACTTTCTTGTAAATATATTGAGAATAACAACAAAGGAAAAGTCATGTGTTGTGGATCGAGACATACACAGTCCAGTCACATTAATGTGACCATCTGTCAAAAGCCAGAATAACCACCTTTCGCAGAGCGAACTGCTACGAGACGTGCAGGAAGAGAGTCACTTAGGTCCCTGAAGGTCTTCTCTGGGATGTTGAGCCATGCCGACTCTAATGCCGTGGCCAGCTGCGCTAGATTACGCGGTTGAGGATCCATGGCGCGAACAACTCGATCGAGATGGTCCCACAGATGCTCGATTGGGTTTAAGTCAGGTGAGTTTGCTGGCCAGGGGAGGACGGTAAACTCATCCTGGTGCTCTTCGAACCACGCACGTACACTGGCAGCTGTATGGCACCTCGCATTGTCCTGCTGGAAGATGCCATCATCCTGAGGAAAAACAATGCGCATGTAGGGGTGGACATGGTCCGCAAGGACAGATGCGTACTTGTATTGATCCATCGTGCCTTCCACAATAATCAGTGAACCCAGAGAATGCCAGGAAAACATTCCCCAGACCATAATGCTCCCGCCTCCAGCTTGGACCGTTCCTGCAATGGTTGCAGGGTGGTTCCTTTCAGAGGTTTCACGCCTTATACGCTAACGTCCATCTGTCCGATGGAGCATAAAACGCGATTCATCTGAAAACGCTACCTGTCGCCACTCAGTGGACGTCCAGCTGCTGTACTGGCGTGCAAATTCTAGCCTTCGTCGTCGATGAACACCAGTCAGCATAGGTGCACGAACCAGGCGTCTGCTTCGGAGGCCCAGACGCAGCAATGTTCGCTGAATAGTGGTTTGGGAGACACTTGTGGTAGCCCCTTGGTTCATTTTAGTGGTCAGTTGCTCAACGGTAGCCCGTCTATCTGCCCGAACGCATCTCCGCAACCGTCGTTCGCCTCTGTCATCTATGGCCCGTGGTGCACCACATTTGCCACGTCGTTGATTTTGGACAGTCCCATTTTGCCATGCACGGTACACTTTTACCACGGCGGCACGCGAACAGTTCACAAACTCAGCCGTTTCGGAAATGCTTCCACCCTTGGCCCAAAAGCCAATGATCATGCCCTTTTGGACGTCGGATAAATCGCTTCGTTTCTGCATTACGCCAACGATTGAAATGTTTTCCGAAGCCCACACACACCCTTTATATACGCTCAACTGCACTGTGCTGCCACCTGCCTTCTGTGATTGGTTATTTAACTCTGAAGTGGAAAGTACGTGGTGGTCACATTAATGTGACTGGACTGTGTATAAAGTAAGGGATGTAGCAGGTGGAAGACCCGGCGGAGGAAGAGACAAGAGGAGGACATGGCAGTAGGGCAGTGATTTAATTAGCACCCTACTCCCCCTCACAGCTCACTCATGCATGCATGCCCCTTGTTTCTACTGCCATAATTAATCCTCTCTTACTATAATTAAAAGCCAAAACTCCCACAAGATGGTTCGGCTTGGCCAGGCAAGGGTAGGGTTGGCACAGGAACTAATGAAACGCTCACCCTGTGGACGGACACGTTGACAGGATGAGACGAGTTGACAGACAGATCAACAGTCCAAAACTGAACTCTGCCACAGAAACGGAGGATGAGACGAGCAGAAAAGCTGAAACTTGAGCGAAAAGGCAGACAAATTGCATGACAACATTTGAGAGGTAAATGTGTTCCTGGAGCTTGTCGCGTGTTGGATTTGTGAATGAGGGACGTTGGAAAGAAGGACAGATTCCACGAGCGCGTAAAACCCACGCAGTTACTTACAGAGGCATAACGCTCCCACGTGAGATCCTTCTCTGCTGCAGCCAAGTCTTGACAAGAGGAAGAGGTGGAGCTTCCTGATGCTGCCATTGGGACCACACTGTCTGGGCGCGCAAACTGAAATGAATATTTCAATCCGGAGAGCTCCGTGGGTACCTATCTGTGGCGGGGGGCCCTGACACACCTTCGGGCACCGGTTCAGACACACCGGTGAATACAAAAACTACCCAGGATTCCAGAATGAATTCATCTACCTTCCAAAAAAAAAAAAAAAAAAAAACAGATGCCGGATTTATCAAATCTGTCTCTCAGCTCCCTTTTGGTGGATTAATGTACAAGATTCACACCATTAGATTATACTTGCATTGGTATAGGCTGAGCTTTGTGTGGCTGATGCTTTTATCTTTGTGGAAATGGGGCGCAGGGAGCGTCCAGGTCTGGCCACATGCCAGGAAACAGCACAGTGGGGGGGCGGGGGGGGGGGGGAAGCAGAGGTCACTTTTCAGCCTTAATGTCCTCTCCTGAGTCCGTGCTTCTCTCGCAACAGAGAGCACTCACCTGACTCAGTCACCTGTCGAGCATTTTTTTAACCAGCTTCTGACTTCAGGAGCCCCTGGACCTTGCAGGTACTTCTTTCTCACAGCACCCCACCACTGTAAAGCGCCCTCCCTTCGGTCTCCCTCCTGCCCCCGCCAGCCTCGGCCCCCATCTCCACTTGATTTATCGCCCTAAAATACCACTGCACTAATTAGTCAAGTAATTAATTAATAGGCATTTGCATTTGTGCATACGCAATTAGGAGGCTGACGAGAAGAGAGTGCAGCTGGGGTCCGGGAGTCTGGTGGTGGTGGTGGTAGGGGGGGGGGGGGAGATAGGGGGGGGGGATGGTCTCCGTGTGTGTTGTATGTGAGAGTGTTTTTTTTTTTTTTTTCTACGCGTGTAGAAGTTTGGACTTCTCACAGAAAGACAACTGAAGAGCAGGTCATCACCTCACACGTCTGCGAGAGATGAGGCGGATGCAGGAGGAGGAAAGGATGAAGATGCAGGAGGTGTTTACTGACAGCTCCGAGATGCGAGTTGACTACTGAGAATCTGATATCTCAAAGAGAGAGACCTTCATTTTCTCTATTTTGATTGCGTGCAACGAAAAGCACAGCAGGTGGCCCTTACTGAGACTAATCCGCCTTCAAAACGGGACGCGAAGCGGTTCTTAAAATGCCACAAATCCGAACAATCTCTCCTCGGGCGTTTTAATATCAGATCAAAGTCTCGCTGATTGGTGCTGCTTTGAGCCTCACTGCTGGCTAAACTCGAGCTGTTGACATTTAGCATTTGTTTTTGGCAAGGTCACCCCAACGTTGTTCGGAACTTGTTGAGAATAAACCCCCATCCCCTACTTTTCTCAATTGACCGCTGCTATCCCCCCCCCCCCCCCCGCCCCCCCCCCCCCACACACACACACACACACACACGGCGCCCCTCTACACACTCGCAAGCTGACACACCAACACCAACGTGGTCTAGTGCCAGGTTATCATCCCGGCTCATCCCATAAGGGAGGAGACACATTAGTGAGTCCCGCCACAGCTGCCGTAATGCTGGTGACCCCACAGATGACCCCCCCTCACCCCCCTTGCAACCTCCGAAAGGCCCCTGAGTTGTGTCTGCAAAGGTCCAAGGACATGATGAGCTTCCATCAGCTATTTCTCAGCCACCAGGCTCCCCGCTCGCCCAGCCCAGTGGGTCTTGCTCATGCCAACTTGGACTTTTGTGGTCATCAAGCTCATTTCTAGCACATTAACTTCGATAATACCTCCTTAATAGAGAGATCTCAGAGCTGGGAAGGACACAACGCCGCAAACCAGACACACTGAAGGGAAGCAGGGATTCTTGCGTCTCTCCGTTCATGTGCCAACATGCCTCCTCCTTATTCTCGGGCACCTCTGCCAGCTCCAACCGGCATCAATTCCTTGTCATCCTCCACCGCCCCCCCCCCCCCCCACACCCTCTTCCTCCTCATTTTTCATACATCCCTCGTGGACACGCACACCTGGGTCTCCAGGCTCTCGCCGCGCCTCCCCGCCGCTGGCAGCCCTCACTCAAGCACCGCACAAATCCGCAAGCTCTCCGACAGCAGCTACCCATAGACGTCCGCCTGTCTGTGCGCGGCGTCACACGTTTTAATACGATTTCATCGGAGAGACTCTGGCAAAGTGGGTCGGCCTCAGCCGGAGCCCATGCAGGCCCAGCAGAGTCAGAACAAATCACAATTGGTTTGGGTTGCCGTTCCTCTGAATTTCACGAAGGTATAATTTGATCCAATTAGGTAAATAAATAAACAATATGCCTTCTGTTCCATGGCCTTAATGCACTTATAATTCATCCCCATCCCCCCCCCCCCCACCCCACTCCCACTCAGGCATGAAGGAACCAAATATGTGTCGTAGGGTGAATCAAAACGAAATCCAGCTCATTCAGTGTTGATTTGGTAAAGAGCTTTATGGGCTTAATGCTGCATTGTTTTTCATCTTTTGTTTTTCATCTTTCCAAACTGAAAACTTTTACAGGAGCATAATTAACTGCTTGGTTAGTGGGTTTCGTAGCTGCACTTGTTTCTGATTAAGATGAGGTCGAGGCTTATTTACTGTACTGTCACTTAAGCATATTTAACACATGAAACTTGAGGCTGATCTCGCCATATTATGCATCGACCTCACCATACTCGCACGTCTGTATTTATAGCTTTTAGTAGCATCTTCCTTGTGGCGATTGCGGCATCCCACTCACTTATTGGCCATTAACAGTGCGTTTGGCAGGTGGATGGGAAATTTGGATTTTTAAAAAGTAGCCTACATGTCTGGAAGGCAAACCAGCTCAGGTCAGAAATGATGAGTTTTGTTGTTCCTTCATTTTATTTTTTCCCTTTCTCTTCTGTTTTTTTCTCTCTCTCTCTCTCTCTCTCTCTCTTTTTTTTTCTGGCTGTGTGAGCGCTGCCGCGGTGACAGATGGCGAAGCCCTCCTCCTCCTCCTCCTCCTCCTCCTCCTCCTCCTCCTCCTCCACCACCACCACCATCTCCATCTCCTCCTCCTCCTTTCTCTCTCTCCTTTCCTTCTTTCTCTCTGTGAGTCTCTCTTCCCCCGGGAGGGCAAATCTCTCCGAATGCGGGCGCATGTCAATCACCGGGCTCTCATGTGATGGCTCTTGCCGCTGACGTGCCAGCCATATGGGCGCTGGCATCGCAGCCTTAGCTGGTATGTAACCCCTTCCCCGGTAGCTCACGGTTGCCATACGTGCACTGACTGACACACACACACACACACACACACACACACACACACACACACACACACACACACACACACACACATACACACACTATCCCTCTCTCTCTCTCTCTCGATCTCAGCCACTCTGTCTGACTCTCTCTCTCTCTCACACACACAGACACACACTCGCACACACGCACACGCGCGCGCGCGCGCGTCTACATCCATGCATACATGACCCTCACGCATGCACACGCAGACGCGCCAGGACGCCGGGACAGGAGGACGCACCGAGCGACCCATCCGCGACAGTGAGCGACAGTGAGCGACAGCCGCGCGCGCCTCCCGCACCTGCACGCTGAAGGAGAGCGGTGCTTCGCTCGCTCGTGCGTCCCGGAAGATGGTTTGAAACCGAAGCGCGTGGGTTTTTTTTTTCTCTCTCTCTCTCTCCCCTCATCCTCTCTGTTTTCGCCTCCCGTCCGCCGCGAAAAGCGAAAGCAAAGGTAAGTCAAGTCAATTTTTTATCATTATCATTATTATTATTATTTATCTAAATAAGTAAATGAAATGATAACATCTGAGATGCTGGATCCAAAATGGTCGAGATGAATGGATGAGGCAAACAGATTTTTACGCATGGACGTCGCTTGTAATTTGCAGGCTCTTTTGGCGCGGATCCACACGGACGTCTAATCATCTAATTGTTCTAGCAGGTTCGCAGCCATCCAACGCAATGCGAGCGACGTAAGAACAAAATATCACGCTGACGGCACAAGCCCGGCACGTATAGCTCGGCAATAATGTGGCTCTGCCAGCTTTGTCCTTCAACTTTTGACACCAGAAGCTACCTGGATGATAAAAGCTCCAATAGCCGCCCTGTGCCAGTTTCACCCCCTGTTGGATCGTTTTTCAGGGAATCAGTCCTGAGGATTGGAGAAGCCTCCTGATAGCAGTAGATCATGCTGGACACTGATTTGCTGGTGAGATTCCTGCGCTCGGACGGTGATGATCTGATAAACAAAAGACAAGGAGAGAGACAAATGAGATTTGTTTTTCCTTTTTTTTATCAGCTTTGAAACAAGGAGGTCAACGACAGCTTATTGGGAGAACTATTGATGATTTCTCTATCTTTTTTCTTCTACTACTCCTTTTTTTTTACGATTTGTACGGTCAGGCTCGAAGCAAATGAAAGGGTGGGACAACTGACCATAACAGGCTTGATTTACCTCCACTTGTCCACTCCCCCCCCCATCCAGTCATTACTTAAAAACACTCAAGGGTTGTGTGTGTGTGTGTGCATGTTTTTGTTTTTTTTTTTATCGAGAGCTAAAAAGGATACAAGCGATTTCCATTTGTAAAATCTGAAATTACGCACTCGTGCATATTGAATTAAGTGTGAAATCCATTTCGTGCAAGATGCATGTTCTGTTAATTAAATGTTGCTGCGTTTTTTTTCCCCCTCTCTAATTGTGGAAACCTCCCGAGCCTGAGATTTAAAAACTAGATTTTGCCCCTGGCACAGCCCCGGAGATAATTAAGCAAGCACCAGAGCCCACCTTACTGCTGCAACGTAAATGTAACATGCAAAGAAGGAACAGAGTCAAAAGTTACCTTGTGATTAATTCACTTCTACTAAGAAAGTGGATATATAGTCCAATATATATATATATATATATATATATATATATATATATATATATATATATATATAATATTATATATATATATATATATAAAATTTTCAACAGAAACAATCGTAAAATCTGTATTTATCAAGATATGGCCCATTAATTTCGTCAAATATTTGCCAGATGCTTCCGGATTAAATCCCTTCTCGAGGCAATTAAAAAGAATCTTCTTGTGGATGAATAGTGCTGGAATGCAGCCAGAAGTATATATGGGCGTCAGGAGGAGTGAAAGCGGGGGCCCCCGTGGGACCTGTAATGTGGCCCCTGCCGCCGGGACCCGCTGCGAGGGGACACGACCGGGCAAACCAGTGACAGCAGGGAATTAAATGGGGATCCGTCCAGCTGTAAACCAGTGGAAAGCCTCGAAGCTGTCTCTCTAGAAATTCCTCACTCTGAAGATGTGTTCTTCGGTCCTTTGTGACAAATGTGACCTTTTTGTCTTACACTGTTGATTTAATGTACAGTAAAACAAAACAAAACAAAAAAAAAGCCCACTATTGTAGTACAAGACTCGTCTGCGTAAGAATTGTGTTTTTTGAGAAGCAGCATTCATTGTACGACTAGTTTTCTTCCACACTGTGATTGTTCTATCCCTCTGAGAATTATTCCCCCCCCCCCCCCCCCCTCATCTCCCCGCAGATTCACAATGTTGACGAGGCTTTTCAGTGATCCTTCGTTGCTTCCCGACGTGCAAAAATACTCCGCCTGGGAGGAAGACAGCGATGGAGAGGACCACAAAATCAAAGACGAGGACCAGGACGCGCAGGACGACATGGAGGCCTCTGACCTGAGGGGAGACAGTCGGACGCATTCGGAGCACGCCGGGGACGACGACGAGGACGACGATGTGGAAGAAGACGAGGACGGCGAGGATACTGAGGGTGACAGGCCCAAGAAAAGGGGCCCCAAGAAGCGCAAAATGACCCAGGCTCGGATCGAGCGCTCCAAGATGCGGAGGATAAAGGCCAACGCCAGAGAGCGGACCCGGATGCACGATCTGAACTCTGCGCTTGACAATCTGCGTAAAGTTGTGCCCTGCTACTCCAAAACGCAAAAACTGTCCAAAATCGAGACGCTGCGATTGGCAAAAAACTATATCTGGGCCTTGTCGGAGATACTGCGGTCTGGGAAGAGGCCTGATCTTGTTTCCTACGTCCAGACGCTCTGCAAGGGTCTCTCCCAGCCCACTACCAACCTGGTGGCTGGATGCCTGCAGCTGAACTCCCGCAACTTCCTCACTGAGCAGCAGTGTCAGGACGGTGGCAGGTATGGCTCCGGCTCCTTCTCCGTGCACTCCTACCCGTACCAGTGCGCGCGTCTGTCCAGCCCCCACTGCCAGCCGGGCTCGAACTCGCATCCTCTGAGGACGCACGGTTATTGCTCGGCGTACGACTCCCTGTACGGTGGGAGCGGATCACCGGAGTACAACAGCCCCGAGTACGAGGGGCCTCTCAGTCCGCCCCTGTGCATCAACGGCAACTTTTCCCTCAAGCACCAAGGCTCTGCGTCCCCCGAGAACGAGAAGGGGTATCACTACTCTATGCATTACTCTGGCCTGCCTGGCTCCAGACCGGCAGGGGCCCACAATCTGGTGTTTGGCTCCTCGGCTCCTCGGAGCGGCATTCACTCTGAAAACGTCCTGCCTTACCACGACATGCACTTACACCACGAGCGGGCCCCCGTCTATGATGAACTCAACGCGTTTTTTCACAACTGAAAAGTGAAGCCCATCGTGCGTCCCCTTGTTGTCAAAGCCACCCACGGCACAGTTTCGGACTGTAAGCCCACCAGGATCCAGACAGTATCCCGGACATAATATTATTAATATTAATAATAACAATAATAATAATAAAACCTCTCACTCATTGTTTTTTAATTGGTGTTTTTTTTTCTTTACCTGTCAACATCCAGTCTGGTTTTTTTTGTTATAGTCAGGGATGTAGTGGAAGAAAACCTTAACTACAATCTGATTTGCGCAATAAAATCTTCCCATCCTTTCAAAGTGACATGCATTTCAAGAGGACTTCATAAACCAACCACATTAGAAGACAACAAAAGTATTTCAAAAGATTTGAAATAATATTTATCATGCGTGATTTGTGTTTGTATTGGTGATTGTTTGCATTTTGGTGGAAGGACGTCTTACTATACACCTCCTCACATTTTTTCTCCCCTCCCCAAGTACCACTACATCGCTGGCTATACAGCAACACTCACCTAAATGTGGTGGTTATGTTATAAAGGAACAATAAAAAATATTTTAAAAATCACCTGCAAGGGACGAAATGAAAAAAAAAAATCTAACAGGAGTGCAAAAACAAATGCTGAGCTGTTAAAACATAGAATATGTGTTGGTTGGGTTGTTTTTGAAATTATTTGTATTTTTTTTCCCGCCAGGAAATCAGTCGTTTGGCATCTATGCAAAACCCTATGAGAGCACGAAGCGAGGCAGAGAAAGGCCCCGAAAGACACTGATCCAATGACAGCACGTTGCTGCACACACTCTCTCTCACACACACAAACACACGCACACGCACACACACCACACACACACCCACAAGCATTCATAAAACACAAACATACACATACACACACACGCAGGAATCACACTTAGGAAACCTGACAAACATGCTCTGGCCAAAATCTTCAACTGAAGTCAACAGTCTGATATACACTGGAACTGACAATGGAAGATATTTATGACATTATTAATTTATTTATATCGTTTTGTTAGCCAACAGCGCTATTTAACTGGAGTTTTTATTTATTACCAATGTATTATTATTATTATTATTATTATTATTATTATTATTATTATTATTATTATTATTATTATTATTATTATTATCGAACAGATTTTATTATTTATTTTGTAATTATTGTTAATAGTCAATTGAAATGAAGGGAACGCTATGTTGCTGGCCATTTTTTCTTCTTTTTTTTGCTTTGTTTTGTTTTTCATAGAAACTCAAATCTTTCAACTTTGTATTCAACCAACTGTGTGGTAAAATAAAAAAAAGAACAATAAACGAGACTGTGGAATTGGATTGTGTTGTATGTATATATGCGCACCTACTAAACATGCAACACATTTTATGCTATAAATTAAATGTTCCTGCAAATTAAGTCGAGAGAGGGAGACAGACAGAGTTTGGTGAGCAGCAACCAGCAGGAGGTCCTTTGAACTTTGGGGCCTTTAATGTTAATGAAAGGGAAAGGAAAGATCGAAATTGTATTTTATTCATTCTTAATCAAAAAAATAAGTGATGACAGATTTGATTTTATTTTTTTCCACACAGCAACATCATTTTGTGGCGGTCTTGACAAAATGAATGTTTATTTGAGTTGAACATAGAAGAGATCAGCAGGTGTAAAACACAGATTCGGTCGCTTTAGGATGTTTCAACCAATAAAGTTACAATATAGACACAAAATTGTTTTTTTTCTCCTTTTTTCAGCATCACGGAGAGCTCTTGTTATTTTGTATTACTTTTTTGTTTTTAGACTTCTAGGACATGTTTTGGAAGGAGGTTAACGCATTCTAACTTCTATATTTCAGAATTCAAACATAAGAAAATTAAACGAAGTCAGTTGTGCATCGTATTCAAATAACTTCCACTTACAAGAAAGACTACTCAGATCAAACGTATGGATTTAATAAAATCTGAAAAGTTTAGTAACTAAAGTAAGCAATTTAGTAACTTGGTAATTTAGCCGAAGATTAAATTCATTTAGTTGTTATTTATTTGCCAGAAACGGACAATTTCGCTGCGGTATGTTAAAAAAACAAAACAAAAAAATCCCGCACCATTATTTTTTTTTTAGAAGTATATTATTTTCACTAATTCTTTTTAATAAAAACAATCATCTTCCCATATATAAGATTATTATAAAAAATAATAACAAAATGTGTAAAATCCACGTTAACATCCGCAGCAGAAGAAGGTTTTGCGCTGTAAATATGCACAAATTAGTTATTTTCCGGTGTCCAAACACAGGGTCCGGTCCCAGTCACAGGAGTGCAGAGGTCAGTTGCCGTTGCCGCCCCGTCCGGGTTTGGAGCGCTGCCCCGAGACCCATATGTTCCCCCCAAAATGTCCCGAGTGCTGTGCGCAGTAAGAACACAGACTTGTGTTCACTGGTGTTGATCATCGGTATAAATACTCTCATGATATTTATAAGTGGAAATGCTTAAATGTTTTTCATCTAATTAAAAAAAAATGGTTAGAAAACTCAACGCAACTATTTTTCGTTTTACATAGAAATAGGTAACATGAATATTTTTTATTCTGTTTATTCATAACAATTGATTTTTTGTTTGTTTGTTTGTTTGTTTTTTAAATGTCAACGTCCACCGGTTGTCCTAAAGCAGCTATGCTTTATGTTTGCATATATGCACATTTGGGCAGAAACAATCTATTCGGTTCTCTTCTGCAGAACAAAAACACTTTTGAAATCAGCTTTAGTTAAAAACAGTCTTAACATGGAAATGAGCCAATTGCTTGTTTGAAGTTGTAAATTACAAAAAAACAAGGGAAAAAAAGAGAATTAAAAATAAAGTATGACAATAGAAAGTGCAGTTAACCTAGGTTTCCAAAGATTGCACTTCTGAAATAACTGCAACATTATTTATTTATTTATTTTATTTATTTATTTATTTATTTATTTATTTATTTATTTATTTATTTATTTATTCAACAGGATTTCTTTTCAGACTTCTGGAACGTTCTGGAGATTAGGAGGCGTTTGGCTGACTCTCTGAACAGTATTAACTCCTTGTATTAAATTTTGTAGGTTAATCGGTGTCTTTTGTAACACCCTTTTCAACCTGTTCTATTTGGCAGATATTTACACCTGTGGGACTCCCTACAGGGAACCAAACCAGTAAACCCGCGGGGTTTCTTCAGGTTTGCTCAAAACGCCAAAAGAGGCTGCTAGGCCGCCTCTATCTCTCTCTGTGCGTATTTTTAATTTTTTTTTTTTTTGTTCCACTTTTATGTAACTTTTAGGCCCCTGTTTCTTTGGATTCATCAGAAAAGAGGAGAGGGAGGAACGCTGCAGGAGTGTGTCCAAAAGTGAAACGAGCCAGCAACGGAGAGAGGGCATCTATCAAAAAATACCTCCCGAATGCGCCACCATTACAACCAGCACCACCTCCTCTTCCTCCACAGAGGTCCGGTGAGAGTGAGGAAGAGAGAAGGCTGGCAGGCTGGCAGGCTGGCGGAGGAGAGTCGTGCCAAGTCCCTTAATGTTCCCCAGCAGCAGCACCAGGAGCTCCGGGGAGGACAGCCTGGCGTGCGCCAGAGCGCCGCGGTTCACCGGGCCAAAGTGGCACTGCTGGGAGGAGTCGATGTTTCTTTCCTAATTTTTGCAGCATCTGTTCATTATCCAGGATGCTGAAAAAAAAAAAAAAAAAAAAAAGAGAGAGAGAGAGAGAGAGAGGAGAGAGGGCTCATCCTGGGCAGCCCTTTGAAACACACTCTCATAAACATACAGTAGTAAGACTTTTTTGTGTGTGTGAATAGCGGTTCCATAAATATGCATATCTCTCTCTAACGTTATGTCGTACATGAGCTCATGCACTGAAATTAGCGGGTGTTGCGTTCTTGGAATTTGACTGTTGACATGTTTTAACCTTGCAACAAATTAGTCTGGTACCACGCGGGCAAAGAACAAATGTGACGGCTAAATTGCCGCAAAAAAAAAAAAAAAAAAAAAAAAAAAAAAAAAAAGAAGAAGTACACAACAAAAGCAATCACTAGATTTTAAAGATTCCTAAAAATATAGCGAAAGCTTTGAAAAAGTGAACACCGACATTTATTTCAATAAAATCAATTCCCAGAGCGTTAGATTTTGTCAATCAGAAATAATCACGCGGTTATAAAAGGACAAAGTCAATAGTTTCATAAATATTCAGATCAGACATTTACACAAACATGCAAGCAATTGTCAGTGTTCATGCAGTTTCAAGTAGCTGAAAAGTGTTGCGTGCATGAAATTAGGTTAAAGGAGAAAAATAAAATAAAATCATGAAACTTCCAGTGACACTCGGTGCTCCACTCAGGATGAAAAGTGAGTGAATTAATCTCGCTGTTTAAATTATCATGTTCGTGCCCACTCATTTTCTCACTCAACTTGGTAAGAAGGGGAAAAAATCAAGAGTGTTTGTCCGACATAACAGTCAAAAGTGCGATTATCAAAATGTCACAAGTACTATGGTGTGAATTCCAATTAACGTCGAGTTAAAATAATAACGGAATGTTGTTGTTGCTTTTTTCTTTTTTCCTCTGCAAAATAAAATTAAGGAAAAGTATGAAAAATGTGATTATTCAGAGCAGTGAAGCGGAATGTAATCTGGTCAGGAGATGGTGAGCACTTGCAATCTGTTAGGGGTATAACAAGATGGCTGCGGCTTAAACATGCCTCTCTCACATAATATTATGAAAGGGGGGGGGAATGTAACAAAGGGTAAATTACTAACTTCTCTGGCACCTGCAGACAACAACAAAAATGCGCCACATGTGCAGAGAGAAAACTTATCGTGCGCACTTTGGCCAACCTCTTTACCAGAGCCAGACGAGGGGAGCGGTCCATTCACAAGAAATTCCACAACATCTGTTTGGTGTCACACAATCAGGGCGCGGTGGAGTGTACAGGCAGGCCAGCTGAACTACTGCTGGAGGTCCCGCCAGGGGACAGGAGGAGGAGGAGGAGGAGGAGGAGGAGGAGGAGGAGGAGGAGGAGGAACAGGAGAGCAAAGAGAGCAGAGGCAGGGGTGGAGATTCGGGTGAGCGCCAGGTAGGTTTGAGGCCCTTTGGAGAGTCTCCAGGTAGGTCTATGTGCTTCCAGATGTTCAGGAAGGGAACCTCCGCGACAGTTTCCCGTGGTCCCCCTCCCCGGAAGTCCACAGCTGCGTTGTGCAACGGAGGGTCCGGAGCCGGAGTGTGGCTGGTCCGAGGTTTAGGAGGTTAAGTAGGAACCGCCACTGGATCAGATATGGAGGATGAAGGTGTGTGTGTGTGTGTGTGTGGGGGGGGGGGGGGGTCGTTACTGGTCTGCACAGATGGCATGTATGCGCGCGTGTATAGGCGTGTGCGTGCGTGTGTTATGATAGGGTTGGGTGATGCCCCGGTCACATGGGCAGCAGTAATTGGCCTCCATATTGACCAGTTTGCGGCGCTGGGGGGGCGGGCGGTCTCCCAGCTGGACCCGTCAGATGGCATCGCGTCCACCTCACTGATCTCTCCTCCACGGACCACCTCCGAACCTTCTACCCTTTTCCCCTCCTCCCTTTCATCTTCCTTCTCCTTCCCTTCATCCTTCCATCTCCACCACCTTTAATCTCGCGGTGCCCGCCTCTCCTGTCATCCACCGCCATCTTCATTTCAGAGCTCCTGCACACTTTTAGCAAGGACTCTGCAGAAGGAGAGACAAGGAAGTATATGCCTTTAATGATCATAGATAATTCGACTTTCACATTCGGAACTTTGAATCGTGTTTGGCAACATTTTTACCGCATCACCTGGATCAACTAACTGGGGTCTCTCAGTAGGTTTTAGGGAGTTTGGACCGCACACGTTTTCACAACTGCAGCAACTCCGGAACTGGTTTTGTTTATCCTTTAGTAACTTTGTAGCAAAACTTTAGTTCATTCTAAGAGTTATTGTCCACTTGGGTCAAATTTTTAACTTTATGGATAATAATTTTACAATCCCACACAATGTTCTTTCTTGATTGAGCCATCTTCCTAACACAACATGATACTGCCATCATCATTCTTCACAGTTTGGGATGGTGTGTGCAAATGTTTAAAAGCTTCAAAAATTGTGATGGGATTTTTTTGTGTGTGTGTGTGTTTTCATGACACGTCCAGATTAACATTGGTGTTTTCTGATATTAATTGTTGCTTAACATAACGGTATCCACCCTATAAGTAAAATTGTGTTAATGTAAAATGCAAACATTTTTTTGTTATTGTATTAAAATGGTGGGGAAATTAGGTAATATTGGTTATCGGGCAGGACAGCAATTTCAACATTGTGTACCAATTTTGACTCACAATCTTCATATCGGTGCATCAATACAAGGCTGGTATTCTGTCATTTTTGAATGTCTCTCTGTTTCAACACACCTGAGTCAAATGATAAGGAGGTAATTCAGCCATTTGAGTCAAGTGTTTTGGACCAGGGACACATCATAAAGTTGCTGGACCTTGTGTGAACTCTTCCTTCCTGAATGGCCTTTTTTTTTAGCTTATGCCAATTGCAGAACTCATTACTGTGGATAATGACATTCTTCCTCATTTCCTTCTGCAAGCATCTTTACAGTGATACGTGAATTTTACAACTAAATACTTTCTTCTCTCTCCTACACAGTGTGATGGCTGGATTTTCTCATGACGTACACATTTATGCATAATTGTTCATCTCTTGTCATTTTCACTTGATGTCAAACGAAAAAGCAGTTCTTTTCACGACTTGTCCAGAAATGTGTCAAGAGGCCTGTCTCTATTTAATTTAAACGTTAAAGTTAAAAAGCTAAGAAAGTTACAAAAAGAAAAATATATATATATGTTTTTATTCTTAAAATGTTCTCTGCTCCAATAGTCACCAGCTGGTTGCATTATTTCAGCTGAAACGAATCCCTTAATTTCAATTTGCATTCACTTAGTGATATAAATAACTTTCACTACCTATCAAAATTCAAACTATCTCATGTAAATAAGAATTGATCAAACCTGTAATCTGACTTGCTTTTGAACTGCGTTCACAGTCTTCTTTTGTGTGGGAGCTCAAATGACAGTTAATTTTAAAGCTGAAGGCTGTAAACATTTGGCATGCAAAACTCTTTTTATGAATCAGATTAAAAATATGTAAGTCGTGTAGAAATGTGTTAAAATCACAAACTGGCACAGGAATGGTTTCATTTATCCAATTAGCAAGCAAATAGGGAACATTTGGTATTTTTAGAAAACATTAACGTTTAATTGCTGAACACTTTGAAGTATTTAGTTTAAGCTATTTGCATCGATAGTGAAGGACAGCTTGAAATATGTTTTTTGTAACAAGGGCAAGTCCAAGGTGGGATGAGGCTATAAATAAGTTGCTACACCAGACCAAATAAATGAAGGAGAACAGGCTTTTTCACAAACTTGCTCATTTATCCTTGCAGTCAATATCTTGAGTTTTCAAAACAAACTCAAGATAGTTTGAAAGATGATCCCAAGTTTAACTACTGCAGAAACTTTTTAATTACATATGGAATTTAAATTAAAATTCGAAATTGTTTTAAATTATCTATGTGCCATCATAATACCCAAATAGAGACATGCTTAAAAAAAAAAAACATATGGCTAAATGTGACATGTAAGAACAAAATAGGCTGTGAGACTTATACAGTGCATTCGGTTTGTCTCAGAAATCACAACTCAGACGTTAGAGTATCAAATGGAAGGAGCACAAGTAAAAAAACCAGATGGGTTTGTTAGGGCTACTGCACTTATAGGTTCTACTGCCAGCATTTTTTTCATGTTATTTATCCAGACTGCAGAAACATGTTTACATCCTATACTTTTGGTTTATAAACATACAAAACTGATAGGAGTAGAAATAAATACTGTAGTACACAGTCCAGTCACATTAATGTGACCATCTGTCAAAAGCCAGAATAACCACCTTTCGCAGAGCGAACTGCTACGAGACGTGCAGGAAGAGAGTCACTTAGGTCCCTGAAGGTCTTCTCTGGGATGTTGAGCCATGCCGACTCTAATGCCGTGGCCAGCTGCGCTAGATTACGCGGTTGAGGATCCATGGCGCGAACAACTCGATCGAGATGGTCCCACAGATGCTCGATTGGGTTTAAGTCAGGTGAGTTTGCTGGCCAGGGGAGGACGGTAAACTCATCCTGGTGCTCTTCGAACCACGCACGTACACTGGCAGCTGTATGGCACCTCGCATTGTCCTGCTGGAAGATGCCATCATCCTGAGGAAAAACAATGCGCATGTAGGGGTGGACATGGTCCGCAAGGACAGATGCGTACTTGTATTGATCCATCGTGCCTTCCACAATAATCAGTGAACCCAGAGAATGCCAGGAAAACATTCCCCAGACCATAATGCTCCCGCCTCCAGCTTGGACCGTTCCTGCAATGGTTCCAGGGTGGTTCCTTTCAGAGGTTTCACGCCTTATACGCCAACGTCCATCTGTCCGATGGAGCATAAAACGCGATTCATCTGAAAACGCTACCTGTCGCCACTCAGTGGACGTCCAGCTGCTGTACTGGCGTGCAAATTCTAGCCTTCGTCGTCGATGAACACCAGTCAGCATAGGTGCACGAACCAGGCGTCCGCTTCGGAGGCCCAGACGCAGCAATGTTCGCTGAATAGTGGTTTGGGAGACACTTGTGGTAGCCCCTTGGTTCATTTTAGTGGTCAGTTGCTCAACGGTAGCCCGTCTATCTGCCCGAACGCATCTCCGCAACCGTCGTTCGCCTCTGTCATCTATGGACCGTGGTGCACCACATTTGCCACGTCGTTGATTTTGGACAGTCCCATTTTGCCATGCACGGTACACTTTTACCACGGCGGCACGCGAACAGTTCACAAACTCAGCCGTTTCGGAAATGCTTCCACCCTTGGCCCGAAAGCCAATGATCATGCCCTTTTGGACGTCGGATAAATCGCTTCGTTTCTGCATTACGCCAACGATTGAAATGTTTTCCGAAGCCCACACACACCCTTTATATACGCTCAACTGCACTGTGCTGCCACCTGCCTTCTGTGATTGGTTATTTAACTCTGAAGTGGAAAGTACGTGGTGGTCACATTAATGTGACTGGACTGTGTATATACTGCAACTTTGTATGTGTTTTATACTCACAACAGTCATAATGTAATAAATGAAGATGTGCTTTGGACCTCGGAAAAATTGACTTGCTTCAACACGTTGATATATTGCATAGAATAGAATAGAATAGAATAGAATAGAATAGAATAGAATATTCATCCCAGCCGGAAAATGACTGTGCAGTTGCAGCATAAACATACACACAGATCAAGTTACCAATAAAAATAACATAAAATATTAAATACTATAAAATGTAGAATGTAAGATGTAAGGTTCTGTACAATATGAACAGTGAATTTTAATAATCTGTACAATCTGTACAATAGTGCTTTGTGAACAATCTGTACAATATTGATTTATGGACAAATCTGTACAATAGTGACTTAACGTTTGTTATATAAAGTGATGGCCTGTGACAGGAAAGATTTCCTGTATCTGTCCCTACGACAACGGACCTGAAGTAGTCAGTCTGTGTGAGAATGACGACTCTAGTCCTCTTGGGGGCGCCCTGCTCCCCTTGGGACCTAATGCAGCAACTTAGCTTGCTTATGCCTCTGGCCGGCTCTGTTTGCAACAGATCCCTGCATGTCTAAGTGACTTTTGTACCCTGGTATCACCCTCCCACCCACTGCAGTGGCTGTGTGTGTGTGTGTGTGCGTGATTTGTTGCGAGACGCCCGGCTGTGAGGAGTTAGTACTAAAGAAAGGATTTTCATCCCAATCTTGGCAGGGGAGGGTCTCTGGGTAGGTAGAGAACAATCGTCTCTCCTTCACTGCTGTCAGCCAGAAAACACAGAGAGCTGGCACACGCTCAGTGAGAAAAAAAAAAAAAAGGAACGGGAGTGACATCAGGGATGGACACACACACACTTGTACACTCAGGCCCATTCTTTGCTCACAAAATGGGTCCTGATGATGCCGTCGGGGATTGTGGATGACAGGCTGGTTCTGTGATGTGGATGGCAGGGCCTCCATGAAAATAGTCCGCAAAATGACCATAGTGTCCGCCTGCTGTCAGACTAACAGAGATACACAGCAACAGAGGCAGGACGGAAGAAAATAGAGACAGAGAGAGGAAAGCAGCACAATGTCTGCCATGCATGAACTTCTGCCAGAGAGCGCTCACTGGGGAGGACATGTTTAAAAGGTCCTGCACCTCGTTCTGAACAAGGCGTTTCTGCTCCTCTGGTTTATTCTCCTGACATGCAGGAGTGTGTAACATGCATGTGTGCTTTTATGCATGAACAGGGGAAAAAAATAGAGGAGGAGGAAGATGAAGTGTGTTTGCGTGTGAGGAGGAGGAGGAGAGATAGAGAAAGAGGAGGAGGAGGGGTGCACGCTTAAATTCTGTGACATCTGTTCATTACAACTAGAGTGTGTTTATTTTTATACAGCCAGCCACGAGCAGAGAACTCGACTGGCACCGCTGGTTAATGTACCAGCCTGCTAATACGGTAGGGCAAATGAAATATTAACAGAGGAGACAGAGAGGATGACGAGACGAGTGAGGACAAATGAGGAGAAAGAGGTGAAATGATAAGATAAAATGTGACAAAATGCACATCCACACACACACTGTCTCCATAAAGGTCTCTGTTCTGGTCTCATTAAGGAGACATGCACCATCAAAACACATCAACAACAGGGGGGGGGGGGGGGGGGGAACCGCCACTGCTAAAAACAGCTAATGTGCTGCGGTGAAAAATTAGGCACATAAAATTAGTTCAGATCAGTGATGAAACAACACAAATAAATATCTGTGCAGTTTCATCAGAAAATATCTAAAGAGAGAAATTTTAAAACACACTAGTGATTTTATGTGTTTTTCAACTGGTGTACAATGGACAAATGTTTTAAATGTGTTGTATGCATTCTAAAAATGTAAACCTGTTTCTCATCTGATTCAAATGATCCAGAGCTGCTTATACACAGTCCAGTCACATTAATGTGACCACCACGTACTTTCCACTTCAGAGTTAAATAACCAATCACAGAAGGCAGGTGGCAGCACAGTGCAGTTGAGCGTATATAAAGGGTGTGTGTGGGCTTCGGAAAACATTTCAATCGTTGGCGTAATGCAGAAACGAAGCGATTTATCCGACGTCCAAAAGGGCATGATCATTGGCTTTCAGGCCAAGGGTGGAAGCATTTCCGAAACGGCTGAGTTTGTGAACTGTTCGCGTGCCGCCGTGGTAAAAGTGTACCGTGCATGGCAAAATGGGACTGTCCAAAATCAACGACGTGGCAAATGTGGTGCACCACGGGCCATAGATGACAGAGGCGAACGACGGTTGCGGAGATGCGTTCGGGCAGATAGACGGGCTACCGTTGAGCAACTGACCACTAAAATGAACCAAGGGGCTACCACAAGTGTCTCCCAAACCACTATTCAGCGAACATTGCTGCGTCTGGGCCTCCGAAGCGGACGCCTGGTTCGTGCACCTATGCTGACTGGTGTTCATCGACGACGAAGGCTAGAATTTGCACGCCAGTACAGCAGCTGGACGTCCACTGAGTGGCGACAGGTAGCGTTTTCAGATGAATCGCGTTTTATGCTCCATCGGACAGATGGACGTTGGCGTATAAGGCGTGAAATCTCTGAAAGGAACCACCCTGCAACCATTGCAGGAACGGTCCAAGCTGGAGGCGGGAGCATTATGGTCTGGGGAATGTTTTCCTGGCATTCTCTGGGTTCACTGATTATTGTGGAAGGCACGATGGATCAATACAAGTACGCATCTGTCCTTGCGGACCATGTCCACCCCTACATGCGCATTGTTTTTCCTCAGGATGATGGCATCTTCCAGCAGGACAATGCGAGGTGCCATACAGCTGCCAGTGTACGTGCGTGGTTCGAAGAGCACCAGGATGAGTTTACCGTCCTCCCCTGGCCAGCAAACTCACCTGACTTAAACCCAATCGAGCATCTGTGGGACCATCTCGATCGAGTTGTTCGCGCCATGGATCCTCAACCGCGTAATCTAGCGCAGCTGGCCACGGCATTAGAGTCGGCATGGCTCAACATCCCAGAGAAGACCTTCAGGGACCTAAGTGACTCTCTTCCTGCACGTCTCGTAGCAGTTCGCTCTGCGAAAGGTGGTTATTCTGGCTTTTGACAGATGGTCACATTAATGTGACTGGACTGTGTAATACATACGGCAAAGTCCATCCATCCATCCATCCATCCATCCATCCATCCATCCATTCATCCATCCATCCATTTTCTTCCGCTTATCCGGGATCGGGTCTCGGGGGCAGCAGCTTCAGAAGGGAGGCCCAGACTTCCCTCTCCCCAGCCACTTCTTCCAGCTCCTCGGGGGGAACCCCAAGGCGTTCCCAGGCATAGTCCCTCCAGCGTGTCCTGGGTCTTCCTCTCCACCCGGTGGGACCTGAACTCCTCACCAGGGAGGCGTCCAGGAGGCATCCTGACCAGATGCCCGAGCCTCAACTGGCTCCTCTCGATGTGGAGGAACAGCGGCTCTACTCTGAGTCCCTCCAGGATGACCGAGCTTCTCTCTCTAAGGGAGAGCCCAGCCACCCTGCGGAGGAAACCCATTTCGGCCTCTTCTATCTGCGATCTTGTTCTTTCGGTCATGACCCAAAGCTCATGACCATAGATGAGGGTGGGAACGTAGATCGACCGGTAAATCGAGAGCTCCGCTTTTTGACTCAGCTCTCTCTTCACCACAACGGACCGGTACAGCGCCCGCTTCACGGCAGACGCTGCCCCAATACGCCATTAAACTCTTAATTGTTATTTCTTCAAGGTTTCTAAAGGTTTTTCTTTTGTTTATTTTTACAATCTGAGTCCACCTGCCTTGGCTACTCTGTCCCAGGGCAGCTATGCCTACAATGTTACCACCATCAGCATGAATCTGAATGGCTGAATAACTGAATGTAGTGTAAAGCATAATGGAGTCCTTGATTTCTATATAATGTTTAACAAATGCAGGTCTTTAACAATAACTATATTCATCGCCCTTTCCTCTTACAACCTTAAATAAAATTAAATTCAATCAATTTTGTTCAAACGTCCCCTATAATTATTAAAAAATAGTTTACTTGTGTATGTAAATGTGGCCAATAACTAACACAACCTGGACACACTTTCATTTTCATGAAACATGGTGATGGCAGCTAGAAATAGTAAGTGGTTTTAAGTCAGTGATTCCTCACTATTGATTAAAAAAAAAGAATAGTTCCACTGGCAGATTATTTCTCTTTTAATAAGACACTTTTCCCATGTTATAAGTGGAAAAATCTCCAATAGAACTAGTGCCTTTTTCATCAACGCTAAGGAATAATTGACTTAAAAACAAGCTCCTATATCTTGCTGAAAAGTTCCTTGTTAGTTTTTGTCTTATTTCAGGTGTACTAAAATATTTGTACTAGAAACTAGACAAACGTACTTGGTACGATTTACAGTCTTTACTACCTTGTTAAGAGGTGGTAAATTATTTGAGTAGATCGATCACAGTATAACTTGTCCAAATGGTCCAGTCAAAGTTCAGACCCAAATAACAAATACCAATATTTTTCAATCAAGATCTGAAAGCATATTCTCTGCATCGAGTCTGCATGAGCTTGAGTTATTTCGCAAAGAAACTCGACCTGCTGGAGCAACTCTTCACGAAGAGCATGAACAGCAGCTTCTAATCACCCATCCAGGCCTTCGCATCAACAAGCCCTTTCCACTACTCCCCCCTCTTCACACTCCCCTTCAACTGCCCCCACTTCCACCTCTGCCCAGGCCCATCTCTCTCTCTCGCTCTCCCCAGGGACGGCCTGCTCTGGAATGGCGCTCATGGGGAAGAATCTCGCTGCAGGCGGGCAATATGTCACATGTTTCCCAGAGATGAAGACCGGGAGCCAAACAGAGGTGTGACAGGTATTTTTGGGTTGTTTTTTTTTTTGCAAGGCAGTGGCAGGTTGATTGGGTCTGTGCCTCCATGTTTGTGTTGTGTTGTGCGTGTGTGTAGCAGATTCCCAGATTGAAGGTTTAAGGGGTGCAGATTAACAGGCTGAGGACAGAGAGCCTCCCTCGGAGCTGAAGGGGAATTAAGATTGGCATTAACGTCTCTTCTGCACCGGCACATTAGCCTTTCATTACCGTGTGGTTGCACAATCCGTACCAGGCAATTCCCCACATTCATGACAATGTTGACATGTTTGGAAGCTTTGTTATTCATATGCCTTTATCAGAGGCATAATCTAATCGTCGAGCAACCCCACTTCTGCTGTATTTACATATATTCTAGTTGTGGTCATTGTGATCCAGTGAATTAACATACAGTATATGCATTCACATAGAGAAATATGGAATTTATGCCGTCATTTTATATATATGCTTGTATTAAAATTCAAATTAGTCGGGATAAGTGTAATGAAGGTCTTCATTACTTTGGCTGTACAACACTGAAGATGTGTGTTAAATGATAAAAGAAAGGTATGTTGAATGATAAATTAAACAGATAGAAACAGATTGAAGTATTTTATTGATTGTGTGTTTTTATGCAGTGCCATCTCAGCTGGAACTTTCTTTCTTATTCATTTGTTTTTATTCAAACGTTCCCTCCTCTTTCTCCCCTGTTTAAAAAATATAACATTTTCTGCAAAAGAGGCCCAAAATTTGGGTGAATCCCATCATAAAACCAAAGCTTCCTGACGTCAGAGTTTGGGAGCTTTTCACTTTCAGTTGGATGTAGTTTTAATGTTTTTCTTATGGTTCCCATCCGTGTTTCTAGCTGCCACAACAGCCACCTGTTCACTGCGAAAACTCACTGACCTACCTGCCTACAGACACAGCTAGAGTACCTGTTTGGGAGCTAAGAAGCAACAGTTTTGAAAAGTTTCTGAAGATTATTCAGAGAACTAGATACAGGATGTGATTCTTTTTCATTTTGAAATAGAAGTAGATTCTCTGCCCTAGACATAAATGGGCTGCACTTCATCAAGTGTGAGGACTCCAAAGTGCTTTAAACTACAATCTGTCATTCATCAATTCGTACTCTGAAGGGTGTCAGGTATAGTGTGGCCACAGGATGCCTGCCAAAGTTGTGATTTCCACAGGCAATAATGTGGAAAAAAAATAGCATCCATCCTCATTATCATATTAAAATAAACACGGGAGTCGCTGCATTTATTTTTAGAAAACAGGAGCAAACATTTTCCAATTAATGTAGAATATTAGGCTCTAATTTGCAAAGATGCCTTAAAACCCTTAACTGCCAACTCTTTGCTGTTTTTCTTTTTGGCTGCATGTGCCGAGAGAGAGACGTGAAGACGTGGATTGACACGCCATGTCTTCCTCCAGAGCCTCCCTCCTCAGCATCACCAGATTAACGGATTAGCAGGAAAGGCGAGCACTAAAGCTGGCTAATTCTCACCCAAGCACATAGAGCTAAAGCTACTCAGAGCCCCGCAGAGCCTCTCTCTGCTCAGAGCAGCTGTGTGGTGGAAGGAGGGACGGAGCTTCTTCCCTCCGAGGAGCCATGAGGAAAACTACGGAGGATTTACAGTGTCATTCATTGGCTTGTTTTGTGCTCTAATTATTATTTTTAGTACACCATAGCATACTGCTTAGACAAAACAACTTTTGTGATTTAAGGTAAAAGTAATGCATGGGATTATGCTCTAAATATTCTGATTTTAAATCAAATTTATACGTATAGACTGAATTCTGTGTGTGCATTCAGATAAAGCGGTGCTAAAGGTTTCAGATTATTCCTTTTCTTTAGTCTGGTAGTTCCTTTCTGCCAGCCTCAAATGATTTGTTTGACATCATTTATTGGTTGGACCAATGCTGGGAACACTAGGAACTTGGGTATATTTAAAGAACTAAGAAGAAGAAATTCAGATTTACAAAATAAGACAAAGTCCTTTGGAGCCATGTGTCTTTGAAAGACCAGCCACTTATGAAATTGCTACAGTCTTTCTGAAGAATAGCAGATCTACAGTACTTTATAGCTCAACAAACTCAGCCTATCACACGAGTTTCATCTGGGTATTTTATAATCAATATACAGATGCATAGACCAAAATTGTCTCTTGAAAATATGCAATAAAACAACTAAAAAGTCTACCATTTTGGAAAAATTTGTCAGACTTTACACCATTTCGATTCCAAGAAATTCTGAAGTATTGAGTTCAGATTTAGTCTGCATCGTGTAAAGGCAAAATGCTGGAGCCCAAACTTTGCCTTCTCTCCATGACAAACTAAATGTTAAATATGTTCAAATGGAAACTGAGAATTACACCAAAGTTGGTGTAATTGATGCACAACAATACCGCATGGTCACATCCTGAGGTCTGCAAAGCCTCAACCATTGAGAACAGGAAGTCACATGCTTTACTGGTTCTCCTCCAATAATTAACGTCTCGACTTGAATCCCTTTAAACTGTGTCAGATAACAAGTTTCTAAACAAAACAAAGTGTTATTTAAACACTTATTTACGGTGTTATTTAAGTAAAAATATTTATCCTTCGATCGGAATATATTCAACTCTGTAGCGAAGCAGATGAAGAGACATAATCCTAAATATTTAAACTTTCCTTCACCAGCTAGATGACTGAAAGTTGATCCCAGACACTCATAGAAACTGGCTTTGACGTGGATAAAACAGGCTGAAATGAAGCTTCTGAAATGGCCTATTCAAAGCCATGACTTTAAGACTGTTGAACATTTATAGTCTCTGCTTTAAAAAGGCAGTTTGTGGGAGAAAATCCTGCCACAACATACAATCTTTGAATGGAAAGTGAATGCTCTTAGTTAAATGCATTCATTATGGTGACTACTTACTATGTATGAAAAAAGCTGTTTAAAAAAAGAAGAGAAAAACTGCTAAAGAACCACTAAAACTATGGCTACCGTCCAAGGAAAATGATGAGAATGTACTGCACACTATTTAAACAAAAATAAATAAACTGTGTGTGAAACTGATGTACACATCTTCATCCATTCTTACACCACAAATGACAATATTAGATTGAATATTTTTAATGTCACATATAAGTTTAAAGTTTTGTCCAAATTCAACAGTCATCTTTTCACCCAGCTTAAACTAATTTCCCTCAAAGATCACAAATAGTTCTTTTCTAAAGTATAATTAGCAAAATTATTATAAAAAAACAAGATGTAATATGATCTTGTATACTGCATAGTGTTAAAATAATGGAAAAAACCTTTTTTTTGGCTTGCAGTAGACAGATTTGGATGTTTATTTATGCTAAATAGAAATAGACTGACACATGATTTTGAGGATTAACCCTTTAGGGAATAATTAAAACCACAATCTTTCAGGACAGCTGTATGTATAAACCCCTAAGAGCAACCAGAATACTTCCATTAGGATGGGTAAACAGAATAACAACCCATAATTATCAAAAGTTCAACAGGATTTCACCTTTACAAAGTCAATAAAAGGCAAAACCTCTGTCTGCTGCTATATAAAGTCTAATCATGGATCAATGTAAAGGTAAGTATTTTACTTCAAAATCCATAACATGTACATGTTTTATCTTGAAACCCTTTCAGTTTTTGCTTTATTAGTCCGCTAGCTGCTGTTAGCGGGAAGTAACACTCCTCACTGAATAAACCAACACTGAGGTAAACAAAAAAAAAAAAAAAAAAAAAGCAAAGCTGCTCAGCTGTCGAGCAACATCATTATGAGAAAGGCTGCCGCTTGCAAATTGAAGTTCGGGTGTAAATGCTGGCTTTGACCACAATGAGATTCAAACTGTCAACTATCAGTGCCAGCACCTTACCACCATATTTACTACGAAGGTCGGAAAGTTGGCGGGACTAGAAAACACAGACAATGAGGCACGAGAACACCGCTTTCCCAAAAGCGTTTCATCACACACACACACACACACACACACACACACACACACACACCACACACACACACACACACACACACACACACACACACACACCAGCCTCATTCATCTCGACTTTCGGTGCACCTTCGGAGACCTACAGCAAGCAAACGACATCCATCTCAGTTCGGGTTCGGTAAACAAGAGGAAAGGCGGCGAGAGGGTCCGCGGTTTGGGCGCGCGCTCTCCAGCGGGCCGAGGACAATGCAGCGCTGGCAGAGCCGCAGTCTCGTGCCAGAGGGAATGAAGGGCCACATGGTGCCCCTTTAGGGTGGGGGCAGCCCGGAGGGGGGGAGAGAGGGGGGGGATGTGGACCACAATGCATGCGCACATGTGTGTTTGTGTCTCCTTTTTGTGCACGCGCTTGTGCGTAAACGTGCAAGTTAAGCGTGACCATCCGTACATACCGCATCAAAAGAGACACGGCAGATCATACGTTTGTTGGTTATACGTGTAGGGTTTGTGTGTGTGTGTGTGTGTGTGTGTGTGTGTGTGTGTGTGTGTGTGTGTGTGTTAGAGTGTAAAGCTGGTTGTGTGGGAGCATATAAGGTGGGGGCACGTTTAGGTGGAGCACAGGGGTGTGTGTGTGTGTGTGTGTGTGTGTGTGTGTGTGTGTGTGTGTGTGTGTGCAGAGGTGGGGAGGGGGAGTCCCAGTTCCCCTTTGCATCTTAAATTCCTCAACATCTGTTCAGCCCTTCTCTGTGCTAGCAGCAGCGGGTTGTGATTTCGACGTGTCCGTGTTTGTGCATGTTTGTGTACGCGGATGCGTCTGTTGCTGTGTTTGTGTGCACGCTCTGCTGAAGGTGCTGGTTGTTACCCGCACCTTAATTAGGGAGGAAGAGGGAGGTTTCATTTTCAACAGCACTTGCAGGTATTGCGAGGTATTCTCACAGTGAATACAAAGGGAGAGCGGTTCACCTGCGACGCCCCCTTGGCGCACTGGATTATGACCTAAATTACAACTCAAGTTCAAAGCTTTTGATCAAAAATCACAATGCATGTCACCCAATTGGGCCCAAAACTGCTGGTATGCGTTCTGAAAGTAAAGCAAAAGTGTGTGTGTGTGTGTGTGTTAGTTTGGAGGGTGTAGCCTCCAAACTAAGCAAATCTCCATTGATTTAAGACTCCTAAACACACACAAATAAATTACAAGATGTGGGTTAGCGTTACCATGCAGTGTGCATGTGTGAGCACCAAACGACAGAAGATTTTTGGAATGAAATATTTACGTCTTGTGTGCCATCTCCTGAATGAGACTTTCAAAGCATCAACAGCTTTGAGGTCAGTAAACAAGGGTGGAAAGTACATTTTCTCAAAGACTGTGAACGGAATCCCTCTTTAGCATTTATATTTCATGATTCTTGACTTCGTTGGAGATGAAAGAGATTTTATTTGGTGTCATGCAAAAGTATATACCTTTTCACATTTTGCCACATTCCATCCTCAAACGTCAATGTGTTTCGGAGGGATTTTACGTGGTGGTACAGCACAAAGTAATTCCTTAATGTGAAGTGCGATAAAAAGGACATGTGGCTTTTCATTTTTTGTTTATATAAAAATTTTAAAAGTGCAACAGAAATTTAGACTCAAGTCCTAGCAGATCAAGTTCACTCAACTGCTTTCAGAAGTCACCGTAATGATAAAGTCCAAATGTGTCTAATCACAATGAAAATACTGCACTATAAGGGTGACAGAGGTTCATTAGAGAGCCTTATTAAACAAACGGCACCAAACACATTGGATATACGGGGAGAAACAATAATTTCATGCAGCATGAGGGAGAGAACACAACGAAAAGCAGAAGTTTTACAGCTGTTTCATTCATTGTGTTTTTCCATTGAGGTAGACATCAGCCTCCATGAAATGCTGTAAGCATAAGCAGATGTTGAAAATGAATAAATGTAAAATTAATATTGGTTGGGACCAAACTTTGCTTCATCAGTGTTGTGTAAAATACAATATTACTGCCATTTTTAAATCTGGATTTGAGTAAAATTTCTCTAAAGTAGCATTATCTTTACTTAATTACTTTTTTATACCTCTGCTTGCAACTGGAGCAACAGAAAAAGAGGATTCTGTGGTGCATTGACTCGATAGAGGCCACATTTTCAGATTTCATTTGTAAAACTAACCATTTCTTGTATGACATTCCTCTCGTTTGGCAACCGACTGTACCACTGAGAAGTATTTCTGAAAAGTTTACAACGAGGCCTCGCGTGACGACGTTTCTGCATGTGTCACAAAAAGTTATGTGAAGCTCACAAGTCAAGCTGCAGTAACAGTAACCTCTCTGACAGACACTAACCGTTCGGCACCCCTCAGTAACCCGCCGCCAGTCTTGTGCCACCTTGATGCCAAGTCTGCCAAACTTGTGTCACATCCGAACAGACCCCGTGTCAACTCGTCACAGTACATATGCCAAGTCGATGCCCTCCACATGCCAACCTCACGCTACAGCCGTGGCAATCCCGCGACAACAATGTGCCAGTCGGGGACCTCTGTTTGGCCCGCTGTGTGGATCCCTCGGCTCAGTGCGCTGGGGCGACACTGTGCAGAAACGGAAAAGGTCAAAAGTCACCAGCAAATTAGGGTTCAGTGGCAAATCTGTTGATTCGGTTCTTCTTCAGTAGATGCAATTAGCAATGAAACCCAGCTCCCAAGCCCTGCTTAAACTCTAATCTCAGAATCTGTGGGTTCCCTCCAGCATGCCTGTCTACCAGCCTGTCTCCCACCAAAGCCCCTCACCTCTGTCTCTCTCTCCTGATGCCTGCTGGCACTTTGGGAGCAGTGCCCCTCCAATCCCCGTACCGTCCCCTCCCTCCGTCTTCATCTTTCCCCCCCCAACCGCCCCGTCGTCCCCTCCCTCGCTCTTCCTCTGGATGCCAGCCGACGGCCCTCGCAGTGTGGCACGCCATCTGCTACCTCCCGCCCCGGCAACCCATCCACCCCTCTTCTCGACGCTAACTCCGCCACCCCACCACCACCCCTGCAGACAGCAGCTACCCACAATCCCCTTCTTCCTCAGCCGTGCGGCGCATAGAACAGGAGGCTTTCGCACAGATCACTTCACCCCCTGATGCCCCTGCCATAAAGGAGGAAGCTGGGAAAACGCTTGCATGTATGCCTGTGTGTGTGTGTGTGTGTGTGTTGTGGAGGAGGTGGGGGCCTCTTAGACAAAGTAGACAAGGTTTTCTTTTCTGCATGTGATTTAAAACAATGTTTGTTTTGTGCATGAATGTGTTGAGGCCCGCTGCAAAACCCTTGGTGCTTCATGTTTTAGCAACATGCAGATTCACCAATTACCAAACGCAAACTTTCGTTTTGAAGCATCTGTTTCGCACTTTTCATGCGTCAGAAACAAATGTGTTTGCAAATTTTTAAATAACAGAATCTTCTTTTGCTCCACGCTTTATTTTTCTCTCTTCTGTATTTGATCATTCTTGAACACAAGTCAAATTAGAGGAGGGGAAAAAAAAGAGATGAAGATTGGATAACAAATCATGAAACCTGTTTTTGGTTAAACTGCCACAGCCTTTTGGGATCTGACGGCGTCTCTTGTGGCAAAGCTCTCTGATCAGTGTTTAGCTTTGGAGGAGCGAGCTAAAAAAGATTAGACATCAAACTCTAGGAGGCAGCGAGAAGGAGCGGCGCTCCATCCATCTTGTGTGAGCATGGAGCCTCATTCCTGGCACTCTATCCATCAATGAGCGCAACATTAACTCTCTGGATCAGAACCAACATCTCCATGTCTCTCTCCGTCTCTCCTCCCCTCCGCCTTGCTCTGCTGAACACACTCACCAGCGTTCAGAATTGGTGTTCACCAGCATTCTAAATCCAACCCAAAATCTCCCACTTTGCTGTTAAAAATAATCAAAATTTTGGACGGATCCTTATTTTCCTCCTCCTCCTTTAAGCACATCTAGCGATAATCTCGTCTTGGTTCAACTTCTCTTTTCTCCTCTCTGCCGAGCCGCCCGATCTGCTCCTCTCTTTGTCTCCCTCCCAGTTGGTGTTAATAATTTAACTATAGAGCTGCTGCAGAGCTGGCACCGGTCCAGGCCTCCGATTGGCACTGTCTGTCTATGTATGACACTGTGTGGTGGCACACATGTATGGGATGTGCAAGAGAAAGAGGAGGCCAGTGTGTACACAGGTTAAGATGTGTGAGCTATTTTTCTTTCAGACTTTCAGACAGGAGCAAATTACCTTCCAAAGCCACAGGAACGTCACTTAAACTTCCCACAAATGGACAAAAACAACAACAACTGATTTTTATTGTTGGACCTGTTCACTGTACTAGCTATTAGTCAGTCAGAAATAATATATATTTGCTGAATATCTTCTGGGCTTTAGTGTGTGGCAATGGTTGTGGGTGTGATGTTATTTTTGGGAACATACAATCCAGAAGGATTCTGCAAATGCTTTGCATTTTGCACATTAGGCTTCCAACAATTGCTCGATCATTTTAAGATTAAATTGTTTTTCTTTTATTTAGGATTCAATAATAGCTGTCGACCTACTAGATAAAAACTGAAGAAGGTATTCTAGAAGATGACACTTCTGGGAAAGAAATAGAATGTTTAGCACATGAAACTGTGGCAGGGGAAAATAGCAATGATGCATGTTAAAAGTACTGCAATTTTTTAAAATTTTATTGATTTAAGAAAGCATTCACTCAGGGTTTACATAAAAGCAGCTGCAGCAAAGAAGCAGAGATGTTTGCATCATGTCTCAAAAGATACAGTAAATATTCTGTAATAAGAAAATGTGGACAAAGAAAATACTTGGTTAAGAAACAAAGACTTTTTGTGTATATGCTTGATTAAAGCAGTAAAATGTCCCACTCAATACAAATAAGAATAAATATTTAACCAAAATGATAACTAAATCTGCCACTGATGTTTGCATCTGCATAATTGAAAGTACATCCCCATTACGTTCTAAGCTTTCATGCAACCTGCATTCTTTCAGTCAAAGTTTTGAACGGTCTTAGTTTTTCACATACTTTAACTTTAATTTAGTAGTATCTGTTTTGTTTCCAACAGTTAAAAACAAAACAAAATTATAAATATATAACAATAAAAATCTGAAAATGTAAATCTGAAGTCAACAGTTTGCACCACAGATTTTCTCTACAGTGGCAAGTCTTTAGAGAACATCTACCAGCTTTGTGAATCAAAGCTGTGTCATCTTTGCCTTGCTACTTATTCTCTACTTGATTTAGGCCAGAACTTTGACTAGACCCTTCTAGCATGTGATTATGCTTCAATCTAAACTGTCCAAATGTGCCTGTGGCTGCATGTTTGGAGTGGAACATGGCTCCATGCCGTGCCTCAGTCTGAAGTCTTTTGCATACTCTAACAGTTTTTCTGAATGTAAACTGTCGCTATAAAGAAAAGCATCTTTATAGCAACATGCCACCACTATCATGTCTTACCTAGGAAAGACGAGATAGGTGTTTTTTTCAGCTAAAAACACTGAGAATTGTCTAAAAACGCAAACAGGATAATTTTTCGGTTTGACAATGATTTTCCTCTTGTCAGTCATCCATCACAGCTGGATTTGTTGAGTTGTTGTGCAGGCCAGTCTATGGATGGCCAGTTCGAAGCGTGAAGGTGATTCATCCTAATCTGCAGCCACAAAATACAGCTATGCAATTTTACAATCATTTATCTAAACAATATGAAGTTACATTCCAGATTTCAACACTTAGAAGGATCTGAGATTTATACCAAAACAACAAAGCAGAGAAAACTAAGTGAAATATTAATCAGCTTTACCTTTTCAAAACAATTACAGGAAAATGATAGTCACTAACCACCCTAACTAAAATAAACAGATAAAAACAAGAATAAAAATAATCGGCAGTCTACCCTACAAACTCCATCACATACAATTTTCGAGGTGTTTACATAAACACTTAGTCCAATAATCACAAATAGGGACCTGCACACACAATTTTGCCTAGTTCAAAATCACCCTGCTGCAGCAGCCATCAACAGATTCTCCCAACAGAGCTTTAGCTCTCTGCAGCTCCTCCAAAGTCACCTTGGGCCTTCACCTCCTGTCATTAATCAGAATAATTAGGTGACTTTGAAAAGCAAAACTGATGATAAAGGATTTTATTTTGGGGCACCAGGGTTAAAGTTCTACCTCACATTTTGGCAGCACCGCCTGAACTGTCAGCTCGGTCAGACCGAATTCACAGCAAAATAATCCGACCGTCTCCACAGATTCAGAGGACCTGAAAAATAAGTAAGTAAGTAAAAGAACTGGGTGGCGTTCCCAATGCTGGAGCTTGACACGGTGTGAATCTCAAAGCCGCCTCCTACACCTCTCACCCTCCCACACTGCTGCCCATGCACAAGACATGTCAGCTGCAGAATCCGAGCAAGTTGCTCACGACGTTCTATTTAGTCATCCTCCAGCGCCATCAATCATGCTTAGAATAAAAACACCATCGTCTTTCATCATCATTGCCCATCAGACTGAAAGACATTTGGGGATTATTGTGTCTTTTTTTTTTTTTTTTTTTTTTACATTAAAGGCTTGTTATTCTTTCCTCCCTTCTGTTAGAATCACAGTCAGATCCTTGACATCTCGTGCGTGGAGAGCTGATGTTGTGAATGAATCTGTGGTGCCGCATCGAGGCACCTTCCAAGGATTCATAGTAAACAGACATATGCAAAGCCGCCCACCACTCCACCTTATCTAAATCTGATATCTCATAAGGGCCCTTCACACTTGTCGGAAACCATAAACACGCCACGAGCGGCTGTGCGTGCGTGCGTGCGTGCGTGCGTGAGCGCGCGCACGGAACCTGCACGGTCATTCATTTCGGGCGGCGGAGGGGGAGGTCAGCGTACCAGACGGCCTGCCTTGCGTGCGCAAGCATGTGTGCAAGCTGGCGCGGCACTACGGCGGATTGCGCACTCCCGTGCGTGTGTGTGTGTGTGTGTGTGTGTGTGTGTGTGTGTGTGTGTGTGTGTGTGTGTGAGCGTGTCGTGGAGAGCGTGGATGACGTGGTCGTGCACGCGCAACACACCGGCGTTGACAGGTGGCTGCGGTAAAGAGGTGGTCCCTGAGCTGGGGTCTGCCCGTCTCTGGCTGAGAGAGAGAGAGAAATAAAAAGCTCCCAGCAGCTGTCGCCCTAATTCCTCTAACACGGTGCTTGTGCTCTGATTAGAAAACAGATCTGGCCTCTAATTTACTCGTGACACCAACTAATGCTCTATATCTCAATCGCTCCATCCCCGCTCGCCACCGCACGGCCTGCCTGGCTGGACACAGACGCAGATGCAACACGGAAGTGACTCAGAAGGCAACGAGACGAGCGCTAAACAATCAGCTGAGCGCTAACGTGGCTTTACCTCCGTGGATTATGCTGCAGCCGGAGGAGTGCGTGGTGTCAGACGTCTTTATCTGCAACGAAGCAAAGCCAAATCCAGGCAGAAAAGGAATTTCCTATTAAGTCACTAAAAGTTGTTTTAAAAAATATATGTTATTTTTATTAAAGGACAAAAAAAAGTTATCCAAACCAACACGAAAAGTAATCAACCAATAGTAACTCTTTGTTTAGTTTCACGAGGCTGATTACAAGCAAACCTTTAGAATCAGAGCCTGTCGCACAACACGAAGTAGGCCAACAGGTGTCTAAAAGCAACACATCATGACCCCATCTACAGAAATGCAAGAACATCTGAGAGACGAAATCCCTGGCATCTGTCAGTCTGGGAAGAGTTACAAAGTCATGCATTTTAATGCTATGGGACTCCAGTGGACTGCAGCGAGAGGCTTTACCCACAAACACAGAAAACGTGGAGCTGTGGTGCTCAACCTTCCCAGTTGTTGGCTTAGAAAAATGACTCCAAGAGTAAACCGACAACCGATCCAGAAAGGAGCCCAGACATGTGTCTGCAGGCCTCGCTTGTGTCCATTAAGGTCCAGGTTTGTGACTCTTCACTAGGAAAGACACTTGGAAGAAATGACATCTGTGGATGAGTCGTAAAGCGAAAATCGTCTGGATCAAAAAGAAGGCTGTCTCACATTGACTGAAAACAATATTTTGATTTTAAATAAGCTGTTCAGGCCTGAAAACTCAAAGATGGCTAAATTTAAACTATTCTCCAAGGAACAGTGGGTTATAAATCCTCCACATTGATGCAAAAGACTCATTGCTAGTAGCAAGGTTTTGATAGCCGTTGTTAATCAGGGTGAAAAATCCAGGTATTAGTTTTCAGGAACAATTAGAGGATCAGGTTGGATAGCTTGTTCTCCCTTAATAAATGACATAATCATTCAGACGCTGCTGTTTGTAATATCCCAGATTAACTTGATATTAAATGTTCTTTAATGATCTGAAACTTTTAAGTGTCACAAAACATAAAAACAGAAGAAGTCTGTTTGAGGAACGATTATTTTTCATACTATTTTTTTCAAATGCCCTTTAGTCTGTAAAAAGATCATGCACCATTTATTTTATCCAATTCTTTCATATGTTTACAAGATGGTAAATTATTCTCAGTTTTACTTCCTGGCAACTTTCTTGACTTTCTTGTTAATTGCAGCAAGTGCTAAAATATTCATCAAACCTGCAGAACAGTGGCCAAAAAAAAAGTCTTTGTAAAAGATATTAATTTGATGCTAGAGCATCTGCATGTGTCAGAATCTGTGGCTCTTCTCCAGTTTATCAAGTTGCGAGATTGGAAATTTTAAACCGAGGCTCGTAGCAGGTCAGAATTTAGGATGTGTGTGAGATCATCATCTCTGAGATAGCGAGGATGATGTTGGGGCTGAAAAACAAATGGAAAATTGTATGGTGTCAGAGTAGTCTAACAATAAAAACAATGTTTAGTTTTATATTTATTTGCAGCATGTTTAGACAATATAAAGGGTTTTCAGGACCAAGTTTATTTTAATATCACTGAAGTTTGGAGGTCAAGTAGGAAAAATAATAGTGACATCATCAACAAATCTTCATAACCAGCAATCTATAACCCACGGAAACTGTTTCGGAGGCATGTCAGGAAAAACAAATAGAAAAAAATTTAAAAACCTTTTGATCCTACTATCAAAAATACAAAAATGTGGGGGTGCTGTGTGGGTATTCCAGGTGGAAACAAAATTAACCGTCTTTCATGTTTTGAGACCTAAAACTCACATTGAGCTGCTGAGAAGCAAACAACAGAGATGAACCAGAACTCTGGATGGACTAAAGAATGAGCAAAGAAGAAAGGTCAAAAATCCAGATCCCTCTGTGCGCTATCTTTGTCAAATATACAATAAAACAAAATTTTAAAAAAGTAAGTGCTGCAAATATGGTAAAGCTAGTCATTTTAATAAAAAAAAACCTGTCATTTTTTTTTTAAATCTATAGGACTGATTTTATTTAATTTTTGGCCTCAATGGACTTTGAAGGTTGGATTTCTTTCTTCTATTTTGTAGTGTAAAATTATGCTTCTGCAATAAACCCAATTCTATGTCAGGTTTTTATTACATCTTTACGACGGCTGACCAAAGTGCCTTTGGGTAGGTTAAAAAAATATTGTGGCATGATCAAACCAAGAACATAAATAAATATTTGGAATTGCAAAATAGTTTGTTGTTAGTTATCACATAACCTCAGTCCAAAAAGAAAGCTTTGACTGAAAGCGTGACAGAACGTGAAGTTATGTTTCGTGGTGCCAGTGGAGGAGGAGGAGGAGGAGGAGGAGGACGAGGAGGAGGAGGAGGAAGAGGAGGAAGAGGAAGAGGAGGAGGAGGAGGACGAGGAGGAGGAAGAGGAGGAGGAGGAGGAGGAGGAGGAGGAGGAGGAGGAGGACGAGGAGGAGGAGGAGGAGGAGGAGGAGGGGTCTGGATGCCGTGACGCGGTTTGCCCAGCAGGGGGCAGAGGTGTGATGCAAGGAGTGGGAGGTGACAGCTCAGTGTCACACTGCACACACAGGGTGTCACCTCAGCAAGCTGGGAGATGGAGAAAAAAAAAGAGAGAGACGGAGGGGAGGAGAGGAGAGGGAGAGAGTGGACAGAGAGACAAAAAGGTGAGAGATCGGCCTCAAGCTGTGCGTGTTTTTTTTCTGCTTCCATCTTTGCGAGGACTTGAGAGTGAGAAGTTTTCTGACTTGTCTGAGAGCTCAAGCTCTGCTAAAGGTCCACGATTCAATTTAAACTGCAAATAAAACATTCTTACAATCCTATTTTAATCCGATGATGCAACACTTGATGAACTTGGTAGCTGTTTATCTCATATAAATAAAAGGATGTAGTATTTATCATTGTTTATATGTGAGAAAGCATAAGGATATTTTGTCTGGCTTACGTCTGAGTAACACCATTTAAAAAAGCATCTCTGAGCTTTATTTTGAAAAACAAATGCAATCGCTGTTTAAAGCCTTGGTTGGGTCCAATCAATAATGTTATAATGTATTCTTTGAAAACCTGAACATTTCCTTCTTGAATTTAAAATAAGCTTTATTTTGAAGAGTCAACAATCCCTTTGTAATCATTGGTCTGATTATGCTAGTAATGCAGAACCTGCTGCATTTTAGCAATTAGCTAAAACTTAGAATATTGAAGATTTTATTTGGAAAAATATCTGTAAGCTTTATTATGAACTGGGAACTAAATTATGTTTTCTGAAGTGACGTAGTCTTATTAGAAAGTTGAAAACATTTGCAGGAATCTATTCAAAGAAATGCTTCAACTTCTATTGTGAGTAGTTTATCCAAGCTTTATTTTGAATTTCTGCTTGAGAACAAACAGTCACATGATCCTTAAATTTTCAAGAATATTACCAATAAATCTTTTGGCTTTTATTTTCAAAATACTAAACAAGTCATAACTCTTGATCACATGTTTAGGCCTTCATCCTCTCTAATTAAATAATCATAAAAATAATAATAATGATAAGGGACTGTGATTTTCAGACAAGTTTCATTAATTGCTGGGACTATACTTACCAATAAATCAAGCTGAATTGAATGCGGAGTACATAAATGATCAACCATGGATCGTATGAAATGGACCCCTAAAGAAATTCTGCCCTGGGCCTCATACAAGCTTGAGCCGCCTCTGATAAGAGCTAAAGTATCCGTATGTTTTGACCACCTTAACCATAAACCTTATCTAAAATGAGTGTGAGCTTTGTAATTCACTACAGCTAAGCCAGTGTTCTTTGTGTAAGTGACTCATTTAGAGTGTGTGTGTGTGTGTGTGTGTGTGTGTGTGTGTGTGTGTGTGTGTGTGTGTGTGTGTGTGTGTGTGTGTGTGTGTGTGTGACTTCGGCCAGCCTGTGCTCAGACACCAGCAGTTTGTGGAGCAAGAATAAAAAGTAGGGAGTGATGCCAAGTGAGTCCCTGGAGAAAAATAGAGGAGACAGAGAGAGAAGAAAGAGGATGTGGAAAGGATTTTGTGCACACACCACACACACACACACACACACACACCACAGACACACACGCATATTTCCTCCTTAAAAGAAAAGGCAGTTACACTGTTGCACCATCACTTCGCTGCCATCTAAAATATTAGAGAGACAAGCTTGTAAGCAAATAAAAGTAGTGTAGATAATACAATATATGTTAAATCCAAAGAGTGTACCCACAGAAACACACATATAAAGCCAGTGATGCCTCCCAAGACGCACACACACTATCAAGGCGAGTAACTGATGATGCTGCTGCGTAGAGGCAGCATCATCTGAACTCGATACAAATCCGTATTGATGCACATGCCGGATGAGCCCCTAAAACATAAACAAAAGCAAAAATCAAGGAAGTTGGAGAACATGCACATCCCACATTTATTTGTTTATTTCTATCCCCATTCACAGCTCTTTTAGTTTCAAACCAGTCGTATACACAAACATACACACACACACACGGAGCTTTACGGTTCTCCTGCAAAACATACATTACACTGACAGGCAGACAAGGCAGACTTCAAAAGCAAGAAATAAATAAATCAATTAAACAGAAGTATGACGGGGATTAATTAGTAAAACGAGGGGATAGAAGGAGACGCAAAACAGGAAGGAAAGATGGAGTTTGGAGCTGAAAGAGAGGAAGCAGAGAGGAGAGGATGATCTTTGGAAGGAGGCTGGAGGTGCAGACAGCGAGACGAAGAGTGTCACTTCTAGTTTTACCAAAGATGATGGTTCACGCAGCAGTAACAGCCAAAAAGAAACTTCTCAGGTGTAAACATGTGCAGGTTGCTCACTTTCATGCAGGATGAGCCAGAGCGACATTTTTTTTATTTTATTTTTTTAATACCCTTCCGAATTTCCTGCCCCGTCTTCTCTTCATTATTTGGAGAAGGGTGTGAGTGTGAACGCAAATATGCAAATGAAACGGTTATTATTGCATTGCTCATCAAGCAGCGCGAAGCAGACATTAATAGGCTGATGAATATGCATGTGAATTTGTTAATTAAGTTAATTATTCTGCTGAAAATGCATTCGTCTTCCAAGGACATCTTCCCCAGGATTCCAACCTGCTCTGCTCATTAGTCATGCGATATTTTACACTGGGCACCGGGACAAGAACGAGGGGCGGGAGGGGCACAGAGGTTAAGACGTGTGCAATATGAGGGCATTGTGGGTTTTTGAGTCCACTTAAGAACACGGATTTGGGGGCATCTGAGAGCGGTACGGTGGCGAGGCGATGACGCCTAGTCTTCAAAAGTGAAAGGTCAGCGGAAGAGACAGAGCACGGCAGCCAGCTAACAGAGGGGCGTTCGAGTCTCTTGTACCCAGACGTTCGTTTCCATTTCTGCTTTTTCCTCTTTTCCTCTCCAGTAATTCCCCCTCTTCGCTGCTTTTCCTCTAATTGCTTATTAAAACCCTCTTAAATGAACTTTTTGTGCCAACTTTCCAACACATTAATTAATTGTTGTAGCCAATTAAGTGTCGCTGTGCAAATGAGCTTCAGCACAAATGGTCCTGCAGGGCCCGTGCCCCCCCTTCTATCCCCCCCCACACACACACCCTTCCTACACCCCTACCCTCTCTCTTACTGCTTTCCCAGCAGCCCCTTTGCCCTTAAAGAGGCAGCACTGAGGGGGGGGGGGAGACAAGGCAGTGATGCTGCAGTGCTGATCGAGCTTTTTGAACCGAACTGATAAGAAGAAGGTGAGACCTTGAGGGAGGAAAAGAAAATGACTTTGGTTTGCAGAAGTGCAGCATCATGCAGAGAGGATGGTGTGAATTTGACTGAGGTGGCGGTATCGCCAAGACAAAAGGTCACAGAATACGTTTAAAGAAGCCAGCAGTGTCGTCTTTCCTGAGTTTTTCTTTGCAATTACAGCCTCTCCGGTTAGCCTCACTGCTGATGGAAGACCCAAAGCAGAGTTTCCTCTTTATGGTCTATGCTTGGTCATTTTTGCGTTTAACACCACTTGTCCTACAGTTAAGTAGTGACAAATATAAAATAAAATCCACACCTGACTGAATTTAGTCTCCCTCAGTGCTTCATGCATATCTTTATATTCTGTTTGAGTTAGATTTTTCCATGCGTTATGATTTTTTTTTTAACTCCCTACTATGTTTTTTGAACTATTACGTCACAGTATTAGCTGTGGAAGTGCTAAACAAGGTCATGAACCAATTTTGCGAATCAACCATTTTTACTTCTCGCAGTGATTTTGTAGTTCAAGTTTAAGGATGTCAAAGATAAAAGTGGACAAGTCAGCAAGCAGCAAAGTATTAAGCTGCAAATAATGCTAAATTGACGACAAACTTTATTTTAGACATAAATTTGCTGTGTGTTAATATAACATCTTGGCCAATGTGATGATAGCATTAGCATTATGAATGCTAGCGCTGTGTGTGCTCATTTTTAGGGACATAACTATACTGCCTCCTTTTGAATAGCATTATTAAACAGTTTGTCATTGTTTTTGTCAGTTTTGTCTTGGGAAACAAACCATCCAGAGGGATTCAGTGACGTCCTTAGTGCTAGCGTTAGCTAACTTGTCAACTCTATTGAGGCCTAGACGTTGGACGCTGGATGGTCTTCTGTTGATGACATCTTTTAATCAATTTAGAAATGAAAAGTTTATATGGTTTTATATAGACAACAATCGTTTAAAAAGAGGGATCAAAAGCATCAGCTTCAAAGTTAACTTTTAGTTTTAGCAACATTTTGGAGTGGTCCAGCCAGAGTCCTGATTTAAATCTGATGTTTTCTTCAAATGTATGTTGAGTGTGATTAAAAGCTGCATTTGTTTTCTTTCTGCCTCTTTTAGGTATAAACGTCCTCAAAGTCTGCTTGTAAAGGGCCAAGCCTGACATAACAAGCATGTGTAACATGAAATTTCCTAGAAAAAAAAAACTATAAAATAAGGAGAAATGGGGGGGGGGGAGTCGTGTTATGGCGTCTATAAAACTTGCTGTTTCAGCAGTAAACCATACATCACAGCTGGGAGGAAGTGGATCCGTTTTTGAAATATTGCATAAACAGAGATGTACTCATAAACAAAATGACTGACATTAAATTTTATTTGATAGAAGACAAAGAAGAGCTGATGAAGACAAGAATATTTACACGCAAGCTGTCTAATAATTAAAACGATTTTGATTCACATTTTGCTCAACTAAAGGGGTGTAGGAATCTCAGTTCTACTTTACTTTTATTTTAATGTGTACGTTTGCCAATATTTGGAGTTCTGGGCTGGTATTTGTCGTTTTTGTTTAATTTGGCTTTGTGTGTCTTGGATGTTGGAGCTGTGGAAGTCCCTGCCTCTCCTCGACGAGTTCACAAGCTGATCAAACAGCCTCAGTCATCAAACCGGCAAATTGCTCACAAAGACAAAATGCAGACGGCACTGCACACACTCATGTTTTCATTGCTGGGTTATGATCTATAGAGGTAGTTAAGAACTTTTTAATTGATACCTTTTTATAGGTTCAAATGAAGTTTTAAAATGAGAAATAAAAGAATTAGACGAATTAATTAAACATTTTGGAATGTTAACGCTTTGCTAGCTAATTGCCTTCTTCTAAAAATCCTGTTAAGTTTATTCAAGAGTTGTATTGATATCCATAAGGTCCCTTATTTTGCACGGTGGCTTATACAGAATCAAAGTGCTTCATTTGTTCCTCGAAAATTACAAAGTACTGGGACTTCTGAGTTGGCTGCCAGATTACAATGTGGTGGTATAATTTAAGAAAAAAAAGTACTCAACCATGTTGCATTTAAGAAACGACCTGTGGCTTGTAGAGATCTCGAGAAAATGTTTCTATGTCTCTCTTTCTAGTGAAGTTTTGCTGTAAAATTGGCATTGTTCCATTCGGTTTTAATTCAGGGCTGCTCAAAGATCCTTTAAATATCACATGGCACCCAAACCAGGTGTTTAATATTGCTCACCACCAGATCTGAGAGGGACTCAGAAAATTCAATCAGTCATTGAAATAAAAACCCAGACATTCATTAAATCAGTTTAGCACAAATAGACTGAAACAAACCCTCAGCAATTTCACTGTTTGTCTGGAAGTCTCCCAGAATCGCCGCAGCCGACTTAAGTGCCAGCATTCAAAGTGGAGGCTCCATTTTGATCGCCGCAGACTGTCCCCTGCCATGGCGACGCTGAGCTTCAGATTGGCACATTTCTGGGCATTCCCCATAAGGTGCTTCCTCCTGATTGATGGCGTCGCCTCGCTCGCCTCCCTCGCCTCCCGCTCATCACTCCTCAGCCCTGATTTATTCGTCTCGTCTTTGTGACTTGGCGCTGGCATTGCCCACTACATCCTCCAGTGGAAAGTCCCCGCGGGCACATTCACTATTATTTGGAGTCCCGGCGGGCGGAGGCATCAGACAGAATGCAGCGCCGTCTCATCTCATTCACACTGGGCCTGTGCTAGAGGGCAGGTGAGCCTCCCTCCGCCTCCTCTCTGAATGGATATCCCACCCAGAGGGCTCAGCTGCTCGCCGGGCCAGAGGGGTAAGCGGCTCTGTAAGCGTGCCAAGTGAGGAGCTGGTCTGTGTGCGTGAAGCCAATCCAGCACACACACACACACACACACACACACACTCTGCACCATCCTTGGAAGCCTCTGCGTTTGCCCATCTAAGGTTTATGATCCTTGGCTGCCTGTCGGGATCTTCATAGAGAGATCAAACCAAGTGGGGGAATAACTGATGTATAAATATGATTGATATAGAGGGAGAACCAATCATGGAGACGTCATGTCTCCATCTGACTGGGTTGGAATATAATCCATCCGACTTTAATTGGGTTGGAGATAATATTACAAGTCTGCTCACTTTAAAAAAATGTGTAATTTGGCTGCTTGTGCATTTTCGCTGGATAGAAATACATCAGTCAGCTAAACAGCCTTGATCTGCTGATTGGAGAAAATTCTCACTTTTATTTCAGTCTATAAATGTAACAACACACAGAATGTTAAGATCTAATAAAGGTTGGGACTATTATAGGATGCATAAATAAGGATATTGCTGTAACCCCTTTTCTGCTGTAATCAAAACAGTCACTTCTCTCAAGAAGCCTGAAACAACATATGCATCTATTATTTTTAAATGTATATAATGGAAAACATAAAAAGGTTGACGCTACAATAATATACGGAAGTGGAAGCCTGCCATGGTCATGTCCTCAAAGTCAAGTATTGAAAGAAAAACAACAAAATTAAACAACAAAAAAATGATAATGTTCTGTGTCTTTGAGCATCAATTGCAGCTGTTTACTGCTGTTCATAAGTCGACGTGTTGTCGACCCTTCAGGTCACAGCTGACCCTCACCTACCCACTCCAACACCACCACCACTTCTGCTGACGCATAGCGCTCTCCTTGATGTCTGCAGCATCGTTGGTTGCCATAAATTCTTCTCAGAGTGAATCAGCTTTGACCAGAGAAAAGCTCCGAGGCAAAATGCTCTCTGACCCTCGCAGGACAACAGCTATACCTGGTGGTCTGGTCGGGTACAGTGCCTTTAAAAGTTATTGATGAATGTTCTAATTTTACTGCTTTTAAAATCCCTCCAAAACAACCCTTTAATGATATTGCATAAATATATGGCTCCTTTAAAGTGACTGACCTGATTCAAGAGTTCTGGCTAACCTGTGTTTGTATTCTCAGTGAGTGGAATAGAGATCACTGGAGTGCAGTGAGTGTGTCACAAGTGACTGAAGTATGGAAGACATAAAGACACATAAAGACACTCCAAGCAAATCGGAGAAAAGGTTATTGACAAGTATAAGTCAGGGGATGGATACAGAAAAATCTAAGGCATTAAACATACCCTGGAGTCAAAGCTAAGTCCATCTAAAAATTGATTATTTTGATGAATTTATGGCTCTTTTTGTGAAAGAGCCATAAAGAGACGAGAAAAATTAATATCAACCCTCAACTTGAGACTAATGGTCAAATGGACGAAGTTCTTCAGTCTGATGAGACCAAAATAGAGCTTTTTGGTCATCAGATAAGACACAGTTTGGTGGAGACCAAACACCACAAAAACACAACATCCCCACTTTGAAGCATTCTGGTGGCAGTACGAGTGGACCAGTCAAAGCCCAGACTTTAATCCGAAAGAGAATTTGTAGCTAGAGTGGAAAATGGATACTCAAAGCTGACCCCCAAGCAACCTCACAGAGTTTGAACAGTTTTGCAAGGAAAAATGGAGTAAAACTGTCAAGTTCAGATATGCAAGTCTGATTGAGACCTATAGACAGTCTGTGCTGTGATTGCAGCCAAAGGTGTGTCTGTTAGACATTTTAGTAAAAAAAAAAAAAAAACGTTTACCAAGTTTTCACTTTCACATTAAAGAGTTTTTTGGAAAAATCCTGTTGCATTTTTTCCCTTCCAATGGTGCAGAGGTGGAGTTGATGAATTGTTAGGTGTCGTCTTGATCAGATGATCTCCATCCAATCTCATTTGAGCTACACTGCAATGGACGAATCCCAAATCTACTTTTTGTGTAATATATCACATAAAATGCCAAACTTTTACATGTATGTGGACTTAACAGGGGGACATGGAAATATTAGAAAGGTGCATCAGTTTTGGACTATATGTGCAAAACTGAAAAAGAGAGAACCATTTAAAAACGATGCTAATATCTGAGGTCGAATGAGATTTTCCAAGAAACCTTTACTGCACACCTGAGTGTCCTCTATTCAGTATTGTGCTTTTTTTCCTTCAGAGACGGCATGCCGACTCAAAATTAACCTGGTCTACACTGCAGTTCTCACCTTTTATGAGAAAAGCAAACAGATGGGATTTGTGGAGATGTCTACCATCTAGTGGTCACTTCACACAGAAACGCTCAGAAATGGTATGTAGTCCATCTGGTGGAATAACCTTTAATAAATAAGCGACTCACAGCCCCAAAAACACAATTACAATTATTTTTGTCGTTTCTTCTGTCTTTTATTTTACAGACATTACTTCTCCCTTTCTTCAAAGCAAAAAAAAAAACGGAAGCAAAATGGCTGACCGTCACGTTTTAAAGCGCTTTTTTCACTTTATGTAGAAAATAATCTAATCAAAATAAAGAAAAAAACATGAGGGGGATAGGAGAGAGGCTTGTTGCAACAGTTGCCAAAGGCGACGCGCTTACGGCCCAGGTAAATCCATGTGCATTTATTCGACTTTACGTAAACTAGAGTAGCATGTGCAGAGCGGCGACGTATAATGTTTCGATATAATCCCTTTATGGGTCAGAAACAGGAGAACCAGAGGCTTGTTAAAGAATTGATTGTTGCACGTCATAGGGTCACAGTTCAGGTAGGACAGCGCATCCCGATCTGCTGAGGTTCGGGGTTTAAAACAAAAGAAACGCTCTGAAAAACATACACAGTGGACACTCAAAGCAGAACTGAAGCCCCCGCCGTACCCGAGATCGCTCAGGAAAAGCTGAAACGTCAGACTGAAAACAGGAGGAGCTCACCATTTATAATAAACTGAAAAAAAACATTGTTCTCCGTAACACTGAAACGCACCGAAAGGGGGGGGCCACTGCAGTGGAACTGACAATCATTAAGCCTCAGTTGCATAGCACTCAGTTTAGCGGTCCGGCCTCGTCGATGTTTGGAAAAGAGCAAAGACTTTGGAGGCGGCGAGTGTTGCAACCTGAACTAATCCTTGACAGCCTGACCCCGTGTCCAAACACTCCCACCAAAGCAACAGAACAGCTTGCTCCATTAGGCAAATGCGTTCACTACCTGAAGAAAAACAAAAACCCTAAATCTCCTCTTTTTAGACATTCACTTTCAAAATCTTTGATTTGACTTTCACTACCTGCTCTTGGTCCAGTGAGTCACTTTCTGTGGCTGCATTCTCCATCTGCCTTTCCTTTCCCTTCAGGCCAGGACTGCTGGAGCTGTCTCATGATACCCAACATTAAGGTCACCGGTGGATCGGGGTTCAGCGGGCGGCTCCATGGGAAAATCGCAGATCCTGGTCCTTGGGGAACTGCGCCGAAGTGGTGGGAGCGGCGGTACCCAGCGCTGCCGGGGCCTCAGCTGGGGCTGAAGGTTTAACGGGAGAGTCCGCAACCCAGGGCGGGGTGGGCTCTTCACGGCCTGCGGCGTCTACAGCCGGGGAGGAGGGGTCTTTGCTTGGCTTGGAGGTCACGACCTCCAGGTCCTGCTGGGAGATGAGCTGAAGCAAGGCAGCAGCCACAGCAGGGCTGATGTCCTGGTTGCTAGGCCGAGTTTGTGACTCGGCTTGTTGGGAGTTCACCAGGAGAGGAGCTGCTGGAGGTGACCCGGGTGGAGACGGGGGGCGCTGTTCACCGCTTGGAGGCAACTGGTCAGACGGAACTTGTTTCCTTTTTGACATGCCACCATCTAATGGACCCAAAGAACAGAAGGGATTAAAAATAGAGGAAAACTGATCAGAAATAAGCTTTGCTTTTTTTTCTTTTAAACCCCATTATGTTCTACATCTCATTTACATAAAAATGTTCTGAGTGCAAGTCCAACTTGAAAGTTGAGCAATGCTAAAAATTCCCATATCGACCACAAGGGGGCACATATGACTAACTACATATAAACATTTCTTTGCTCTCGGCTCACATGGCCACAAATGCCGTGAAACATTAAAATTAATACAACTTTCCAGGTTTAAAATTGTTAATGAATCCATTTTAAACATAAAACAGTTCAATTTACTGCACTAAAACAATATTGGCACTCCTCCCATATAAAGTTGTGTGTATTGAAAGAAAAATATGAGATCCAAGCACCAGTGTGTGATATTTATAGAACAGTGGAACCAAAACAAGGCTAAGATTGTGGCTTTAAGCATTCAAAATGCTCTAAACCGTTCCAGTATAAACAATGATTCAGCTTAATATTTATACTAATTACTGAGTGAAAGGTTAAAAAAAAAAAAAAAAACGTGACAAACCAAATTTAAAAGAAACACATGCAGGTGAGATCTAAAAAGATTCAAAATTTTATTTTCACTTGATAATTTATTAGATTTTCTTCATAAAAATCCTGACATTACAGACGTTTTTTTTTTCTGCGAAGAAGCCACGACACCTCCTGGATGATGAAAATGAAGTGAAGAAGATAAAAACATGTGAAAATGAAACAGACAGAAACAAAGACAGTGAGAAAGAAACAAGAGGGAGATTTCATGGGAACAACACAGCGGGAAACTTTGTTTTTATTTTACGCAGCTGAACATCACTCCGACTAGGTTTTGGTTTTTACTGAGTACTTCAACCGGGCACTGGTCATGTCCAGGTGCACAAACTTTTACCTGCTTACCCGGGTCACATGACAGCCAAATGCACAAGAATTTTCACAGGTTTCTTTTGCTTTTTTTAAGACAGGTGCTGAAAGGAGAGGAGTATTTGTCAATAACAGATGGGCTGATGTCTGATTGGTCTAATAGCCGAATTCAATTGGATTATTGTTCATTTCATCAGGTCACCTAAAATCTAATTTGAGAAAAGTTTATAGGTCTTATACAGATTTCCTCTGCTTTACACATTTTATGGATTTCCCTCCTGACTGGTCTCCTCTTTGCTCACTCTCTAAAGACTAAACCCAGACTTGCCCTTGGAATCAGTAGTAGAAGCGGACGAACCGCGTGTCAGCGCCTCCTCTGACTTAACGCCATTGCTTTCATCGCTTTGCTCCTCGGTTTGAGGTTTTATGATTTGGCCCAGAATGAGAGCCAGCAGGCTGGCCTGGTCTTCCTGGCTGAGCGGAGGTTCTCCAGATGTGGGTGAGGCCTCCTGGGGTTCGGGAGGCGGCTCGGGAGGCTGCGCCGCCGCAGGAGGCTGAGCCTGGTCCTCTGCAGCCCCCTGGTGGTCAGAGGCCTCATTGAGAGTTGATAGCAATTGGCCGACAGTGTCTGAGTCAGAGAGGTTAAGGAGCTGGGCCACTTGGGGCAGCTTGAGGTCAGTCTGTCCCTGGAGGAGGTTAAGCAGTACGGCCAGCTCAGTTTGATTCAGTTGCTCTGCAGCTGCTCCAAGACCTGGAAATACACAGTAATTTTCAAAAAACATGAACTAGAAACAGTAAAAAAAAAAATACACCGATAAGAATCTGGCTCTGCGTTGTGATTAAAGGACTACTCCCGACTACGAACAAGTAAATACTCATTTACTTAACACCTCAGCCGACCAAATTACATATTAAGAAATAAGGAAATCTAACTGTATGCAAATTTTTAAAGTTTAAGTGGCTCGACAGCCTCTTCACAAGCACAGAAAAGGTCAAACTTTTAGCTGCTTCCATTCACTACCACTGTGTTAAATTAGTCACTGCTGATGCCTAGACCTAAAAGGGCAACAATACCAGTCAGAACTGGAGCAGAAGTTACAAAGTCCACCTGACTTTGACTTGTTTTTGTTTCACTTTTTTGTCATAAGGGATAAAACCATTGGCAGGTAGACTGGTTAGACCACAAAAATGTAGCCTAAACACTACAAACATGGAATTAAAACTTGAGTTAATACTTGTCTTTATTAATTAAGTCTTTTCCATTTTTTCTTTGCTTATTTTGCTACCAATTTCAGATATAGCATTTTGTTTATTTGCAACAACAATTGTAAACAAACAGGAAAGACTTTTTTTTCCCTCCAAACCGAATACTTGGGAGGTGATTCGTTACCTGACAGCTCACTGTCCAGTTTGGCTGTGGGGGGCGGCTTTCCTGGGGGAGGGGGCGGAGCTCCAGGTGGGCTGCTTTGGGGTCGGCTGTTCTCTCCACTGGAGGTCCCAGCCAAATCTTTACGGGGCACTTTGGGCACAGGCACATCCTCAGGCAACCCGCTCTGACGTGCACGTCTCTTCTTTTTAATCCACAGCTCGTGACAGTCCTGGTGATGAGGAAGACTGCGCAAAGACAGTGCAAACCGGTCAAAAAACAATTTGAACAGATTTAAACCTTAAACTTAAAAGTCTTCCAATACTAACTCTGGTGGCGACATCCTGCCAGGATCGACATCAGTAAGGAAGTCACTGAGAAGAGCTTGCTCCGATGTGCAGCGACGTGAAGGGTCGAGGGTCAACATGCGGTCCAGCAGGTCCAGAGCAGGAGTAGGCAAACTGCAGAAAGGAACAGGAATATTTACCGAAACTAACGGGAAACAACATATTTGACACGAGCGCTTGGCAGGCGACGTACAAGGCAAACTCCTCTCGTAGCCGCCGTCTGTACTGCTTCTTGGGTTTCATGGTGTTGAAGAGAGGAAGTTTGATGACGTCGGGCCACGCCGCAGGGCAAGGACTTCCACACAGACGGCTGCAGGACCCGGGGGCGAGATTTTAATCATGCGATATGATGTTGGGAGAATTTCACAGATTGTTTCTATCTCAAACTGCCGTTTTCTTCAAACATCACAGAGGAAAAGCATCGACAATTCCTTTCCTTCTTTATTTCACCTCCTCTATAAAAGGCATGTAATCTAACGCTCGTTTTGGAAGGTTGTTTTCCAAGAATGACAGCAAATAACCAACAAACGATGCTATCCTACAGTAAACTGTTAACTTTGAGTAAAGCTTTGCTGGACTTTGCTTCAAGGCTTTGGTTGAAGTCGTCTATAACTTTTCTGAGCACCACCATTTTGTACTAGCAACCTAGTTCTTAACCCAAAGTGAGGAACCTAAAGAAGTTCAAACTCATAAAACAAAAACCTATCTGGATATGTCCAGATGTGTTTCTAAGCTACAGATGGTGGTAGGTGCCACGTAGCTATGGAAATACAGCCAGTCGCATGAGTTGCACATGTTGGACACAATAAGACACTTTGTATTTGTCCTGAACTGATCATTTTCCTATTTTCTGTCCTAAGCTCTCCTCTAGGATTAGAAAAAGGTCATAAAAGTTCAAAATGAATGATCAAAACAATCATAATTTTCATCAAAAGTTATGTTTTCTGTAGATTGGTTCATCAGTAACTTACTCTATTTTTTTATTTTCCATATTATTTATGTAAATATTCATTCACTTATTTTTAGAGAGAAGTTCTTAAGGAATCAATGGAAAAAAACGTAATCTGTATTTATTTTGACGAGTTACGACACTGACGTAAGTTGTAAAGCTGATCCGATTTATTTATGAGACTAGTTGAGTTCTGGTTTTTAAAGCGGCCAACAGTAGCTAAAACACATTGGGGCTCTAGAAGTTTCTGTACCTGATGAGTTCCAGTTGTAGAAGTTCTTGGTTTGCCTGAAATATTGGTTTTTTAGTGAAGAGCTCTCCAAGAATACACCTAAACAAAGACAAACAAAGACACAAACCAAGTTACGCTCACTGAAAATATATTGTACATGAAGCACTTAACGCAACTCTCTGTGTAAATAGGCAAACTTAATTGGGTGTCATTTATTAAATGCAGATACAAGCCCAAAATGTACAAACAAAAGACATTTTTATTCTTATGACATAAATTTTCAAGCGTACCTTAGAAGAAGCATATGTATTCTAATCACTCATTTGTTGATATAGCTGCCCGTTCTATGAACCTGATAATACGCAATTGATTGAGAAAAATAAGAATTGAGATTTTAACATTATTTGAGGGAAAAAAATAAAATATATTTTGCTTTATAAATATAAATACAGACTTGCCCTGTTCTGTGGAGTTCATAGGTAGTTAGATTTGGCCCTAAGCCCAAGGAAGCATTAAAAGTATTACTTGTCATGTTTCCACTTAAAAAATTACTTTTGTAGAAATTTTAAACAGCTTTAAAGAATCTTGCATGACAAGATTAACAGGTACTGTCCAGTCTTTTTGCCATGGAGGCCAAAAATATCAAGTTAAAAGTAGCTGATGGCCACAGAATTTTGATTGTTATTGTTTTAATTAAAACTGCAAAATGTATTTTCATTTTAACCTGCTCAATGGCAAACTAAAAAAATATTTGGAATAAAACAAACAAGTAGTTTAGTGTAGGGAAGGAGATTTGTAAATGTTTGAGATGGTTATAAATTGTTAACATAAACAGGGCTTCAGTATTACTACAACACATAATTATAAGTAGAAGTAAAACTTTCAGTATTTATTAACCGTATAAATTCATGCTGAGCTTAAAATTCGTCTGGCTCCCCAAAAAAACAGAAACAATACGCAAACAATTAATCTTGCAAATTGCCGATGTTGTTGCTTACATTGCAGAACAAGTGCTTTGAAAACATCTGGTAGTTAATTAAAACTATTCTATAAAAATATAACCACTTACAAATCGCAACATTTATTTTGGTACGGTTTATGCAAATTAAATTGGACAGCCTGTTTTAGAAAGCAAACCATTCGGCTTTTGTAAAAGTTGCTTCACGGTAGGAGAATCATGTCTAAAGGTTGTTTTTTTTTTTTAAATAAGAAAAACAAAGAAAGAAAAAGATTCTAACTGAACAGGCATTTTATTTCGACAGTTTCAGACTCACCCGCAACTCCAAACATCAATGGCTGGGGAATACCTCTCCTCCCCAAGCAGTAGTTCAGGGGGACGGTACCATAGTGTGATTACTTTATTAGTGTAAGGTCGACTGCAGGGGAAGCAGGACAAAGAACAATGGTGTTATGAGGCATTCACACGCAACTTGCGCCCCCGTGAGTCCAAACAGAAATAGTTCAGTTGCACGTAAAAAGATTGTGGCTCCATCTACTGGAGAATTACTCACTTGGGATAAAAAAAAAAACTATTTTAAAAACAATTCATTCATGCAAACACAAAAAATTTTATATGAACTACAATTGGGATCTCCAAATTCAGTCCTTAAGAGTTGTTGTCCTGCACCAACAAACCTAAATTAAATGCCTGAATTACAACATCAACATGTGATTCAGTTCTGCAGTAGCCTGCTTCCTGGTATTGAAGCAGTCAGTTGATGCAGGTACCCATAGAATAAGGAGGCATCTAAAAGTTGGAGGACTTGTGTTGAAGGTTAACAGAGTGTGTGTATACATATTTTTTTAATAAACACACTCTCACCTTTCCTCGGAGTTGTAAAGTCGAGCCAAACCAAAGTCTGCCAGTTTTATCTGACCTCTGCAAACACAGAAATATCAACATCTGGCATGAGTAACAAAGCAAACGAGCTCCATCAACCAACTTCCTTATAAAAACCATATTTACTTTGTTTCACTCATGCAACAATACAAAGAGTAGACAACATGTTGGAGGGGGGGGGAGAAAAGATTGGTCATTAGTCCAATGGGTTGTAAAAATATAGAAAAAAAAAAAGCGACAGAACTGTAAACACCAACAATCACAATGCAAACAAACGTTGATTGGAGTGTGTTTGTTTTCTGACCTGTTGTTGAGCAGTATGTTGGAGCATTTGATGTCCCTGTGCAGGAAGTTGTTCTTATGGCAGTAGTCCAGGCCCTCCATGAGCTGACGCATGAAGCTGCGGATGTGTTCGTGGGAGAACTGGACCAGGCCCGACTCCAGGAGGCCCATCAGGTCGTGGTCCATGTACTCAAACACTAAATAAAATGCACCTGAGAGCAAGTGGAAAAGATTACAGCTTAAAGAGAAGAATAAGCTCAGAAAATCTCAGCTGAGGCTGGTAGGAACATCTGAGCAGAAGGAGCCTGGTGGCCCATTCTCAGAAAAGCAGAGCACAACACACACACACACAGAGATATATAGGTACTATTAAATGTCAGAGAACCACTGTAAAATACTGTTTGACTGTTTGTGAGTGAATAAGAATTGAAGTAGTGAAGTTCACAAACAGCTGCCCAAACCTCCATATGTAATAATCTGTTAAACACACATGAGCTCTTCTTCTCAGTTGGAGGGCTGCCATATGGAGCGTTTAAATGGGAGCAGCTCTACAGACTCCTATGGTAAAGGCGGATCTTGAAAGAAGCAAGAGTAACGATGTTTGTTTTTCTATCCAGCGCTCGATAAGTAAAGCTTTCCAAAGCCTCGAGCTACCCAAACAAACAGAAAAATACAAAGACTAAAAGGAAATCCACACCAAGTTTTTTGTGCTCTTAAGACAGTAAACATTTTGTTTAAAGACCATCCATTTTGTCATGTGTCATAAAAAAACATGTCTTCCGTCTTTGTAGCCATCGTACCTTTGTCCTTTTTGAAGTCAAGTGCATCCTGCTTGTCGGTAACGATTTCCTTCATGTTGACAACGCTGCGATGTTTGAGCTGCCTCAAGATCTTTATCTCTCTGATGGCGGTGATGGGGAATCCCTCTTTTTCATTGTCCAACCGCACTTTCTTCAAAGCAACGAGTTCCCCTATAAAGAAAAGTGATGCTCACAGGATTTACAGTAGAACGCATTTAGTTCGTATTATCTTGGAATAATCGCAAATGCTTAGCGAGCCTGGACATTACCTGTGTCTTTGTCCTTCGCCTTGTACACTTGGCCATATGTGCCTTCGCCTATGATCCCAATTATGTCAAATTTGTCCACACAGCGTTTCCCCCAGTCACTCAGGTTATGTTTTCTCTCACCATAACGTGGAGAACAAATCCTGGAAATCAAAAAGAAACAGAAAAACAAAGTCATGTGGGATCATTCCCTTTTTGCGTAACGATGCAACAACAGGTAATGGGGGGAGGGGATTGACAACAGATTCTGACTTTGGTCTCTTCTTGAGGGGCTGCTGGGGGACAGGAGGCGGCTGGCGGACAGGCGATTGAGGCGGCGATGAGTCGACTCCCGGCAAAGTGGGCGGCAGAGGGAGATCGATGAGAGACGGCCGGCTGCTGGACGTCTTTTCCTTTCTTGACGGACGTTGGGGAGGCGTGGATTTCTTTGGGCTGACGGAGCAAAGCAAACTAGTTCAGAGATTAACCTCAATTTCTTTTATGTTCCAATACATAAAATGATCCACCAAATTAACGATCCAAGAGCACAACTCTCTTTTAAGTGACCATGGTGGTTTACTTTAACAGAGGAATGACTGAAACGATAAAATGGTAATATAACCTTGCGGGAAGAAAAATAGCTTTTGTTTTCATTTTAGGGAACAGAAAAAAAAAAAAGAAAAACTTGTTCCGGTTTAGAAAGTACAAAAAATCTGTAAAATCGGTATCCACGTATCTTGAGGTTTTGTTTCCTAGCAGTCAATTTTTTATGTCATAATTTAAAGTTAAAATTTAAAGTGGTCTATTTAAGCTTCGGGAGCTTTGCTAAAAACTTTGATGGTTTTGGTTTGGTCTCTTTAGCCAACCCACACTCAAGTTTTCATGCTCATACAGAAGCACTGGAACAAAAAAATAAATAAAAACATGCTAAAAATCAAGGTTAAACATTTAAGTTCTCAAAAAAGAAAAAAAATCCAGAAAACCTTAAAGTTCTCCGCTTTGGAAGCAAAGCATAACGATAATAGGGATAGTTCTACTATAATAGCCTATTCATGTTTGGAAACGTGTTTCACTTTGAGACGACCCACCTGTCCTGAGTGTTTCCCAGCAGCATCGGGGGCAGAGGGAGGGGTGGCAGAGTGGATGTCTTGTGGAGTGGTGTCTGGCGGACAGGACTGCGTGCAGGAACAAACCCTGGCGATTTAACCTGGGACATGTGATGCGTGGCGGGCTGATTAGCCGCTTCTGGCTGAGGAGGCGGCGGTGGCGGGGGTGGCGCCTGTGTGGCAGGTGAGGGGGGCACAGGAGGGGAGGGCTCAGGAGGAAGAGCAGGGGAATTGGTAAGAGAGGAAGGTAAAGGTGCTGTAACTTGATCTTCGCTCCTGGGAGTATCAGAGGTTACTTGTGCTGTTGCCTGCGCCTGGGTTTCCACCTTCGCTACAGGGTCTCTTTCTGCCCGTGGCGGCTCAGTTTTAGCGGGCCGTGAAGATGTGGAACTGCCGAGTTTTGGGGTGGATGGAAGAGGGGAAGCCGTGCCGCTGGCGTTGGCGCGAGCGGCCGCCTCGGCGGCCAGGCGCTCTTTCTTTCTGCGGGTGAGCTCTGCACCCAGGCTGGGGTCGAGGGGCAAGCGGGATGCAGGGGGGGAGCGGCTAGCTGGACAACCACTGTGGGAGCTGCCGCCTCCTAAAGCTGAAGACGGATGCCTCTTGTTGCGTGAACGAGACGAGGAGCGGCGAGAGGAGTAGTGCAGCGGGGAACGACTTCTGGAACGGCCCGAGCGCCTGAAAGAAGACAAAACAACTTTAAGCCACCCTAAAAGATTTTCGAAACACAATTTAAAAGTTATTTAATATAGATGTTCACTGAAATAACCTTAAAAATGTCATCGCTATGTAATATAGACATTCAATTTATTAATCTAAAATTTACAAAATGTTTCCATGCATTTCAGCTTTTTTAAATAAACTTGATTTTTTTTATTATCCTATTCGTAAAATGAGGCCTGTCATGATAAATTTAGCTGGACATTAAATTGTCCCAGTAATTATTACAAAAAACAACAATAATGAAATTTTTGAGACCATTTTCAAGTAATCTATTGATAAAGGCATAATGATGCAAGTTTGCCCTTTCAAAGATCAATAAACTTTATTTTCTTAAAAAAAACAGTTAACAATAGATATAAATATCCAAAAAACATGACAGTCAAAAACAATAAATAAAACCCACTCACATCTCAAGCTACCAATAAAATGGTCGCAAACCAAATGGCCCTCAAAATGGAAATTGAGCTAATTTTAATTTATCTTGGATTAACTGATTGACTGCAACAGACTTACTGATAACATGCACTTCTATCACCCTAATAACATCCAGAAACAATCTGCTTTGGTATTTAGTGGTTATGTTATAGAAATCTATAAGGTACCTTAGTTTACTTACAAATTAAAAAATAAATTAAAGGATTTTTAGTGTAGAGATGGATGAGCTTCAAGTTTTTAATCTTATTCCAATTATTCAGGTTTGTCAGGGTGAAACTGTTAACAGTTCAACTGACTTCAAACCAATAAAGCAGGTTTAACACATTCCATGAAGACATTTCTGATTACTTCTCAACTCTCCTCTTGAAATGTTATATAGTTTGCTACACTTAATTATTCAGATGTAGCCAGGAAAACATTTACAAAGTGTAAAGGGTGGCACCAAAAAAAATCGGACCGATTTCCTTAATTTTGGAGTCAGCCGATTTTATACACCAATCTATTTACCTCGGCAAAGGTCTAAAAATTAACCCGTCTTCTTTTACTCTGACAGACCTACCCACCAAGTCATGTCTACACATTTTCAGTTAACAGTAGCTACCCCACTAAATATAGTAGCTTTCTTGCTATATTCAGCAACATTTCAGACAAAAAAATAATAATTGTATCGCCCAAAACTGGAATCGGCAGGTCAGGGTTTTTAAAGATCGGTAATCGGCGATCGGCTGAAAAACCACAATCGGTGCACCCCTAGTTTGAAGGTTTCCTAGATGTACTCACCGAGACGCTGGGCTTAAGCTGGAGGACCTGCGGGTGACGTAGGGGCTGATGGAGCGCCTCCTGGAATAAGGGCTGCTGTCCCTCTCACAGCTGGAGGACCTGTGCCTGTTGGCATAAGGGCTGTCCGATCTTTGCCTGCTGCGGCGGGACAAATCCCTGTAGGGGCTGGGGCTCTTCTGGGCTCCCCTCCGCCTGGAGTACCCGTCATCCCCCTGTTGTCCATAGTTGGAGCCCAGTGGACTCTCACTGCCTCTTCTGGGACTGGGTGGTACAGCAGAGCTGGCGCCCTTCCTGCGAGGGCTTCCCCTGCCTGACAGCTTCACCTTAGGGCTCGACTTGTGGCTCTTGGAGGTCTTGCGGTGAGTCCTGTCTGTCCGGCTCCTATGGGAGGAGCTCCGGTTTCCATCTCCTCGGCCTTCTCTCCTCTGTTGCTTTTCTTTATGAGACTTCCCTGAGCGACCGCTCTCCTTACTGCGAGATGAAGATGTGGAGGATGTGGTGCTGCCTACACTGGCTGCAGTCTGTACAGAGAGAGTCGACTCCCCACGCTTGGTGTCACCTTCTGGTTGGAGCTGGCGCTTGGACAAGGACCCTGATGAAGCAGCTTTCTCCTTGACTTTCCCAAAATTACCCTTTTCACGATCTTTGCTGCTCTTTTTCTTGTACCCATGCTCCCCGTTTCCAGAGTCTCTGACTTTATTAGGGTCCTTGGGCTTTTTCCGTGCGTGTCTTTGACCCTTGCTCTCTCGCTCGGGTTCCAGGACGATATCGTCCCCATCGTGTTCGGGAGAAGGCGAGGGATCCAGTCGGTCCAGGATCCCCCTCTCAGAAGGCTTGTTGGACGGGGGATCCGAGAAAGTGTCCGAGTCGGAGCTGATGTCGTCGTACTCCACCAGAGGCTTCACCGTGTTGACACCAGGAGGCGCCGTGTTACCGGGGGCAAAAGCTCCGGGTCGCGGAACCGCCACGGATTCTCGGTTAGTTTTGTTGGATTTATGCCGTTTTCGTTTCAAAGATACCATGGAAGATTTTAACAGCGCCTTACTGTCTTTGCTCGTCATGTTTCCCTCAGAGGTGTGAGCTGGGCCTTGGGTCTGGTGTGGCACGCCGCCGCTCGAAACAGTTTTCCTCTTGGTCCCATGGTGTCGGTCCGACCCTGGCATACCTCACGCCGGCTTCCGTGTTCCGAGAGATTCATCCACGAGAAAACAACGGCTACTTCAAATGTCAAAAATAAAAAGAGTTGCAAAGCAGAAACGGAAACAGACACAAGCACAAAATAAACACTCTAGGCCGCTCACGTCCAGTCAGTTCCCCCCCCCCCAACCACTCAGCGCCAATTCATTCCATTAGCTCACCAGAGTAGTTTTCCAAAACAAGAACAAAAAAAAAATCCAAGTTGCTTTTCCTAAGCAGCAAAGTTAGCACTCCGAGACAGTCACGGAATGAGGAAGGTCCAAACCAGACATAGGAGCATTGTGGTGTCGCCTCCGTCTCAACGTAGCTAGCACAGCTAGCTAATGCTCGACGGCTAGCGAGCAGATTCCTAAAAAAGAAAAAAAAGTCCCTTTGTGAAAGGTGTCCTTGTCCGGTGCCAAGTTAAGAAAACGTATTATTATTCCACAGAATAACGGTCTTAGCTTTCAGAAACAAGCAGACGCCTTGAGTAAAAGACGCTCGTTTCTCTCCAACAAAATGAAAACTTGACCCGGTTGGTGCTGTTTACATGTTCCCTTTAATGTAAGTTTTATCCCCTATAGATTCAATATTGATTAGAAATTATAGTATTTTCGTGTGTAGTAGATGTTCCTGTTTATTATTAATGGCTCTGGAAATCAACCAGGCCTATATTTAGGGCGATGCTGGTGGATTTTGTATCATCCACAGCCCTATCTGAAGGAGACTACAATCGCCATTGTGGCTCCTGTGACTAGCAACTTCTGCGCACCAGCGAATTAACCGGAAGAGGAGGTGCAGTCAATCTCGAAGGTATTCCAGTAACAGCCTATCGCAAGATAAAGCCCGCCTACTGCTCTCGCGATGGCGCGACGGGAATGAGAAAGGTGGCAAGTTGCTCAACAACTGTTTTTACCCTGTCAGTTAATATACAATGATCACGTTTCGATTCCTAAAAACAAAGCAGTCCTCATATTGTACTTTTCTTGTGGGTTTAATTTGACACCTACTCACATCAGATTATTATATTTCAGAGTTTCTTCATAGAATAAAAATATTATTGTTTAAAAACACTTTTTCACAAACCCGTTTCAAAGAAATCTTAACAATACCGAAGGAATGTAAGTAGCACACAGACCTATAAATAAAAAAAGAACCAAACGCCTTTTAGTCGTCACATTCAATGAAGGTGAATATTATTTAAAAGTAATTAATTCTAGTAACTTGATTCACAAACTGACCCACGTTAGACTGATTAATTGTGCACAGACTGATGTTTTAAATTCTTCATTTCTGATTAAAGAATTGGTTTTCAGCTTCTATCTGAAAGCAGGATTCCAGGGATTAAAATATTAGCTATATGAGACTGTGTTTGTGTGTGGGTTTTAGATATTTTTGCATTTGCAAACTACAACCTAGCCTTTTATGGGGGTTTTTTTCCAATAAAGCCTTCTTTCTCCCTGAAAGGCCTTTCACCAGATTCACAATGTTTTTGGCTTTTGTTCTGGAATTAATCTATGTTTTTTGAACAAAAATGCATTCGTCTTCACAGAACCCACCTCCTTCCTGAGCAGTATATGTTTTATATGTACATATAATTGTTTGAACAAATGAATACAGCACTTTCAAGCATCTGGAATTGTTCCCAAAGATAAATCTTGTGCAGCTCCACAATTTTCTTTCTGTTGTCTTGGCTGATTTCTTTTGATTTTCCTGTTGTGTCACACTAAAAAGCAGTGTGCTTCAGGTGTGGCCTAAAATATATCCACATATAGGACCCCAGTTAACTCAAATGTGTCAATTTACCTGTCAGGAGTTTATGGAAGGAAACCCAAAAGCTTGACCTGTATGTAAACTTCTGAATTCAAAGAAAGACACAAAAAATATATAAGAAAGAGTTCTTGCTAGGTTTTCTGGCAGTAAGCAAATAGAAATCATTTTGATAATTCTATCTTACCTAAATCTAAATAATCCTTCCATCGATTTAGATATATTCCTGAACTCCCTAAAAAGTCAAATCGCTCTTCATTTAAGACAATATCATTATCAATGCCAATTTATTTATCTATCACATAAAAACAACATACATTGACCAAAGCGTTCTGTAGCTCAGCAAAATGAAACAAGATTACACACCAGAGCATTTTTCTTGGACAAAAAATGTATTATCTTAGAAGAAACGTATCAGAACATGTTGCGTCCACCACTCTGATTGTCCATGGACATGGTGTTCTTTGGTGACGGGTAATGTTGTTTGTGCTATTACATGCTATTTTGAAAAATGTCACAAAGTTAAACTTTGGTTTAATCAGACCACATGCTCACGTTCTTACTTTAGTTTGAATTTTAAAAAAAATCGGAAGCTTGTACATGGAAGGTCATTAAAGTAATATTATTTTGCAACATTATCTGCCCCACTTTTTTGTTGTATGTATTTTACCATCCACGTAGTGCCAACTGAAAAAAATGCACCTTCTACCAAAACATCTAAGACACGTTTCAGTTGCTAAGTGATATTGGTCAGGGAGCTTTAACTGCACAATTTCCGAACCTCACTAAAATCTAATTTGTTTGGGTTGTAATTCCGTTCACAAAGCTTTACCTAATGATAAGCAAAAATTAAAAGAAGATTTTAAATAACTTCCAAATACCACAACATCCTTCAGAGGACTTCGTTGATAACAGATTTCTTTAGTTCTTTAGTTTTCTTTTTTTTGTCAGAATTAAAAATTTCAGATAACCCAAGAGTTAATATTATGAGACAAAAATGTACTATTGAATAAATAAAATAATTTTTTTCACTTGATAAATGCATTCTTCATGTGGTTCCACCATAAATTGTATAACATAAAACATCCCCCCAAAAAACATTTAGATTGACTTTCTGTGTACCACCTTTTTTGTTTGTCTTTTAGTAAAATAACTAAAAACAACAACAACAACTTAATAACTGGAGGAGAATTGCAACCTTTTCATTTGTATGTGACATTTTAGATTAGTAATTTGATTTAAAGGTTTACCCACACATTCATATTTGCCTGTGACTGTCATGCAAGATCTTTTTTTAAGTTAGCAAAACAAAAATAGAAAAAAAAATATACCAGGAATATGAACGGTTCGAAGTTGATGCAGTGGCATTTTAAATTGGACATCGTAATATGCGGATAAAAAGTGTTAGACGACATTGACCTGTTGTCAAGCATGTGTTCCCAAGTATATAGCATGACGAACAGCCGTTCTGGATGCTGATTGGCTCCCATGGTCATGTGGGTGTGGTTAAAGGAAACGAGGAAGTGGCGATTCTTAACTGTAATAACAAAAGTCGTAATGCATGTAAATATGATAGACTGTGGTATTTAAATGGCCAGCTGACTCAGACGCACACAAAACAATTTAAATACCCTGTTCGTCTTTCTGTTACGCCATAAACAGAAATTAAAGATGTAAATCTTATCATAGTCTGTTTATTAATTGTGCGTGGGAAGATGAGGGAGTTTTTTTTATTATACGATAATGCATTTCGTCTGTATTTTGTGTTATGAAATTGCTTAGTTTTGTGAAAATTTCATATTTATGACCGTTTCTATGAGTTGACGAAGCCTGTCGGGCCAGGTATTTGTGCTACGTGTGCGCGTTGAGAGGTTGACACCCCGCATTGATATCTTTACTTCAACCTCCGGTGAACAAGTAAGTAATCCACGTAGTCGTTTTTTTTTCTGCGTGGGAAATGCGTGACTTGAAGCATATTTAGTTTTTCTGAGAGGTGTAAGGCTCAGTTTTAGGCTCCCATGCCTGTTGGGCTATTGTGTGGATGGATATAAAGCTGCACGGGGGGAGGAGGAGAGGGCGAGTAGATAAGAGGGAGAAGTGGTTTATTGGCTGGCTGCTGCCACTAAACCCTATTTTTCCCCCCCCCAAACAAGAAAACAAGAGGACTTGTCGTTTGTGTTTACAGGCCGTAAAGCAACAACATCGCAACCCCCGGGAACAACGGGAGAGGACATGATAATCGTGTTTCGGGCCCGTATTTCTATTCTGCAGCGCCTACGCCGAGCCCATTGAGTCGGTAACCAGCGTCCGACATGGGGAAGGAGGTAAACGGTGTTTCACGGAGCCGGTTTGAGGTGAGTTACCCTCGCATGTTGACTGACAGTCGGCGGCACAGACACGACCGAGCTGTTGGAAGCGTTAGCATGCGGTTCCGAACAATGGCTGTCGCTGTAATTATTTTTAAAAACGTCGTTGCAGCTTCCGCAGTCGGGTGTTTAGGATTAGGTCGAAAACACTGTTTTTTTTTTTTTTTTTTTGTTGTTGTTGTTCGGACAACATACAGCCGAGGCCTGGCGTGTCATCTGTGCTGGGGACACAGAACGGCGTTTTCCCCGTCCACAACCTCGTATTTCTTTCTCTGCTAAAGGCTAAACTTGGTGCTTAAAATGTTCACTTCTTTTTTTTTTTTTCCACATTTGCGCAGTCAAAACAAAGGCAGCGAGGCCAGGAACACGGCGAAGCACAACTTTCGTACTTTTAGTCGGGAAATTTAAGTTTTTATTGTTGTCTTTTAAGCAGCTTTTTTCCCCCCTCCCCTCTTTATAAACATGTAACACTGTAGTATATGTATCGCTTTTGTTTTGGGGCCAACCCGATATTTGTGTACACAACTGTGGTCGCGAAAGGGGGCCTCTGCTTGTGAGTGCTACCCTCAAATACAAACAAATGACTACAAACTGCCTCAATATAACCTGGCCACTTGGAGGAAAGGTGCAAGAAAGTAATCGGAAGTATACCCAGAAACTTTGTTAGCTGAATATTTGGGAGAGATTGGGACATGTATTCCACACGTATCTCACCGGTGACATTGACCGGTGTAGCCTGAGCAGTTGATGTTGTTTAATCCCCAGCTAGCATGGGATTTGTGTGTGGTTTTATTTATTTTTAACGGCGCAACAGCTGACTGACTACTCAGAAGACTCAGGCCGTTTTACCTTCTGGCCCGACAGCTGCGGCCAATCTGCTAAAGCTAACTGGAATTCGGACAGGAGCAAACCGGAAATGGCTTGTGCAGGCCTTCAATATAAAAGTACTTTTGTGAAGCACAGTTTGAAGAGGACAATATTTCTGTTAGAGATTTACTTCTCTAACTCTTTTTGGACTTTTGCATGTGTATGTGTTTTTTTTTTTTTTGTTTTTCAAATTGATTGCAAAATGAGTACATGTTAATTTACCAAAAATGAACATAAGCCTGTTCATTCATTGCATACATACCTCTTATCATTTCATGGTCTTCAGTGGGAGTAGAACAAGAGGGGAGACACAAGCTGTATAAGTCACTGTGCATAAATTACCAAAGGACAATTTAGCAATGCTAATAAAGCTAATTTTGATGTTTTTGGCCTGTGGGAAGAAGTTGGAGAACCCAAAGAAAACCAATGCATGCACCAGGAGAATAAGAAGACTCCATGCAGAAAGACCCCGGCTCTTTATTTTTCACACACTATTCTGCCCTCATACACAAACCATTGTGTAACTTTTTTGCACTTATACCAATGCCTATCCATTTGTTTCTAAGTCTGAAATTAGAAACAAGTCTGAAATTATTACGATGAAATAATTTCATCGTAATAAGTCTGAAATTATTACGATGATGAGTAAGAAGATCATTGTTTTTGAGGATTAAAGTTGCTTTTTTTTAAAGTCATCCTCTGCATTTATTTTATTGTGATCCCTATTTTTGCCTTTTGGTTTGAGTAAAATTTGACAGATTATGCTACTCGATCAATCCAAAATGGTAGATACTGTTTATTGGAGTCATGTAGCCACATTTTTTAAAATATAGCCAGAGGAATATATAGAAAGTTACTTGTGTGCCTTGCAGCAGGCAGCTATAAGTCATACTTTGAAAGTATGGGAACAAAACTACAAGGCAAACAGAATAATGCCAAAATAGTTGGGTAGTCTTTAATCAATTAACGTTTTAATAATGAGCTTCTTAAGAGACTTTATGGGTTAACTAGATGTCTTCAAGCACTTTCTAATAGTTAAGGGTAAACCTTCAAATTACAATGTAAGGTGGAACATTTCTTTCATTTAGTTAAAACACTAATAGGCCTCATTCAAAAATGTAGAGGTTTCTCGACTTTTACTTTGAAATGTCTCAACGGAAGTCCACCTAAATTCACATCATCAACACAGCCTTTGTGTGCTGGCTCATAACCACAACAATCTAAGCTGCATTTCCAGTCTTGGCCTTCAACACTGAGGCTTCAGTTTTAGGTAAAAATTACCCCAAAAAAGGGAGTCGTTTTAACATTGAATTAAAATGAGTCATACATTTAATTAGAAAACTCAGTGCAGGTCAAATGCTTCCAAAATTATGCCATGAAATAGAAATATGAAGAAATTCAAATACTCTTACAGTATGAGCGCACATTATATTAAGTCTTCTCTCAATATTAGTTCATTTATACTTTATTCCTGCATTTTGGGCTTCCAGCCTATTCATTAATAACTTCTAAATTAGTTGAAAAAATGCATTAATGTGATTTCCCCATGGTGTGGATTGTGTCTTTTAAAACAACGGCAGCATCTGGATACGGTTGGGGAGGTCATCAAAGAATTGACATGGCAACTAAAAGGTGGTCCTCATTCTGTTGATCTATCAACTTGCTGCCAGGATTTTAGACAAAAACCCTCCAATAATCACTTTCTTTTTAAGAGTTTTGTCTTATTTCTATCTGTGTATTTATTTTTGTTTTGTGGTGATAGAAGCTTTAGGAGAAACAGGTTTGTTATTGCCGGGATGATTGCAAATAGTTTATAAATCAAAATTGGGTCAACTAGTTACGGACGAGTTACAGGTATCAGAAGATGTGAGTGGTTATGGTGTTTTTAATGCCACAGTTTTCAGATTTTTCTCCCCCCAAAACAGATGACATACAAGCTACTATGGTAACTGGGGTTGTATGGAGCTTCGAGCAAAGTTGCAATGCAATGACCTTCCCCCACCTGTTGCGAGGCAATGCCAGGCAGGATTTAAAATAAAGAAGTGTTTTAAATCTACAGTTGTCAAGGTACAATTGACAAATCTGCCAAGTACTCGACTGCTCAGGTTGGCTACGTGAGCATATAGACCAATTAGCCAGTACAAGCTTCCTTTACTCGCAGTGTAATTAGAGCTGAGCAGTAATAATTTATAATATTCTGCATAATTGACACTTGTGGTACCACTGTGGTGTTATACATTTTCTAAAGTGTATGTCATAACAATACATATTGATAACTTTAGCACAAATAGTGATGTGGGTATATTATTTTAACAGCGATTTAAATACGCGTTACTCTTTTGTTTCTGTTTCAAATGTGACACTTAGCTGTGGTATTTTTTTACCCAGCAATGTTAAACCGTCAGAATATCATACTGACCACCGCATAGGCTCAATGCAGGGTCATCTCTAATTGGTTTTTGTTCAGTTAGTTAAAGGGAGCATGCTTCCCTATAAAGGAGTCATAAAGATGAGTCTTCTGAAGATACCCAAGTACAAGAATTTGAATTGAAAATGGCTGAAAAAGAAATGCATTCCTGCAAAATGTCCAAATAAATATTGCTCTGCATTTTTGAAAATTACAGGAAAATCTTACTCATTTTAAAACAAATGTGTAGAAATGAGAAGTAGATCGAGACTTTGCAAAGTACTATATTTTGATTTCCAATTTAAATTTGACAGTGTTGTGCAGAAAATCATTTCGGTATTAAACCGCAATGATTTGATTTGTGTGTCTTGTCTATGTAGATTCCTAAACCTAAATTACTTTATTAAGTTACAAATGTTAAACATGTATTACACACTTTTTCTGTTTGAGCCATTTTCAGCAAATGAATAGTACAATATAATGTCTAATTACGGTTCCATGGCATTTCCTGAAAAATTTCAAAGATATTTCACTGTGCTTCACTGGTTCCTTAACTGGACGTTGGAGCTTTTCAAGCTTTCTCTCAGACTTGCTTTACAGATTATAGTTGACCAGTGGAGACAGCATAATGCTTGCATTCATGCAGCATTAGGTTCATTTTATGTTAGATTACAAAAGGAGACAGTGTATGCCTGGTAAACAAACATGCACATCTGCCTCCCTGGGAATGGCTCTGGACTATTTGGCCAAAAAGAAAGTACTCTGGAAAAGCGAGCCCTTGCAGCCAGTTTGCCCCAAATCCAAACAGCGAATGTCTGTCCCTTCCTTTTCCCTCAAAATTTTACACGTCTGTGCTGGCAGGCAGCCGCTTGTGTAGACAGCTGTATGTGTGTGTGTATGCAGAGTTTGTGTTTATCAGAAAGACATAGAAAGGCTTTGACCCAAAGGCCCACTGGCTCTCTAGCGGTCCAAGCATTAATTTCAACCGGCAGACATCTGAGTTTGTTTTTATTATTTCTGCAGATGAATGGGTTGAAGTGCCACAATGTCCTAAGCCATTGTGTGGTTTGGGACGCCCATAATAAAAGCAGCCCACTGTTGGGTGTCGTAAATTGTTGCTATTGTTTAAAGGCGGTAAATAAACTTTTAATTTAGTTTTAATTGTTGGATGGCTGATTTGTTTAACTGACAAAATGGCAGATCAGCACTAAGAAAATGCCTTAATTTAATGTCAAGGGAAGCCCTGAGTGACACCCCCTTACCACTGGCACTTTGGTTTGGATTTATTGTTCCCCAATCCTGAGCTGGGAGTAAGGATTGCTTCATATCTGGGTGCTTGCAAACATTAGTCTTCCATTCTTCAATCTAGCGCAGGCCCGACTATCTCCCACAAGTCAATAGTCCCTTTATTTTTGAGACAGTGGGTTTGTAATCGCATCTATAATGTTAATTTACAGTCTCTGTATGCGAAGACCGTTTGTGTGTGTGAATTAAAGGGGTTTTATTTGTGGTTTCTCAGCATGCGGTTATTTGTTTGGAAATCCATTAGACGGTTGCAGGAAAAGAGCCGTGAAAGATGCAAGCTGGCTGATTCTGGGTGAACTCGGAGAACTTGCTGATGTGCAAACTCTTTAGTGTAAACAGAAGAATTGAGATACTGTGCACCAAAAATGATAACATGAAAGCAAAGGCTGTCACAGCTGCTTGTCTGGAAGACAAAGTCCGCTCCTGTTTTTCTTAGAGAATCCCGAATATCCATCCTGCGTTCTTTCCACAATTACTAAAAATTCCCTCTAGATCAACTTCTACAAATGAATTTACCCATCAGTGTAGTGGACTTCTTTTTTAGGAACTAAGTCACTTTGAGACAAGCCGGCAACACTGATATATCCTCTCTTTTTTTGTTTCAGATGTTCACAAATAGTGACGAGGCAGTCATCAATAAAAAGTTGCCTAAGGAGCTGTTGCTACGGTGAGTGACATTTCAGAACCTTTGAGTCAGCGCGTCTGCAGGTTTTGTAAGTTTGGGGGTGGGGGGGGGGGACTGAGATGTAAACTACGTCATACTTCACAGCCTCACTTTGAATCAGCAAAAATTAAGCCAATGCTACTAATGCCCCACCTCTTCCTTTCTGCAACCCTTAAGCACCACATTCACAAATGCACCCGCACGCTGTGTTTTGCAATCATATCATGTATGCTCACTGGCCCAACCACCCATTTTCCCTTTTAATACCCAACTTGCTCTGCTCCCCGAATGCTATAAGTGTAATTAAAAACAGATGCTGGTGGCTATAAAACATTTAAATTGATTTCAGACAAAAAAAAAACTCAAACCCCTTAGTAAACAGAAAATGAACACCATAACTCAACCCTGGTCCATGCCAGACAATCTCGCTGCACTGCGACTGCTTGGCCAGGTGCAGAGCTGCAATTTCTGAAGTTGGCAGATGGTGCTGCGACTTGCTGTTTCCCTACTTCGACCCCGATATGCTTTTAGCTGCATTGCAAGATCCTGTAGATATTTAACTTGGATCCTTTTAGTGCCTTTGTGTTGCTTTTAAGAAAATGAAGCTTTCCCACAAGGAGAGAGTAAGGAACTACTCTGCGTACATTCAGTGATGTTGGCTGGTTTACTCTCTGCCTGGTGCTGCGGATGCAAGCAGCTGTAGCATTGTCCTGAAGGCAACCTAAAATCATCAGACAGTCAAACAGTTATTGGCAGCGAAACAACTGTTGTGTTTAGTGGCTTGGATGAGAAGCACCCCTACATGTGGTTCATACAGCGATCGTTCACAACTCAGTCCTTACCATTTCTTTTCCCCTAGAAAGGATTTTTCAACATGCGCTTAACAATCAGTAGGATTCATAATTGAAAGTTTTTGAAAAGGTCATGTAATATTTGTGGCTGTAAATCAATTTTATTTAGGTGGACTCAGGACAAAAAAATGTCTCTTTTTTTATTGTGAAGGTTGCAGACTCTGCTCTAGGATGCCATTGAAGTGTTTTGCTAGTATTGGACCTTCCACTCTGTCTCTTGAAAGTTTTTAGTGATTTGTTTATGCGTTTCATATGACTGTATTATAATAAAGCTTGCTGACTAAAGGGTGAAGAGTAGGTCTTCCAATGTATGTAGTTACTCTGCAAAAATAATTTCCCAACATAATTTAAAAACTGAAGCAACAAAATTAGCTAAAGCCAACATTTGTCACTGCCAAAACACTGGCCATGACTGCAGCCTAAAGAAGCATCTTGCAGCCACGGGACCAGAGTCTTTAAATCGTCCCCGTCTGTCTTCCAGAATCTTTTCCTTTCTGGATGTGGTGACACTCTGTCGATGTGCCCAGGTCTCACGGGTGAGTCTGTGTTCACCGTTACCATATCTGCATGTTGTTTTGTTCGTGTAAGTAGTCGGCAGGCGTAGAAGCGAAGTCGACCCTTAAAATGTCTGCGTCCATTTCTTTGCCCTCAGTCCTGGAATGTCCTGGCCTTGGATGGCAGCAACTGGCAGCGAATTGACCTCTTTGATTTTCAGAGGGACATTGAGGTGAGAAAATCCTAAGTTGGTTCCTAATTTACTGGTAATATCACTTAAGATATTACCGAAGAGATAAAATAAGTAATAGAAGTGGCCATACATGATGGAGATTTTGTGTTTTGTTGCAGGGTCGGGTGGTGGAGAACATTTCAAAACGATGTGGGGGCTTCCTTAGAAAATTGAGCCTAAGGGGTTGCCTGGGTGTTGGTGACACCGCCTTGAGGTGAGTTTGCCAGAAACCTAAGCTAATCAAATACTCACTTCAATCTAAACCTTACACATCCGTACTGTTTTTACTGCTATTAAATTGATTTGTCTCTGCAGGACTTTTGCACAGAACTGCAGAAATATTGAGCTACTTAGCTTGAATGGCTGCACCAAGATTACTGACAGGTTTGTGTTAGCTGATGGAGCAGTGCTGTATCACGCTTATTTTTTTGAAAATGTAATTTTTTTTCCCTTCCGTCTCTGCAGCACGTGTAATAGTCTCAGTAAGTTCTGTCCAAAGTTAAAGCACCTGGACCTCGCCTCCTGCACCTCAATCACCAACCTGTCTCTTAAAGCTCTCAGGTATGTTGCATCAGTTCTGGGTCAGAATGTACAGAATTACAAACAGCCCTCTTAAAATGTTAAGCCTTTGTGGTAAAATCATTTGGATTCTTTACTCACATTTTAACGTAACCTATATGCTAAAACATGCAACTACACAAAAAATTAATATGTTATGGGGGTGAATAAAAATAGCAAAAAGCTGGGTTTACCTGTCTTATTACTTTGTTTGAAGCCCCTTTTTTATTCAGTTTCAGCTTTAGGTGTTTTATCACCATCTCAGTTCTTAACTTATTTGAGATCTCTATCAAGGAAAAGTTCTCCAGATTAATCATTTTGTGATAACACTGTCAGATTTAGATCTCAACTCTATCTGTGTCTTTCCAAGACTTTAATTTTATTAATTGTTTGTCGTATACTTGGACTCATTGTGATGGCATAAAATGAAATCATATATTACCTTTCAGCTGACATCTGAAGGTTGAGCATCTGAACAAACAGATGGTTCATATATTATTCATAATTATCTCCTTAAAACATGTAATTGTCCTCTAAAGAAAAGCAGCCCCTCGACATGATGGTGCCCCCACCATGCTTTATTGTTACTCGGTTTCTTTGGTGACAAAGTGTTGTTGTGTCAAATGAACGCGGAGATTGTAGTTAAAAGGTTTAAGTATTGTTTCTTTAGACCTTAACACCTGGGACTTGAGAGTTTGGGACATTTTACCCAGGTTGACTATTTTCTTTGAAAGAGAAACCTTTTTTTTCCCCAAGAGAAAAAAATAAATATACCTGTATAGATAATGTGTTTTGGAATTGTATCCTCTGTTATCTGCTGTCATTGACTTGCGTTTGCAACACCTCATCTCACAACTCTGCCCATCCTTTAGTGAAGGTTGCCCTTTGCTGGAGCAGCTCAACATTTCCTGGTGTGATCAGGTCACAAAGGATGGCATCCAAGCTCTGGTGCGCTCCTGTCCCGGACTCAAAGGCCTCTTCCTAAAGGGCTGCACACAGGTACTACTGAGTGTACTACCAGTTCCTTGTACTGAGTGTACTACCAGTTCCTTGTATTGTTTTCTAAGTAAAATAAGCAAACAGAATGAGTGACTTCCTGTTCAGCGAATGAGATCTTCAGGTAAAAGAGATGCCGGTTAGTATTTGCACCAACAGAATGTTGCATGCAGCCATTTTATTAACAGTCAACAACCTTGCGTTCAAAGACGGTTCAAGGTGTCACAGATGGCTCTGATGTCAAACAAATTAGACGAATCACTGGGTTCAACGGGATTTTTAAAGTGCGTCATTTAATGACTGAACATCTAAGCAGTGATACTTTCTTCCCACAGCTTGAAGATGAGGCTTTGAAGCATATCGGTGCACACTGTCCAGAGCTGGTTACTCTCAACCTGCAGACATGCTCGGTAAGTTCAACAACAAAGACATGAAGTTTGTACTGAAATACAAGGCAGATTAGGTTGTTGTAACCGAATAGTTGGTGTTTTAAAGAAACGGCGCACCGATGCTACAAAAAGCTGATCTTATTCACTGAAGACATTCCTTAACAGCTTATGGAACAAGTAGTTTAGCACTTTGTGTTCTTTGCTGCACAAATACTGCAGGAAGTTGGGAACTGCTCAATTGCCCTTGGGGGGAAATTGCTTTGTTCAGTGTCGTTAAATGAATAAGCTCATTATCTCAAGGTATTTAATGTTTGTTGCCTCTGAATTACTTGCGGTACCGGTCTGGTGCTCAGAAGAAGCAAAGTGACCAAAGTAGTAAAGCATCGATATTCAGGGAGGATTTCTTTCTCTCCTGCAACTTAAGAGTCACTTGTAAATCTTCATCCAGTTGCAACTCTCTGTCACATTTGCTGTAAAAGTCTTTCTTCTGCTTCCTCCAAGATTCTTTCCAATCATTTATAACTCTTAAGTTCTGAAAGAGTTTTACTCTGGTATGCAAACGCATCTTTCCTAAATAAAGGTCACGACTCAAGCAAAAGAACTTGGATGTATTCAAAGTGTTTGGGTGAGAGTGAGGTACCCAGTGTGTTATGTACTTATTAATGTCATTCTAGCTCATAATTAGGATTAGATGGAGGTCAGACTTCTTAATCGTTCAGTGCAGAAGGCAAGTTCAACTTTCATAGAAGCTTGGATACTTGTCAGGTTTTTGTTTGGTTAGCTTTTGAATATTAAAAATAGGGCAGTCACGATAACTGTCACACACTTTTATTCTGCACCGTGCTCTTAACATTAGCCCTCCTCATAAAAGCCCTCAAAATATGTCCAATGTCAAGCTGAATCAATGCGAGCAGTGTTTACAAAAGCTTGCATAAGATATCCTCTGTTTCTGGTGAGCATCTCTCTGTTTGAACTGACTGTCATATGCTCCAACAGCTGCCTGATAACACTTTGTTCCTCACATTATGTGACCACTTATAGCCTTTGGTCCCCAGTGTATAAAGGGCAAGCTTATTTCAAATAAATGTGCTAAAATATCCGTCTTTAGTCTCTGTATGCAATGATTCATCTGTAATTTAAATGTGTAGTTTTGGTTTGGCTTATTTTGTGAAATTAAAATATAGATCAAAAGATATTAAGGAAATTATGAAGTACAATCATATAGAAAACGGTGAAACATAAAAGCACATTTACAAAGTATTAGTGAGAATTTAAAGGGAATATGTAACAATGCAAGTGTGTCACTAAGTAAATTTTAAGTTGAAATCCCTTAGTTGTACATTTGCTTTTTATTTATAGTGTTAAATGGACCAGACATCATACTGGGAATAATGAGATTTCATTCCAAGCCAGAAATTCCATGTATTCAACTTTTAATACACTTGTCTTAAGAAAGTGCAGATGGTTTTTTTTCTTGCACATATTTCAAAATAAATCTGTTGATTTTTTATTTATTATTCTGGTTAAACACTTCAACCTTTATTTTTTTTTTAAACTGGCTTCTGCAAAAAAAAAAAAAAAAAATACAACCCAAAAATGCAAAAAAAAAAAAAACTGTCCTAAACTGAGTTTATGGGCGAAGACAGATTTTACTCTTCACTGCTTGGAAACACAGCAGAGTGTAAAATTGAATAGAATTTTTTTTAAAGATTTCTTTTTTCTTCCTCAAACGAGCAGCAGATCACAGATGATGGCCTCATCACTATTTGTCGGGGTTGCCACCGCCTGCAGTCTCTGTGTGTGTCGGGTTGTGCCAACATTACAGACGCCTTCTTGCACGCCCTGGGACAGAACTGCCTGCGTCTCAGGTACGTCTACGTTCCCAACTTTATTGGAAACTTCTCAATTAAACACTCGCATAATCTCTATCGAATTATTGCATAATTTCTGTTCATTCTCCCAGAATATTAGAAGTGGCTCGCTGCTCTCAGCTCACAGATGCTGGCTTTACTCCATTAGCAAGGGTGAGTTGTGGTGTTTGCCTTTTGTATTTTGAAAATTTAAACTTAAACTGACTTTGAAATCAGTAATTTGAATGGGGTTTTTTTGTTTAGAATTGCCATGAACTTGAGAAGATGGATTTAGAAGAATGTGTACAGGTACATACAAATATTTAAAGTATTAATAATGCAGACATTGTGATGTATAATTTAAACGGCAAGATTTTTATTAATTTTTTTACACGCCAGATTACAGATGTAACTTTGATCCAGCTGTCCATTCACTGTCCTCGTCTGCAAGTCCTGGTGAGTCTGTGCTCTCCTCTCCAGCATGTTTTTTGCTCCCGTTACATTTGAAATCGCATCTTTCGTTCCTTTTGACTAACCTGTGGCGCCCCTGCGTTCCCTCAGAGTCTGTCTCACTGTGAGCTGATAACGGACGACGGCATCAGACACCTCGGCAGCGGCCCCTGCGCTCACGACCGCCTGGAGGTGATCGAGCTGGACAACTGCCCCCTCATCACAGACGCCTCGCTGGAGCACCTGAAAAGCTGCCACAGTCTGGATCGCATCGAGCTTTATGACTGCCAGCAGATTACCCGCGCAGGCATTAAAAGACTACGGGTACGTTGTGTTGGCTGATGATTCACACGCATAACGTTCTGTAAACGTTCGTTTTCTCAAGGCAACGTATGTCACTTATAGTGTGAAATTGATTTATATTACAGTGTGCACATATGGGATGTGAGGGAATTCTCTGTTCAAATAGTTTTTTTTTGCTTCTCTACTAGAATATAAATGTTTTGCTGCCCAGGTTTTCTGTCTATAAATAACAAAAAAAATTTGTTTTATTGTGACCCTTTTTTTGTAAGACAAACTTGACTTCAGTGCCTTGAAAACGCATCCACACACCTTGAACTTTTTCACTTTATGAACTCAGACATTAATACAGTATATAGTATGCACAATTATTAAGCAGTTCTTATTTTTGAGAATTATTTTTTATTAATCACAAACGACTGCACAGTGGCGCAGTTGGTAGAGCTGTTGCCTTGCAGCAAGAAGGTTCTGGGTTCGATTCCCAGCCCCGGTCTTTCTGCATGGAGTTTGCATGTTCTCCCTGTGCATGTGTGGGTTTTCTCCGGGTACTCCGGTTTCCTCCCACAGTCCAAAAACATGACCGTCAAGTTAATTGGTCTGTCTAAATTCTACCTAGGTGTTAGTGTGTGCATGGTTGTGTGTCTCTGTGTTGCCCTGTGACAGACTGGCGACCTGTTCAGGGTGACCCCGCCTCTCACCCGGAAAGTTAGCTGGAGATAGACACCAGCAACCCTCCTGACCCCACTAAGGGACAAGGGTGTAAAGAAAATGGATGGATGAATCAAAATTTCTATGTGCACAATTATTGCTTATGTGGAATTAATACTTTCACTTTATTAAAGTATGAATTGCAAACAACCCAAAACTTTACAATAACTGCTTCTAACATTAAAAAATAAACAACCGAGTGACTGTTACGGCCACCGTTCTTTTCAGTAAGTGACAAACCGTCTGTCTTTCCATGGAGTCTGTCAGTTTCTTGATCTGTCAACGATCAACCTTCTGAGCAGCAGCAACTGCAGCCTCCCAGACGCTGTTCAGAGAGGTGGACTGTTTTCCTTCACTGGAAATCTGTAAAAAAAAAAAAAAAAAAAAACTTCAGTGAGTTGTCAGTTGAGTTCAGGTGAGGAAAGTGGCCATTTCATAAGTTTTGTTATCTTCAGTGCTTCTACTTGCTGACCATACAAAAAAAATGCCTACATAAAAGTCATTCTCTTTTTGAAAGATGCAGACTTCCTCTTGTTGAAGAAAGTGTTTTATAAAACGGGCAGAAAGCTCTGGAAGTTTTCTTTTTTCATCTTGCCTTGAACCTGAAAAGGTCCAGCCAGTTTATTTTTTAGTAACACCAGCCCATACTCGCCTCCACCTTGCTGGTGTTTGAGTTGATGTGGAGTTTTGTGCCCCTTTGTCTTTTTTTCATATCGTTACTCTTTGATCTATGGAATGAATAGGAAAAAAAAGAAAGAATTCTGACTCTTTCTAAAAATTGAGTTGGAGTCAACTTTTTTCAGTGGCCCTAATCGACTCTGTATTGATCAGCAGGAACATTTAATGTTAGCCAAAGTGTATTTTCTTGTACATGCATAACATGGTAGATTTGGTAACAACAGTGAGAAATAAAAGTTAGTATTATGCAAAGGGAACTAAAGCATCACCTGTCAGCTACGGACTGACAGGTGATGTTTGTAGTAGCGTAGGTTTCGAGGATGTGCGTGTGTTTTTCTATTTAGTTCAGTGATCCGACACTTTACACTTTTTTCTTTCTTTCTTGGGAGCCCTTCTTTCCCTCTGTAGCTGCTTGTAGCACTTAGTATCAGTCAGTAGCACATTGGCGGAAGTGAGAGCACGCGCTAAATAGTAAAACATAGTATCACAAAGTCTCGAGGCAGATAATTTGACTCCAGGAGTTTTACCTGGACTCTAAGCATCTGCAAATCTTGCAGATGCTTCAAATCTACAAAGATTTGAAGCACTGAAATGTACAAATCCAAATGGTTGCAGTGTTTTAATTTAGGGGTGCCAGACTCTTGATTTTTGACATTGGAAAAAAAAACCCTGTAATTTAATTATTTCATTGAGATTTAGTTTAAAATCTCAATGAAATGCATTGACGTTTAGTTGAAAGGTGATGAATGTAAACCTACTCCTCTCTGCCTGGCTCTAGATATCTATAGAAAAGCAGATCCTAAGAAAAGATCATTTCAGACATAATTTATCTCGATAATTTTGAAGGGCTTCAGTAATGCATTGAAAGGTCTTGTATTTGTTTTAATCATAAATTAGACTCCGAAGTCTTAATGTTTGTTCTTTTCATTATGCGCCTTGCATAAAGCGGTTGGAACTAGCTCCAACACTAACATGCTGCTTGCACACTAGTGATTCATGTGATTCAGGTGCATACAGCGACGCTCCATATTTGGAGCAGCAGACTTGTTGCAGTCATTCCCCCACCAGCAAAGTTTTAAACATGGAAGGTAATCAGAGGACAGAGAGTTTGTTTAATGTTTTTTCCAAACTGAATTTTGATTTCTGACTCACTGCACCGCCCACACGGAGCTGGTAATCGCAAGCTGGGCTCGTCATCGTTTGATCTCAGGCCTGCCCGCTTGATTTAGATGTGAATCAATCATAGTGGGACTGCGCTGGTAAACAGGAGTTTGTTGCCAGTGGAAGACTGACTCAAGTGATGCTCCAGTTTTTATTTATTTTTTCTGAGGGGTTAACAAATTTCCCATTTTTCTTCCTTCCCCTCAGACTCATCTGCCTAACATCAAAGTGCACGCGTACTTCGCTCCTGTCACTCCGCCCCCCTCCGTCGGGGGCAGCCGTCAGAGGTTCTGCCGCTGCTGCATCCTGCTATGATGCAAAGACAAGAATACCCCCCCCCCCCCCCTCTCTCTCTCCTCCGGCAAACCTCCCTACTCGGCGTGTTCCTCCCCCAAACCCAATGCCACACTGTCTCGTCTTCTAAAGAAAAAGGATACAGGAAACTTGATGCTGGTGTGCCCGCTCTGCTTTCTTCTTTCTCGGAGCTCCAGAGAACGACGGAGAAGCAAACGGGATTCAAGATTCTGGATGAACTTCTCTGGAAACGGTTTTGAGTCCCAAATCCTACACGGTTAACACGAACATCGGTGGGCACATCAGTATTATTAAGAGGGGCTGTGCGAATAACAGCTGTGTTCATCAGTGCTACAAGATTTTCCTTTCAATCAAATGAAGTATGGACAATTCCCCCCCCCCCCACCTCCCAAGTAAAACTGAGGATTTTCACAAAGATTCTCTTCCTCCCAGTTTTTTTTTGAAGGTCACTCAAAAGCTACCTCTGAACAGGAACTGCACTTGAGTAAGACCGACGTTTGCTGATTTATTTCAAAATAAAAGCAGCAGTGACATAGCTGAAAAACTGCCAACACCTCCAACACACACACACACATACACACACAGACAGCAGAGAGCAATTATTTTTGTTCCTTTTAAGAATATCTGCAGCCATTTGCACTTACAATGAAAAAGAGAAACAATGATCAGACACTTTACTAACACACACTGGCGCTCACAGCCGTTCTCCTCTCGCCTCTCCGTTACAATCAGGCGTGTCAAGATACTGAAGAGAATGGAAACAAAAGTTGAAATATTTTTCTAGAACTCAGACTCACAAGTTGGGACTTAAGAAGATGCCAAATGTTGCATGTGACTCCTCCTAGTCCTTTTTTAAAAAAAAAAAAAAAAAAAAAAAGTAAGTGTAAATATATAGGACTGCAAGTCGAAGCCAGCTAAGAAGCAGCAACAGGACAGTGACGTAAGCTGTGGGTGGAGACATCCACCCATCAGAGGAAGCTCCAGCAAAGTCGGAGCATGCTCGTTTACACACTGATCTGCTGGGGAGTTTAAGCCAGATCTGTCTGATTTGCTGGCCTGTTACAGCTTATGTTAACAACAACAAACTTTTCTTTTTTTTTTTTATTTCCCTGAGAAGAAGTGTAAAAATAAGACCCAACATCACTACAGGAATTCAAGCTGAAGGACAATGGATGGATAAAGCCAACTTTTAAAAAAAACAAAACAAAAAAAAAACAATCAATCCTAGATTGTTTACTTTCAGTTAGTTTGAGTTCACTGAGTTGCTTTTTCTTTCGCCTGGAGGACTAAGGAAGCGGTAGGGGTTGAGAGCCTCAGCTCCTCAGAGGCCTTGCAGGGATCCCTCCGGCCGTCCGGGACGAGCGACCCTGAAGCCGCTCTGAGAGAAAGCTGACTGAATCTGAGGCCTGCAGCGGCGGAGCTTCTAAAGGACTTCAGCTCCGTGGCCCTTTGAAGTATTGAAGCCTTTTCTTATGAATCGCCCTGTCCTGCTCTCACACCTGCTTCATTCTATCTTTATATAAATGTTTTTTTTTGTTTTGTTTCCCCCCCAGCCCCCTCCTGGTTGTAATTTCCTCTGAGTCTTTCACTCTCTTTGTTTTGCTGTGGTTTGGATTCTGTCTCCGTTGTGTTTGAAGCCATGAGTCCCGTCTATACGGAATGAGTTTAAGCCCAATTTCCAATCCCGGTTTTTAATCTGATGGAGTTTGTTTTCATTAAGTTTGTTACTAAATGTGTAGCATTTGTCCGTGGAAAGTGTTGGCATCAGTGCAATTGTACTTTTTTTTTTTTTTTAACTACCGTACATATAAGTTGAGGTTAATGGTTAATTATTGCTGAATGTTTTAATCGAGGAGAAGGATCTTATCGCAGCAGAATGATTCTCATTTCCACCCACAAGCATTTTCCCCCCTTGTTTTAAGAAAAAGAAATCCTTTACTCTATGTTCTCTGCCTAAACGCTTCGAGCAAAGCGATAAATAAGGATATTTGTCACCAATTTAATGTGCATTGCAACAAATTGGCATTTTCCAAATCCAAAATTATGATTCTATTCGGTGTAAATTTTTTATTTTATGTTTGGAAGGGGCTTTACAAAAGTATTTCTAAAGAGAGGAGTGTGAAAAGTTTGGAAAAGGTGACAGACTCTGTCTTTGTGCTCCAGAAGACAAGATTTTAATCCGGGATGTAATACCTGCTTGTCCTCAAGTTCACCAGTGCAGCTAATAGCGACGTCCCTTTCAACCTACTCCTGAACGTTTCATGTGTATTAAAGAATATGCCATTTGATGCTTCAACAAAAAGAAAAGAGAAAAACACTACAAGTTCCACCTTGAACTTATTTTTCCAGAGCAGTATCAAACTCTTATCTTTATATCGGCGCTCTATATCCCCTGGTTTACATGGAAGTTGGAGCCATCACGCTCCAGTTCTGTTCGTCTAATGCACGTTTTGTCCTAAACACTGGAGTCAGGTTAAGGAAAAGGCAGAAGAAGCTGAATAAACAGTGTCTGTGTCGGAGGCAGAAGATTTGACACCTGAGAAATATTTAAAAAAAAAAAGAAAAACAGGAGTTTTGGAAGTGACTGTAGTTCATATATTTACTGTAAATCTTTTCCTTTTTTCTTTTTTTATAATTAACCAATATAAAGAAATATGTACGTATGAATAAATATATACCTATATTATTAAGACTTGTGTTTTTATTATAGGTTTGTCATTGTTGACTGTAGGTGGCAGCAGAGATCAGGTTATACTGATTCCACCATGGCACGGCTAACAAGAACATTGGAGTCATTATGCGTCTGCAAAGTGCCAAACATCTAATAATTTGGGGGGGTTTTCAACCCCCAGTTCAGTAATTTGACCTGGGATCAATTCTGGTTTTTACTTGATTCAAAATATTTGCTTGTTTGGTTTATCACAACCTGCTTACTAAAACCTATTTAAGAACTCTGAGTAATTTGAATCAAAATATCTTTTTCTTGCATAAATATCCCAAATGTGGTGGTTCAGGCTATATCCGAGTACGATGACATCTGAAACTGTTCGCAATATGCATATTGTCAACAAAAATACACCGGCTGTCAGAATTATGACGCAATGTATGGACATGGAGGTGCCAATTTAAGTCTTATCAGCATCTTTTTCTAATTAAGAATGCTTATTTCTAATTTCTAAATGCATAAATTTGTAAAAAAAAAAAAAAATTAACCTTTTTTATTTGCAATCATTCGCTCATCTGGGAAGGCTTTCATATTTAGAAGTGTGTTTATGGGATTGTTTTTTTTGCCATTCTTCCAAAGGTTCATTTGTGAGGCTGGACAACGATAAATGGTCTCCTTGTTTCTACTCTTACTTTATATTAAGTTGCTTATTTTAGCAATCTTGCATCACTTATTGTGGAACAAATAGACTTAATTTGGAGTTTAAAATGTTAAAGTTGATGTATATGTCATATTTAATCATTTTTAAAAGAGATTTTAAAAGAAGTTGCCTATAGTCTTGAGGACAGGCCACTGCTGATGTAGGCTAAATTTCAGAGTTAAATTGTTCTGCCTGCATTCTTCTGCATGTTGTCACAGTAGTTGCATTTTTAATCAGCAATTTAAAGTTCCAAAAAATAACTGTTTAACAATATTAAGCCAACTAAACAAAGTGCCAAATATCTAAGAACCAATAAAACAACCTGCCAAATCAAACGTTTGAGTAGAAAACTGATGTGAATTGTGTGAGTTTTTTGTTTTTGTGTTTTTTTTGTTTTGTTCTGATTCGAAGGAGCCAACAGTTTCAGCACAGCTTAGCCGTCCATGGAATTTGTTCCAGATCTGAACCAAAAATGTTTAATCCCGCCTCCCATTTTAGTTCCAGGCCATAAAACCCAAAATAAAACTGTTCTCTGATGGAATCGAGATGATTCAAACCCGTCAAGCAAGTGTGAAGATGAGTGAAAGGTCAAGGTCATTCGGTAACATTAATAAGACCTTAAAATCTCAACATTTAAAAAAAAAAAAAATAGAAAAAACTGAACCCGGTTTTACATGCTCCATTTTTGTGGTGTTGCTCTGGCAGCAGCGTTTTTGGTGTGATCTGTGTTTTTCTGTCCTGCTTTGACATTAAATCATTTTCACTTCACTAATGGACTTTATGCTGATTTTCTAATTAATGGGAGAGGCAGGATTTAACTTTCCAGTGCATCACAGAGCAACACAGAGAAGCACACACACACACACACACACACACACACACACACACACACACACACAGACACGCACACACACACCTACACACACACATATACCATGGGGCCAATTTAGAGAGACCAATTACCCTAACAGTCATGTTTTTGGACTGTGAAGAAACTGGAGTACCTGGAGAGAAAGCAGACAGAAAAATTCCTGATAAAAACCCTGACCTTCCTGCTGCAAGGCAACAGAGCTGATCACTGCTCCTCCTGGCAGCCCTGATCTGAAAATATGAGCTCTTAACAATTTTACTGATTTAAAAACCTAGGTATAAGATCACCTTATCTTTCAGAGGAGTCATTTCTTTAAAAAAAAGACTCCCTTTGAGATTTGAGTCACACCAGGAAACTGAGCTGATCTAAATCTTTTTTTTTTGGCACCTGGAGAACAAAATTTATGGTAAGAGGATATCTCCCTTGCAGAAATAAAACTAACAAGAGCACAGACTGATGGCTGCAGACTTGAAGTGTCTCTCTTGGATATTTCTGTCTTTTTGCTTAGATTATTGTGTCTGAGGTGGAAGCACAGATGAACAATTGGTGCCAATTTATCCCAGAGGGCTCCCAAAGTGCAGCAGCTCTGGTCCTGCGGCTGCACCATGGCGACCGCTGTCACGGCTGGGATCCGTCTTCCGCCACATGAAGCTCATCTTGTTCCTCCAGTCTTCCTGTATCTCTCCCCTGTTTCCAAATCACCAAAGCTGAAAGTGTGTGTTTCCACTCCTGTGTTTAAGGCTCGTTTTTTTTAGACGGAGTTATCGTGGCACCTGGGGTATCACATAGAGAGATGAAAGGAAGGCGGTTCAGTGGAAGAAATGTAAATCTCCTCCCCCCCCCCCATCTCTCTCATTGAGTTGTCTCTGTTGTTCTGTTTTTCTGAGTTTGTACACAGATGGTTTGGAGCGCAAATCATCGCACACCAACATATTGTGTTCCTGTTTATTTTTAACAGCAAAGACACTGCTATAGAAAGAAAGTCTGCCATTTTTCTTTTTGTTTTATTTTTCCTCATTGTCCTCATTGTTTCTCACTCTGACACATGCTGTCTCCTGACTCTGTGTGAAGATATAATTAATACGCTAACTGAACCGTCTTCGTCACACACACACCCAAAGACTTTCTGGCTGCTAGAAGCAAACTTTTGGTGCCAGGCTTTGGTGAAATGATGCAAAGAAGATGCAAAAGTAACGAAAGTAAGGGATGATTCTTACATTTTAAAAGTGTCAGTCGTCTTTTATTTCCTTCTATCATGACAATAATAGCAGCTGCTACTTGCCACAAGAAATGCACTATCAGAAAGTGGCCATGTTTACTTTTACCTCAGATTTAGAGCCGACAATGACCCATTTTGTAACTTTAATTATTCTGATGTGAGAGTGTACAGGCACAAGCTGTTTACCGCGACACAGACATGGTGACAGATGAATCTCTGTGTTGCAAAACATTTCAAAAATAGTCCAGCAATGTGGATATTATTTATTTGACTGAGTCAAGTAGAAATTGATGCTTTTCATCCTAATCTGTGTGATCGATGCAATCGTTGCAAACATATATACCGCTTGAGCTGACAGTAAAACACTAATGATCAGTATGTGACAAGATCAACACAAAATAGGTAGTTCACAAAAAATGTTACAAAGAAAGTTTGCTATAATTTGGAGTTTTTTTGCCCCCTTTACTCTGATACTCCTGAATAAAATCCAGGGTGAATGAATAGTTGTCTTGAGAAGTCACTGACTTAGAAAATAGAGTAGGGATAAGGATGAGAAGTGTAAAGGAAGTTAAGATAATAAACCAAATTTTGAACAAAGTGCTTCAAAATATAATATGAAAATGGAAGGAGAATGGCACAGGTGTAGCCCTAGGCAAGGAGAGCATTAATTAAAGACGCATCAAGGCCCATGGAAACACTGGAGGGGTTGCAGACACCCACAGCTCAGTGCGCCTCACAAACGCGGCCAAAAACATGTCCAGTTTGCTTCACAGAAAACATGCAGAAGAAGAGGCGCTGGGAAGATGAGAACAAAACTGAACTTTTTTGCCCACATGTAAAATGGCAGGTTTGGTGGGAAATTGGACAACATCCTGATCACATCATTGCCACACAGTGAGACATGATGGTGGCAGCGACCTTTCATCGGCACTGACAGAGACACTGATCAGAGTTGAAGGGAGATGGATGTAGCTAAGCACAAGGCAGTTCTGTATGGAACGCTGTTGGAATAAAATAAAAATGCATAGAGTGGCTTTTAGATTTTATTAGTAAAAATGGCATATAAAATTATAGACGATTTTGTTTTGGGCTGCCACATATAAAACACATGGAGCTGGTGGAGTGTAAATTGCACTATGTGTTGTTCAGTGTAAGTCTTCGAATATGGCATGAAGCATTAATAAAGGACCCAAAGCAAATTTGGTTTAGCATAACTAAAATGACCACGGACGTTATAATTAGAAAAAAATTCTGCCTATAGTACAAGACAGTCAAGACTCTACAAGCCAATTTGCAAATGTGCTGTTGGCAAATTGGCTTAAAATTTGTAAGTCGTTTCAAAATAAATGATCTCTCTATGAAATGAGCCTTGATTGAGGGTTGAAATCCGCCAATCGTGCGCCTCAGACGCATGGAAAGGCGTGTCTCGGATTGCGCTTAAAATTATGTCTGTGCGTTAGTGAACTGCAGAGTTCGCTTTGAATCTTTAGCCAGTTGATCGCCTTAAATCTTTCGGAGGAATCTTTTATATATGTGTGTGTATGTGTTTTTTTTTTTTTTTTTAAAGGATGTTTTTAGATTTGTGATTCACACCGCAAGACTGCGCTGATTTTTGGCACGTGGAGAACGGAAATTGTGCCACACTGGAGCTTTCTGGTGCGCGCCGGAGGACGATCCACGGGGCAATACGGAGAGGAGACAGAGCCTTTTGCTGAACGCATGTCCCCCGCATGGCCTGAATACAAATAAAGCATAAGCAGCTGGTGCATAAGCTGCACCAGTCTCCAATTTACCCAATAAGCGTGTGATTGGTGTGGAGAGTCACCTCGCAGCCGCAGCAGTGCGCACCCTCCATTTGACGTGGATCTGCTCTCTGCCGGTGTTTCTCCCAAGGCAGTAATACCCCGCCGACTCAACCCAGTTTGAGGAGCTAAAAGTTTTCTTTGTCATTTTTGTATTCTTGCTTGCATCGACCTCCTCCGGCTCGGTACCAATGATGACTGAGAACAATGAGATGGAGAGCGACTCGCAGCTCCAGCGCTCCCCAAACAACATGCCCATCCAGCCGATGACATCCAAGGCAAGTTGCGCAAATTCCTCAGTCGTTTCCTATCCAGATGATATATGTGTCCTCTTGAAACGTGGGGGGGGAAAAGGACAAACACTTAAATTCAGTCAAAACTTTGCAAACTGTTCCCTCCATTATCCGATGGGAATTGGCTGAATAGTGAAATTTGTTTGATCATGCTTTTATTTAGCGTCTTTAATTTGATTTGATTTTTTCAGAGATGTTGTAATTGATTATGAAATGGGGGTGACAACATTTCACAAAAGCAGTTGTATTCTTATGCCTGCGTCATTAGGTGTAATCTCCCACGTAACGTCTGATGTCACATTCTCTCTCGTACGTTTCTTCAACACACACACACACACACACACCCCACACACACACACACACACACACACACACACACACACACACACACACACACACACACATGCGGTTCAATTTTTATTTATTTATTTATTTATTTGGAGGTATTTTAATTTTCTATTCTTGGTACAAATACATAAAGATAAATTGTAACCTTGAAAGCTTCTGCATGTGCATGACTATGTTTTTCTTTTCTGAATAATTATCCAGTCTCCCACTTCTCACACAGGAATATGCACAAAGTGAAAGCTTTACAAGTGCAGATTTTGACTTGAATATGCAGCTGTAGATCATTTTTTCCTCTACTCAGGCCTGGAGTCATTATAAAGTGCCTGACATGCCATTTGAGTTGTTGACTCAATTGTTTAAACAAAGACGTGGAGCTGTGAAAGCTTTCCCGTTGCCTGCTTTTTAATGGCAGAACACTGGCTCATTAGTTTACTTCATGGACACAACTTTCCCTTGAGTGGAGTCTTTGTCTCCACCTCCTGCCTCTTCCCGATGCCCACGCACAAACACTGCAGGCTGCACTTTTGAAGCAAAGTGTCACTCCGAAGCAATGCAGTCAGACACTCCACTGGATGCTCTGTGCTGCATCTAAATATTTGATGTCCTCCGTGAGAAGCTGACATTGCTGCCAGCTAACTGTGCTCACTCCGGGGCGATCCGCTCCATATCCACCCTCCTCACCAGCTGAGACCAAAGGAAATCATCGGCGATTCGACTCCAGGCAGAACCGATTGGTGTTCAGATGAGCCGAATGCCGACTTTGGCTTAACTACGTTATACCTTTAATGACAAAATCATGGATTTTGTTAAGTGCATCCTCTCTTCACATTGATTAATGCGGCCTGGCCTGAATTCCATGCTTTGTTTGAAATTCACTTTAATTCAGTGTAGAGTGGGAGATGCAGACTTGTCCCAGTTTTTTGTATCAAAGATAACCTAAATTAATAAAATAGTATTTTAAAAAACATATATCCAAACTAATTTAATCACCCTATGAAATAACTGGTTGAAAACATTATTTTAATTTCTGTAACCAGCCACACCCAAGGCCTGAGTATCAGCCTTGTGGCAGCAGAAAATTACAGAATAAAGCCTGTCTAAAAGCAGGTTTTGAAATGGCCTAGTTAAAGTTTGGACTTAAACTCAATGGAGGTAATGCTGCGTGATCTTAAGGCAGGTGACGCTCAAAAACACCCATCAATATGGCTGAATTAAAACAATCCTGCAAAGGATTGTGGGTCAGAATGCTTTCACACTGATGTAAAAGATTTCTTCTTACTCATTTATTTCTGCATAATAAATAAAACCATAATTTAAAAACTGTATCTTGCATTTACTATGTTATCTTTGTCTGCTTTTAAATTTCCATGATTAACTGAACCTTCAAATTTAACCAAAAAAAAAACAGCAAAGATGGAAGGAATCTTTGCAGAGGCAAATATTTTTTTACAGCTCTGCTTATAATAACAAATGTCTTCTCAAGGCACTAATTAAAATTATTTCATCCTAATTTCATCTAGTTATGTAGACAAATTTAATTTGAATTGTAATATAGTATTCAGATTCATGTCAGCTATTTAAAAGTTATTTAAACGAGACCAACAAATTGACGAGTCATTCATGCTGTCGCAATGTAAAATGTCCAACAGAAACTGTCTCATTATTGGTGTTTTTCCTGCCAGTTCCAGTTTTTCCCAAACCAGTTCCAGTGCTAATCTGGTGCTAGTGCTTGCTTTACACCAGCTCTTTCAGTTTCTACCGCCAAAAATGTTGGTGGCACGAGAACTGATAACCTGGTGCTGGCTATCTGGCTCCAACTTTGAATAGGACCAGAGAAAAGAACCACTCTCATCAGCGGTCGAGGGAAGAGTCATGGACACCAAAAATTAAAATGTTTCGAGCATTATATTTGAGTAAGTTAATACAAAAAAAAATGTCCAAAACAAAAGCAGAAGATCGACTCTTGAGTAAAAATAAATAAGAATAAATAAATAAATTGCAGTATTTATTCTTTTGTAACCTCATTTGAAGTAGATTGGCACTTCAGTTTAAATCTGTACCTACTATTGGAGTTTATTGTGGAAAACTTGCAAATTATCTGTCAGGGTTGAAATAATATGCGTTGTTAAAGTCCTAGTCCCATGTCTATTTAAAACACCTAATCAGGAGCATTTCTGAAATATAAATCTCATCCACAGGAGGTAATTTTGAAGTAATCTAATCAGACTCAGACATGTGTCCGTGTCTTAATTGGACAGGAAAAGACTGGCAGAGAGAGGCTCCACTAGCAGATGCTGTGAGAAATCCACCAGCAGCAAATTCCAACATAGATGGATATCAAAAAATTTAAAAAAAGAAATCGAGGACAGCTGTGTATGCTGCCAAAACGATTCAGAGGACAGTTAGAAAGTGTGGACTTTCTCTGCAGCGTCCAACAATGTGCTGCCAACGTTGGCAGGAATGGGAGCACAGCAGCCAGTGATGTTGGTCTGTGTTGAGAGCTGTTTGGTCTCTCAGGGTATTTGATGCCGTTTGAGCATTTCATGAGAGGAGTGTGTGAACAGGTAAACCACTTTTCTCCTCATGTAAATAATACGCCAGGGAGTTTTTGACCACTGTCAAACACAATACCAAATGTTGATTGGCCCATTGTTTTGTTTTTTTCCCAGCTTACTCGTCAAATGACGATAATTTCACAAATTATCTAGTGTGCGCTCTAGAATATTTATTCATTTTATTTAAAAAAATTCACACTGAGCACAGCTTTCAGCACAGCTGGCTCGGTGGTAAAATATGGAGGACATTCACCATGTGTGAAAGTGAGATTTGGTTCCAATTCCAAATCTAAATTACATGAAATTGTGATTACAATAATTAAAACTAGACTTCTCTCTAGTGGAATTCTAAGTCTGTAGAAAATCACTTTACTCATAAGAAAAATACATTGTTGGCACTGTATGTTTTCGTAAGGCTAACAGAGTTTTACATCATCTAGAAATGGTGAAAGATGAAATGTTTATTAAAGCACTTTGAGACAAATCCCCTCCCAGAAATATCTAGACAACCCCAAATCCATATTAAACCACTTGAATTCATTTTCCATTAACTAAATTTTGTAAATAAATTGTATAATTTGCACAAATTGTTAATTCAAGTAAAGTTAGCAATCCTTTTACACACAAACTCCAATTTGATCTCACACACTTTCCCTCTCTGTGTGTATGCGTGTGCATGAAATAATGTTGCAGCATCACTAACCCTCACATTCCACTTGAGGGCTACTTTAAAGTTTGTTGCAAATTTCACAGCAACCCATCCAGTAGCTGCACTAAAGACCACAAACTTCTCTGTGCTGCCGGTGGAATTAAATTGGATTTTCTGGAAGCTCTAGGGACCAAAAACGCCTGCAGAACTCTGTTGGCTCCAAGGGAATCCAGAGACCTCATGAAAGTCCAGCTTCATCCTTTAAAAAAAAAAAAAAAAAAGCGGGGAAGGAAACTTACCCTACAACAGTGCAGTGTTCAGTCATTCAGCTGAGGTGTTGCTAATGATCTACCTGCATCACACAGATGACTACAGTTTCTGATCTCCAGAGTTTGCCACCGGCTCTTTGAAAGGACGCTCTTTTAAGTTCACTTCAGATCTCGTTAACGAACACTTCACTTCCTCCCCGAATGAAGAGGCAGCGACACCCAATTTGACTGATGCAGGCGGTGAGTCAGGGGGCTGCAACGTGATATCGCTGTGTCATGTGCCGACCTCGAGCGTGCTTTACATGTCACGTCGGTACATTTTCAATTCTCCGCATGCGTCATTCAATCTGGGGAATGTTTAGATAAAAAGAGAGAGAAAAAATAAGAAACTGCATCGACTAAGCAGGCGAAGGTTAACTCAGCAGAGTCAACTTGATGTGAACGCTCAGAAACAGCACTGCGATCACATTTTCATAATCCTCTTTGGCAGCTGAAGGAGGCCAAGGTCTTTCTTAATTAATGATCGCACCTTCACTGCTGTGATCGTTATTGATTTGACACTACAATAAAGGTGTGAGCCTCTGAAATATTGGAGTCTAGGTCAGAAGGGCAGAAAAGATACTTGGCGCTATCAGTTTCTCCTCCATTAAACATTTCTTGAAACGTCGATGGAGAGAGATGGTGTGTGTGTGTGGTTTCTGCGTGAATGAGCTTGATTGATCGCATGTGTACAAGTGTTTGTGATAGGAGAAGAACACTGGAGGCAGCCAGTGATTATGCATTGCTTATCTCATATTCATAGCAGGAATCTGCCATCTAGCCATGCATAATAACCAATTTTAGGACACGGAATGAGTCCACACACTATTTTCTTCTGAAGGAAGCCTTTTTTTTTACAGCCTTGAACCTGATTTTATGACAGGTGAACGTTTGTAGAATGCTGTTATGTTTTGGGTTTTGTGTTCACAGGGCGAAGTTAAAATTCCTTGTGTTCTACTTTAGAGATATAATTCCCTTTAAACTACATATTCTTCCACTGACCTAGAATTGGTGTGAGCCAGGAGACTGTCTTTCACAGCACATTCACACCAAAGTTGGTTTCCTAAGGCTGAAATATCCCCACTTTAGAACAAGGTCGGACACGGTGACGTTGATCATGTACCTGACTGTGGCTGGTTAAAGGGAACTTTACTGCCTGTATACACTGATAAGTGGACTTTCGTACAAAAAGCACTTTGGACGTTATGCTGTTCTAATTGGATTAGCTGGAGGAGTATATTCGCTCCAGTGGTTCTTTTTTCCTCACCTAATATATTCTGAACTTCCACTTTTCTTCCAGTGGCACAGAGGGATAGTTCCACATTTTATAAGTGGAGATTGATATTTCAAAATATGAAATGAAGAAATTTGAAAAGTGGGCGGTGGGAGCTTCAGCATTCTCTAAAAGACGTTCAACCAAGCAGCAAAAACTGACCGACACGTCAACAGTAAAAGCATTTGTTTGTTTGTTTGTTTGTGCACATTTGACGTTGCAGTTGCACATGAAAACTGTGTGAGAGTTAGTCGATTCAACGTTCAATTAATAAAATGTGCCGCACTCCAGAGATCTCTGAAAGCCGTCAGCATATTGTGGAGAAAGGCCGTTTACGTCTGCACCTTCCTGATAGAATCAACACTTTATTGTTCAGCTGTGACCTCTAGACACATCCAGGCATTATATAAATATCTCAGTCTGACCTCATTAAATTTTAACGGACGCTCATGTCTGTTTTCGGCAAAAGTCTTATTATTGATTTATGGATGTTCAGACTTTGCTGTCTTCTTGCAGAGCCTTGATTTTTGACATTTAGACTGAAAACATGTGAGTACTATATGTGATTGGTGGTGGATTCATGCACTTCTTGCGAGATGAGAACTTGGATCCCCTTCAGCATTAAGACTTTTTGTGTCAGAAGAATCAAAGGTATTTTTGTGGTGATTTTTATGCTTTTAGAAGCAGCTACTGGACCACAAAAATCTCTTACTGCTGGGATCAGCTCCACCACCATAGGACCCTAAACCAGATGAAATGGCTATTAACGCATTGATTATTGATTTACTAATAAGAAGACCTGCCGCTAATGTTTTTTCCCCTTTCTTTTGGGAGCTATACACTGTCCAAACTCAGACTTTCTGTTTTCGAATTAGACATTCTGGATTCATTTATGTTAAAATTTCCTGCTTTGATGTATATTTATGTAAATTACACTGATTGCCAAGGGCAGGATTCTCAAACAAACATGTATATGTTGTTTTTTTTTGTATTTGGAAATTTACTGAATGTAATTTCTCCCAGATCCATTGTGAGGCACGTCGCATACTGCAACGCATCTTCAGTTGTTCAGTTCGTTTGCGCCACTAAATGCGGTCCTCAGATAAAAACCGCACCAGGTGGAAAAGATGTGCAAAAAGTGGAGCTAAAATAAATGTTTCATACAAACAAAAGACTGCTTAATGCAGGAATTGTTGCTTTACAGATAAAAGTGCAGAAAACATTACTTTGTCATTTGTGGCTCTTTGACTTAGGCCACTGATTGTGTAAAAGACGGATGCGGTGTCTAAAAGTACTTTAAGGGGAAACATGCACCTCCCTAATGGCTCCGGCTCTAAATGGCATGCATTTGAAGCATCAGTTTCTCTTCTAAAATAAGACAAATTTGATGATTTCCCGCCCTCCGGTATCATCAGCAAGAATCACCCTCTCTGGTTTCTGTGCCTGAAAACCTTTCTATTACTGGCTACATTCAAAAAGCTGACTTGATTTGTATGAAATCGAGTTACACGGCTTTGCCACAGCGACTTTGTTCACGTGTTAAATGCCTCCTCTGAACCCTTCTCTCTTCTTACCATGTGAGCTTCTCACCTGTCACAGAGATTCATGCGACATGGCGCAGCGATGCCTCCCTTTGGAGCGTGAGGTCACTCTGGCTTGGACTCCATAGTAGGATCCGCTCACATAATGCTCAAATGAAGGGTAACGGGAAGGCTTTTTAGAGCTGCACACTGACAGTAATTGAGACATGTGCTTCAGCCGGAGCTGTTATGCTACCACTCGACTGCTCTGATTATGAGCTCGGCTCCGGCTGGAAATAGACAGAGTCGGGGGGGAAAAAAGTGCAATAAATAAAAATATTAAAGACTTAAAGGACATTGACTGATGGCTGGAAGGGAGTGATAAAACTGAATTTATTTGGACCCACAGATTCTCTGTGCATTTTTATGTTTATAAATTAGATCCATTTGTCTGACAAAGTGCGTTGAGACGACTTTTATTGTGAATTAGCCCTTTATAGATCAATTGAACTGAATTAATTGTTTAAGCATTAATAATGGGGCTGGGGAACAACAAGAGCAATCAGTAACAACCACTTTGAACAGACTTTGTTGTTTTCTTTCAGTTGTTTGCATGAAAATCAAATTATAACCAACAGTAAGGGGGGAAATCTGTTTGTTCAGGGGAAATTTTTAATCACAATATGAAAAGAAATAAATTCAATTGAAAGAGATTGTTTTTTTGGTAACACTTTATTTGAAGGGGGTGAATGAGTCTGTCATGACACAGTCATAAACATGACATAACATGTCATGAACATGAATAAGCTTTCATGAATATTTATGACTGTTGTAATAATGCGTCATTCTGTAAATTATGAGACTTTTAATACAAAGTTGACATTATTCAAAATGTCTTTATGACAACTTGACATCAACCAAGAAATCATTACTATTTAAACTTTACCTTTAATAACATAAAGTTACCTAATTTTTAAAGTGCAGTCAGTAATACTTTTATAACAAATTTATATCAGTAGTGATTTATTGGTTAATGTCAAGTTGTCATAACAAAGACATTTTGAATAATGTCAACTTTGTATTAAAAGTGTCATAATTTACAGAATGACGCTTTATAACAACAGTCATTAATATTCATGAAGGCTTATTCATGTTAATGTCATGTTTATGACAGTGTCATCACAGTCTTATTCACCCCCTTCAAATAAAGTGTTTTTTTTAAACGGATTTGGATAAATATGCAGATGGAAACATACACACAAATTAAAGGACAGACATTAGTAAAGTAAATGATTAAATTATTAGCAAGATTTGAAAAATACCTAAATCAAGTATTGCAAGTTCATACTTTTCCATACTTTTCCAAAAAATATGAATAAAGTCACCTGTTGAAACTGTGCCAACTGCGCCACTGTGCAGCAGTGGCACAGTTGGTAGAGCTGTTGCCTTGCAGCAAGAAGGTTCTGGGTTCGATTCCTGGCCCCGGCCCTTCTGCATGGAGTTTGCATGTTCTCCCTGTGCATGCGTGGGTTTTCTCCGGGTACTCCGGTTTCCTCCCACAGTCAAAAAACATGACTGTCAGGTTAATTGGCCTCTCCAAATTGTCCCTAGGTGTGAGTGTGTGTATGTTGTGCACTGCAGACTTCTGCCCAGGTCCCCCTTGAAAATGAGATCTAGATCTCAATGGGGCTTACCTGGTTAAATAAATAAAGGAAATGAAAGCTTTTACAGAAAAAAGAGAAAAATTCAGTCAGGGGAAATTTTTTTTACATATGAATATGACACATCAAACATGTGCAATTCAGATTTATTTAGTCAAGGACACCACATTACACAATGTTACATGATATAAACAGAGCAACCATTGTAATAGGTTTTCTAGTCACGGGCTAATTTGCAAACCCAATCCTTGGTTGGACATTTGTTAAAAGACAGCAAAAATAAGTTACATGATGATAAAGGGGAAAAATACATTTTAAATTCTCTTTTTTTTTCTATGAATTCATATTACAAATACCTGTGTTCAATTTCAAAGTTTGACCCACAAAGGGCCGCCAAGAGCAGCAAACCCCTAAGTGCAAACGGCTGTAACAGTTCACGGCAAGCAGAGTATTCATCGGTTTAATCTAATGAGGTTATATTATCCAAATGAAATTATGCAGGAAACATATGGAGAGAGCAAATGCACTCGATCTTTAGTCTCTGTGCGTTAGCCTCCAGTGTCCCACACACAGATGCTTACTCTTAAATAGACAAACTGTCTTCATATCTCATTACCAGACACACCGAGCTGCAAACAACATGTCCCCGTAAAGTGATTAAGTTTGGCACCGAGCAGAACGAGTGCAAACAGACGGCGCATCTGTGCACATAGCGTCTGCATTGCTCTTATTATCTGTTTGTGTGTCTGTCTGTCTGTCTGAGTGTGTATGTGCAACGCCACTCTTCCCCTGCAAGAGGACAGCTTCCTCACTGACTGAAGCGGCATGTCAGAGCGCATCATGAGCATATGCGTGCAAAGCTGCGGGCAAATTCCTAGAAACGTCCATCCATCAATCAATGCCAAGCAGCTGCAGCTCATGTAGGATTTTTCTGCTTTTGAAATACAGCAACAGCTATTTATTTCAATATGTTCTGTTAGACCTTATGCAAAGTTTTATATGGCATATTTCTTTAAAATTGCTTCAAAGGAGCGAGGGTTTGTTCTACTGTAAAATGGGTTTAGTCAATGGTTCTTTAAGCTCCTTGGAGGTTCTTCATAGATGTTTTATTTAATATTTGTTTGGAACAATGAGTTTGGAACAATAAGGAAAGTGGAGGAAAAAAGAAGACAGATTTTTTTAAATTATGTGGTTTAGGAACCAGAATCAAAACACTGAAAAAAAATTAATAATATAACAACTTCTGCAGGTCTTTTTCAGAATGTATTTATGACAAGCTGGTTGTAACAAAGTGCCAAAAGCTGTGACTTAAAATTGTTTTATTCTTAAATATTATTTCTTAAAACAAGTGAAGGAAGCGGTGAAAGTCCTAAAAAAAAAAACCCATTTTGCACCAATTCAAAACGTTTTTAGGAATATTTTGCTAATTAAGGGTTTAGGAAAGACTTTCACACCACACAGTTTTACGGTAATGTTTTGGTTTAGCCTCGTTTTCTCAGTGTGAACCTTTTATGTCGTCAGTTGCCCTAAAGCAGCATCACTTGGACATGCTGTTAACACATGATAACACTGCGTAAACCCATTTCGTTTAATGACGCCGCCTCCCTTTGACCACTACTGAAGAAAAACCATTTACACGCAGCAGAGTTCAATATGTAACAGCAGGTGGTCATAAAGAGAATTGGCTTATCTTGTTTAACCATGAACCAATCGTGTGAGGAACACTTTGTCTCACTTATGAGAACTTTGAAACTTCGCTATTAATATTTTATTCACATGAGCTAATATCACGTGCTATGAGTCACCCCATCTCCCCAATGAGAACGTTTTGTTTATGGATGCTGGGATATTGCTTGTGCTGTCCTGAGGGTGCATTCAGCATGTGTTATTGCCTCCTGCTCAGCTCGTGTTTATCCCGTTCTCCTTCCTGTCTTCGTCAATGTGTGCAGCTCCAGAGATTGAAACGCTCGCTGTCCTTCAAGACCATGATGCGCAGCAAGAGCGTGGAAAACTTCTTTCAGAGGTCCTACAGCGACGCTCGCCTGCCCGCCGACTTTATCACTGACCCACCGCCGCCTTCTCCCCCACTGCCACCCGGCTCCCCTCTCGTTGGCGAACGCTCACCCTCCATTTCACCGTCTCTTAGCCCCAACCCCTCCATCTGTTCCCACTCACCGTCTCTCAGCCTTTCTCCATCACTGCCTGCAAAGCCTCCCCGAGCTCAGATTAACCACTGTTTTCAGGACCACATCTTTCGGAAGCCCACCAACTGCCAGCACTGCAAGCACATGATAGTGGGTAAGGTGCAAAAGCTGTTCCCACAAGATTACACGATTCCATGTTGCTATATTTGGCACAGACTGATGACCATTTGTAGAGGGGGGATGTAGGAATGTATGTGCAACAGTTCACTTTGAGGTAAAAATGCACATTGAGAAATGAAACTGGTCTTTCTGCTTTGTGTATTCAGATCAGTGACATCACAAGAGGTAAAAGAGAAGTTGATCAGCAGGCATTAGCAAACAATTTTGAAAAAAATGTTCATATGTGTTGTGGAGCTTTTGAGTTACATTCCAGTTTGACCGGAACCTCTTTCGCAAACTTCATCCTTGAATTTTATTGTTGCAAAATTTTACTTAAATCCAGGCAGTGTTCTAAACCTTTAATATATTATATATATATATATATATATATATATATATATATATATATATATATATATATTATATATTTGCTCCTCAGAATATTAAGAAACACTGGTGAAGGACAACCTCGATTTCAAAACGGGGAACTAAAGAAAAATGATTAAAGGTCATCAGAGACCCAGAAACTTACTTTTGGGGTGGTAGACTCTAATGTTTTACAACTAAATAGCAAGAAAACATAAAATGGATCATGACATGCTGCTATAGATGTCGAAAGTCAGTTTGACTTGTCTTACAAAAAGTCTAGCTTGTAGTTTTAAACCCTTGGGTAAGTAGTACAGAGATAACCTTAAACAGAAGGTTAAAGAATGCATGCAACACATCAAACTGTTTTCTTATAAGCTGACAAACTTTCAAACAACCAGATTTGTTTTGGCTCCAGTTAGTGGACATTTAATTAAAACTGACTCATTTTCTTCAGTGCAGTTTTCTTTTATCTCTGCCTTGCTGCTCCTATGAGCTAACAGCTACTAGTATTTCTTGTAAATGCGTTTCCTGTCAGTATGACTGATTACAGCCTCCTACCTGCTCCCCTGTGTTCATGTCCAGGCTGTTGTTTTGCATTCATTGTGGGGTTTATTTATGTAACGCATCACTTCGCCCTGGCTGCACTCATCAGCAGTCCTCAAATAAAGTCTAGCCTCCTTTCTCCTTGTTAAGCTGATTAAGTAGAATCAATTTTCCTTTTTAAAGTAAAAACTGTGCTTTCTTAAAGCCCTCTAATTTTTCCCCCTTCTTTCTTAAATAGCTTGGTGATGTTATCCTCATCTCCAGCAAATTCAGAAATTACTCTTCTTTGGTTCTAAATTAAAAAAAAGGTTTTGGCCTCTTCATGCGTATAAACATAATAAATAGTGATTATCTCATCAGAAAACAAATTAGGAAGAAAACATCTGGAGACTGTTTTTTTTTTTAATCATTCCAACACTTTAAGTGAAAATGAAAACACTCGATGAATCATTCCTAAATCGATTATGTCTGAAATATCTCCAGCTGCTTTTCAATCTTGCCATATTTTAAGAGCTGTTGATTGTAAGCTGTTAGTATTTGCAGATGCGACAGAACAGAGCTTGATAACCTGAGAAGACACTGTGATCTGTGGGCCACTTTGTTCTTTTCACACGTTTTACGCACCCTGCTGCTTCAGCATTTTTCTTTTCTTTTTTTGGTTTCTCTTTCATTGTGGCTACATCAATGTCTGTCTTTCGTGTCTTTAATTCTTTGTCTAACCCTCTCGGTAGGAAACTCCAAACAAGCTCTGCGGTGTAAAACATGCAAGATGGCTGCTCACCTGTGGTGCACATCAGAACTCTCGCAGCAGCAATGCCATGGGAAGGTATGTGCGATTTTATGCTGCATTATTTATTTTTTATTTTTTAATATTTGCAGTTTCTCCCATACTAGAGATTCCTTGTCACAAGTGTGGGGAAAATATGACCAAATTTTGCAAGACTAAACACAAAAAGCTCCACATTAAAAAACCTAAAAAACATTGAAAATGAAACATGAGTGGAGGTGTTAATTACTGAATCAACCTTGAGAACATACATTTGGCCTCGCGTTGCAAAGCAAATGCAAAAATACAATTTAGACTTTAAGCCCTCAGCTTATTTAGAATAATTACTAATTGATGAACACAACCCTGAAGAAGAAATGCGAAGCAATGTGAATAAGCAACACGACTACTTTTTCAATTAATACATTCAAACGCTTCTTATACTCATTGTAACAAGTGAATTATCTTGAGAAAAAGCTATTTGAACAGAACCAGGACCATCTGGGGTTTGCAGCAGTAAATGAATTATGGAAGGTCAAGTTAAAACCTAGAAAGGCTGTTGCAGGTTTGTGGAGAGTCTGAGTAAAACTCTAACTCAAACAAGTAAGGTTGAAACCTTTGCAGCTTCCGCTCTCCCTCTGTCTGATCTTCATCTGAAGTGTCTGTCAGGAAAAAAGTCCAAGACTAGATGAAAGTGCTTCACAGTCTCTGTAGGATATCTGCAAAATTCCCTTGCTGCTCCCTTTCAAACCTCACCATGTCCTGTCGAGTTTCGCTGCCTTGTGTCACATTATCGACCAGAATCATTTATTTTTCCTGCAATGGAGGTCTGTACTGCTTTACCACCGTTTTTCTTTCTTTGGTGATTTTATTTTTCTTGCAGTTGTTAAAAATAAATGCATCACTCCAATCCGAATTCATAATCAGTTTAGTCATCAGATCTGGGTACTGCTATCAAACAGGCCTTCCAATTTTTAACCCCATTTAATCTAACTTCTGACATATTCATATAATATTTATTCAGATGTCACAAGCCGTGACTTATATTGGTTGACTTCTGTCAAAAACATTGACGTTTTAACTTATTTTAGATCAAACCGTTATCAATTACAATGATAAATAGATTTGGGTGTCAAAAACAACATACTACGCAAGGGAATTACAAATTTTCTTCCCAGTAATTTCAAAGTTTGATATCTAGTAACTTTTCTTGTGGCTAGGTGAAAACATTAGCATGCAGCAGGAGACGAGACCTTCTGAGAGCAACTGTGAACATTTAAAGAGCACTTTGTTGAAGGAGGCTCACTGCAGTTTGACAGCTTTCTACAATCAGGAGGAGATGGAGGGTAGTGAAAAGGGCACGGAAAGGTAAAATGCATCCTATAATAAGGAGAAACATTTTGTTTTCTTTCTCAACGTGGCAAAGAGACTCAGCGCCTCTAGATTTGCAAGTAAAGACAGAGACAAACTGGTCTCAGCTGAGACACTTACCGTGCTTAATTCAGTGTGAAATTGCAATCACAGGGACTCACAAACACAGGCTTCCTTGTCCACATTTGTATCTAAGCAATGCGTCCGCAAAAATCATTGAGTGAATTTATTGTTCACCATTGACGGCAGTAGATAAGCACAGAAATAATTTCTTCTTCCCGCAGCAGGAGCGCTCTCGTGCTCGTCAGTGCGCCTTTTTTGTGTTTTTGATCCAGCTATTTTCATATGACTTTATTGGGGTCGTAAAATCGCCTCGCAGTCGAGTCCATTTTCCCATGCTCCAGATCTGTACGCAGGAAGTAATGGAAGCTGAAAAAGTCATTCTGCTTTCTTCTCTCCTCCATTAGTCCGGAGCTTTCAAGCGAAACTTCAGCTCGCCGATGCTCGTCAATGACCAATTGGCTGTCGTCAAGGAAGTTCAGCCAAGCCAGGGTGAGCATTCGGAGAGTGCGCGTGTGTGTGTGTGTGTGTGTGTGTGTGTGTGTGTGTGTGTGTGTGTGTGTGTGTGTGTGTGTGTGTGTGTGTGTGTGTGTGTGACAGTGGGTGCACAGGTTTGTTTGCACCTCTGTGCTTTTGTTTGTGACTTTGCTCTGTCTAGTGATTTGGGGTATTTTTAGATTTTTGTGCGCTTCCATTTGTACCGTAACAAACCCAGAGCCACCTCCCTCTCACCTTAACAACCACGGAAGCATGAAGAGGGAAAAAGATAAAGGAGAAGAACAACTTCAGTCTTTCTGGGAGGCTGGTGGGATGCTCTGCACTCTGAAAGTATGTGAATAAATATTTACAAGCTGTGATGTTTATGTTTTTTTTAAATTTGTTTATGATTTGCGACCTGTTGAAGCTTAAAGACAGGCACTGCAGTTTGCATGTTTGAAATCTCTATAAACATTGAAATGCTTCTAATTTATGATCAGCATGAGCTCTTTCCAACTCTCTCCTGAGATGTGGTTGCACCTCATAAATTAGGTTTTGAACACACGTTGAATTTCCAAAGCTGTGCTTTTATACCATTGCCTAACAAAGAGGTAGGCAACTCCAGGCCTCCAGGGCCGGTCTCCTGCAACTTTTAGGTGCGTCTCTATTTTAACACGCCTGAGTTAAATAATGAGGTCATTAGCAGGACTCTGGAGAACCTGACTGCACTGAGGAGGTGATTCAGCTACTGGATCCAGGTGTGTTGGACCAGGGAGACATCTAAGAGTTACAGGACACCGGTACTGGTAGGACCAGGTTTGCCCACCCCTGGCCTAACAGGACTCCAAAATATCCCTTTTTTTCTTTATCTTTTGATGAGCCGCTGTTTTCCTTGGGGAAGAAAAAAGAGGTAGCGAGGAGGCGTGTAACGATATATCCAGCTCATGAAATGATACACTACCGAGTTTACAAGAATGAGTAAAGATAAAATTTCACTAATTTAATTGGAAAAAATGACGTGCATTTCAACGTTATATGCACTAAACTGCATGAGGTTAATGTTATTTATCCTCAAGCTACACAATGCAGACGCTCTGTCTGCACTGAAGATAAACTTCTTTCACATCCTAAACTGCTGAATTGACAACAGCAACACTTATGTTTAAGATAAAGTCTGCTGAAAATTCAGCCAGTAGTTTTTTGGCCATTGTGGAAAGACTCAAATAATTGGACTTTAGATTTCAGGTGTTCACTTCAGTCATAAAAATGAAATATTACACAACACTTTACCTTTATTTTCACACCTTTAGCTGCCTTTCCTAATGAGCTCATTTAACTGCTTTGTCTCAGCACTTGATTACTTGGTTTCACACAACCATCATGGTTGTGGCTCCAATCAAGTTTATTGCTTAGGTAAACAGCAAGGTACTTATGTGAGTCCAACGTCTCCTGTCAATTCCCTGGCTTTTCATCAAAGTCGCACACTGACAGCAACTGGCCAGGGGCTTCGTGAGACACTTCAGTCTGAGAAGACGTTTTGTGGTGTTTTTATATCAGTATATATCGTTACACCCCTGGCAGGTACTGTAGCGCCTCACCTCGTGTGAAGTACACAGTGCTGACTAAAAGTCCCAGCATGAGATGCTGGGACTTTTTGTACTCATGCATCGGGATACGATCAACCGGCAGCTCCATCACCTCAAAGAATGGGTCTCTGCCAGGGCCTGCTGAGTCTGCAATCTGTCAAACTCACAATGTCCTGCTACTTACAAAAATACAGAAGTAATGTTACTCTTGATTACTGTGACATTGTTAAGACTGTAACAACATCCTATGGTATTAAAATGTCAAAATCCTGAAAACAAAGTCTGTCCCACAAAGAGTTATCCAGCTGCTCTTGGCGTATGATTTGGTGGGATGATGAAAGTTTTCTATGTACTACTCCACTCCGTTCTCATTGATGGCTCAGGTGGTAGGAGAGGAAGCAGTGTATGAGTTTCTCTACAGCGCTGATAGTCAACAAATAAAGACTTCTCATCATGCAAGATAATAACTGTAAGTCATAAAACAATTTAGCCTCCATTTCTTTTAAATCTTTTATGTGACAGAGTGAGAGATAAATTACAAATAGCTTGTAAGCACTGCAAGAATATCACATCTAATTCACAGTTTTCATCAGTGTTAAAGAACAACTTCATTTCAATATTTATTAAAATTTATATTGCATATTTGAAAACAAATATGTTTTGACATTAAAATATGATGCAACGTCGACTAGTCAGACATGGGCTGATGTATACTACACTAATTAGGACTGTGAAACGCAGTTTGTAATTTGTAAAACCTTTTCTTAATTTTATTAAGAACATGACTTTTTTTGTGTCCTGTCTGGCAGTGTACCAATTATAATTGTTGTCTGAGCGCCAAGGAGAAACCCAGCAGATTTACTTTGACAAGTAGAGAACTGCAAGAGTACGGTGAAGGACAGTTGGTGCTTTAGGTCGCAGTCTTGTTTTGACAGTACAATGTGGGACAGGCTAAAACAAGAATCAACTTTTATGTTTGAATACTAAGGTTACAGAGAGAAAAGACAGCCAGATACTTGTTCAGAAAGATAAAAAAGAAAAACCAAGGTCTTCTCCCAGCTGTAAGAGAGGGATTTGTCTGAAGTTGAAAGTCTGTGAGCGAGGTTTATTTAGTCCTCTGTGATTATGTCACTTCCTCCAGGGACGTTCACCCCTAAACACTCGTCTGATTTCAGTCTTGTGTCAGAATTTCAATTTTTCGGATTGCCGGTGAATTTTTCTGACGACAGCACAGTGGTATTTCATTCGGTATGAAATTGCAAATCGTTGCTGCTTCATCCTGCACAGAGATACACGCTTGCACACAAACATGTGTGCTACTATAGCAAAAAAAAAAAAACCCTCTGCCTTCCATTCCACTTATGTTGAGGTGGATGGAAATAGGAGCAGAAAATCTCATTCCTAACCTAGAATGTGCTGCGGTAGCACTGAGCATTGCAGTCGACATGAAACGCAGAGATGAAGACTTTGAGGGGATTTCCATATTTTAAATATCTTATCTTATTCTCTTTGTACTCTCTACAGCTCCAGATATATCACAGCCCTTAAACCAAGACTCAGTAGAGTTATTAGACTGTCTTGATGTCTTCTTAACTTTTGGCTGCTGCGCACTTTCAGATGTTAAGTGGGTCACTTTGGCCCGGGACTGAATGCATTACTGCTGTTATATTTAGCCCGTTTCCTCCAGATTCTCACAGGCACAATATCTGTGATGTACAGCATTATCTCAGCGTGTCATCCTAATTGTGGCGTGTCTGCAGCAGAAGCTTGGAGTTAATTAATAATTTATGGGTGTGATTTTTACTCAGGCGCAAATGTGTGTTTGTGTGGTGTGTGTGGTTTCAGAGGCTGCGCGGATGCGTGTAGACCCTGTGTATGCCGCCTTACGCTACGGGACGTCCTTGGCACAGATGAGCCGTTCCAGTTTTGGCAGTTTATCAGAATCGCCAACACGCAGCTTGGTACGGCATCAACTCCCCCGTCAGTGAGGGTAGAGGACAGTTGAATGTGTGTCTTAGCCATAAAACTGGGTTTGATTGAATCACTGACCAGGAACTGAGGTCATACATACAAATTCATAGTACAGAATATTTACTAGATTGTAAATTTCTACTGGGAGCTTTACGGAATCATTTTATGCTTCTTTTTTTTTAAGGTCTAAACGTGAAGCATAATGTAATATTTAGCTAAAACAATTCAAAATGTCAAATAAAGAGGTTTAGGACCCTGTAGAAATGGACATATAAGGAGGGAAACTGGTCACTACTACACTGTAAGACATTTGAAAGTGAACGTTCACCTGCTGCCTTGAAAATGCATCGTAAGTAAAGAAGAAAATTGCATTGATTTTAACTCAGAAATTGAAGTTCAATAAGTTGATTTAACAACAAGAGACAAGTTGTCCAACATTGTTTTTTTTTCTCCTAGTTAAAGAGTTTTCACTTTTCTATCATTTTTACTCACACCATCAAGTTAAAATTACTTATTCTGCTCAGAAACCTTTAGTGTGAACAGAACATTATGCGCTGGCTTTACAAACTGTCAGTTGCATTAAAATAAACATTTATCTTAATAAAACACAAGAGTCAGCTCAACGTAACACACTTCCATCTCAGCATACAAAAAACGAGCCACTAAGCACACTGGGAAATAATTCCCACTACTGGCTTTTTCTTCTTTCAATTTTATTAACTGCTAACCCAAAATCTCTAGTTTATTGAACCCTTGGAGCTTTGACAAAATTAATAAAAAGCTAACACAACTTTATCTTTCATTTATCTTTAGGAAACTCACACATTTGGGTTAAAAATCTAAAACTTGCTACATTTATTTGACTTAAAGAGTAGAAGATAGACACAAGTAAATGCAATTCAACTGTTTTACAGTGCATTCTTTTCTGTTTTGATTTGTTGAATGACTATCTCTTGTTTCGTTTATGTTAATGTTGCTTTTCATGTTTATAGTTGTTTGCTTCTCTCATTTTTTTCTCTTTTTTTCACACCGATTGCATTCCACCATTAAGAAGTTTACACATTTTAATGTTTTGTTTTGGTTCTAATATTTGCCATGTGCACTGGATGTCTGCACTATTCCTTTTGCTCTCCTTCACCGGATCACTGTTGCATCTTTTTGTACGATCACCCATTACAGTCCACACTTCACTTAAATGTTCCGTCAAACAAGTTTTAGTTTGTAACATGGAAAAAAAAACACAAAAATAAGTTTTTACTAATGATTTCATTTAATAAAGGAGCAAATCTATCCAAATCAACCCACCACTAAGTGAAATAGTAACTGCTCACTAAACCTGACAACTGCTTGTTTCAGTTTGACGGTGAAAACTGCCATTCAGCACTTACAATAAGATGTATTTTTATGTATAACTATGATATCAATGTTCCCTGCCAAAATTTAAACCCCTAGTCTTTCTACCATCATCGTCTCTGGCAAAGCCAGCTGAGATGATTCAGAAAATAGTATTCTTAACGGAGGACAACTAACTGATTGGACATCTGTTGAGCAAATGTACGTTGTCTTTGGCAGCTGGGTGCTAACATTTTATTGTTTCCTCTTTATTTCAAGGGGGAGGGAGGTGAGGAGAGGCAGGAGGAAGACAGTGCAGCATGGAGGAGGAGATAACTCAGGAGACAGGGGGTAAACACTGCTATGTGTATGTGAAATGTGCCGTGTGTGTGTGTGTGTGTGGTGTGTCAATGTCTCTGCTGCGTTTACCTGTGCATGACTGCCTGCATGAGAGAGATATTTCACTTGTTTGCTTGTTAAAAAAAAAATTAAAAAAATTCAACTGCATAATAAAAAAATGGCCTTTTTATTTTTCGCTACGTTCGCAGAAATCCTTGCGCCGCTTCCAGATCCAGAGAAAGAGATGGAGGAGGTGGTGGAGCAGAGCTGCGAGCAAGCAGAGATTCCTGCAGAGGACAGCAGTTCAAAGGTAGAGCTCTGTTCAGTCAGCCACTCTGTGAAGGTCAGCCTTTGTTGTTTCATTTCTGGCGTTTGCGTTTCTGTCTCGCATCCCAAATAACCCCCGTATCCAGGTGCCCAAGCGCATTGAAGTCCACTCCATCCACACCTATGTAGCACTCTACAGGTTCCTGCCTCAGGAGCTGAATGACCTGGAACTACAGTGAGTAAAAGCCGGACAAAAAAAGGTTGTTTTTTTTTGTTTTGTTTTTTTTCTGTGACTACATGACCGCAAGTGAGGACATGTTTGCCTGTCAGCATGTTTTGCTACTGCCTGTGTTCATAGTTTCTCCCTATGATTCGCCCTGGTGGCCATTCCTGCAGAATAAAATGTCCCCGTCAGTTTTAGAGGACAATTAATTATAAACTTGGATCCCTTTGTTGTTCCCATGTAGAAGTAGCATAGATTAGCTGTGCTCCAAGTAAGGGAGAGGATGGAGATGATGGGCTACCGAGAAAGGAAAGACAGACGAGGAAGGAAATCACATGGAATAGTGAAAGTAAGAAATAGCCACGACAACCAAAGGGCAAAAATCAAAGTAGAAGTTCTGAGAGATGAAGGACAAGAAAAGAGGATTGTGGGCAGACCTTGTGATGTGAGGGTATTCTGAGAGTGTATTGATGGTTAGAGGACAGCTCTCACAAAAGCAGAGCACCGAGACTGTTAAGAGCCATCTGTGATCCGGCTCCGGGTGTATGAGTGCAGAATTTAAAGAAAGGGGGTTGTGCTTCTCCAGGGATGGGCGAAGATGAAAAACTTTACAACCGGCTTGGACAGCAGTCTGGTTTTATTTCAGTTCCCATGATTCACTCCAAAAATGGAGGAAGCACAAAATCCATGAATTAAAAATAAGACTTAGTTTAAATGAGGTGAAATAAACACTGTTAACTCTGACTCTTTTGTTATTTTCTAATCTGAAGTGACCGTGTTTTTACTTGATTAGCAAACAATCTTGTACTTTAGATGGAGATAAGTACAATTTACAAATCAAAAATACATGAAAATATATTTAAGAAACACAACATTGATACTCCAATTAAAACAAAATTATTACACTAGATCTTGTCACTAATACAAATTGAGAATAAATTTCAATAGCCATCCATTCATCCATCCATCCATCTCCCTCTCTTTTCTGAGTTTTTAATCATCGAGAGTTTAACTCGGAGAAACTGCACAGTTCATTGGATCCACTTTAGTAAAATAAATTTTAATTTTTCAAAACCTATCGTGTGCATTCTGGAGAGAAAGAGAGTTCGAAAACAAATGAAAAGAATGTCTTTTCAATCTTTCTAAGAAAACAAACAAGAGAACATTCATTTCAAAGCTCACTGGGATTTAAACTAGCAGGAAAAACGATTACTTTCAAGAACTTTTGACATGTATTCACACGCAAAAAAGAAATCACAAAATGTCCTACAATAGCTACAGTTTCAAAAACACTGTTTAATAATCTAAGGATTGTGATTAGAAGGCTAAAACATGACTTTAAGTCAGTCTGGTGTCCTGATGAAGTTTTTATGCCAAAGTTCTGTTCAAAAGGCAAGTCAGAGATTTCATCAAGTTACATGTATTTCAGCATTTTATATCTTTTGATTTGTGTCTAGACCATAATAGTATGTTGTGTAGTGGGTGCTTAAAAGTGTCAGAATGATCAAACCTGAAAAAACAAAACAAAAACCTATATACTGCTAATAACTAACATCTGAAAGACATTCATTTCTCCTCTAAGCACAAAAAGAAAATGAGACATTTTAAGACAAGAAATAATTTTTGATATATATATATAAAACCGGACTGCTGTCCAAGCTGGTGGTAAAGTTTTTCATCAGCAAAAATAATAAAAATATAGGCAGATTTGGAGCTACTGTCTTATTTTGCATTAAAAGTGCTTCTTCTTCTTGCCATCAAGTATAGTTGATGTTTTCACAGTCATGGCTTAAAGTAGGTTAATCTCACAGTTACCTTAAAGATATAGCAATAAACCTTTTAAAAAAAATAAAAAATTGTTTTCAACGTTGGGAGAAGTGGCTCCAAAATGTATTCAATAACTGTGTTTTAGCAACAATTACCAGAACAATATTTCTACGTATAGTTCTAGAGTTGAGACTGACTGTATGATATCCGATATCATCTCACCGTATAACACACTGTTCAGTCCTGACACTCAGGAGAACTGATGTGCAGACAAGCAATTGGAGCATAATTCCTCCCTGTGTATCTGGGACGGTGGCGGCTGCACAAAAGTGTCTCATCAAAACCCGGCAGCACAATAAAACTGCAGGCCAGGTTGGGTCGGCTGCAGACGGAGCAGTGTTTTCATCAGCGCTGCAGCAGGAACTGCACGGTCCAACACGTACAACTTACGACTCCCGTGTCTTTGTCACCTTTGTAAAAAAAAAAAAAAAAAAGACACAAAGACTCAGGCGCTTTATAACTGCTGTGGCTTTGTAACCATGGGCTCTACAGCTTTTTGTCAGTTAGATAATGTTATCTTTTGTGCTTCAGCTAAGCTCTCTTTCTGTGCTCTTAAGGTGCCTCATCTGTCTGCCATGTATCCCCCCCCCATCTCGTCTCCTTCTCCCCCCCCTTCAATCCCCCATCCCAATCATGCATCTTTTTAAAAACTCATGTTTTTTCCTCCAATAGTCCTGGCGATCGGGTGCAGGTCACAGACGACTCTAATGAGGAGTGGTGGAAGGTGGGTCTCACGGTGTGTGTGTGTGTGTGTGTTGTGTGTGTGTGTGTGTGTGTGTGTGTGTGTGTGTGTGTGTGTGTGTCACTTTGGATGTCCAAAAAGGTGTGTGAGTGCACATTTATTGTGCACATGTGCTAATTCAAGTCTTCAAATCAAACCTTTAGTGCGCAACACCTGCTCCATTTTTCATAAACATGCAGGCGGCCACTTTCTGAAATAGAACATAATTTCCTCTGAAAATTACCAAAAGACTTTAGCATAATGAACATGACTAGTGTTTCAGCCTCAACAAGGTGTTTATTGAGTCGGTAATGAGATCCACACACTCCCAACGGAAAAATGTTAATGTGTGAGAGTGCATGTGTCTGTGTGTGTGTGTGTGTGTGTGTGTGTGTGTGTGTGTGTGTTTCAGCTCCAGTCTAAAAGCAAGATTCACTTAGACTAAATAATGCACAGTCTGTGTATCTTTCATCAGCAGACCTTGTATTTGCTTCACATATAGCTTCTGTTGCCACATATAAAACAGCAGCCTCAAAACACTGTCAACAGATTCTTGAGCAAGGAATCTTTAAATTATGTATCGTTTGTGAATCATCTGCTCATTACTAATGCGCAGGCTGTGAATCGCTTCTATAAACATGGATACACCTACGGCAGTCAGCAATAAACATTGAAATGTTGTCACTTGCATCTCGAAACTTACCGTCACTTTGCATCAGTCCGGTTAGAAAATAATCGATTGTTCTTTTCTTTGCTTGAATGCATGGACAATAACTCCGCGCATAACTCTGCCGCCTTTGTGATTTATCACCGAGTTCCACAAGGATTTGATTGAAATGACCTGGCATGGAAAAGAGGGAAAAACAAAGGCGCCTTCTTGATTCACCCACTAAATAATTAGGCAGAAGATGACAGTCACTCTGAATTGCAGAAATTAAAAAAGGGAGTAATCATCTTTTCTTCCAACAAACAAAAAGATTTCCCCGAACTGTTCAAAGTCTCCATATATCTTCAGAGAACGAGTTAGGATTACTTATTTGCTGTCAGATATTTGAGAGAAATATTTTCAGCTTGATACAAATGTTCAAAACTTTCTGGAAAGAAACCGAAAGCTTAAGTATAAAAATCTAAAGGTGGATTATTGTGGAAAGAAAAACAAAACAAAAGATGGTTGATCAAAATCTAATGCAAATATGAAGCTTTAATTCTCAATAGAGCTTTCAGAACAACGTTGCTCTTTTTATCTGCAGAGAATTAGCTTAATGAGCTCCCATTCTTTGATTTTTCAAAGATATTTTGGAAAAAAAAATCAAAACATTTTAATGTTGCAGATTCCCCAACACTTGGACATCCAATTTGCCACGTCTGCATTTTTGTTGTTTGTCATAATCGTTTGTAATAAAAATTCAGACTCCAGTCAAGCTCAAGTTAAACACTGTACAACTGGTTTCAGTGAATCCATTCTGACCTATTGACGTTGCCTATGTAGTTACAAAACTAAAATGATAATGAAAGTAACTCCCCCAATAAACAGGACATTTGCATGTGAGTTTTCATACTGGAGCTAGTAAGATTTTTCCTTCCTTGGAATACTGTTTATTTTCCCAACTGCAAAAAAAGGAAACATTTAGGACTTGCAGAAAAACAACTTTAGTTGTTTATAATGAAATGATTTTCTGATTTTATTTGTGTATCATGTTGAGCATTTAGGGTCACCTTACTAATACTAATGAGTTTTAACACCTTTGTGTCATTGAAGTTGTGCTCCTTTGTGTTCTCCAGGGTAAAAGTGGTGACAGAGTGGGCTTCTTCCCTGCCAACTTTGTGCAAAGGGTCCGACCAGGCGAGCGGGTCTGGCGGGTCGTCCAGAGCGTTCCCGGAAATAGAGAAAAGGGACACATGGCAGTGAGAGAGTCGCAGGTGACCCAATAATGCTAATGGATTGCTAACATTCTTCTTTGCAAACCTAGCTCTCATGAGGCAAACAAAAATACTCTACTTAGCTGCAATCTTAGAGCAAGAGATAGAGAAAAAAGCATTAACCAGAGGTTATGCTATTTTAGGAAAGATAAAATAGTTAAACTTTTTTCCCCCACACAATTTCCCTCTGCTGTAATCTGAGAACAGGGTTGTCCAGCGTGCGAGCCAGGGGCCATTCATGGCCTTTGAGATAATCTTGTGTGGCCCCAGACTACAATTTAAGAATGGTACGAATCAAATTTTACCGACAAACACAGGTAGTCAAATTAAAGCAGGCATTTTTGAATAAAGACAGAAAATAGCCTTTCAAAATTGACCCAAAACTTCAATGAGGCAAAAAAGTGAGACCCTTTTTTATATTTTGGATCTAATTACAGATTAAATGTCTCTCTGGAATGCTTGCCTTCAGACAAACAGGTGATGTCAAAAAATAAACTGAATAATTTTTCAAAGCAGTCTCAGTGGACCCAGAAAAAACATCATATCTGGTTTTGTTGGAAGTACAGCTTCACATACATCTAACATTTGTCTCTTTTCAGTAGGTTTTGGTCAGAGATGCTGCTTAATGGCATGGAAAAGAGGGAAAGTTCTGAAAAACTTTGTAAAATATTATTTAAGATTCTCCAATTAACCACTAACGGGGCAACAATTACTTTTTAAGGATGCCCTAAAACCACAACTAGAACACAAATTATAGTAATAACTGGTGAACCCAAAAATTATGAATAATTAAACAGAAAACATATTTCTAAAATGACCCAACTTTGTAGGGTTTTTTTTTTGTTTGTTTTGATAGAAAACAAAGATGACACAGAAGCTCTAGATGGAAGCTCAAGGTCTTCCGGTCTGTGAGCAGTGAATGATCAGAACATTACCTTCGAACCTGAATAATGGATATGACATTCTGTGCTCGACCTGAGGAGAGAATGAGTAATAACGTCATGTGTGTTGCGGCCATAGATGCACTAAATTATCCTCGTAATAAGCGATTCCAAACATTCACAGAGAGTCTCCCCGTATTCGTGTTCTCCTCATTTTCCTTTCCTCTCCTTGTTGTAGATTTGTGTTGGGAAGAGAGAAGACGGGGAAATTTTCCTGAAGCTGAGCAGTGGAAAGAAGAGAGGCCTGGTCCCTGCCGACTCCATAGAGGAGATCTGAACATTATTTCACTTTTACACCTCGACTCAAACTGTCAGCACCGCACTCTGGAGAAATGACCATCCATGCCTCTGCAATCACACAGAAAAATACGCACTGCTGCCAAGATCCGACGCCACCCGTCTCTGACAAACGTTTGTTTTCTCAGAGCATTTATTGGACTGCTGTCCTGCACCTGAGGACAGTGACTGACTCAACATCTTTGACAAAGGGAAGCAGAGGTAAATGTGGTTTTAAATATTTGGATGGCGTTCAGTTTTGCCCCGTGAAAAAACACTTTTCCCGACAGTGGGAGGACGTTGAATCCTGTTATGGGAACATCATGCTTGTGTCAGTGTCCTTTTTCTTGCTTCTACCACTCGCTGTGCCTCATCACTATCTGCTCATTTCAGGGCTTTTTTCCCTTGGGGCTGTTATTATGTATTACTGCTGCAACTGCAGACTTTTTTGGAAGCAACAACCACTGCCATCCACTGAAAGCTACACTGCCATTAGAGAAACTTCCGGATGGGATGGAAGGAGGTCATGCAAATTTAAAGCCAGTGTTTTAACTGATAAATGTAAAAATGCAGACAATGAATCAATTTTTTAAAGAAAAATTGAAGGCTCAAATGTATTTTCCAGTACATAGAAATATTTAAAGTCAAAGGAAGTTAAAAGAATCGGACCGCGTGAACAGGGGTGTCCAAAGTGCGGCTCAGGGGCCATTTGTGACCCTTGGGCTGATTTTTTTTGTGGTCCCCAACTGCAGTTCAAGAATGATACAAATTAATGTATTAAACTTCCTCTTATAAACCAGGGTATGGTTTTCTTGTAATGGAAAATTCTGAGTATAACACAAAGTACTTTGCAACCAAAATTTTATAAGTGGAACCAGGTCTGTCCAGAGGCTTTTACCGAGAAGCCGACTTTACCTTTACCAAACTCAGCTTTTATTTCATATGTAAATCTTGGCTAAGTATAGCAATCGTTTTGAAAGAGTGTGACCCAAATCATTATTTTATAACAAAGATAACTTTTGTTCAATGAGCCCAAAAGAAATTGTGCAAAATCCTAGTTATCCCAGTCTTTGGATCTACGATTCATTTTTGTTGTTCTTTTCATTTTGTATTCTTTGCCCGCATGTCCTTCTGACTTGATGAATTTGGTCCAAGTTCCAAAAATATTGGTTCCTTCCCTGATGTAGAAGGAACAGTCAATATTTTGAAGCTTCATGTGAGCATAGAGAAAGGAGGGGGAAAAAAAGGTGTCAACAAGTGTGGAAGTTCAAATCGGAAGACGCTGTCCTCCTGTTTTCACACACCAGCTCGCTGCGCACATGAGGGTTTGGCGCCCGCTGGGATTCGTTCGAGGTCCGCTGCGGGCGTCGCAAGCACTGCCTGGCGATTTCTTTCTTTCTTTCTAACAAGTTTACCGCTGCTGAAAACACAGCAGGAAATAAAAGGGATCTGCAGCCAGCCGTTCCTGAAAATAAAAGCAGCAACATTTTAGGGATCTCTCTCTGGCTGTGACAAAGAGCCTAAGTTTCTCTGACGGCTCAGAGGAGGAGGCGGCACAGCGAGAGAGATGACACGAGCGATGAACCGCTATGAGTCGGCGTGCTTCGAGGTAACACTGTACCCATGGGAGCATGGGAGTCATTCATTGATCAAATGTCAACCCGCCTTCCTTCCCTCCCAGTTTGGGCCTTCTTGTCTTCTTGTTATTGATGTGACTGGTCAGCTGTGATATAGAGTGAGCACATTTATTTTTTCGCTTGAATCCCACAACACTTTGGATAGTTTTAGACATCTATTAACTTTGCAGCTAATCTAATGCGTTTCTTCAGCCAGGACCTGCCCCCCACCCCTTTCCCTCCAGCTAGGGGAAACACACAGTTTGCATGTGAAAGACAAAGAAAAAATACATTAGAAGTCATATAAAATATCATTTAGATAAAAAAACACTTTTTCATCTGTATTTTACACATCAAAACTTTGAGAAGGTCTAATCAATAAGCATCTTCTCCTGTAAAAAGTAAAAGTAGCATTTTCTTGTTTGATTATCACCATTATCTGTGTCATCAAACAAATATTGCAACTTCACCATTAAATTCTCCAGGTTATTTGTGTCTCTTTTTGTTTGTCAAAAAGCAGCATTATCTGGCAGAATATCTGCAGCATCCTCTTCAGGTATTATTAAAGATGTGTAAAAAGCCTTAAAATTATGATTTTTATTTTAATGCGGGAGGATTTAAAAATGGAAAAATAACTTAGACGGGTCAAATTCATTGTTAAGGATGACCACCTTAATTCATTGTTAAGGATGACCACAGATGCTACAATGCTGAGAGCCATGACTATTCCAATCAATTTCAATTAACTTAAAAAGCAACAATGTTAATGCAATTTAATCCTTAAAAAAACAACAAAAAGAAACGTTACCTCACTTTTTTTATCCGGGTCTTCAAGCACCGTTCAAATTAAGTGTTGCTCTCCAGGATATTGCTTCCTGAAAGCAGCCTACACTTACTCATATCTGTGGTCAGAGCAGTAATTAAAGAAGGCACAAACACATGGGACTGTGAAAGACAAGGTTGTTCCAGGACCCAAAAAACCAAGATGGTAAAAAAAACGGAAAGAGGTAAAATCTTGGTGGCCTGGCGTCTCCAAATTAATTAGATGCTCTCTAACAAGCCAGCCGTCTGTTTGTAAAGTTTCTTCACATTACTAGGACTTTAACCCCTTAACTGACATCCTAAAAATGCATACATGAAACGCAATGAGTTCATGAGGACAAAAAAAGTCATCATCACAATTAGACCTGTGCCTTGGTCCAATGATACTGAAGCTAAGCCACTCTGAGGTTGGATTTAAAAAGAGAAAAGTACCTAATGACCAATGTTAAGTACAGTGGGGGATCTATGATGCTGTGGGCATGTTTCTGTTCCAAACACTACATAAACTATTTAAAATACCAATATGTTTTCAATAATAGAATCACTTATGGATCTTATGTTACCACATACAAAAAGTCTTTCAACAGGAAAACATCTGTGCAAATCAACAACAACAAAAACAAACAAACCTGAACCAACTTTAATGCTTTCTACTCATCTTTCCCACGGGCAACAGTAATCATACAGAGGGCTGCGCAAAAGTGTAAGCTAACCCCAACATGTACCAGCACCTTCTTGTTACTTTACTCCGCGTAAGTTTGTGTCACATCGCACTTCCGAGGTTTTCTAAATGTAAAGTAATCATCTGTTGTCTGGTGTCAAAGTCAATGTTCCTCAACTTTACCTCAATAAAATGTCTTTACACAAAGCTGTGGGCTCATTTTCTGAAGCATCATGCGTTCAGTCGCGGGACGGACACTCATGCTTGATGATCTTTTGGATCTGCTGGACAGAAGGCAGAGCTTCTGGTGTTTTTCTGCTGGTGTGTTAGTGCTAAATGAGGCCACTTCTACTCTTTTTAGTGCTGTCCATGCATAATGCACCATCCTGCAGCCACAAACTCACTGCTGTGCATAGAGGAATGCCAGACTGATGCTCAAGACAGCTGCGGTATAAATAGCACATAATGGCACTGCAGGAGGGAGTGTAATTAAGGCCGATTACCATATTACACACAGCTACATAAATCAGAGAAGTGATAACATCTTTTACTATGAGCGGGCTTTTGTTTTAATTATTTGGTTCTTTATTTCGACAATCAGGATTTTGTTATCAGTGTGCGTCACAGTTTATATCAGTATTAAGGGTGTTTTTTATCTGCTGTGTTACTTGTATATTTTAATTGCCAATTGAAAAAGAGTTTGTTGATGAAAGAAAACAGTAAAGTTATTTAATCACATAAGAACTTACAGATTTGTAAGCCTCTTCCTTCAGAGCAACCAAAAGCCATTATTTTTATAAATGAAAACAAAAATATCCCAAAGAAATATATTTAAGGGCAAAGGTCATGTCCCATTTATTTAAACTTGTGAAAGACTGTTTGGTATTTTTAAAGTTTCTTTAATTTTACTTTTGCCAATTTTCTATAATTTATTGTTTTTTAAGTTTTGTGATAGTTGAGCCACTTTGATCTAATTTTCAGATATAGAAATATATACTGTATGTGCAAAAAGCTAGTACAATAAGTCACAGAGTTCAAACACAAAGTGCCGTTTCATCCAATAACTAAAGAACCATTTGCCGAAATCTTGGCATGCGGTGAATGACGGAGTGAAGAACGATGCACATCTCAGGTCCTGTGCCTGCAGTTTTTCTTTTGGGTAACGTTTGTTTGATTAAATGGGAAAAGATAAAAGGAAATTGATAAAAGTCCTTTGGAAAGGCTGGAGAATATTGACCACTTTGTTGATTACGAATCGTCCAGCTCTTTGGAAGCAAAATGCAAGCAGAAATATTAAGTTATTAAATTCTGTGGGGAAAAAACCCCCAAAATATGTTCAAACCACTCCCACATCTAATCATGGAATCCTCTCATCATTCCATCCCTTTTTAACTTAGTTATTTTTGTTTTTTGTAAATAACTGGGAGAAATGTAACAGAGAGTTTCCCTTCTTTTTGTTTTCTATCCATTTGCTCCCTTACAGATAACTTCTGCTCTGGTGTTCTTGTTCCACTTCAATCTTTCAGACAATCAAAGAAATTTTAATATTAGACAAGTACAACCAGGACAAATACAAAATACAGTTTTTAAATGATCATTAAGAAATAAACCTATCCAAAGCAGCCTGGTCCTATGTGAAAAAGTAATTGTCCAATAAACTTAAGTGGTTGTTTACTACTTGGGGGGAAAGAACAGCCATCAAATATTTGTGATAAAGTCTTTTAAATTGCTGCGGAGGAATTTTTCACTCTTTGCATTTCTTTGCATCTTTATTATTTTTACTTCAGCCATGTTGGAGGGTTTAAAAGCATAAAAACCTATTTGCGTGCCGAAGCATCTGAATTGGATTTAAGTCCGGACCTTAATAAGGGCACGCAAAATCCTAGGCTTTGCTTTGCACCCACTCAGAGTGGACTTGCTTGGTGTTCTTTGGATCATTGTCCTGCTATGTAATAAAAATGAGTTCGAGCTTAACGTTCTTTCCTTTAGGGGGAATTTGTGCTTCAATCAATTACGGCAAGTTGTACAAGTCCTAGAGCAGCAAAGCAGGCCCAGATGACCGCCATGTTCTTTTTGTTGGTATGATGTCTTGAGGGCTGTCAAGATGTGTTTTTTTGGAATGCGAGAAAGACCTTTGTGTTCTTTTTGGAGTGATTTTTTTTTTTTTTTGTGGTTTGTGCCAAAAGGAAGCCATTTTTGCCCAGTCTCTTTTTTTCTTATTGTAGAATTGTGAACTTTAACCTTAGATGTGTCAAGTGTGGTCAGCTTGCCTCGGATTTTGTTGTCTGATTCGGTGATTGAAGAGGGTTGACTCCTCAGAACTACTGTTCATAGTTTCTCCATTTGTTGATAATGCCTCTCAAAACCATAGAAATTGCTTCTTTTTTTGCACTTTCCAGACAGGAACATGTCAATGACTTTATATCTCACCTGTTTACCATTCTATATCAGGTTAAATAAGAGTGATGTAATTCTACATGTAAGGCTTGATTTGTATTTTGTCCCCTTCTATTAAATGGAATTATTAATTTTGTATGTGCTATGGCTAAGATATTCAAATATAAAAATTTATTTGATGTGTTAAAAAATTTCACTGCGCCGTGGATATCAGTTCATGATATGTTGATGTTTAATACTGAGTTTTTAAAACACAGTTCTTGTCTTTTGGGGCTGTGGAGTTGAACTCTTAGGAGTGAAGAGGATTTTGCCTCAACACCAGCTTCAAAAACAATAGATTGCATTTTGACAGAAGAGCTCGTTGGTTGATTTTACCACCAAGAGTGGCTGCTGCACACCTCTATTAGCACTTGACAGAACTACCCATCTGCTGTGACTCAGAGCACAGCAAGTCTTCTCAGCCTGATGAAACTTTGCCAATGTGGGAGAAAGCTGAACAGTCCAATCTTTCTCTTCCCTCTGCCAAGACAATCTCATTTAATCTTCCTCTGGCATGGTCCACCTCTCTATCACTCCCTTCCTCCGGGTTTGCATGCTTAGCTCACCAGTGTCTGTTTTTTGGGCTCTTGACTCCATTTCCCTTACCTCTTCCATCAGTTTCTGTCACTGCCATCATGACCGTAGTTTCTGTCATTTCTCCTTATTAAGTCGTTTTAGAAATCGGTCCACACCTAACCTGACTGAATCATAGAGAAAAATACGAGGATGTGATGAAGCCTCTTAGAGCGAAACGGCCTATTAATAATGACTCATTTCTCCTGGCAGCTCAGCCACACAGCTTGGCCATAATGTCCACTTACTGCGGTAGTAAACGGAGGGAAATAATGTGTAAAAGTGGTCATTTATAAAATTTGGCTAGCCATCACACCGGCTGACCCGACATGCACCCTGCTTGTGCTCCTGTATAATAACTGTCTGCCGCCATTATTCATGCAGTGCCCCCCCACACCCCCTCCCGCTGTTATTACATCCTCAACCTTTCGAGTTTCCTCCCAAAGAGTTTCAGGACCAACAGCCTCAGCGGCTCAGTTCAGGTGAACGCTGAACCACAGAAAGAGAGAGAGAGAGAGAGCATCAGCTGCTGTACTGAACACTGCCATCCCGTTTATCTTTCATCCGCACTGATCAAAGGATTACAACTCATTTCCCAGCAATGACGACAACAATCAAGCAAGCTTCTGTAGGATAATACAAAGACACGTTTTAAAAAATCTTTATATTTACTTTAACTACTAGTTCAACAAATTTTATTGAGGGTTTTTTCCTTCTTTTCAAAGAGCTTCATACATCTGGAATGGGAGAACATGTATTTTGTGGAAGATTAAAGGAAACTAAGTGCCAGATTTAAAGTGGGCTATTTGTTGAATTGCCTTTTCTGAGTAAATACAACACTCATAATGTGTTGTAGCTAAATGCTTAATAGCTTGGAGTGAATGGTGTATCAACCAGAGATGCGTTTGAAAAGGATCATATTCTGAACTGAAAATGAGTGGAAAACCAGCCAAATGTTTTTGTTTTGTTTATTTCAGGAACCTTTTGCAAGGAGGAAGAAAAAGAAAACAAAACCTGTTTTTGTGCAATTAGCCAATTAAAGCAAATGGCACAAAAACAGAAAAAAATACATTGTTTTAATTTCAATGAATTAGAATTTTTAAAAAAATCTAATTTCAGACTGTAATCTTATTAAATATTATGAAGCACTTTCTCTTTTTCTGGTGAAAATGTAATACATTGTGTGGTTTAATTTGTTTTAATTTGTTGTGTACTCTTGTTTTTTTCCTTCTAAAATGCCAGTGGGTATCTTGAAATGCATTTTTATTATGATTGGTTAATATTATTAAATCAAGTCAGATGATTACATGTTATTTCTTTGAAATAATGAATTGGCTTCATTTAGAATCTGCAGCTTAGACCCCATATTGATGTCTTCACATAAAATATAAATCACTGTCTTCATAAATGATGAGCACAAACTGCATTAAATATAACGTCTGCATATCTGACCAGTCTTCTCACACGCACATGCACACACACACACACACACACACACACACACACACACACACACACACACACACACACACACACACACACACACACACACACACACACACACCACTATGCACAAGCTCTCATTTGGTTGATATTTTTCATTTGTACATAATGTAGTTTTCACACCTTCAGATTGTACGTAGCAGAAGAAACACATGCAAACCAAAGCAGCTGTCTAGGGAATCCAAAGGCAAGAAATAGAGGCAATTAAACGGATGGTTTTTCTAGGAATAGCAGGTAATCAGAGGCTTCCAGTACAAACACACACCCACTTGAAATGACCTGTCCCTGATAGAAATGTAAAGAATTATTTCCTCACCATTCCAAACAACATACCATTATCGCTTCTTTGTCACCCACACAGGGAGTAAATGTAGTGCAATAAGCTGTCCTTTACTTCAAGCTATATGCAAATGACGGCGCAGTTACAGAGAGAGGCAAAAGCAATTTGCTGTATCTTGTGGTTTTATGGGTGTAGTGTGAAAATAGCACAGAGGCTGGACTGAAAGTCATTTTCCCACTCTGGTTTTACGCCGCCTCCATTTCCATTCATGTTTCTTCATTTTGTTCAAAAGAAAACAACAAAATGTCATTAAGTGTATGCAAAGACAATCACTGAACAGGCTTGATTAATAAAACCAAACATCCGAATCGCACGAGATGAAGAGCTCAAGGCTGACGTGCAGCAAAAAATATATATTAAAAAAATCACATTAATTTGTAGAAGAACAAAATCTGAGGTGGCTTTAAGTGACACAACTGAAGGTCTTTTCATATAAACAACTTCAAAAATACACATAATGAAACCTCTTCTTTCAGCCATCCTACAGATTTAAGTAATGATTTGTGAGTGCTTCAAAACAAAGCATCTTAGAATTATAAAGGAGATTGGACTGCTGAAAATTCCTGCTTTTAGGATGCTAGAAAAAACATCCAAATCATCTTTTGATGTTTCCGTTAGTCGGCTGAGGAGGCTTTTCCTTCAGAAACTACTTGGTTCTGTGAGAACAAAAGAAATGTTCAAAAGAAATTTTTCATACATTTGTACTTATGCAAACATTTGGCATGAGAACTGAACGTCGTAACAAAAACCGAATCTTTAAATGTTTCTTGTAATAAAAGATATGGTGCTAAATGAAGATGATATTTCATTGCAAGTTTTAGCTCTGCAGTTTTTAATTCATTTCCACAAAAAGAAGCCTCAACAGTCTAACAATTGAATCCATTCATCAAGAAGTAAACAACCTTCTTTTTAAATTACAGTTGCAAGTCTCACAGAGTATCTGGAAACTGGCTTAATCAGATTAGATTAATTGCGTATGAGAAAATTTTATTTAAAGTTTTACCTCCAAATCTTTATAGGACTTGGGCTTTAGGCTTTGACTGGACCGTTTAAACACAGGTATGTGGCTTGATCTAGACCAGAGGTGGCTAAGTCCCATCCTCAAGAGCTACAATTCGGCACGTTTTAAATGCATTCTTTCCCCAGCACATGATTAAAATGAATTTTCTTCTTTTGAGCGAGTCCGTTTAGATGGAAGGCTTGTTAAGTGTGCAGTCTCCTCCTTTTTAGATGTTGAATTGATAAGTGCTCTGGGAGATTTCCAAGGCATGTCACTTTATAACCTTATCCTGCTTCAAACTTCGCCGCAACTTTATTGTTGGTCTTTACGATGCCATTTGTTCACTAAAGTTCTCCAATATACATCTGAGGCCATCATAGAGCAGCTGAGATTAAATCACACACAGCTGGACTCTATTAACCAGTTTGAGTCACATTTGGGCAATTGGTTGCTCGGGATTTTGCTTTGGACCGTCAGAGTACAATTCAAATGCATTTCACACATTTCTTACTTTTATTTGTAAACAATCTTTTTAACATTTGTTAATTTTCCTTCAGTTTTGCAATATTGCACCACTTTAAGCGGATCTATCAGATAAAATCCTCATAAAATACATTTAAAAGACCCTGACAAAATATGACATTCTTTCTTGATGATTTTCCCTATAAGACACTAAAATTATTCAAATTCCTTGATGATTTATCCAAGTTTTTTAATCAAAGGTGACTCAAAAAATTAGCAATACTATATGTAATGAGCTACAAAGGAAGACTGGAGCCTCAAACAAAACAAAATGGGTTCCTAACCAATCCTGGACTTGGTTGCTGCCTATATCTTGACCAACTAAATTAAATGAACCTCTGGAAATGGGCATTATTACCTTCAGTTGTCATAAAAATACTATATGACCTAAAAGACATTTGACTTTGATATCTAATGCCATGAAATTGAGCCTCTGTCTCTTTAAAAACTTCGGCTTTTTCCAAAACTCTGTTTGCAGGAAGTCATGCAACATGGCTCCTCTATTAACCCTTTAACAACGCTTTTACCAGTGTTTCAGCGAGAAGTAGCACATATAATGATCTCAGCTGATGCGCAGTTCCACCAGGTGTTTGCTAATTGCTGCTGGCTAATCTGAAGGAGCTGAGTGAGAGAGTCACAAGGAAGGGCTTGTAAGCTTGGAGACTATAGTTCAGAGGAAGGGGTTTTGAAGACACCACCAGGTCCAACCATGCGTTTGGCTCATCTGGATGGTTGATTAAAGGATTTCTCCAAACATGCACGAAAGAATCAAGGCAACACTCTAGGTAGGTTCAAAAAAAGCTCAAAAAAGTCGATATTATATAATACTGTCCCTTTATGGATGAAGTAGCTGAGCTAAGTGTTTGGTAGCAGAGTAAAAGCTGCTCTTTTTGCAGATGCAAACATGCTGGATGGAGTTCACCACATGCAGATGGGGAGTGAGTCCCTCCAGGACCAGAGAAAAGTCAGACGTTATCACACACGTGATGACCGGGAGTGACTGACAGAGGGGGGAGACAGATTTGCAGAAAGTACTACCAGAGGACGTTGCTCTGACTTTGATTCAGCGTTGAGTCAGTAATGATGACGGATGTTTCAAACTGGACACTGACTCATCAGTCTTCTGTTCTGCCCCTGATCATTGCTGATTAGAGGGAGACCAGTGTGGACGCTCCCTTGAATTAGTGATTGCCCTTACATTTGTTCGACGCATTCTCCCTTTAATTAAAGCCAACTGCGACCCCCGTCGTGCGCGTCGTCCACACACACACACACACACACACACACACACACACACACACACACACACACACACACACACACACACACACACACACACACACAAAGCGAATGATATGCCTCATTAAAGAAACATGAGCTCCAGGCTTCCCACTGAGCCCTCTTTCACTTTCTTGCAGCTCTTCTCGGTCTCTAGAGTTGGCAGCCAGAGGCGTTGCTTGTGGCAGGGAGTTGCTCTATGAGCTGGAACTGCTGCAACACACACATACACATACACACACATGCACACACTCAAAGCTGCTACAGTGTACAATTAAACCATTGTTCTCTTTGCAAATGACCTTTACTTTAGTCAACAAATACATAAAATCATATGGAAGGTCTTTAAAGAGGAGGAAACATTAAGTGTCATAATCCTCAAAAAAAATTGGTCCATTTTTGACCATGTGAATTAGCTCATTGTATTTTGCTGCAATGCACATTTAATAGCTTGAAAGTTTGAGGGTGAGCAGCTATAAATCTGCATGACTCTTTTATTACAACTGCACTGATGCTTTCTGAAAGTTTAACAAAACATTCACTTTATTAAGACAATATTTAAGAAAACAAGCATGCAAAATGTATCTGAAACATTATGAACCCCAAACAGTTTCTCAAACTACAAGACATGATCTGAATTAACTCATGACGGATGACTTAACTCTGTAAAAAGAGACTAATTATTTCTCATGCTGATGGCAGCGTGATGATAATAACTTTGCTAAATGAATTCCAAATAAAATGTGATCATATGTGATGTTTCTCATAATAAAAACAGGTTCTTGAGTTGAAAAGGTGGACAATTTTGGAAACACACTTTCAGGAGGTGGTTTCCTGAGTGGAAAATAAATGAGAGAAGGCTGCAAAGGTCAACAGGGATTGTGGAACAGTTGTTGCAGAAGACATCTGAAGAAAATCAAGCTGGGCTGCAGCTATCCGCAGACATAGCTTGAGTCTATGCACTGCAGGACAAATGTTTGCCTCAGTAGTATTTAGCTTTATAAGTACATTTAGGCTGTAGTTTGTTGTTATGTTATCGTATCAGATTGGTTTTGTTGCAGAGAGCTGCTGTGTCTAATTATTGTGTCCAGTTGCAACTTTTTCCTCTTTTTATTTTACTAAATTCAGTGTTAACTGTGTATTTTAGAGGCTCTGATTGTTATGTGCATTGACTTGGCTCTCCTTGAGTTAAAATAGCTGTGTTTTAGCATTCGAAAGAAGCAAACTAAAGGTAAAATGCCAAGTTGTCTTCTCGTATTTTCTATTTGGAGCTGTGCTCGTCCCCTCTTTTTCCCCATAGACGAGCCTGAGGACATCACAGAAGTCCTTCTGGATAAAGTTCTGTAGACAGACAGTAGATCTCTCTGGGAATGCAGAGCAGCTGTTTATTTATAGACAATAAAAAAAGTCCTTGAAAAAAGAACACACCAAATACAGTAAAACACAGCGACACCCTTACCTTGAAGTGGCTTTACTACGTCTGCAACAGGAATCACTGTATGTTATAAATAGATTTCAGTCAAATGGTTTTTATGTCATATCACTGCCAGGCCCAGTCAAACCATAGTACATATCCAACAACATATGAAATCCACAAAGCTTATAATGAGAGAACAATGTTATTTTTAACTAAAAGCAAAGCCTTCTAGTAAATAAATTAATAAATAAATAAATACATAAAACATAGTAACTTAAATCTGCATCGCCTTAAAAGCAGGAGCCACCCCACTTTATGTGAGGCCCAAACTAAAGTTCATTTAATCCTCCCATAATATTAAGAGTTGTAATCGTTTAGATCCCACAAGTTTTCTACTCTGTGCGCAGTACAGCAGGCCGTACTGACCCTGTGGGCTCTTTTACAAGATTTCAAAACCATGGATGGAACATTGGTGTCCACCAAGTACTTTAACAACATATTTAAATGATAATCAGAAACAATTGAAAAACAAATCAAATTTTTGTGTTTTGTTTCCTTTGTCACTTGAGAGAATTTCAAAGCAAAATATTGTTTTTACGGTAAAACTGAGGAACACCTGTTAGTCTGTGTTTCTGGAAAACGAGCTCTCTTAAATCCAGCTTGTCTTTTAATTAGCAAATGAGACACACTTAAGTTGGAGATGTTGCCAATTTTGCATCCAGTTCCAACTGCCAAGATAAATGGAGAAGAGTATCTTTCGCAACAATGACGTCATCAACATCAAATATGGCTGACATAGGGAGAAAACCTTGATAAAGTTGATGTTGATGTTATGAACTATGAAATGTCACATCTATTTGTTGACATCCTCTGTGAATGTGTCGGTACATTGCCTTCATTGTTATTCCTAGTTTAAAAGCTTCACTTGGAAATGAAGCTATCATTAGTAAATTGTTGTCGGGTCAATTTGGGTTGGATTTCTGTTCATCTTGAGTAAGTAAGACTATTACGGGGTGAAAATAGCTCAGATAGTCATTTTTGTGTATTATTTCAATTCAAGATTAATTTTGTTATTTCGTCTGCTCTTCTGATTAGTGTTGTCCTGTCTTCCCAACATTCATTTCATGCGATGCCCGCTAAATTACATTTTCTGAAAACATTTCCCCGAAGGGATGAACAGGTTGCAAAATATGTAACGCCTTTCTTTCAATTTTCTGGTTCATGCGACCTTTCCCTGAGCTCATGAAAACTAATCACACTGAATGACATGCCTTGCTAATAAACACTCGTCCATGTTCCTCTTGGTCCATTTTCATTTATAATGAATTAACAGCTGGTAAGAGTCAATCAAAAAAAAAAGAAGAAAAAACCTTGTTGTGTGTCTCGTACTAATCCAACATGAAAAGTTCAAAAACATAAGTGGAAGCAAAAAGGTCTTAGCAATGTCACAGCTGATCCAATCATGTTATTATTACCTAACCTCTGGGATGAACGATTACATAGCAGCACAAGCTTTCTTCATCTCAATGTGTTGTAAAACAAGACAACTGTCACACTCCCTGATTGGATCGCTTGCAGCAGTTTTAATTACTGATGGAGCTCGACTTGAGTACAAGGTCCTTATCAAAGGCCCAAACTTTGATCGATGGAGCAGCAGACACAATGAATATGAGGAAATGAGGACATCACTGGAGGTCGTAATGTGCATGTCAACAAAAGGAAGTGTAATCAAACCCAGATTTGTGTGTCTGGTTATCAGATCTCATCTCTGGAAACACAGATCATCGGCTGAGAAAATCACTGCTAATCGGATCAAAATGGCTCCGTTACTCTCCGGACATAAATCATGTCAGCGTGTCATTTACAGTTGCTCTGTTTGTATTAGGGACTGAGTTACACAGATTCGTGTCACAGTGAATGAGCGTTGACTCTAAAGCAGCTTGAAAAAGCAGCTGCCTTTAGTTTCTCTAAATATGCCATTAAACTGGTAAGACAGCTTCTTTTTGGGCAGCAGTTCTCTAGGCTTTCAAAACATCCACAAAGGTTTTATTTTGGTAACTTTTACCCTCATCCATTTATTTGTATTTCAGTCTTTCTAAGACATTTTTCATAATTCCTTTGGTTTGTTTGCTTGTTAGGCCCTTTAGCTTTGGGACCTTTGACTGATGACCCATGTTCAGTTGTCTGTCAGAGTCCACCAGACCTTTACTGAAAGTGTCCTGGTACTGCAAGCAACACATGATGCTGAGGGTTACCACAACATTTGTAATATAAACAGGACCGACCATCATGCTCACAGTGCACAGAAGGAGCTTTTTCATCATCTTTTGTTTCATGACCAAACATGCAATTCCAGTTTAACTCCAGCTTTCAATTTACATATCATTACATTTGTGATGGTAGGACAGAGAAGAGGATTTTTTTTCCTGGCATGCTTTCAAACTATCAAGCCTGGCAAGTAAATAAAGACTTATGCTTGTTGCGGTTAATAGAAATTTTACAAGCGTCTAATTTATGCTACAAGCATCAGCTGTGATTTTGACAGAAGATGCAGAATAACTTGTCATTAAATATGAAATGACAATTCTTCACCATTAGAAAGACAGATTTCCTCAGCTCATTCTATTCTGCCCACTTCACATTTTCTTCTTCGGCATAAAAAGGCAACAATAATGCTTAAAGAAAAATCCTTTCACCGTGAAAAATCACCTCATCACGATAGGTGGAGAAAAGAAAGAGAAGAAATATATCAAGGAAGATTATTTAGTGATTAAATGAGATGATAAACAGCCAAACTGCTAATGGCAACAACAGGGTTAGTGAGAAAGCATAATGTTTCTTGTCCTGCCAGACAACCTAACATGCAGGACAAAACAGTCAATTATGCGATGGTCCAGTGGAGAAAAAAGCTTCCACACAAATATCAGACTGTCTGAAGAAAAAAAAACAAAAAACAAACACTATCAATCTCTGTCTTCTTGGATGACTTTCAGCTTGCTGGTCACTGCTGTGTCTGTTCCAGTTTCCTAGAAACTGAGGACTCCTGCCTGCAAAGTCCGTTTGAAAACCAGATCAATTTGCGTTGGCAATTTTTTTTTGCCGCCGTATATGATACAATACACCACTAAGGTTTATTAGTCCACATGCTGTCTCTGCTTTATTGAAGTTTTATCGTTGCTCATGCAGTTGCAGCATTATAAAAATTTCACTCAAAGCAAACAGTGGGTAAAGTCGGGGTTAGACGGCTCAAACGTAGCCTGGGGAACAAGACACAGGTGAAATAAATGACATATTAATTCCATAAAAGGTCACTGCTGTGGGATCAAGGAAGGGTAAAAGTTGGTCTTTTGAAGGAATCATTTTAATATTACTTTCAAAATAAAATCTTATCCAGTTTGTGTATCAGAAGTTTACATTTTAATTTCTTTTCTAGTTGGAGTCAAAAGTTCCATAATTTTTTTCATATTTGTGCTTCACCATGAATGCAACAGGATGAAATTATCAACCTGATGACCTACAGTCTTGCATAATCCAATCAAAAATAACCACTAATTTCTGTGAGCTGCATGCAGTTTGAAACACAAACCACAGGATGAAAATGTGACCTTTCTTGAAATGATCTCGGTTGGGTTACGAAGGAATCTGTTTTTCCTAAGTATATATTTTGTCGAGACAGCAGAAAGTCCTCTGGAGAATTTACACCAAGCAGGTGTGCACATGTACTGCTTTGCAAACTGTATATATTTATGTTTACATTGTATATTCTGCATAATCATCTGAGTAGGAAAGGTAGAAAAAGCGGAAAATAAGCCATCAATGGTGAGTCACGGTCATTTGCAGTCGACAGCGAGCCTCATACAGATACGCCAGTGAATCCTGTAATCCTGTAATCCTGTACTCCTTTAATTTTGTATTTTAGATTAATTAAAAGACCAGTCCAGAATCCATCTCCAGCATTTTTTATCATGCTTATCAGCACTGAAAGTACACCATATTCCCCATCTTTATTCTGCAGTTTGCAGTAGATACAGGAGAAATCCTGCCCATCAAGTCCAGAAGATGGGAGGTTTTTCAGTCTACTTTTATATCAGGCACATACATAGCTTTTTAAAAATAGTTTCTATGTCTTTGTCTCAAAGAAATGAGGAATGAAAAAAAGTTTCACTTGTTTCTCACTAGTAAATGCAACATGTTCACCAAATTCCATCTCTGATTGGCTGACGAGTCGTGGCGACGTCTCACTATGGCTCATCAGTCTCAGAAAGAATCAGAATCGCAAGAAGCCTTGTCCGTCTGATCAGAACCGAGGCTGATTAGAGTTGTCGATTAGGTTGGCAAAATACTTTTGGCTGCTGAACTGTTTTTTTTTTTTTTCTATCCGACAAGCTTCAGCTTAACTAGCAATGCTTGCTTTTGCCTTGTACATCACGTTCCAGAGGAATCTGCATAGTGGGTAACCACTAATACCACAGTCAGTTTCAAGTAAGAGGCAACACAGCAGCCTGGTTTTGGACCACATAAGGCTTTCTTTGTTCTGTTTGACTGTGGTAGATGGCCAAAGCCAAGGGGACATTTTCAAATGAACCTGAGAGTATGGATCCATCCTCTGCATTAGTTCCCTTAGAACTTCTATTAGTTTAAAATCCACCTTCTTTAAACTTTTAAGAAAGGTCAAGAAATTGTTTGATTAAAGTGTAATCTTTTGATCATATGGGAAAATATTGTGAACATTCATTTCTTCCCACTTTTTCTCTGTAATTTTTTTTCCTTAAACTTGTTAAAATGCCAGATTCTGTGATGAAATAATGAGTCAATTTCAAAACTTAGTCCAAACATGTGACATTCATCAAAGCAACAACCTGATATTTTGTGCTTGTAAATCCTGGAATTAATACTTTTTGAAGAACATTTTGACATTTTCCATCAGTTTGTATTTTTCACAGAAATCTGTCAGTGTCTGACATTTTGAATGTATTTCCCAAAAGTTTTGCAGAAGCACCAGACACTTCTTGTCCTACAAGACATTACAGACTTTCGACTGAATGTAGTTCTGAACTCTCTGACCATATCCATTTTCCTCTTATTCAGACAGTCTGTTGTTTTGGATGCATGTTGAGTTTCATTGTGATGCTAAAACTGCAGTTTTGTAGTAAAGGTTTTCAGTCAAAACTGGACGGCATTTGGAACATTTGTGTTTTTGAAAAAAAAAAACAGTTCCATAAAAAGAAAAGTAATCCCAGTTTATGGTGTTGAAACCGCTATGATTTTCTCTGAGGATTGTTGAGGGGTTTTTGCCTTAAACGTATCTTTTGGACTAGTGACTCAAAGTTGATTTTGGTTTCGTCAGGCCAATTTTATCCAAGCTTAAATGTTTTCTCTGAAAGAAAAGGTTTCTGTTTTGCATTCCTACTAATTTGTCCAGACATGTAGAAAAACTGGGGGAAAAAGAAGATTTTTATCACACGTAGAACACAACCAGAGCTTGGCAGGAAATCCTGGAAATCCTGGAGCTCCTTCAGCGTTGCCGTCAGCCGGTTGGCATCTCTGCTTTGACTGTCTTCAGTGCACCATGGTAGATATATAAATCTGTGGTGTTTTTACATCTTCGTGACTGAAACATTTCTTTTACAAGTCTCTTTTAAATCTTCTAACATATCACAAGCTCATCTTGCAAATTGCGATTTAAGATGAAAGAGAAAAATGTGAAAAGGATACAAATAGAGTTGCAGTTTGTTCCTGGTTAGCAGATTCACTATGACTAAAGCTGGGTGTGTACTCAACAAGACAGAATATTGAAATAAAAATGAAATTAAAGTGAATAATGAAAAATGAATTAAAGTTTTAGTTTAAGGATTTTCCACTGTTGTAGCCAAATTACATTTTTCCATTCTAACAGATTTATTTGTTTTACAGTTGAATTGAGCTACATCACATTACGGTCTCATTTTTTTCATGTAATGAAAACCTGATATCTACGGAAGAGGATTAGGGCCACCGAAAAAAAAAAATTGACTTTAATCTCAGAATTCTGACTTTAAATCTCATAATTCTTTTTTTTTTTCTCGGTTGCCCTAATCCTCTTCCGTAGATGGTTTGTGATCTGTATATAAATATAATTTAAAGAAGCCTATCAATCTGCTACTAAGGTTACAGCCAATAACTCGCTTAACCTCAACTAGGGTCACAAATGTAGAAAAAGAAAAGTAAAACAGGCCAAGGACAGTAAAGAATAATAATAGAAGGCGACAGAAGAGCTAATTTTGTTTGCACCTGTGCAGAAGGCGTCTCCTCGTCATCTACTTTCTCCGATCGGTTTGGGGTGCCTGTGTGTTTCTGCTATGAAAAGCCTTAAAACAAGGCCATGGGAAAAGAAGAAACTGGAGTGGTTAAAGGTTTTGGGTCATCTATTCTGGAACATGCAGGCTAAATCAGGATGTGACGACTGTAGTTAACCTACTTTGATTTTTCTTCTTGTTTCGTTTTCTTTGCACAGCGAGAGTGCAGTTTTATTTATTTTTTTCATTTCGGATCTTCTGTGAATAAGACTGGGGGGGGGGGGGGAAGTGGGTTACTATTTAAATTAAAAATGCCTCAGCTGAATAATGAATTTTGCAAAGTAACAAGATATGATGGGGCTGCAGCATTTGGGCTTTGAAGTAGAGCAAAAGTTTAAATACGTTCTTCACAGGCATGGATCTAACACTCATTTGTGGCATTTAATTATGTCTTTGAACCATTTTTTTCAGGGTGGCTTAATAATATAACATACATACTTAATTTTGAAATGTGTATTTTTGAGAATTATTTCAGGAACCAAACATTGAACCTTCTTGCTGCAAGGCAGCAGCTCTACCAACTGCACCACTGTGCAGCCAGAACAATACAGATGAACTACCAAATCAACACCTCGGCCCTATTGAAGAACTATCCAACTAGAACTAAACCAACCAGTTTGATGGACCAGAGAAATTCACCATTATGCTTAAATGTGATCAAACAGCTCTTATTTTCAATAACGTTAGATCTTACATTATTTTAAACCACCCCAAAAGGGGAGACTGGTTCAAATGAATTAAAGCCCAAAGTATATTAAATTCATGCCTCAAAACTTCACAGTAGAACTATAAGCTTCTGCAAATTTAATCAAACTTGCTTAAATTTTGCAACTCCAGGGGCTGAAATGTTATCCTAAGATGAAAATAGTTTGAAGTGATTTTTCTTCAATAAATGTCAAAATAATTTTTAGGATTACTTAATGTACTTTGTGAAAATATCAAAAGTTTAATTATCTAAAGTTATGTCTTGCCTAAAGTCAAAGAAATCTCATTTGAAACTCGTCATGGTGACGGAGAAAGACTCAGTTTAATTTATTCCCCTCCAGCCTTTTGTGACGAGATGCAAAGTCGACCTCAGAAAGTTAAAGGTCATGCTTTGTGGGTAATCGACATGGCATTTTCTGAAAGCAAAGTCCTAAAGCTGAGGTTTACAGTTCAATTCATAGATTTACTAATCAGGTTATTTAATGGCAACAGGAAATGCAGTTTCTGTGCCACTGATGAAAGCCGGCAACATCTAAGCGCCATAACAGGCGAAATTTTTCAGTTGGAGAAAAACAATGTTCACCTTTCTGAAACATCCAGCTTTCCTTAGCACTTGACTGAAAGCCACACTGCACATCCAAAGCAATTTTAACTTGAAGCAGTCATTAAGAGGCTTTTATCTTCATTTTGTAAATAAGCTTTACAGCTAGTACACCCAAGACAATTAGATGATTCAGAGGACAGCTAAAGCTTGCTGTGAGTAACTGCAAATGGAAACTGTGAGCTCGACTGAACATGCAAGTCTGCTGTTGTAACTCAATGTTTGGGGCATGAAGCGGCGGAGCAGATAGCCGGAGGCTGAAAAGCGGAGAAATTGACCTTCAGAAGAGGGGCGAGAAACAGCATTCTAACTTCATCTGTCAGCCTGTTACAGATCTTTGAAATTAAACTCACCCTGCTTATCTGAAGCAGGAATCTTTTGACAGAAACTTACAATGACTTATTCAAAGACTACAATGATAAAAAATAAAAAGTATTTTCACCTGCTAAAAGTCATTACAGATACAATTTTAAAGCTTCACGAAACATGTTCACTCTTAAAGGCCAAATTTAAACCACTTGAAAAATTAAATCAGAAAATATCTTTGAACCTAAATCTGAACTTTACAGCTTTGATGGATTTCATTTTGACTGAAAGATTTCAGCTACAGAGAACATCCACATCACTGACCAGGAAAGCTAAAATAACCCACTTTTACTTAAGTCACAACTAGCAAGTCTTATTTTTAAAGTGTTGAGCCATTTTCTCAAATTCGTTCAAAGCCTTCATCTGGCCAAATATGCAGACTTTGTTCCAATCCACCCCCAAAGTTAGTGATTCAGCCTTTAGTCATGTGCAGTTTTGTTCATTTCTATTGAGCGCCAACCAAAATCTGCAGCCCAAGCAGGCGCACAAGGGCTGCAGGACAGCAGCTGTTTGAGTGGGCAAACAAGATGCTTAGCAATGCAATTAAAGGTCAATGAATAGCTGATAACTTGTTGCAGATGGGCAGACCCTGCAACAGAATACCAAGTCACTAACAACTTTAGGTTAAACAAACTTATTTTATTGGGTCAGCATACAAGAAACTCAGAAACTTAGTTTTCTCCATGTCCTCAAGTCATAAAATTAGAGTTAAACTAAATAAAAGGGCCCCAATAAATCCAGCAAAACAAAATGCAGTCATCGTGTGCATTAACATCCCACTGGTGCAGCCTCCAGAACCTCAAAAGGACGGGGCTGCTTGATCCCAAACAAGCCCCGTAGGTTGACTTCTGGGTCCACATAGTGAGGGATCTTGCGTTCGTTGAACAGGCCAGAGAGGTCCGCTTCCACTTTGGCACGTCTGGAGATCCGCATCCGAAGCGCGAAGAGGCGACCCAGGTTCTCCTCGATGAATGCCCGACTGTTTCCATTCAGGCGCTTCTGCCAGGTTTTCTTTGGCCTCTTCCGTTTCTGTTGGGATAAAATAAAGTTAAAATGAGAGAACTCTCAACTAAATGTTACATTTTGAAGCGTTACCATCATTGTGGTGGCAGTGAGATCGTGGCGAAGAAGGTGCCTTTGCAAACTCTCCTGTGCAATAAAAAAAAATATTTTAATTCTAATCAAATTCAGTCATTTATTATGAAGGCGACGTTTTCGGATACCAACCCTCATGGCGAACATCCGAAGGCAGTCGGGGAAGGAACACTTGTACTTCAGCAGCTGAAGGTGCACCTTGCGAATGTGGTGCTCCAGGTTAAAAGTCGTGGAGAAATAGGCCTGGCAGTCGTCTCTTGGACACACGAGCGCAGGCTTGTGGGAAGCATGGCTTCGTTTGTGTCTGCGCAGAGAACCGGCTTTCTTAAAGACCTTCTTGCAGACCGAGCAGGTAAAAGTAGCTGAGAAGCAGAAATGATTAATCAGATGCTGCATCCAAGACATGATGATTTCTAGCCAGACTTGACCTAAGAGTAAAGCTTATTCAGGGTGAGAAAGTCACATTATATTTGCCTTTGACTTTCTAAATCGCATTTAAGAAAGTGATTCAGAGTTTGATTCTGCACCAGTCACTTTCTGGAAGAAGATTTCATGCAAAACTGTAAATCTTAAATTAATCTTTGCTCATCTAAAAGTCTGAGCCAGCTCTTGTTCCAGCTGCATTTTTAAACATGGCAAGTTATTCATTTTCCTACCCCATTTCGACCATGATATGTTAACTGAGACAAAAAACTGTATCTTTCTTTTTTTATGCACTTCTTGTTACTGTGTACCATCTTATTTTTATACTTGTATCATGTTCGAATAAAATTTCATTTCATTTCTTTTTTTTACCTGGGTGTTTGGCCATGTGTTTCAGAAGTTTTCCCCAGGTGTGTTCAATCACCTGGCAGCCATCATGATGGCAGCGATAACCTGAAGATACAAAACGGATAAAAAGTCTTCTTACGACATTTTAAAACGTCTTTTCACAGATTAAGAAATGCCAGCAGTCGGCCAGTAGGAATCAAACCTGCATGCTTCTTCTCATGGGCTTTGCGGGCAATGTGGGAGTTGAATGTTGCAGTACATCCACCTTTAGTACATCTGTACATCCAGACAGAGTGAACAAACACTAAACATTAGAAATATGTTACAAGAATTAGCAGTTAAAGTGTAGCAAACAGCTTTTTTTTTTCATTTAAAACACAAGCCAAATTAGTACATACTTGAACGCTGCTGGCACATTATGCTCCTGTAAGTGCAACTTCAACATTCTGCGCTTCTTGAAGCTGAGGCTGCAGTTCGGTTGGCTGCACTACAAAAGGAAACAGTTTTTTTTTTTTTTTTTAATTAAAGCTACTCAATGGCCTCAAACTGAACGCTACTTTGTCGCCATCTAGTGGGCAAACGTAGCCGACACCAACCTCGAAAATATTTTCTTCATCTCCATGAGCGACGCGCAGATGCCTCTTCAGCTTGTGTGCGAGGAAGAAAGCTTTTGCGCAACCTTCAATGTTGCATCTGAACACCAGAAATAAGAGTGAGACGCTCGTTGAAGTGCAGATTAAGCTCGGTGTACTTACTGGAACTGCCTCTTCCCTTCGTGCTGAAGCAAGTGGCGTCGCAGGTGGCATTTCCTCTTGAAGCTACGACCGCATCCAGCGACGGCGCACAGACACGGGCGCTGTGGAGACGCACGTTAACATGCGCCAGCTTTGAAAACAAGCGACGCGAGAGAGTTTATTTAAAGCGTTTGCCTTACTGCTCCGGTGTGCACAGTCTCGTGTTCCTTCAGCTTCCACTCCCTCGGGAAAGTCGCTCCACAGTCGGCGTGGGTACAGGCGAACAACCGCGACCTCTCCGGAACGCCGTTCATCGTTATCCAATAGCCAAAAGTCTCGGCCCTGGGAGGCCGCCGCGTTTTCACAGCTTCTCTTATATTATCTCGAACACAATTAACTCTAATTAGTGAGCAGCCGGTGAGTCAGGATTTTTTTTTTTTTTTTACTTCAAAACAAAAGCTGAAACTAATTAACCTAATTAAACGAACGGGGAACACAGACATCAGACACCAGCTGCTTACCATGACTCCCACGTGGGACTCATGAAGTGAGGTGACATGAGCTAAACGCCACAATGTGTTGACATGGTTTACATGCTCATAACCCGAGAAACATACTCTCTCTTTTTTTGCATTACTAACCAAGTGAAGAATTATTTTTATTTCAGCCAACTGTTCCAAGTTGATTCGATTCCCAGACGACGTTCCATTTAAAAGAAAAGTTCAAAATCTGCCTATGCGCTTTCTTTTTAAATGCATGAGTGTAATGTAGCTTTGTGACGGACAGAGGGCAGTGTAGCACTTTCCCGATCACAAGCGTATCTCATTAAATCAAAATACATACCAAAGTGAAATAGCTACTTTGACTTATTACACATTGGAGTGATGTCCGTGATGCGTTTATTTCTACTTATGATTTTTTTTTTTTTTTTTGCTTACAGAAAATGGAAATTAACTTTCTCATAAAAAAAATAGAATGCCTTAAAATACCTGCAAATGTTTCCTGAGCCTTTACACCAGTGTTTCTAAACCTGGTCTTCAGGGTCAGAGCCCTTCATGTTTTAGATGCATCTCTGCTCCTGCATGGTATCAGGTGCTGCAGAAGCCTGTTGGTCACCCACTCATTCAGCTGTTTGGCGGCAGGGAAACGTGTAAAATATTCAGTGCTCGGGTCCCTGAGTACCAAACTTAAGAAGAAATGCTTTAAGACACAGGTGTACTGCAACTTTCAGAGTTGTCTCTGCAAAACGCGTGAAGCAAATCATTTGGAGGACTCTGGAGAACTTGACTGCATATTGAGGAGGTAATTCTCCAATTTGATACAGGCGTGTTAAACCAAGGTCCACAGCTAAAGGTTGCAGGAAGGCCTTCGAGGACTGCATCTCAGTCCGATTTGGTAAAAAAAAAAAATGCTGACTTTCAATCACCTATGGCACAGCATCATCATATTCCAGCAGTGGATTTTATTTTCTGGGAGGATTCCATATAGAAATCCCTTACTGATGTATTTGACTTGCCACCATCTTACTGCATGTCTTCTTTCCCCAATTATGTCTCAAGAAGTTGAATTAAATATTCAGAGTGCCCATGTGCCTCCATTAGTGGTAAGTATTTAGGTTGAGTATTAGAAGAATTTGCCTCAGCAGGGGACTAGAGCCTGGAGAAAACAAGACTGAGACATCAGCACAGTGCAGCCTGTTAAAGTTCATGGATTAAGATCAATCAATGAAGTGCTGGCTTAAGTCAGAAATCCTGAGAGATGTGTAGAATTTTCTGTCCACTGCATGATGTTTATGTAGTGGCACATTCAGATTAGTATTACTTTTACCTATCTTATCTGAGCTGTGCAGCAGCCATACTGAAATCAGAAATAGGCTGTCATTTATTACTCTAAGCATGTTATTTTTCACTGGGAATTAATATAAAAACTGTTGTATTTGACTTTGTTCTGACTATTTTTTTAAAAGAGTATGCCAAGATACCTTGCTTTAAAATATAAAATAAGATTTCACAAGAGACATCCCACATGTTTTTTATAAGAACATGAAAAATGTTCATGAAACATGAACATGAAAAGTATGTAGTCAATACATGGTTGTGGTTTCCTTGTCTGAGTTACTGCAACCATGCAGTGTGGCATGGAAGTGATCAACCTGTAGTTACGCTGAAACCTTGGGAAACCCAGGATACTTTGCTGGCCAGTCAAAGACATTGATATCTTGGACTTTAAAGCTGGTATTTGTACTTTTTGAAGTGTGACTAGCTGCCAAGTTCTGCTGATGGGAAAAAAAATCAGTAACTCAATAAAGTTTGTCAGTAAACGACATGTCCCCTTTAGCCACTACATGAAT